>CAWUFW010007722.1:0-600000 GCA_963921515.1 Calotriton arnoldi | reverse complement strand
ATGCAACCAAACCCTAGCAGACAATATGATACTAACCTTGATTTTTTAATCTATAGGAATCTAAAATAATTGGTTGCAGTTATATATAAAAGTCTGAAAGAACAGTTTTCTGATGCCAAAGAATCACAGTATATTGGGTATTTATGCTCATATTGCATGGTTCAAGCTATGATCGCACTTTTCTTGATATCTTGAAAGGCATGCCCACTACTTCTTTAAATGACACATTGAGTAAGCAGGGCAACTCGCATGCGTTTCTTCAACGTGGAACTATTTCTTTCTTTTTACTTTCTCTACATGTATATATTGGGTATATCAGGTCTTCTTATCTTGGGCACATACTCTTAGAACCTGATATTAAGGTCACCTTGATGTCAGATCACCCAGCTCGCTCTGGTTGGAATCTGGAGAGAAAATAATATAATAAATACTTTTTGAATTAATTTTCATTACTGTATCCTAGGCACACAAAAAAGCATTTGTCTTTTTATCTTACAGACACCCCCAGCCCCATTTGAAATCTGTAACATCTTGGTCCTGAGGAAGGTGGTTTTATCCACCGAAACGCACGTAGACCAGACTGTTTCCACTACTAAGGAGTGTTTGTCATTTAAGAACTCTTCACAACTCCTTCTTCTGTTCTGGGAATGTCACGTATGGCCCTTATTACATAGCTCAAGGGCATCCAACTGGGTCAAATTTCTGCTGTTTTTATTTTGTATGTGCAGTGTGTTTTATGGTATGAATGGAGAGAGTATGTTAGTAGTATATATGAGTAATTTGAGGCGGGTGTGATGTGTCTAAAAATTTAATGTGAATACTTTTGTTTGTATAAAAACACAAAAAAATATACCTTTTGTCTGTTTGTATAAAGTTTTATTGTTGAATTGTATCTAAAATGAGAAAAATGACAAAATATGTTCTTACAATGTCTATAAAAGAAAGAAAAAACCTTTTTGAATGAATAAAAAGTAATAAGTAATAATCGTGTGTAGTGTCAATATATAAACTTTTCTGGGATACATGTAAGTTTGAACCTAATTAGGTCTCTGTAAAGTATATAGGTCAGGATAGAGGTCTTTGTACCAGTTTGTTGGCACCTCATCATAGCTGTACAGCTCTTAAAGTGAGTTAAGGACCCACAGCGCTTCCTTGGTTCACTATTCCAAGCAAAGGGCAGTCGATTAGGGATACTGCTATCAAAACATGCCAACCACCTGAGCAACAAAGCAGCCCGTGCTGCAGTACCTACCACCATTTCACTAAGCCTGGGTGGAGTTTGCAGAACTTCCGCGAAGTGCCAACAAACTCAGCTGCGCTACGTGGAGTTCCGCGAGCGGCGTAGTGTGTTAGGGTCATGCCATTAGCTGTGATTTTGAGCTCCGGGTGTTTTTCCTGCTCTGTCAAATCATCGCGAACAGCTCCATGCGCAGCGCAAGAGGGCGCAGCTTCCTTTCTGCTGCTCGAGTAGATGTTCTACTCGAGTGGCAGCTTTCTCAACGTGACCAGAAGGTTTCTCAACACGAGTGGTTGCGACCTGCGCAACCACTTGCATTGAGAAATCGGACCACCAGTGTTGAGAAATCTCGCCAGGAGGTTGATTTTCCTCACTTGCCAACTAGACCTGGCGAGTGAGAGCGAGGAAAAATCTCGCCGGCAGGTGGATTTTTATCACTCACGCTCGTCAGCGTCAGCATCGACAAAAATCAAAAAAAGTATGCAAGAATTATAAATATCAATGGGGGCCATTGGTCACTTTCCTGTCGGAGAGTCTCCCACTTACCGCCCACCCCACCCACACAAGAGCACTTCATCTCTTACAATTCTGATCCTCCCAGAGGGCCTGAAGCTAAGTCACACCCCTGTGACGTAGGCTCCACCGAACCACTCCCACCACAAGGCACACTTTACGATCTTACTTCACTCACTCATGGATTATTATTTGTTTTTGTTTTCTTTTTGGGGGGAGGGGGGAGTAGAGGGAGATGTTGGGCACTGCAATAGCTCCTTGTACTGCTAATCCATTGACAATGTTGCATCTCACCATGACTATTGTATTAATGAAGTTGTGAATACATAGCAACTGTTTGTATCATTAGCTTCCTGATGTAATGTTTGATGACTTCTTCCAACTACACTATACCTGCATGGTTCCGTGCCTTATAAAATTTAATAAAGAAAGTTTGACAACAAAAGCAAAGAAAAATAGGTTGTCGCTGATGCTGAGCAGAAGCACCAAAACAGAAAAAAAAGAAAACAGAAAAGACAGGCCCCGTATATGTATGTATGTATAAGGGATATGTATAAGAAACCTTAATGTTTCAGAGGGAAGGAGGAAGGGAGCTGAAAAGAGATAATGTTTAAGACAGTGCAAAACTGGTTAAGAGATAGGTTTTGAGATCTTTGATAAATCGTACCAGTGAGGTATAATTTAAAGAAAATTCACTTTGGATGATATGCATTTAACCCTACACTAAGAAATGCTCTCAATTTTCAGTTCCTCAAGAAATCCTTGGGGACGTAACTTTTCAAGGAGGCATTTCAGACTCATCTTGACCCCACTCATTGTCAAAACAGGACCACACCCGACGGGAGGATGTGCAGAATCCACAGATATCGCATCAGTCAAGACCAAATGTTTTTTTAAAAGTCTGCAGCTAAATCTACATCTGGTCGTAATATTTCACTGCTGTTTTTGTCTAGAAATGAACTTCCTTTTGCACACGCCTCTACATTGGCTATGGATACCTGTCAGATTTGAAATATGACTTTTTGAGAACTTTAATAAAAGGCTACTCTATCTCCTACAGATAGTTGTTTATATACTTACATCAATACTATTGGACTTTAACCTTATATTTGGTGTGCCCCTGGCTATTTTCTAATGTTGTAACATGTTTTAAATTGCGGCTATATTTAAACTAAATATATAAAATAATTTTCACAGAACATATTTTTCCAAAGGTGATTTTTTTTTTTACACACTTCCCTATACTTTACTTTAGGGAGATCTCTTACCCGATTACAGAGTCCCCACCAGATGTGCAAAACATCAAATACCGTGATAAAGTCACAGCTAGTATGACTTTACGGTCATATATAACAATTGTACTGACTCCACCCGGGTTGAGGACATGTAAGTGTACTCTTTTGAGTAACTATACACTCGTAAATGGCGAATAGCCAAAAATAGTAGAGTTACTCAAAAGTGTAAGAGTAAATGCACTTGTAGTAAATCTACATGTGCTGATTTACCTTTGTGAATAGGGCCCTCCGTGCACACCATTCCATGTCAGCCCTGTAGCAACAGATAGTGCTCTTCTGAAAGTCTTTGTGTGAGGGGGCGTGGCAAAGATGGTGGACGGGTAGGACGTGCTTCCAGGTCTCCTGGTTCCCCGCTGCCGATTGCACCTTACCGCTCGCCCTTCTCCAGACACAGCAAATGGCCTCCAGTGCTTTGTGACCCTGAAGAGACAGCCGGGCTTCCGCCGACATCCTCGGACTGTGACGCAACCCTCTACACTAGGCCTGAGCGGAGTTTGCGGAGGTTTACTCCACAGAACTCTGCGAAGTGCCGGAAATAACTCTGCCACGCTCCGCGGCGTTCCGCCAGTGGCGGAGTCTGTTAAGTCGCGCTGCTGGCATTGATTTATAATGCCGGAAATTTGACCCATGCTGTAGAATCAGTGCAAACGGCACTACATGTGGCGCCAGAGGGCGCTGCTTCTTTGTGCTGCTCAAGTAGACATTTTACTTGAGCGGAAACTTCCTCAACGCGAGCGGCAGATTTCACAACAATATCGGTCTCAACCTTCTGTGACCACCTGTGTTGAGAAATCTCACCAGGAGGAGGTCTAGCGCACAATTTTTTCTTGCAAGCGCTTGCCAACTTAATGTTGGTGCGCCGCCGAAGAGAAAAAACTCTGCTCTGCATCAATTCACTGAGTTTTTGGGATCCCTGCATGGAGTGGGCAAAACTCTGCCAGTGGAGCAAATTCTTTGCCCACCACTACTCTGCACAAGACCTTGAGCCCACGGTGGTGACGACTCGGATGGCTCTGTGCTTCCAAAATGGCGGCGCCCGAGTCTTAGCAATATTAACGGGCGATGTACTGCTGCAACGCCTGTACCTGTGATGGCCCCGGACGGCGGAGTCCTCCCACCATCCGGCCGCGGCCATCCTCAAGTGTTTGTGGGACGCTGGGGGCCTCTTTGATACGGCTGGCCCCCGGAGGGCAGGAGCGGAGCCAGGCCCTGTGGAGGGCTGGAGGAGAAGTTGAGGAGAGACAGGAGGACACGTGCATAGCCTTAAACTGCACCCAACTGGATGCGGTCGTCCACGAAGTGACTGAGGACCTCCACAGCATAAGCCACATGCAAGTAAGCAATGAGCAGCACTACGCCCCAGGGTTTGCATCGCATTCACCCGTGCTTTTCACATTACATGGCGCCTGGACCCCCTTCACTTCCAAGAGGCCTGCTTAGCCCTGTGGGAGGCTACACAATTGCCAGGGCCCTCTTTCTTCCCAGGTTGGGGCCTCAGTGGCCTCCCTGAAGAGAAGAGACAGCAGGATCCTGAGGGTCACCGGGGCCCCTGGCATAGCCAATGCTAGGGCTAACCCTCCTATTTCAGAGCGGAGTGAGCAACTTGACTGGCAGAGCCACCTCGAGTGAGCAAGCTCTGGAGGGCCAACGCAGGGGAGCATAACCATTCCGATGGCTCAGGGGACACGGGGGACCGCCCAGGCTGCTGGGACCTCGGCGAGAGAGTCCTTGGAGAGAGTGGCAACAGAGACAGAGGCTTTGTCCTGGCGGGGGTGGGGACAGGGTCTCTCGGCCCGTGTGCCTCAGAGGTGCTCCCAGCACTAGCCACCCACCAGCTTGAGGACGAAGCGCAGAGTTGCGTGACTCATCGCACACAGCTGCTGGAGAGACCGCATCACCCAGTAGGACCAGCCGCGCCGACTCGGTCATCACAGAGTGAGGAGCACAAGTAAGCAGGATCCTCACAGCAAGACCCTTGTGGAAACTGCGATTGTTCCCACGAGGCCCTGACAGGTGTAGGGGGAAGCACACAGGCAGGGACTAGGTGGGATTCTTGCTCTGGGTAAGCCAAGGCCTATGAACCCCGACTTCAACCACGTCTAAGATTCGCAGTCTCAGATTACAGCCTGGCGGCCCAGCTGCATTTCCTGCGCTGCCCTTGTGATTCTCAATCTTCGCACCACATTCCTTGGGGTCCATGAGTGAACCTGGCGGTGATATGAGCAAAGAGAGAGTGCACCCTCAAAGACATGCTAATGAAACCCACTGGGACTCCATCAGGAGACATAGCACTGACCCCGGCCCAGGAGGCACTCTCGGATGTCGAGGACGCTAAGGCTCCTGTGACACTTTCTTTCCTAGAAGCCCTATTTGCCTCCATCAGGGATGACCTCCAGACAGTCAGGAAGGATTTATCTCAGGACCAGAAGGAAGTCTGACAGGAACTGGTGGAGGTGGGAGACAGGGTTTCTGCAATGGAAGATCATGAGTCTAGCCATGATGTAGAGATAGAAGAGCTACAGCAAGCGTCCATCAACCTTAGGGAACAGCATATTGACATGCAAGCACATGCGGAAGACCTGGTAAACAGGTCACGGCACAATAACATCTGCATACGAGGGGCCCCAAGCAATGCAGAAGGCACGGATGTTGGAGGGTATGTCAAAGAAATCTTCCTACAGATACTGGGAACTGCGCTGGAGGGGGATATACAGCTCAACAGAGCACACAGAGTGGGCCCCCAGCGACCCAGACATTCTCACCCAGCTGACATAATGGACTGTGTACATGACTTTCAGCTTAAAGAAAGCATTCTTCTCGAAGCCAGAGAACAGCATCCCTTGCAATTTAAGGGGCACACCCTGATGCTTTATTAGGACCTGTCGGCTCTCAGGCTACAAAAGAGAAGACATTTCTGCCCGTGACTGCATATCTCCATGAACAGGGTGTATCCTACTCCTGGGGCCACCCACTGCGAATCATCCTCCAATGAGACGATAAGCTGCACCAGCTCCTATCCCTAGTGAAGGCCTGTCACACACTGCACATCGAAGAGCTGGCAGAAGGCGATCAAGCGACTAGTCCCGGTGGAAAGAGAGCTCGGAAATGTCTTCAGTGGTAGAAGGTCAGGGGGACTCGGACTGGATCCAGAGACCATCTCCCAGGAGCGCAAAGCGGTGCTCGAGACGATGTCCAGAGAAGCAGACTGTGCAGAGCAGACATGAGTACCAAGCCAGCCTCAGAATGCAGTTGGTGGCATGGAGGGGTGGGTGGGTGGATGTTAAGGGGGGCGGGACGAGCAGGAGAGACACTTGTACCACAGTACGGACCCGTTAACCCAATTTCCCAGAGGGACATTTCTGGTATCGACCAGACTTCAGGTCTTCTAGACGTCATGACTTTGTTCTTACTTATTGTTGCTGTTTTCCAGGGCAGTATGCGCACACCATATTGAGATGCACTACACTTTCGGCTCCGGTAGATACAAGATCGCTGGGGATGGTGCAGGATCCAGCGAGGAGTGGGAGTGCCTTTTACTGAGAGGCCCTTAGCACGTGCTTTCCTTTTCTACCCTCGTCTATGACAGTCTGAAGGTGATTACCCTTAATGTAAAGTGGCTTAACAACCATGTTAAGCTCCGGGCCATCTTGTCATACCTGAAGGGGATGGGGTGGACCTTTGTCTGCTGCAGGAGATGCACCTAGTAACCACTGAGTGGCATCGTGTGTGCTTGTGCGCTTTCCCATGCCAGTTTTTCTCTTCCGGCCCATGTAAGACAGTAGGAGTGGCCATATTAGTGTTTCAATCGTTTTGAGGCAAGGTGGGCTATAATATCGCCAAGATCAAGGGGTGCCTCCTGACACATTCGGTGAGCGTGGGGATCACACATTTACTCTGGGTACCTTGTTTGCCCCTAGCGAGGGTCAAGAGCAATTCTTGAGGCAGGCGGTGGCAGAGGTGATGTTCTCTAAGGACAGACTGGTACTTCTGGGGGGGGGGACCTCAATTTAGTATTCAACACTGATCTAGACCACTCAGCACAGCGCTTTGGCCACACAGGGGCCCTTTCCAGGGAGGGGGACTAATGGTTGCAGGGGAAAGGACTGTGGGACTTATGGTGAGCACAGCACCCCCAGACACAAGATTATAGATTTTACTCACAAGCCTATAAAACATATGCGCGCCTGGATCACTTTCTGGGTACAAGGGAGCTCCAACTCCTAACCTCAGCCACAGAGATAGAACTGTGTTCGCTGTCAGACCATGCAGTGATGACCCTTTTGTTTGCTTTCCCCCCGTGTGGTGCACTTCCCGTGCATGGAGACTGAGAGAGACTTTACTACATAGACCAGAGGTAGTGACAAAACTTACCCAAGCGATCACAGATTACTTAGCTATTAAAGACACCAATGACACCTTGATCCCCACCTTATGGGAAGCATTGAAGGCAGTCATTAAGGGGGAACTGTTAGCCATATCGGCAGCAGATAACAAACTCCGCCATGACAAGAGGGACCATCTTCTTAACCAAGTACAGTAGCTAGAATGCATACACAAATGCACAGGTGCCCCGAGTGTTTGGCGGCAGCTAGAAGTGAAGCGAGCGCAACTAGCAGGGCCAGACAATGACAAGGCTGAATATGCATTAATACGGCTTCAACATTCCTTTTACATAGGAGGGGATAGATGCGGGAGGCTTCTGCATAGCAGACTACGGGCGCAGCAGCAGGCCACAGGTGTGGACTCCCTGGTGACTAAAAAGAGCACGGCAGTCATGGAGGATGGCCCCATAGCATCTACTTTTCGGGATTTTTATGAGGACCTTTACTCAGAGGAATCCCTAGCTCCGGAGACCCCAGCCCTTATACCTCTGATATGCAAGCACACCGAACCTGATGCCGGAGTAGGCTGATAACCTGGACCATCCGATCAGGATAGAGGTTATCTCTGCGATTGCCAGTCAAAAACCTCTTAAATCACCGGGTCCCAATGGTTTTCCGGCTCTTTTCTATAAAACATTCTGCTCCTTGCTCGCCCCAATCCTGACCCGACTCTTTAATTAGATAACGGGACCCGGTACAATTCCACCCTCTATGCTGGATGCCTTCATTGTGGTAATTCCTAAACCTGGGATAGACAAACAGCAAGGCGGTTCATATCGTCCGATATCTCTCCTTAACGTGGACATTAAACTGCTCACTAGTATTCTGGCTGAGCATCTTGGGGCCCTTATGCCTGGTCTTATAGACCAAGACCAGGTAGGCTTTGTGCCCCACAGGCAATGCAGTGACAATACCAAGCTTCTCCTCCATCTGGTTGACAAGGCCCAATGCTCTCCCAAGGAAATTATGCTTTTGGCCATAGACGCGGAGAAGGCATTCGACCGAGTCCACTGGCCCTACCTCGAGGCAACGCTGTCTCACATTGGCTTTGGCAACCACTTCAGCACTTGGGTCCTTAGCAATTATAGCCAATGACAGGCGATGGTTCAGATGAATGACCAGATCTTGACTCCCTTCCCCATGTGCAAAGGTACGCGTCAGAGGTGCCCACTCTCGCCCCTATTATTTCCTCTCTATATGGAGCCTTTTGCCCTTCCAGCCCTTCTGGCCGAGGCGGAGAACTTTGGCGTGGCGGCGGGCTTCCATATTAATATTTCAACGTTCCAGGCCCTCAACCTCTTGGTCCCCCGGGCAATGGAGGAGTGGCTAGCTTGCCAATATCCTATACAGTGGGCAACCACAGCCATCCCCTATTTGGTGGTCCAACGAGCCTTCACCATGAAAGAGTCAGCGATGCTCAATTGCAGCGCCCTACTTCAACAAATAAGACGGGACCTGGCCCAATGGAGGCAGTACGGACTTCCCTTGCTGGGGTGGGTGGCTGCCCTCAAAATGGCTATCCTTCCCGAGATTCTGTTTCTATTCCTAACCCTACCGATAGAAACTCCATCAGGGGCAATAACGAAACTGCAAGAGGAGGTGAACCAGTTCGTTTGGGCAGATTGGAGACTAAAAATACAATGGGATCAGGGCTACAGATCTCCAAGGGTGAGAGGCCTGGGTATCAAGCGGCCCAGCTTAGGTAAGTGGTGGAGTGAACCAGAGAGGAATCAGAGAAGCACTGGTTGTTTATGGATCATCTCGTCACTCGATTGTATTTGTGGAAAGTCTTGTTTCTGCGTAAGACACAGCGACGGTGGGGCTTATACTCCTCACCTATCATTAAGGCCATGCTCGAGGTGTGGGATCGGGTAGCTAGCCGTTAGGGCCTGTCTTCGTTTCCCTCCCCATTAACGCCGATCCTCGACAACTCAGTTTTCACACCGGGACTAAACCACAGAGAGTTTCAGTTGTGGCAGAGTGCCGGATGTCACTCTATTGGTCACCTTTGGGAGGAGGAGGGTTTTCTCCCCTTTGACCAGGTAAGGAAGACTACTCTCTGCCAGAGTCGGAGAGAATGCATTATCTACAAGTTAGACACTGGCTCCACCATCCGACAATGCGCCTGGGGGCTTAGCGGGTCCTTACCACATTTGAGCGTTGGCTAGTCACGAAAACGTCCGATAAGCGTCTCATTACAAAACTGTAAGGAATACTCCAACAAGCTAACCCCCGGCTAAGACTGCAGGACTATGGCGGTGGCAAACAGAATTTGGGCTCCAACTGGCACAGAAAGAGTGGGAGGAGATTTATCATAGGTCACACCAAGCAGCTCATAATACAGGTAGCATCGAGACCACCACTAAAATAGCAACATACAGAGGCAACCCTTCCACAAGCCGCCATCCCTGTGATGGCTCCGATTCACAATGGGTCGCAAACTGTGACCTACCTCATTAATATGTATGAGGTAGGTCGATTTGCGACCCACTAAGAATGGCGAGTATGAAAACAAAACTTTCATACAATAGGAATAGCGATTTCCAAATAGCAATTCAGATGGAATTGCTATTTGGAAATCGCTATTCCTGGTCTTTGTGCATCCGGCCCTTGGTGTGTAAGAAGTAAGCTACCAGGAGGGAAGAAGCTATGAGGAAGCCTAATGAGGGTATTCAGCCTTTTTATACCAGCGGCGAAGCAGTGCTCAGCATCCCTTGATTTTCACCCACATGCATCACTGCAGACAGTTGCCCTACTTTTCATCGTGTACGTTTGAGTGTAGAATGCTAGTGGCTTGTCTCTGGATGGTCCAGTATGTCTGGAAAAGTTTGAACCCCTGCCTGGTTTTTGAAGATTTCCTTCAGGCTATCCCCTTCACGTGTGTCTTGCTATACTACTATTCTTCCAATGTTAGTTGTTGGTATCTGGATTTGTATTGATCTTTTATTGGTTGGAATGAGAAACTGTTCTTTTCTGATAGACGCGGGCTTCTGTTTCATTCGCTTAGTGTGAATGGAGCTATTCCTTATCTTATGATAACCCTCGTCCCACATTCGTCAATCAGGAAATCTTTTATGGCTGGACACTCACTCACAAAAAATTCTCATCCAACCAATGCTTGGCCCAAAACACAGTTAAACGACGGCCATCCCTGGATAACCAGCGATTGCCCATGATCGTACGTAAAATGAAACCTGAATTTTCCTGACTGCTTTCTTTTTATGGGTCATAACGCGTGGGATTGTTAGAATAAAAATGTCTTAGCTGTGTGATTAGCCACTACCTTTTTCTCTGCATCTCTCATCTCTGACCGTACATACGGACCCATTCGCTCTTTAAACTTCGTCCAGTCTCTATCCTCAAATCCACGTACTGGTGTCCCACTACTCGGTAATGTCGGGGGATGGAAGAACACAGTGGGAGTAGCAACAGAAGTAGCAGGCACTAACGTCGCTGCTGGTTGCGTCGCAGGTGTAAGAGCTGGCGAAAAAGACGCCGAAGCAATAGGTGTGGCAGGAGTACTAACAGTCATAGTTGCCACAGACGGCGAGGACAAAGAAAGGACAGGAGGTGCCGTGGCCAAGGCAGTCCGATCAACAGTAACAGAAGCAAAGACAGAAGAACCGAGTAGCTGGGGCTGTGAGGTAAGAGCGGAATATATCCTCTGCAGGGCATATGGAGGTGGGGGTCGAGTATCTAACAATTGTTCCACAAACGTATCATTTTCTTCTTGGGTCACATAAGCTTTATCAATATTCAATCGAAACCTCCTATCTTCACGTTCAATCCCTATCTCCTGTTTCTCTCTATCATGTGCTACAGCTTTCTGAGTCAATATTTGCCTTCTCCCTTTCCGGGCCTCTTTCTCTGCTTTCATTCGCCTCTGTTTAGCCTCCTTTTGCCACGTTCGAAGAGAATCAAACATAGACTGCCTACTTCTTCTTGCAAACAACTTCTCCTGTAAAAACCCAGGACCAGATGTACGACCATTTGCTTTTGAGACTCGCAAATTGCGAAAAATTGCGAGTCGCAATTTGAAAGTCACAAAAGCAAATGTACAACAGTGTCAGAGACACTGTTAGCGATTCCCAATGGGATCGCAAAATGCGAGGCTCATAAATATTAATGAGCCACTCGCAATTTGCGACCCCATTGGGAATGGCTGGCCCTCCCAGGGATGGTGGCCTGCTGGGCTCAGCAGACCTCCATTGTCTGGGACTGCTTTTCAATAAAGCAGTTTTTTTAAATGCAGCCCATTTTCCTTAAAGGAAAACGGGATGCATTTAAAAACAAAACATGAAACGTTTTTGTTTAATTTTTTTAAGGGCAGGTAGTGGTCCCTGGGACCACTGCCTGCCCTTAAAAAATATTTTCACATGCATTCCCAAAGGGGAAGGGGTCCCCTGGGGACCCCTTCCCGTTCGTGAATGCTTTACCACCTACTTGAAGTAGGTGGTAAATTGCGACTTTTTTGCGACCGCAATTGCGGTCGCAAAACAGTCATACATGGGGCTCAGACTTGCTATTAGGAAGGGACGCCCTTGAAACGCCCCTTCCTTATAGCGAGTCGCAAATCCTAATTAGCGAGTCGCTAATAAATTGCGACTCGCTAATTAGGGTTTGTGTATGGCCCTTAGGTATTTTTGCATGCGCAAACAGGTCGCAAACCCGTTTGCGCATGCAAAAATACTTCGTACATTTGGCCCCCAATTTTTTGTTCATCAAAAGTGCCCGTCAATGGCCACTGCAACTCGGCATTGTCCCTCTTATATTTGTGCCATAGCGCACTAAACATATTAGGGCCAAGGCCATGCTTCACATACATATCAAAGTTCGGAGTGCCTTCTGGAGGCGCTGGCTGACTTTCTTCCAATCGAGCATCTGCAGAGCAACAACGACAACAAGAAACCAAGAATCGGCTAATTCCAGGCATTTTTCAAAAGTGAGCCAAATTCGTTATGTTGCCTGGCAAAGTGTTCGCAAACACTTTGTACCAAAATCAGTCCTCAGACTGTGCCAAATACAAACCAAAATGGTACCATATCAACAAAGAAGCGAAACAAACTCACCTGGTGCACACAGGTAAAACAAATTTATTCTCCACTGCCAACTCTTCGGACTAAACGGTCAGATCCAAGGGTTTCGCCATTCAGGACCCAGTCGGGATGACCGCACTGTCTGGCGGGACAGAAGGGGCAGCTGTGTGTTAGACCTGGCATCCTTGGCGTTATTTTCCCTGACTTTCTGCCTCTACCTCCTGTGTTTTTGATGCTGTGCTGGATTTCGTTTTTGCTGGCTTAGATGCTTTGGGCACTTTGCCACTGCTGATCAGTGTCAAAGTGCAAGTGCTCCCTGTGTAAATTGATATTGTGATTGGTTCTCCCTGATTGGCATATTTGTTTTACCGTAGGTCCCTAGTAAAGTGCACTGCGTGTGCCAGGGCTGGTAAATCAAATGCTACTACTGGGCTTGCAGCGCTGATTGTGCCACCCACATGAGTAGCCCATAAAAGAGGTATCAGGCCTGCCACGGCGGTGCCTGTGCGCAGTTTGTTAACTGCCATGTCGACTTGGCAAGTGCACCTACTTGCCAGGCCCTACCCTTCCCTTTTCTTACACATAGGACACCACTATGGTAGGCCCAAGGTACCCTCCTGTGCAGGGTGCAGTGTATGTAAAAGGTAGGACATGTACTGGTGTGTGTAACATGTCCTGATAGTGAAATACTGCCAATTTTGTTTTTCACTATTGAAAGGCTATCTTGCCCATAGGACAGAATGGGGAATGCTTTGTAACATTTTACAATTATATCTTCCCATAGGGATAAGATGGAAAAATGGAGTTTAGTATCCCTGAATTCAGGATTTAATAACACATCTTTTAGTAAAGATGGTTTTTAAATTGTGTGTTTGAAAATACCACTTTTAGAAAGTGGCTATTTTCTTGTTCAACCTTCCTATGTGCCTCTGCCTGTTTGTGGATTGGCTGTCTGGCTTTGGAGTGACAGGGGCTGGGGAGGTGCAGTGGCTCCAGGAGTCTGGATGAGTCAGCACTAGGTTGAATAAGCCTGAACTGCATTTGGAGTGGTGGGAGGAGTAGCACCTGTACCTGAATAGGGCTGTGCCTGCCTTCCACAATGCTGGCTCCGCCCCCCTGTGGTGTGTCTGGAACCAAGGCTCACACTGACAAAGGATGTTGTTGTGCACTGGCAGAGTGCCCCCAGAACTGGTTTGAACTGGGCTCAGAGCCCCTTGCACAAAGAGAACAAAGACATTTTGGGGTATAAGTATTAGACCTAAAACCCCTGAACTTTAGATCATTCCTGGAATTCAAGAGGAACCTTTGCCAAGGAGAAGAGCTGGAGAGACTGAGGAGAAGTACTGCCCTTGCTGTGTGTCTGGGGTTGGCCTGCAGTTGCTGTTTCTGCCAAGGAAAGGAGAAGGGCTTTGCTGTGTGCTGTGTCCCCTGCTTGAAGGAGATCTCCAAGGGCCTGAAGTGAGCTGGCCTCCTATTCAGAAGTCTCAGGGACACAAAGACTTCACCCCAGCTTCCCTGAACTCTGCTGTTGTGAGTTCTGACCTGCCTTGAGGTTCCTGTGCCAGTTTTGGGCCTCTGGAGGTTGTTGCTGCTGTTTGGGAGCTGGAAGAGAGAAGAAACTCAAAGAACTACAGAAATCGACGCATCGCTCTTCTTGCGGCTGTTTTTCCGACGCATCTTCACGGCGCGAGAAGAATTTCCATGCATTGCCGCGCCGCTGCGAAAACAGTCGGAGCGCCTGTCGTCGCTGCAAGAATCGACGCATCGAGGGATCGCGGCTGAAGAGGACCGCCGCAGCGCCCCGCAATGCCGCGGCATCGATCGCGGACACATCCCGGATTTCCACGCATCGTACCTGTGCGGCAAGTTCTTCTGACGCATCACCTGCGGGCCGGAACGGGCATGAAGAATCGACGCATCACTCCCCATACAGACCGGAATCAACGCAACCCTACCTCTGCGTGCAGCGGGACTGTCGCATCGCCTCCTCAGGGTCTCAGGAGTGTTGCATCTCTTTGTTTTCCCACGCTGCGGCTGTTTGGCTTGGTGAACTTTGACGCAACAACAGGTACTTTGGTGAAAAGTCACGCATCCATAGTTTTCTATGGTACAAGTTCTTGAAACCTTTTGAAAGTCACATTTTTAACTGTGTATGATTGATTTTTGTCGTTTTGGTCTTGTTTAGTTTAGATAAAGATATTTTATTTTTCTAAACTGGTGAAAAAGGGTCCCTATTTGGACAAAGGTACCTACCTCTGCCAACTAGAGACCCCCATTTCTAACATTGGTGGTCAGCTGTGAGGATTTGAACCTGTATTTGTACTTGGCCCGTGATTGGTGTACATCACTAGTTTAGTGCAGACCACTACGCAACCACATACTGTGTTTTATTTTTGGTTCTATTTTTGAGTGACCCTTAAAGTATCCACGCGTCATGTCTCAGAAGGGTAAACCAGCAAGTGAGATGGCAGAATTGGAGTTTGATATTGAGGTTTTGCATATCTACAGAGTAGATCAGCTCAAGCAATTTTGCAAAGATTTTGGATGTCCCATGAAAAGCAGCTCCAGGAAGGAGGAGCTACAGAAGACCCTAAGGGCCTGGTGGGAGGCCAAAGTGGCTGGGGAGACAGGTGATCCAGAAGTGGATGAGGATGCACAAGGGAATGGTTCCAGATAACAGGATCTGCCTGTTTCAAGAGCAGCCTCCAGGGCTGGCAGCCACCATTCCGCTAGGAGCCTTTCCCCAGAGGAGCTGGAGGAAAACCAGAGGGTCAGATCATGAATTTCAGCTCTTAAGCTTAGAAATGAAACACTTAGAGTTGGAGAACCAAAAAGCTGCCATAGAGAAAGAGAAGATGGCAGAGGAAAGAAAGAACGCTCTCGCTTTGGAGGAAAAGAAATTGCTTTTGGCTCATGAGTTGAGCATGAGTGGACTGGACATTAAGGCCAAACAAGTGGAGTCCAGTTCAAATGGTGGCAGCGCACAGCCAGTGCAAGGGGGTAAGGTTTACATACCCAAGGACCTAGTGCAGAATTACCAGAGGGGTGATGATATTTATGCATGGTGTACGGTGTATGAGGTAGCCTTGAGAATGAATGAGGTTCCTGAGAAGAATTTGGGGGCGGGTCTGTGGAAACACTTTTAGGCCACTGCGAGGGACACCCTGTCACCTTTGGAGCAGGCGGGTATCCTGACCTATCTCAACATGAAGGAGGCTTTATGCTTCAGGTATGGGCTTACCCCAGAGCAGTACAGAAAGAAGTTCAGGAACTTTAAGAAGCTTGATTTGCATACTTGGGTTGAATGTGTGAACATGTAAAACCGTGCACTGGAAGGTTGGGCAAAGGGCAGCACGGTAACTGATTACCAGGGGTTGTACAACTTATTTGGTTGGAAGCACTTGAGTAGTCTGTGTGTTCCAGAGATGCGCCAGCATCTATTGGATAGTAAGCTAACTGATCCCAGGGAGCTTGCTAAGGAAGTGGACCGCTGGACTAGCACCAGGGTCCACAAGGGGATTGTGGGTAACCCAGCCAAGGGTGGGCAGGGTCCTCAGCAGAAGAGTAGGGGGGACAAGGGTAACCAAAAGGAGTTCTCTAAAGGGCTCCAAAACAGTCCCCAGGGTAAGGAATCCCAGCCCCCCAAGCCTAAGGTGTCCTGGCCCCCTAAGGGCAGGCACGACAACCAGGGTCCCCCAGGTGTTATTCCAGTATTCAGGTGGGCTGCATTGCAAGAGATCCCAAGTGCCCCAACGCACCCCCAGCACCCACTGGTGCTCCGTCACCGGGATTAGTGAGTGTAGCGCTGGGGGAGGAATTGGTTCCTAGTGAAGGGGGGGAGCAAGCAGGTATGACCCTTGTATGACAGAGAGATGGTCCAGGAATCCTATCTGCCTGAGAACACTAAGAAATACAGGCAGTGGGTGACCATCAATGGGAGGAAGGTGGAGGCTCTGAGAGACACAGGAGCCAGTGTGACATCTGTCAGGTGTCAATGGGTGTCTGAAGAGCAGGTTATTCCCAATGTACTTCACCCTGTAGTTGCAGCAGACAACTCTGAGCGCTTATGTAAGGTGGCGCTAGTTCCCTTTGAGTGGGGGGGTCTCAGGTTCCTTGAAGGTCATTGCTAGTCCATCCATGCCTGTAGACTGTCTGCTTGGAAATGACCTGGAGAGTTCCCCATGGAAGGGGGTGGAACGCCAGGCTCATTTGGAGATTTTGGGTCTGCCTGAGTGGGTCTGTGTGACCACTCGGTCAATGGCAACCAGTAGGGGTAATGAGGAGGACCTGGAGCCTGAAACAGTGGTCCAGGTACCTGCCAGGAAGAGGAAGGGCAGGGGGTGTGGGAAACCAGCACCAGAAGTTTCCACGGACCAGGAAGAAGCAGACGCTGAGGGGGATGCCCCGGAGCCCACAGGGGAGCAGGTAGCCGAATTGGGAGACCTACCGGAGCTGACCCATTGGTAGCAGGAAGGGGGTCCCTCCAGGAAGGAGTTCAGCAGAGCGCAGATGGAGTGCCCTACTCTTATTGGTTTGCGGCAACAGGCTGCAAACCAGGCAGCAGGTGATCAGTCCGGATCACATCTGATTTACTGGGAAGATGGATTGTTGTATAGTGAGCCTAAGGTAGCTGAGCCCGGTGCAGCCCGTGTGCTGGTGGTACCCGAGCGCTTCAGGACCTTCCTACTGGGTCTGGCTCATGACGTGCCTCTCGCAGGACATTTGGGGTGCGACAAGACCTTTCAGAGGCTTGTCACCCACTTTTACTGGCCCCAAATGAGAAGGCACGTTGGTACACATTGTAGGTCTCTTCAGACTTGCCAGGCAAGTAACAAGAGTGGAGGGAAGTGTAAGGCTCCCCTCCAACCCTTTCCTGTGGTGAGCACCCTTTTGAGCGGGTGGGCATTAACATTGTGGGGCCACTGGAACCCAAGACAGCCTTAGGCAACAAGTTCATCTTGGTCTTGGTGGACCATGCCACACGGTACCCGGAAGCTGTCCCTCTCCGGACAATCACAGCCCCCGTGGTGGGCCGTTCATTGATAGGGATCTTTTCCCATGTGGGGTTCCCCAGAGAGGTGGTCTCTGACTGCGGTTCAAACTTCATTTCGAAGTACATGACATCTTTGTGGGAGGAGTGCGATGTGGCATACAAGTTCACCACTCCTTACCATCCTCAAGGGAACGGGTTGGTTGAGAGATTCAACAGAACCCTGAAGGGCATGATCAAGGGTCTTGCAGAACCCATGAGACAGAAGTGGGACATCTTTTTGCCATGCCTGCTGTTTGAATGCAGGTAGGTACCACAGAAGTCCTTAGGGTTCAGTCCCTTTGAACTACTGTAAGGTCACCCTGTGAGAGGATCTCTGAGTCTGGTGAAGGAGGGTTGGGAGAGAACTCCTGGTAAGACCCCACAAGATGTGTTCAGCATGTGCTGGCCTTCAGAAACCAGACTCAACGCTTCAGGAAATTCGCTCAGGCGAACTTGGAAGCTAGCCAGGAAGAAATGAAACGATGGTATGACCAGAATGCAACTCTGGTCGAATTTCAGCCTGGCTTGAAAGTGTGGGTGATGGCACCAGTGGAGCCTTCTGTGCTCCAAAATAAGTGGACTGGTCCATATGAGGTGGTGGAGCGCAAGAGTGGGGTGACCTACTTGGTTGACTTGCAGACTTCTAGGAACCCTTTTTAGGGTACTGCATGTAAACCGCCTCAAACCACACTTTGAGAGGTCGGAAGTAACTATGCTCCTTACAACAGATGATGGAATCGAGGAGAAGAGTGAGCCTCTTCCTGACCTCCTGTCAGCAGAGGAACATGATGGGTCAGTGGATGGGGTAAACCTCTCTCCTACCCTGACCCCAGAGCAGCAGAGGGACTGTCGCCAGGTGCTGGGACAGTTCGCCTCCCTGTTCTCCGTGACACTAGGAGTCACCAATTGGTGCGTCCATGATGTGGACACTGGGGACAGTCTACCTGTGAAGCAGAAATTTTACAGGGTAGCTGACAAAGTCAGGGCCAGCATCAAAGAAGAGGTTTCCAAGATGTTGGCGTTAGGGGTGATAGAGCCCTCAAGCAGCCCTGGGCTAGCCCAGTGGTCTTACAGCCAAAAGCTGCTGCACCCGGTGCCACTCCAGAACTTCGGTTTTGTGTGGACTACCGTGGGCTCAATGCGGTCACCAAGACTGACGCGCACCCCATCCCCAGAGCTGATGAGCTCTATGATCGGTTAGGAGCTGCCTGGTACCTCAGTACATTCGATTTAATGGCTGGGTACTGGCAGATTGCCTTAACCGATGGGGCCAAAGAGAGGTCAGCGTTTTCAACACCAGAGGGGCACTACCAGTTCTGGGTTATGCCCTTTGGGTTAAAGAATGCCCCTGCCACCTTCCAGAGACTGGTCAACCAGGTACTGTCCGGGCTGGAGGAATTCAGTGCAGCCTACCTGGATGACATTGCTGTGTTCAGCTCCAGTTGGGAGGAACATTTGTAACACCTCTGCAAAGTGTTGAAGGCTCTGCAAAGGGCAGGCCTCACTATCAAGGCAAGTAAGTGCCAGATAGGGCAGGGATCTGTGGTGTACTTGGGACACCAGGTAGGGAGCGGCCAGGTGGTGCCCCTACAAGCGAAGATTGACACCATTCTGGCTTGGGAGTCCCCCAAGACTCGGACAGAGGTGAGAGCCTTTTTAGGTCTCACTGGTACTACAGACGGTTTGTCAAGGGGGATGGCACCATTGTTGCCCCCTTGACAGAGCTGACTTCAAAGAAGCAGCCCAGGAAGATGATCTGGACTGATGCCTGCCAGACCACTTTTGATGCCCTGAAATCTGTCATGTGCACGGCGCCCGTGCTTAAGGCACCTGACTTCTCTAAAGAATTTGTTGTGCAGACAGATGCTTCAGAGCATGGTGTGGGAGCAGTACTCTCACAATTGAATGGCGAGGGCTTGGACCAACCTGTAGCTTTCATCAGTAGGAGGCTACTTCCCAGAGAACAGAGGTGGAGTGCAATTGAAAGAGAAGCTTTTGCTGTGGTCTGGGCGCTGAAGAAGCTAAGGCCCTACTTGTTTGGGACTCACTTCCGGGTTCAGACAGATCACAGGCCCCTCAGATGGTTGATGCAGATGAGGGGTGAGAATCCAAAACTGTTGAGGTGGTCCATCTCCCTACTGGGAATGGACTTTATGGTTGAACACCGCCGTGGTACAGAACACGCCAATGTACTATGGCGGCTTCTTCTTTGAAGTGAAATAGGTCTCGCATTTACAAGAGTTTGAGCTATTGGCATTGTAAATGACAGTGCCTTTTATTTATGTGTTAATTATCAAAACAGGCAAATAAAAGGCATTGTCATTTACAATGCCAATAGCTTAAACTCTCGCAAATGTGAGACCTATTGCATTGCAAATGCTTGTCTAGAGATGCAATAGGGTCCCACCTGCCAAATCCCTTTAGGCGTGCGGCCTGTCCCCAACCATCTACTCCTCCAGAGGGGGTCTGAAAGGTTATTTTCCTATCCTGCCCAGTACAGCGCAGCGCCAACCTCCACACCAAGAATACTACCCTGGACATCTCTGGCAGGGAGAAAGAAACAGGCAACACGTATAGTATACACATGATGGTATCCTAACCCATGAATGCCACCTCCGTCCGGAAAGTTGTGTCTGCCCAACCCGCGTTGAGTCAGTTGTTCAGAACCACAAGTTGCCCAGTAATATAGCTGCACGCCCGCAGTCGCCATACCCCCCATCAAACGTGGACTGAGCGCATTTCCCAAAGGCAATGCACAGGACCTCGTTAGCCCAAAGATGAGACTGTATTATGGCTTGGACCACAGTAAACCACTGAGTGGGGGATCACATGCGGAAAATTTTGGAGGCCAAACAGAAAGCACAGCAGCATCATCATCTTGAAAAGAGCCACCGTACCAAGGATACTGAGGGGGCAGCCACGCCCACTTCTCAAGGTTTTCGCTGCCAGGGGGGCAAGATTAAGGGACCAGGCGAGGGCCGGAAGCGAGAGTACCCGGTGAAGGAGGCACAACATGTCAAGGGTTCGGTGTAAGTTAGCAACAGAGGTAAAGAGAAAGGTACTCTGCAAGGTGCAATATTCATCTGTCTAAATGTTACAAATTTTCCAAGGGGCATTGACCATATTCAGCCCGCCATAGTCAGGAGGTTGGGCGAGGAAGCGAGTCAGCACCTCCATCTACAGGGGGATTCAATGGTGAGTGTGACTTGTCCCTCAAGTAGGCCTGAGTGAGTTTTTCTCGGATTGATTACGGTGCAATCTGTGCACAGTGGCCCCGGCAGGACTGTCCCTTCCCTCCAGGTGTGACCCTGTCATCCCGCTGAGATATGGGTGCCATTGTATCCATATCTGAGATATCCAACAAGTACGGGAAGGTAGTGTGCCAAGTCTGTGGGATCAAGGAAGTCTCTGGACCGGCCATCCATCGTAATCCACATGCTGGCTGGCTCAAGGAGTCCGTATTTAATGTCCCATTTTTAGGTCTCGCAGACCTACGCTGGAGCGCGCATGCGCTCCTCGCTCTGCGAGGCTTATTGTAGTCGAGAATATTTCAGAAGGGGACTTGAAGCCCCTGATGGAGCAAGGACTCACAATGAGACTTGCTCGGAAGCAATTCTCTCACAGTATTAATTAATTTGTACTAAAACCTTGTAATGTCTTTATTAATAATGTGCAACACAAACATATTTTATCTAGAAGATGCTTGCCTATGTGTTTTCCACTAATAAGTAATCCTCGTCTCATCCAAAATGGCTGCTAAAACGCGGGAATTCTACTGCGCATGTGTCAACCATGTCACGTGGTATGACATCTTTCTTTGCTTGGAGGGAATCTTTTGCTTCTGCGCAGTGTATGCTAAAATGGCCGCTTTAATGCTCTCACATGCTAAAGCTTTCGCATTGCTGCAATTAATAATGTGGTATTCTAAAGCTATTAATGCAGGATAGACATTTATAATTAAATGGGATTAGGGTAGAAGTAGGAGGTATACAGTGAAAGCATTTATTTTTGATTTTAATATGTTTCTTCTTTGATTTTCTATTAGTTCGTAAAGTGGGCCTGGGTTGGCTAAACAGCAGCTCGAGTCATGTGACCTGCGCATGCGCTCTGAAAACTAACAAAGCAAAGCGATGAAGTCAACTTGGAGGATGTCCAAGGACATGACCCGCTGATCACCTTCAGAGTTCAACAAAATGTCCTACGAAATGATACATTTTGTATATATTTTGTATCAAATTTGGTGTGAAACGGGTGGGAAATAAAGCAAATGTATTGATTGAGAGGGGCGGGATTCTAAAACAATGGGCTTAAGAAAATTGAACTAAATTGACATGGTGTGAGGATCAACCCCTGTCCCTGTCCAATCAGAATTAGTGGGCCCATAAATTTGAAACATTAATGGGAGGTACATGGGCGTAGAAGGGTATAATAGATATAGAATTAGCTAATTAGTTAGCAGCAGAGGCGCAGATGGACATAGATGCTGTAGCAGAGAACCTTATTGCAGAACAGAGCAGACTGAACCGCTGTCCGAAGAGGTCGTGAGGTGGGGGCGGCGGACCGTATTAGAGGGAGACGCGGAAGAAACCACGAGGAGGAACGAGAGTGTCAGAGAGGGAACGACGCAGGCGTCGTTGGTAGAGAGGTCATCTATCCTGTCCTGAACCTGGTCCGGAGGTCTTGGTCTTCATCCTTTCTTGGGACCCTTTTTTCCAACTCCTTGGCCAAGGGGTTTGGTTTTCACACCATTAGGTAACTATAAATGCGTAATCTTTAGTTTGTACTGCTGTCTATATCTTCTCCTTTCTGAGGGACCGTCAATTGTGATTAATAGGTGACTATATAGTGTGATTCCTCCTTGAGATGCGATCAAGTATTATGTGGTTTGTATTTTACTCTGCTAAATATTTTAGATAAACATTTTAAAACTTCCTGAGTCAGTGGTTATTTCAGGGGTTTAATGAAGTTATGTTTTGTATGATCTCATATCAACCCCCGTTATCAAAGGTCCATTGGTAAGTCATTACTCTTCAATCAGAAAAGGTAATTGGTAGCAGGGATTTTGATAAAGAGTACAACTGACCCCACCAGCGGTGATTGCTAGCTAGCTAGTATGAATGAATGGGCCCAGGTGAGTATTTAGTGTATGAATGCTTGTTGCTAGTAACCCGCTGGATCACCCCGCCCACCATTCCCATTGGCTGGCGTCATCCTTTATGTTGAACGCTGGCCTCCGATTGAAAGTGAGGCTTTTTTGTTACCGCCCTGTCTCCTTTAGGCCCCGCCCATCCGGACTGGATCGTTTGCTTGTGGCGTTACACGGTGTCCTTTATAAGTCGGTAAGCACTCTTTTATTTTTATTTTCAGGGAGCCACGGTCTGCTTCGGCCGCGCTTGTTTCATTCTTGCTCTCGGGTCGGATTCATCTAACAGATCCACTAAATGTTTACACCTTGCCTCTGCTGTGGAATTAGTGTACATATAAAAATAGTAGCTACTGTATGTCTGCCTGCTACGGCGCTACCGCCGTAAATATGACTGGGCTCATCTGTTTCCGTCAAATCAGTCACATGCAGAATATGCCGCCTCTGTCATTTGTGCCGAAGAGCAAGCCCACTCAAATGTAATAAACCGAGGCTCCCAGGTAGTTATTTGTCTAGTGTTTCAGGGGCAGATTTGGTAATGTGGACCTTCCAAAATCTGGTGTAAAAATTAAATTACAGTCTGTAATGTGAATCTTACAAGGAGTCAGGCCGGGGTGAGACCTGAGAGAGAGCTGGAAGCAGCAGAGTTTTCTGTGCCTCGCACATCATCTGCGGCTTTGCGTCCTCGTTTTTTTTTCCAAGCGGGGCAGAATACAAAGAAAATTGTACTTTATGTCTAAAGAAACAGAGTTGTGACCAACAAAATGCCAACCCTCACCCTCTCTTACTCCGTCCCCCACCTCTGCCGCACACTCAGCGCTGCCTCTCCCGGCAGCTGCCCAAGACCCGTCTTTGCGGCTGTCCGAGGCCCCCTTAGGGGGCCACTAAAGAGGGCAGCCCTCTAGTACCATCGGGGCACCCCACACCCCCCTAGGGGCAGGGACTCAGGGAGGAGTCCCCCCAGCCTTGTGGCGGCGCGCTAGGCGAGCGTCACTTAATGGGCGCGAGGACAGGGGGAGGGGTATATAGGCCTCCCCCACCATCTGGTCATCCTCTTTCGCGTGCCGGACACGCCGTCTGACTGGTTGTCTCACGTCGTCGGTTTGACCCAGGACTGAGCTGGAAGTCGTGCTCTCACACTGCTTGGTCGGGTCTTTGTCTCGCGCCGAAATAGAGGTTAGTAGTAATCACCCCAGCGATGCTTCCACCCCCCCCCACCCCCACTGGATAGTATGCTGGGGGCTGTGGGGGTGTCAGGGCCTGGCCTGGCGTCTTTCCGGGATGGTAAATCATGGCCTGTGGGCTTGGTCGACCGGATGACGACACGGTGAGGAGGGCCGGGCGTCTTACGTTGATGGATCGGTTGGCCAGGCCCGGGTGTCGTTGGGGGTGTAGCGGGCTGAGTTCTCTCCCACCTGCAGTTAGGACAGGGACCGAGCGAAAGGTGAAGCGGGGTGGTGGTGTGCCACGGGGGCGAGGTATGACCTATAGCGGGTTCCGGAGGGGCTTCTTATCGGCCCGGGGGCCTTGAGGGCGCACGAGTGTAGCTTTGCAGCGCCCACTGCCCCTTCTGCTTCCCCCCCCCTCATTTGTGGCAGAGGGGAGCTGGTGGTAGTGCTCGGGCCCCGGCCTGAGTTAGGGTCCCGAAGCGAGTGTGTTCCGCTGCCTCCACAGGTGAGGATGGCAAGGCTGTTTTTCTG
This sequence comes from Calotriton arnoldi, assembly GCA_963921515.1. NCBI lineage: Eukaryota > Metazoa > Chordata > Amphibia > Caudata > Salamandridae > Calotriton > Calotriton arnoldi. The sequence continues at coordinate 575,662 of CAWUFW010007722.1, read as the reverse complement.
GGGCTTGGGGTCAACGCCTTTCGGCGGCTGGGGGTCCGCTGTCACGGGGAGAGCTCATCGCCAGAGCAGCCTCGAGGGGCGAAGTCAAGTTGTAGTCTCCCGCCGCCTCCTCCCCAGGGGAGGGCGTGCGGGGGCGGTATGGGCGCTGAGGTCGACATCTGTAAGGCGTTGCCGGGGAGACCGCCGTACGGAATAGTTTAAGGTTGTTCACACCGCCTCCCCAGGGGATGGCGCGCGGGGCGGGTAGCTTGTGCCTGCATGTGTATCACGGATTCGCGGTCGGGGGGGGCCCACCTTGTGTTCTCGCTGCAGGGTCGGGTCTGCATAATGCGTAAGAGAGGTTAGTGGGAGTCCTCTCTGCCTTTGGCCACGGCCTGCGGTTTGAGGAGCAACGCTTCCCAAGCCCATCCTTCCCCTCCTGTATAGCATGCTGGGGCGGGGAGGGTGCCTGGGCCGTGTGTAATTCCTGCTGTGGCCCAGTTCCTTGGGTTTGCTGCCTTGGTTACAGATCTTATGGCCGCCGGTTCATGCCCGGGTCCGCCAGGCTACTCGCACTGGTTTGCTGCTACTTGAGTCTGTGTATCTCGGAGGTGTAACAGCCTTTGTAGTGGCTTAAGGTACTTGACCTGTTGTGTTTCAGTTAGGAGATCTGTTGCGTTTCATCCCGGAGGATGTGAGTTTGATACCTGAGCTTTCCCTTGTTGTCACATAGCTCTGTGTATAAGCATCGACTCATCATCAAGGTCGTGGGTTCGAGCCCCACTTTGTGCGCTAAGGATTGGATGCACATGGTGTAGCCGAGGAAGGGAGTTTGTGTCCCGTAATTGGGTGTGTCCCGTGTGGGGGCCGTGCAACGCAGAACACAGGGATGGTGTACCGCTTACCTAACAGGCGTGACATGCAGTCAAAGTGGAGGGGCCCGAAGTGAGTGTTGTACCGCGGCCTCCACAGGGGAGGGTGTGCGTGGTAATTGGTGCACCGGTGGTTACCGCTGTCAGGTGGTTTTGTCCGCGGTTGAGGGAGGGCTTGCCCGGGCAGCCCCGAGCGGAGATGTCACGAGGTAGTTCCCCACCGCCTCCATAGGGGACGACGCGTGTGGTCGGTTTGGGTGCCCCCTCCCCAAGATGCAGCGATGGGGCAATATTTTCAGGGGCTCAGAGCGCTGGGGGGAAGCCCGGCTGCGGCCTCGCTCGCAGAGGGAGGGTGAGAGGTTGGGCGCTATATCGGTGCGGGGTTGGAGTGGGTTTGTTGTAGGCCCTTTGCGTAGGCGGCAGTGGCACCATTGATTTTGGGAATAGCGCCGCGCTCGGAGGCTGTGTTGCGGACACAGAGCTTTCCTCCGGATGTGGCATTGTTGGAAACCGGGGCGGGTGCACGCGAGCGTTGGCATGTTTCCGTGCATCTGTTTGGCCATCTGTCCGCACCATAAGGCACACCTGGCAGACACGAGGGAGCCCACAAGTGCTTGGGCCAGTGTACGTGTGGCGCAGCGCTCCGTCTGCAATTCTGTTTTCCGCACACGTCTAGCTACGGAATGGCAAGTAGTTTAGTTGCCCGTGCTTCCGCCGTGCCGCATGTTGCCATGCAGTGTGGCTGGTCTGTACACCTCTGGAACAGTTTTCTGTCACCGGCATCAAGGTTGTTGCTATGTCTAGTAGAGCAGTGCTTGGCCCCAACCTGTTTAGTAAGTTAAGGAATTACGATCGTAATTTGGTCATATTTCCTATTGGATTCGCATTTTGCAAATTGTTTGCTTTTGCACGATTATTGATAGAGGGGCCAACATACAGGGGAATCCACCAGTATAATACGAGCACGTAGGATTGGTTAGCGGTCCGGGCGTCTCCTGTTTTGTTCGCTAAAATGGTTCCGCCCATGGTTCGGGAAGCACTTCCGGCGGAGGTGCGGTGACTCCGGAGGCAACGTTGATCGGCTTGTTGCTGGCAGTGTGATGCTGGCAGTAGAGTTTGGTCGTAATTGCTCCCCATGTAGCGCTGAGACAGTGCTGAGTTGTTTCATAGCGAGATCAGAAATACAATGTGCGTCGGCCGCTACAATCTGGCAAGCCTCCCTCCCATCTTGCTATCTGAAGAGACATTATACTCGAGTGACGTTTTCGATAGTGTTGATGAACTCCACAACACAGGTCATCACTGAATACCCCTTCAAAGTGTTCTTTCGACTACCTTGTTCGGAAATGGGCATGGGGTAGCTGGCATGGGTAGGTTGGCTATGCGCCGTATCATTGTTTGATTTTGCTCGCAAGAAAGTGTCATTCATAGTCTTTTGAATGTCAATGTAACTGACGCATTTAAAACACGGTATCCCGAAGGTTTGAGGTCAAGAGTGCATTCACTGGCAATCAACAGCACATGCTGTAGTACTACCAGCCGCCCTGGGCCAAAAATATTGGGGGCACCTGTTTGGAACGGGTTTTAATTGATACAGTTCAGTTCTTTCATGCCCACTTTGAGGAAGGTTACTGACAGTGCACAGACACACTCGTCCAAAATCCGAATGTTTACATCCAATATGCGGGGACGGTGACGTGCTTTCAATACGGTAACACAGCAGCAGCTAGTTCGTGGGCCAATTGCCCCTACAGGAGCACAGGGTATGCCCACAGCCGTCGTGGGGGGCTGTGCGGAGCATGTGTCGTGTGCGCATCAGGAAGGCACGATGGGCACGGTTTGTGATAGATATGTTTAGCCAGGTTCTCGCAGAGATGCCGTGTGTGCTCCCACCGCGACTGGGGATGCACGCCCACCCGGGGCATCAGTTGGTCATTGTTTCTCTGCCCCCACCCCCCCTTCGCACTTGTGCATGTCAGGGGGCCAAGGTGGGCACTCCAGAGAGGTCCACCTTCTCTCTAGTTTTGTTGGTTACTAAGTGGGCGGGTACTGTACTTCTCCCCTCAGTGGGCTTTAAACCGTAGAGGGTTCTTCTGGGATGTGGCATGGCTGTGATCGGCTGTCCTTATGTTTGCCTATATCGATGTGGGGTTCTAACTTAGTATTATGCCCGGGTTGCAAGGATGGAATTCGCACGTTCTTTCACCTTTACCAGAGTCGCCTGTTTGCCCCCGGGTGTGTTTCTGGTTGGGGTATTATGGGGGTTACTGGTTTGTGGCCGATGTTCGGGGAAGTGGCCCCATTGGCTAGTTCCTGCATGATGCCGAGGTTTCCGGGCGGTTTCTTAATTGGCACTAATGCTTTAGACCTCTGTTCCGTCCCACGAGTCCTCATAGTGCCCTCACTAGTCGGGCGGTATTGATAAGTTGGATGCATGGCATCTAGTATTGGGATGATCGCCGAACCTCACGTGCGCCTTCCAAATCCAGGTGCAGCATCATAGGCATTAGTGGAGAAAGCCCGGCATATGGTATTTTGTTGACCACAAAGGCAAGAACGGGTTGATATGTCGCCTATGTCATTGAATTGGATGACATCTGCATAGCAACAGGTGGATAGGGCATGGGTGCTTGTGGCACATTTGATAATGGTGCAGGATAATTATTTTTTTACTGTAGGAAACGGGGATCTTATGCCCAGGTGCTGTCTATTTTGCCGTCGGTTACCAGCCCAAGGGTGGGAAAGGACAATTTACACTTACTCTGGGCAATTACAATGCAAAGAGAGGTGCTGCGAAATGTTGGTGAGACTGCATGGTGCAATTGGCTACAAGGGCCTTTATGAGGAACATCTGCTGGCACCATATAGAAACAGGTACCATGTACACTTGGTGGGCATTTCGAGCTTTGAAAGAAAGTTGGACAATCCAGTAGAGTTGCTGCTCCTAGCTGAGGGGTTCGTGGAGGGATCAAAAATACCTTACCGGGGCCCCCTAGTTTGCAGGGACGCTGAGAACCTTAAATCGGCCAGGGAGTTACCCCAAGTGGTATTGGGGAAGATTAAAAAGGAAGCGGCCCTAGGGAGGGTGGCTGGCCCCTTCAAGCAGCCCCCACTTAAGAACTTTGTTTTTCTCCCCGCTTGGGGTGGTACTCAAAGAGCCAGGGGCCTTTAGGTTGATTCAGCACCTGTCCTACCCAGAATCAATCAATCACAGAATTTGTAAAGCGCGCTACTTACCCGCGAGGGTCTCAAGGCGCTGGGGAGAAAAAAAGGGGGGGGGGTGCTGCTACTGGTCGAACAACCAGGTCTTGAGTAGCCTCCTGAAGGTCAGCAGGTCTTGGGTCTGTCGTAGGCTTAGTGGAAGGGTGTTTCAGGTCTTGGCGGCGAGGTGGGAGAAGGATCTGCCGCCGGTGGTAGTTCTTCGAATGCGAGGGAAGGTGGCGAGGAGAGGTCGGCGGAGCGGAGTTGGCGGTTGGGGACGTAGAAGAGGAGTCGTCTGTTGAGGTAGGCTGGGCCAGTCTTGTGGAGTGCCTTGTGTGCGTGGATGAGGAGTTTGAAGGAGATTCTCCTGTCGACGGGGAGCCAGTGCAGGTTCCTCAGGTGGGGGTGATGTGGCTGTGGCGTGGTACATCGAGGATCAGGCGTGTGGAGGCGTTTTGTATGCGTTGCAGTCGCTTGATGAGCTTGGCCGGGGCTCCCGCGTAAAGGGCGTTCCCATAGTCAAGTCTGCTACTGACGAGGGCCTGGGTGACTGTTCTTCTTGTGTCTGTCGGGATCCACCTGTAGATCTTGCGAAGCATGCGGAGGGTGTTGAAGCAGGAGGATGAGACTGCGTTGACTTGCCTGGCCATGGAGAGCGTTGAGTCGAGGATGACTCCCAGGTTGCGTGCGTGGTCGGTGGGTGTCGGGGCTGCTCCCAGCGTCGTTGGCCACCAGGAGTCGTCCCAGGCTGAGGGGTTGGAGCCGAGGATGAGGACCTCTGTCTTGTCCGTGTTCAGTTTTAGTCGGCTGATCTTCATCCAATCGGCGACGGCCTTCATTCCTTCATGGAGGTTGGATTTGGCTGCGAGGGGGTCCTTGGTGAGGGAGAGGATCAGTTGAGTGTCGTCGGCGTAGGGAGATTATGTTGAGGTCGTGCTGTCTGGCGATGCGTGCGAGCGGGCCATGTAGATGTTGAACAGTGTTGGGCTGAGGGACGATCCCTGGGGTACGCCGCAGATGATCTCGGAGGCTTCGGATCGGAATGGTGGGAGGCGGACTCTCTGGGTTCTGCCGGTGAGGAAGGAGGTGGCCCATTCCAGGGCCTTGTCTCGGATCCCTGCGTCGTGGAGGCGTGCGCGTAGAGTGCGGTGGCAGACAGTGTCGAAGGCGGCGGAGAGGTCCAGCAGGATGAGGGCTGCGGTCTCACCGTTGTCCAGCAGGATCCTGATGTCGTCGGTGGCGGCGATGAGGGCAGTCTCAGTGCTGTGGTTGCTGCGGAACCCCGATTGGGATGGGTCCAGGATGCTGTTTTCTTCGAGGTATCGGGTTAGCTGTTTGTTGACGATCTTCTCGATGACCTTGGCTGGGAACGGAAGCAGGGAGATGGGCCGGAAGTTCTTGAGGTCTCTCGGGTCCGCCTTGGGTTTTTGAGTAGGGCGTTGATCTCTGCGTGTTTCCAGCTCTCTGGGAAGGTCGTGGTCTCGAAGGAGAGATTGATGACGTTGCACAGGTGGGGTGCGATGGAGCTGCTGGCTTTGTTGAAGATGTGGTGCGGGAAAGGGTCTGACGGGGAGCCGGAGTGTATTGTTCTCATGGTCTTGATGGTGTCCTCAATGTTTACGCTGGCCCAGGCTGGCAGGGGGTCGTGGACGATGGTGTGCGGTGGGTCTGGTGCATCGATCTTAGTTGGGGCTGTCTGGGTGTTGAAGCTGTCGTGGATGTCGGCGATCTTGCGGTGGAAGAAGGTGGTGAGGGAATCGCACAGGGGTTGCGACGGCGGGATGTCGTTGGTGTTGGAGCTGGGGTTGGAGAGTTCCTTCACGATGTTGAAAAGCTCCTTGCTGTTGTGTGCGTTGTTGTCGAGGCGGTCTTTGAAGGAGATTCTCTTGGCGGACTTGATGAGGTGGTGGTGGTTACGGATGGCGTCTTTGTGGGCTGCGTGGCTGTCCGGTGTCTTATCACTGTGCCATTTCTTCTCTAGTTTCCGGCAGGTGCGCTTGGAAGCTAGGAGTTCCGAGGTGAACCAGCTGGCTCTTTTGGTGGTGTCACTGTAGGTGAGTTTTTCAGCGGGGCGAGGGTGTTGGCACAGTCGTCCATCCATCGTCTGAGGTTGCAGGCGGCGTCGTCGGTGTTGGATGGGTCGGAGGGAGGGCTGAGAGCGAGGGTTGCCCGAAGTTGGTCTTCGGTGACTTTGCTCCAGCAGCGGCGTGGGATCTGTTGGGTGCGGTGGTGTGTGGTGGGTTTCTGGAAGGTGAAATGGATGCAGCAGTGGTCGGTCCAGAGGAGTTCCGTGGTGTGGCTGAAGGAGACGTGGGAGCTTGAGGAGAAGATGGGGTCAAGCGTGTGGCCGGCGGAATGGGTCGGTGTTGTGACGAGCTGGCTCAGACCGAGGTTGGCGAGGTTGTCGATCAGGGTGGTGGAGTTGCTGTCGTTGTTGTTCTCCAGGTGAAAGTTCAGGTCTCCGAGGAGGATGTAGTTGGTAGAGGTCAGGGCGTGCGTGCTGATGAAGTCGGCAATGGAGTCGCTGAACTGGGGTCGGGGCCCAGGGGGTCTGTAGACAAGGGTGCCTCTAAGGGTGGTGTTGGGGTCCGTGTGGATCTGGAAGTGCATGTGTTCGGCGGTGCTGAGAGTGTCGTCGGTGCTGGTCGAGACCCTGATGGTGTTCTTGTGGACGATGGCGATTCCTCCTCCTACTGTGTTGACGCGGTCTCTGCGGGTGATCTTATAGCCGTCTGGGATGGCTATGGCGATGTCGGGGGCGGAGGAGTCGTTCATCCAGGTCTCTGTCAGGAAGGCGACGTCTGGTGATGATGTGTCGAGCAGGTCCCAGAGCTCGACGGCGTGTTTGCGTGCGGAGCGGGTGTTCAGTAGGATGCATCGGAGGTGGCTGAGGTCCTTCTTGGCGGGCGCTTCGGTGGCTCTGAGGCTGGTGTAGCTGCAGTTCCGGCAGGTGAAGGGACCATGGGTGCGTTTCGGTGCGGCCTTGAAGCAGTTGTGCTTCAAGAAGGCAACTCAGTGAACTACTGGTTAGAGGAGGGGACCTGCTCGGTTTCTTACTGCTCCCTGGACATGGCGGTGGATATGGTCAGGAGGGTGGGCAAGGGAGAATGGTTGGCAAAGGCAGACATTGAGTCTGCATTCCGCCTGCTGCCGGTCCACCCGGATAGTCAGCATCTCCTGGGTTTCAAGTGGCAGGGTGAATTCTTCTTTGATAAATGCATGCCCATGGGGTGCGCCGTGTCTTGTGCCTACTTTGAGGCTTTCAGCTCTTTCCTGCAGTGGGTGCTCTCGAGGACGTTTAACGTGGAGGGTGTAACCCACTACCTGGACGACTTTCTGTTCATCGGGGGCGCAGGTACGCAGGAGTGCAGCAGAGGCTTGCGGTGTTTTCAAGACATGGCCAGGCACCTAGGGGTTCCGTTAGCACCTGGTAAGACTGAGGGTCCGGCGCAAGTTCTGACTTTTTTAGGCATTGAACTGGACACGATTAAGGGCGAGTCCAGACTCCCTGCGGACAAGGTACAGACGCTGCGTCAGGACATTCAGGCATTGCTAGGGAAGGACAAAGCCCCCCTGGGTGCCATCCAATGCCTCCTGGGAAAGCTCAACTTTGCAGCTAAAGTGATCCCGGCGGGGAGGGTGTTCGCCAGAAGGTTAGCTAGGGCAACAGCAAAGGTCAAGAAGAAACACCACCTGGTTCGGCTGGCGAAAGGCTTGAAGTAAGACCTTGCTATGTGGTGCGAGTTCCTTACGCAGTTTAATGGGACGGTGATTTGGAGGGCACCTTGGGCAGACAGTCCTGAGCTCTGCCTCTTCAAGGACGCATCAGGTAGAGAGGGCTTTGGGGCAATTTTGGGTGCCGAATGGTGTGCCCAGGAGTGGCCCAACGCCTGGCGCAGGCGCAACATCACGGCAAACTTCACTGTCCTGGAGTTGTTCCCAATTGTCATTGCATTACATCTGTGGCCTGAGACGCCATCAGACAGAAAGGTCCTATTCTGGTCTGATAACATGGCGGTAGTGCAGGCCATCAATGGGCAGACAGCCAAGTGCCCTTTGGTGCTCTGCTTGCTCAGAGAGTTAGTCAGGGCATGCCTGCGCTGCAATGTTGAATTCAGGGCGAGGCATATTGAGGGGGTCAAGAATGTGGCAGCTGATGCTCTTTCTTGTTTTCAGTGGCTCCGTTTCCGGGAGGCCTGGCCGCGAGCGACAGCAGAGATGACCCCCTTCCCGGCACATCTCTGGAGAATCTTGCAGTGGAGCAACGACTGAGAGCACTGGGAGAATGCTCGCTGGCCCCAGGTACCAGGAAGCAATATAGGGCACACCTGGCCACCTTCAAGAAAGCGTCACAAACCCTGGGACTTTCCGCGCAGCCAGTTGAGCGCAGAGTGCAGGCATTTCTAGTATGGGCTAAGGAACAGGGGAGGAGCCACTCCTGGGTATGCGGCCACTTGGCGGCAGTGAGCCACGACGCCAAGCTGATGGGGGGCACGACCCAACCAAGTCCTTCATCATCAGTGCGGCCCTCAAGGGTTGGGCCAGGGAGGAGCACAGGGTCCCAGACAACAGGGCCCCCATCGATTTTGTCACTCTCAAGGGCATGCTGGATGTGATAGAGGGGGTCACCTATTCGCATTTTGAGGCTACACTTTTTGCGGCAGCCTTCTGCTTGGCTTTCTTTGGCGCATTTCGTATCAGTGAATTGGTGGCGAGGTCCAAGACGGACAGGTCGGGCGATGCCTTAAGCATTCAGGATGTCGTCCTTGGTGGCACCCTGTCCATCCACCTCAGGAGGTCCAAAACGGATCAGGCAGGGCGGGGGGTCGATGTGGTGTTAAGGCCGCCGGGGGACCATAGATACTGCCCTGTTGCCAAGGTCAGGGAGTACTTGGCGCTTCGCCCCAACGCCCCCGGCTATCTATTGATTCATGCTGACCAGGGCCCCTTGACTAAGTACCAGATGGAACGCTTGATGAGGGCTAGCTTAACACGGGCAGTTCTTGCCCAGCCAGACAAAATATACTCCAGCCACTACTTCAGGATAGGGGCGGCCACGGCCGCGTTCAAGGCAGGCATGGAGCCAGAGGGTGTAAAAAAGGTGGGGCGTTGGGAGTCTGAATGCTACAAGCGTTATGTCCGCCCTTGAAGTAATTTGTTTTGTATTCATAGTGTGCAGTGGTTTGGAGTGTACTACATGTCATAATATGCGTGATGGAAATGAACATTAAAGGAGCAGAGTGTGAAAATGGTGTCCTTTACTTTACCAGGGTTCCAGGTATGGGTGATCGGGCATTCATTCATCTCCAGGGTGGCCCAGGGGGCGGCGCGCCGGAACTGGATGCGGGGATTTTCACAGACACAGTTTGAGTGGATGGGTTTCCCCGGAATGAGATGGAGCAGCCTCAGGAACAGATTGGAACAGAGACTAGCCGTACAGGGGGCCCCCCATAAATCTTAGTGATACACCTGGGGGGGCAACAACCTCATTGACTTGGGTGAAATCAGTAAGTGCATGGGGCAATGTGAGGTCTGTTGGTCAGAGATGATTCCACGCAGGGTGTGGCAAGGGGCTAAGTCTGGGGAGGCTGTTGAGCATTCCTGGAAGCGAGTGAACGGGTCAATGCGCAAGTTCACTGACCAGAGGGGTCTGGGATTCATCAGACACGAGATGATTCAAGAAAAGGTGAAAGGATACTTTGAGGCGGATGGGGTTCACTTATCGCCAATAGGGATGGACCTTTTCCTTTTAGATTCGCGCGAGGCGCTAGAAATGAGAGGTTGCAGGTAAGACCATAGCTGTTTGGTGGGGGGCTCTGGCGGTGACGGTGGCTACCCCTAGAGCTGTGGCGGAGTTACAGGGCGATCTGGAAGTAAAGGGGTACAGAAGGGTACCTCTGCGCGGCACCATAGGGGGTGCCAGAGCCAAATCCCTGGAGCCTCATGGGAGGTTCCTGGAAAACAGTGTCGGCGCCCCGTTAGTCCTTCAGGCGGTTGTGGGCCTGAACAACCGGGGGTTTGCTATGCTACGCTCCACCCTGAAAGGGGCGTGAGTAATAATGGACCATGTGTCACGTGATCCGGGAAGAGGATCACCAGAAGGGGCAGCACGGATGGGGTTCGCCCCAGTGCTGCTTGGCTCATCAGGCGGGCAGGCGGCCCAGATGGTTGCCTGCCCTTGGATCGCCCGTAAGATAACCCACCATATTACATAACGGTGTATGTAATAAACCTGCAGCAAATTTACCCAAACAAAAATGTGTGGTGTGTTTTATTTATTAGCATGCATGCTACGTTCGAGGGGTGGGGAAGGTTGCCAATGGTGGTACTATGCCACTTTCACCTAGCAGCCCGGCCATGGACGATGGAAGAATACGTCACCGTGAACATCCCTGAGTCTCGGGTAAGGATATCATTCCCCAATATAATGACTGTAGACGGGGGTAAAACGTATATGTTTGTTTAATTAGCGCTTGTGTTTTCAGCTGATCCTTGTTAATTGCTTCAAACTAAAGAGGATCACCTGAAAACACAACCGCTTGCAGCTTGTTTTCAGCCTATCCTCGCCCCTCCCCTCCAGCCCCTCTGTCTTGTTTACTTTATCAGCAACCAAGCCGAGCACAGTCCCTAATTCACCCCTGCTGTTGCTGCTCCGTCTCTTGTTTTGGTTCCCCCCGCCTCCTCCCAGCTGTTTCTGCTAGCTTTCCCGCCCCCTGCCACACCACGCCACCCTCTGTCCTGCTTTAATTACCCCCAACATTCCTCCCTCATGTTTCTTTTTTTTATTATTATTATTGTGAAAGCTTTTTTAAAGGCACTGAAGCGGACTGCTCAGAGCACAGCGGAAAAGTCTCTGGTGATCCACACAATACAAAAAATTGCATATCTGGTGCATTAAACCTTCTTGTTCCTTTAAATACCAGGAACTATGTGGTAAAGTGCTTTTATTTCTACTCCGTTCCATGTAAAATTGCAGCTAATGCAATGCGGAATATAAGGGCGAGGAGTGGACGGAACATAGTGCCAATATCGGCAACACTCGCCATCCCCCCATACAGCAATCTCCCAGAGAAATAACCAGACAAGACACCTTCTTTGTGGAGAAAACTGCTGCAGGTTTATTAGCATTACAAATATGCCAACATGGTGGGTTATCTTACGGGCGATCCCAAGGCAGGCAGCCCCTCGCCGCCTGCCACCTGATGAGCCAAATTACACCGTGGCCCTGCCAACGGTGTTTGCCATATTTTGGGGGAGGGAAGACCCCTCCCACCGGTGGACCAACAGCCCACGCCCCTGCTCACGCCCCATAAGGGGGCGGAGCCTGCCAGGCAACCCCCGGTTGCTCAGGTCCACAACCGCCCGTAGGACTAACGGGGCGCCGTCGCTCCTCCAGGGTTCAACGCGAGGACCTCCCTGGGGATATTTGGCCTTTGCACCCTTGTTGTGCTTCTGCAGATGGTACCCGCATGTACCTTACAGCCTCTGGATTGCCCTGTAACTCCGCCACAGCTCTGGGTGTGGCCCATGTCACCCCAGAGCCCCCCACCAAGATAGCCTCCATTACTTACACCCTGCTGTCTCCAAGGCCTCCCCCAGATCAAGTAAGGTCCATACCCACTCTGGACAGGTGTACCCCATCTTCATCCAAACACCCTGTGGCCTAAGCGTGCAGTAACCCATGACGGATGAAGCCAAAACCCCTTTGCTCAGTGAATTTCCTCATGGCACTGTTAACCTTCCTGCGAGAGACCTCCATGGCTTCCTTAGATCGTGCGCCCTGCCACACCTGCCGGGGCGTTATCTCAGACCACCATATTTCACAGGTCCCCAGCTGGTGCTCAATTTACACATGGTGACCGTCATTTCTTGAAGCAGTGCCCTTCTCCCCAGAGCTGCCAGGTCATTCCCTCCCAGGTGTATGACCATCACATTAGGAGGAGGAATCCCCCCCCCCACCAGTTTCTGCTGCAGCTTCTCCAGCAAGCAGGTCCAGCGCATGCCTGGGTATCCTAGCCACCACCTTCCCACAGTCCGTAGCCCCATTTCAGTGGCCTTCAAGACCGGATGTATCTCTTGTAACACTGGAGCTCATAGCGCCCCACCTGTTTGATGCGTTCAGCTGACAGGCCTGCCCTAAACGCTGTGGTAGCTGCTCCTATGCGGAATGAGTGGCTGCAGAATCGTTTGCCTGTGGACTTGGCATGCAGCAACCCATGCCTGAAAAGCCAAACCCCCTCTGTTCCGGGTATTTACACATGGCACTGTTAACTCTCCTGCGCGAGGTGACCATGGCCTCCCCAGACCGGGCTCCTCACCACCCTCAACGGGGGGTTATTTCTGATCCCTTAACTCACATGCCCCCAACTGGGTGCTACTTACACCTGGAGGACTTCAATTCTTGCCACAGATCCCTCTTCCCCCATAGAGTCAGATCATTGCCTCCCTGGTGTCTAACCAGGATGATGGGAGGAGAGACCCCCCCACCCTAGTCTGTGCTGCAGCTTATTCAGCAAGCTGTCCCAGCGCCTGCCTAGGTACCCCACCCAGTTAACCTGGTGGCGGAAATGCCAGCAAACCTGTCCATGCCCACTCTGGACAAGGATAGGCATCTTTATCCAGCTGATACCGGGGGCTCTCCCCGGTCCAGCAATCAAGTCCAAGGCCACTTTTAGCAGGTGAAGCCCCATCTTCTTCAAAACACCCCGTGGACTAGGCAAGCAAAAGCCTAACGCACATGCCCCCAATTGTTGCCTAACTTACACCTGGAGGACTTATCTCTTGCAACAGATCCCTCTTCCCCAAGCGAGACAAGTGTGTACCCACGGCCAGTGTTCTTGGCTAGTGGAGCCCTGTGGTAGGTCATACGCATAACTTGCCTGCCCTTTCTTTTCCTATTGCCTGCACGTCCATCACCGTCTGCAAGCGATCAAAGATGCTGAGTCATCATGCTATTGTCCCCACCCTGGCGTGAGTGGCCCCGTGCCGAACTTCTGCTATTGTAACCCGGAAACAGACAAGTGGATGGTGAGAACGGGAGGACAGTTTGCGACGAATCCCCCCCCAGTCTGACAGCGGACTTTTATGGATGTTGTGTAGCCGTCCCGGTGTACCCACCCTGGTGTGGAATACCCAGCCCCCGGATTGGGATGTTGCTGGGAGCGGGAGAGGACATGTAGGAGCTCTAATACACTTTATCAACCAGAGTCCTCGGGGGGCGTGGCCAAGCTGGCGGATAGAGCGGACGCAGAGCCTTGAGCTCCGCTCTATGCCCGCCGGCAAAATCCTGCTTTCTCTTTGCCTGGCCGCTGATCCTCGCCAGGACTCGATGCCGGGAGATGCCCCGCACCCGCCGGTGACAAAATCGGCGCACATCGGCACCCCGTGAGCCTGCTGTGGGCTCCGATCCCTGCCCGCGCGGCCGCGAGTGCTCCTGGGGCCCGGAGCAGCACGAGAAGGCGGAGACACCTCGGCGCGAGCCGTGAATCGGCCGCGCGGCGCCCGCAATTATCACCCCCCCCCCTTTTACGGCTGGGGGCCTGGAGGACCTGAGATCTGGGGTGCTGCGCCTTGTACCCTCGCGGCGTTACCTGTGATCCCCTCGGCCCCAATTGGACTCTCGGGGCTGCGACGGCCATCTTGGAGCGAGTGGCCTGTGGTGGCTGGGCCCCCTGGATGTGGAGGTGGTGAGGCGCGGACCCGTCTCCCCCTCCCCCATTTGAGGGGCTGGGTGCGCTGTGCCCCGGGGACCGGGCTGGCGCTGTCAGCGGCCCAGAGACTCTGACGGGCTCACTACCTGGGACCGTCGTGTGGCGGCGGGCGGAGGCGGATGGGCCCATTGCGGCGCCGCCACAGGAGGACTGCTGCGCCTGTTGGGCGAGCGCACTACGTCTGCTGGCAGCGGTGAGTGGATCCCCATGGGCCCCTTTCCTCCCTTATGATCCTTGCGACCTCGACGGACTGTGGGTGCGCTGCGGGTGCGCAACTGGAACCGCGCCACCCGCCCTGTGGTGAGTGGGACACTGGTGGATTGCCTTGGTTGTAGGGGCACCCCTGGAGCCTGGGCGGAGTGAGATGACACGGGGGCGAGTGGCCTTGCGGGGACGGCGCGCCCTGGTGCGCCATATGCGGATGCCCGGAAAGCATCGGGAGACGACGGCGGCTGCCTGAGCAGACTACGGCTAGGGCGGTGTCTTAGATACTGCACGGGGACCCACTCTATGCTGGTACCCCGCAGGGCGTGAGTGTGAACAAACTGTAGCCTGGGCGATTGCCTTTGCGCACCCTTTCACCTTGTTTCGACTCCTAACTGCTCCTGACCCCTGGGGGTGCGTGTCTGCCGTTATCTGCCCTGTGGGTGCATGGGGGCGCCACCATGGGCAAACCCAAACCGGACAGACCCCAGGCACAACCTCCGGAGGTGGAGACGGCGTCCTCGGAGCGCAGGAACGCGGATCCCCCAGGGACGTCCGCCCAGGGGGACCGCACTGATCAAACACACCGCTTTGATGAAATACTGGCAGCGATTCTGGACATCAAGACCACCCTGGGCTCTAAAATTGATTCCCTTAGTATCGACATGGGATACCTATGGGAGGACCATAAGAAGCTTAAGGGTAGGGTCGACGAAAATGAGTCCGACTTGGCGTCCCTGCGGCCTACAGTGGCTACGGCGTCTTCCCAACTGCGAACCCTCCAACAGGAGGTGGACTATCTTCAGGCCCGCGTGGACGACCAGGAAGGGTGCGCACGACGCAACAACGTGAGACTCATGGGCCTGCCCGAACGGGCCCAGCATGGAACTGTTCCTGGAAGACTGGTTTGCACGTGAGGTCCTACAGGGCAAAATGTCCAAGTTGTTCTCTATCGAGCGAGCGCATAGGGTCCTGGGGGGGCTCCTTGCGCCCTGGCGCACCTCCTAGACCAGTGGTGGCCCGGTTCTTCAATTACCGCGATAGGGATCATGTGCTGCAGATCACCAGGACCAAAGGCCCCTGGCAAATTGAAAACGCGACAGTCCACATCTACCCGGATTATACCCTGACAGTACAGCGCCGCCGATCCTCTTTTCTGGAGGTCAAAAAATGCTTACGAGATCATGAGGTCCAATACTCCTTGCAGTACCCGGCACGCCTGCGTATTCGCCATAAGGAGGGCACAGTCTTCTGTGATACGCCGACCGATGCCTGGACTTGGGTTGACCAACAAGGCCTGGCACATGACCCTCCTGTGACGCAGTCAAACTCTGTACGACCATGGACCGTGGTACCGGCACGTGGAGGCCGAGGCGGGAACAGATCACGCCGCCCAACGAAGACGCAGGCCACGCGTTAACGAGCACAAGCCATCAAGACGGTGGAACAACTGGGCTCCCCTTTATCCTCCTCTAGACGGGACTCAGACTCTGATACGCAAATGGATCGCACACTGCAGCTTACGGACTCACAGTTGGAGGAATTGTCGGGGACGGGCCCGGTCCTTACCCCGCAGTCAGCGGCTGATCTAGGTTGAACTTATTGCACGTGGAACTTGATTCTTTTTCGTCGAGGCGCCTGGCCAGCTGGCGTGTGTTTGATGATCCCCAGGATGATTCACGGGAGGCGGCACGGACATTGTATACAGACCTCACGCCACCTCCCCCACTGAGTGATAAGAAGCTGATACAGCATACTACTTTATTCTCTTTCTTTTGTTGTATGTTTTAATTGTTGTGTTATTGGACTTGCAGTTTAGTGCGAATGGCCTATTGTCCGTTGACAACCAGGCCTGGGGTGGGAAGTTGGGATTTTTTTGATGCTATCCTTTTTCCTTTTCTTTTATGTTTGCCATTCACAAGCCCTGGTGTCGATATACCCCTGAATCCGAAAGTTTGGGACTGTGAGTGTAGCGCCGGGAATGCGGTCTATCATGTGGTGGAGGGATCTTCACACGATTTTATTATACACTTACATAAATGGCTAGTGGGGATTATTCTTTATTGACCTGGAATGTGAGGGGGTTGGCGGGATGCGCCAAGCGTCACAAAGTGTACCAATACTTACGCAGTCACAGGGTTACGTTTGCGCTGCTTCAGGAGACGCATCTCACGACGCAGACGCTGGCGTCGCTCCGCAAGCACTGGCGGGGCATAGTCCTGGGTACGACGTATTCGGGTTACGCTAGGGGGGCGCTTATCTGGGTGGCTCCTGGGACTCCTCTCCAAATCACGCACTCCCGAGCGGACGTACAGGGTCGCTATGTCACCTTGGAGGGTGTGCTGAATGGCTCCCCCCTGGCACTGGTTTCCCTGTATGCCCCGAATTCGGGCCAATCCAATTTCCTGCGGCTGCTCACGCCCTCGCTGCTTGCAGACCCCACGGTCCCCACATATTGGGGGGGTGATTTCAATGGGGTATGGGATTTAGCCACGGATCGCTCCCGCCCTCCTCTTACTGGGGCGCAGTCTATCACACTGGCACATCACATACGGGAATGGGCGCTACAGTTGCAGGTCCATGATGTTTGGCGCAGATTACATCCGAGGAGGCGCATATACTCTCACTACTCGGCTCTGCATGACCTACACACCAGGATTGATATGGTGTTTGGGTCGGATAACGCTCTGCATAGTGTGGTGCATGCTGCGTATTTGGCGCGCGCGCTTTCTGACCACACACCCCTACAATTGACCCTGACCTGGGGCGCACAACGCCCTGCAATTTCGACGTGGCGCCTGCCGGGGGCGGCGTTGGCTGACTCCTCCTACCGGGCCACCATACTGGAGTCCATTACTCATTATTTTGCGGTGAATGAGGGGACTGCGTCGTCGGTGGGGGTGGAGTGGGATGCCTTCAAGCGGTTCTTAGAGGTCATGCCATCAAGACCACGTACGGGGCCCGCTCGGCCCTCACTGCGGCACTGGATGCGTGCGAGTCTGAGATCCAGAGCTATGAGTGGCGGATCCCAACTGACCCCCTGCTTGCCCCCTTGCTTGCCCAGGCGCGACTGACGTACAAGCAGGCGATGGATGACCTGTGTGCCCTAGATTATAAGACATATTTGGCACGCCGACATGTAGAGGGGGACAAGGCTGGGAAGCTCCTGGCGTGGCTCCTCCGCTCCGCTACCACTCAACCTCCCATTACTGCGGTATACACGAGTGCTGGGACTCTCGTGAATACGCAGGCAGCCATCAATGCCTCCTTTCACGAGTAGTACACCACGCTGTACGCAGATCCGGCACCACCTGACCCTGATCGTATTCAGGAGTTTTTGGGGGGGATCCGGCTCCCGCAGATTATCCCGACTCACAGGGCCACGCTGGAACAGCCCATTGCGCTTGATGAGATCACGGACGCCATTCAGCAGCTGGCGGCGGGCAAGATGCCGGGGACGGACGGGTGGCCGGCAGAATTTTATCGTACTTTCTCCGCACAGCTGGCGCCTAGGCTGGCCAAGGTGTATGCCGAGGCCTTTGAGGCGGGTGAGTTCCCCACCAACTATGAGGGAGGCGACACTGGTTGTGCTGCCTAAACCAGGGCGGGATCCCCTTCTCATGGCCTCCTACCGCCCCCTGTCGATGCTTAATGTCGATTACAAGATCCTGGGGAAATTACTGGCTAATCGACTCCTTGTTATTGTTCCTCTACTGGTCCATGAGGATCAGAATGGTTTCATTCCGGGGCGAAAATACGGGGTTGAATCTGCGGCGGTTGTTTGTGCTCCTGGAGTGGGCACAGGGTGGGGAGGAGTGCCCTTGGATCGCCTCGCTCAACATAGAAAAGGCGTTTGACACCTTAAGCTGGGCTTACCTCGAGGCGACCCTGCTGGGGTATGGTATGGGTCCTCACTTTCTACAGTGGGCGCGATTGCTATACAGTGGTCCGTGAGCCAGGGTGAAAACGGGCCGCACTTATTCACCGCTCCTGTCGATAGCGAGGGGGACGCGACAGGGCTGCCCCCTGTCCCCGATCCTTTTTGCTCTGGCCATGGAGCCGTTGGCATGTCGGCTGCGGGACTGGGGTATACAGGTTGACCAACGATGGCATATCGCCTCGCTGTATGCCGATGACGCATTGATTTACCTTCGTGGCGGGGCCGAGACCCTACAATCCATCATAGCTCTTTTAAATGACCATGCGGCCGTCTCTGGGCTCCAGGTTAATTGGGCAAAATCGGTGGTGTTCCCGATGACACCAATGACTCCGGCGCAGAGCGTCTAGCGCCACTTACCCCGCTGCAGTGGGCGTTCGACACCTTCAAATATTTGGGGGTGCAGATTTATCACTTGGGATCAGACACGATCGACGGGAACCTGGGTCGAGCCATTACGCGAGCGCGCACAACCCTTCCGTTTTGGACGAGTCTCCCCTTGTCTCCAATGGGTCGGGTAGCAATATCCAAAATGTTAGTTCTCCCCCGTCTTTTATATTTTTTCTGTGTACTCCCATATCGTTTACCCCGAAAACTCTTCCGTGACCTGGAGTCATTGCTGGTATCGCTGATATGGGGTGCTTCCCGGGCTCGGGTGGCCCTCCACAAGTTATACCTACCACTGTCGGACGGTGGCCTGGGCGCGCCCAGTTATGAGCAGTACTACGCGGCGGCGCAACTACAGTGGCCAATGCGATGGCTCGCCAAAAGTAACCTCACTGAGCTGGTCTCTGGTGCCGTGACCTGGGATATCTCAACGCTCCTCGAGTGGCTCTCGGGCACTGCCACGCCAACCCAGAGGCGACAGGGTAATTTATTGATGATTGCAGCCCGACAACACTGGGCCAGATACGTGGTGCCGAGGGGCCGACCGCCGCCCTACGCCCCTAGTCTGCCTCTGGAGCTGCTCCCTGGCACGAATACCTGCCATGGACGCCCAGAACTGGGAGCATGGAGGGAGAGTGGACTGGACGCATGGGGGGATATGTTTGCGGATTCGCAATTGCTGTCGTTTGAGGGCCTAGTGGAAACGTATGACGTGCCGCAGGGCTCCTTCTTACTGTATGCCCTACTGAGTCGCCTGTCCTTACAGTCTTGGGGTGCGGACGGGGGCGAGCCTGCTACTTCACATTTGTTACATACCTTACTCACACACGGCCGCGGGCGCCAGGCCATTACAGCCATATACACCTCTATTAGATTGGACGATCCCCCTCCACTGACTACCTTGCGAGCGTATTGGGATGGCGAGCTCTCTCTTACCCTGTCGGATAAACAATGGAAACAATGCCTTACTTACCCCAAAATTATCTCGACCAATGCCAGAGTGAAATATACTCAATTTAATTATCTCCACCATACGTATCTCACCCCTCATAGACTGGCACGTATGTACCCTACTGCCATGGACGTTTGCCCTAGATGCAGAAATCAGGCTGCTACTTTCACTCACATGGTCTGGACTTGCGCCACCATTCACGTTTTCTGGCTGGAGGTGGCTGCTGTGCTCACAACGGCAGCGGATGCGCGAGTGGAGGTGGAACCCCTACACTTTCTGTTGGGAGTTACGAGGCGTAGCTCGGCTCGTAAGGGTACGAACACATTTTTGGACCTTGCTTTGGGCCTGGCTAAACGGAGAATTGCCATGACCTGGAAGGCGCAGGCGGGCCCCGGGATCGCTGTGTGGCTGCTGGACCTGCGAAGGGCGCTGGTTTCGGAATGTATGAATCAACGTGAGGCTGAGGCGCGGGCGCCGCTCCCCTCGCGACAAGCATCTGCGCAGTGGCAAGGATTTTTAACGGCGATTGAGGCTAGGGTTGCTGGGGACCCTCCTCCCCCCTGAACCCCCCCATCACATACATCGGTGGGGGTCCCCCCTGCTGGCCCCACTGCCCCCCCTCTTTGGCCCCAGCGCGTCTACTACACCTGTCCCCCCTTTCCCCCTCCTCCCTCTCCCCCCGTCCATTTACCCTACGGATGTACTCTCATGGTTCCTCCCTGGGGTGCCTGACGCGACCGCCCGCACTCCATCATGTCCCTCTGCTATTGCTATTACTTATTGTTTATGTTACGCCTCTTATGCACCAGATCAGCACTTGTGATTGTATTGGGCTTTACATGTACATATATATATATAGAGATCGGCTTTTGTTTCTTATCTGGGCCACAAGTGAATTGCTCTTTGTTCTCCCCCTTTTTTTGCTTTTTGTTTTCGTTTGTGGTATTTGTTTTTTTTTTCGTGTCCGAAACTGTGTGGTCTTTTTCAGGAACACACGATCTGCAATGGGTCTGGACACGCGGAGCAATGTCCGATTCTCCTTTGTTGATATTCTTTATTGTAATTCGTATATGTTTGATTGTGTGGCACTGCGGAGTGAAGCAGTGAGCCGCCCAGTCCAGGAGGTACGGGAATGTTAAATGATTATGTCTCTTCTTCTGCCCCTACCTAATGCCATTCGATTTTGTTCTTGATACATATTATTTATAGTGTATCCTGATCAATATGCATATGTTTTGGATGTCGTTTTGTTAAAATTAATAAAAATCATTCATTAAAAAAAACGAAATCAACCAGAGTCCTCCAACCAGCGTACCCCACACTCTGAGGACCCTGCCCTCCTCTAAGGGCAACCACTCCTACCCATCTGGCTGGGCGAGCTATGGGGCAGGCAGTCTCATAAGCAAGAGGAAGCGTCCTGTGGTACCCACTGCTGGCCGAGTCTAATGCTACGCGCCGCATAGCCCCTACTGCGCCTGCCCCCCTAGATAGGGCCTTGACCTTACTTCCTATAAGTTTATAGGGGACCAATTATGTGACCGGTCAATAACTTTGCTGCCGTCTGAGTGTGGTCTGTTGTCTTTCCATTCACTTGTTGGTACCAAATACTGCCCGACACCTACCACGCTCTACTGAAGATCTATCATGCCTTCTGGCATACCTCCTGGCCTGCCCCATGCATAGATCAATTAGTGGTAGCAGACAACCCCCGGTGGGCGGTATCCTCTCGCACTGCACCCAAACACTTTCCCCCGCCAGATGCTAGACATGTAAAGCGCTGTTCCTGGAATTTTTAGACGGTACCACTATCAATTACTGGTTACTAGGTACTGCCCGCATACCCGGGGCACGGCTGGTGGCCAGCACCCCTATGAGAATCCCGTACCCACTTAGCAATCCTTACGTCTAGCCTAGGGGTGAATACCCAGGAGATCTACCCACCCAGGAGTCAATAGCTGGCCTCGGTTGATGGAATCAAGTGCGCCTGACTGAAAGCTCGGTGCGCTGAAGCTGCCCCAAACTAATAGATCTAGATGACACAGCGTAGTTGCCGGCCCATGATGGCAAATTACAATTAGGAGCCTGGAGACGGTGTCCCATCAGATCTTTCCTAGGCATAGACACCAAATGTGGAACTGAACGCCCCTCCGCCATATGGAGGGGGAGGAGAGGCTAGCCAAGGTACCTGGCAGAGGTTCTGTGTTGACCCAAGGGCTGTGTCTCCCCGCGTTGCTCCCGGCTCCTGACTGGGGGAGAACCCATTCCCCTGAGCGACCCCATGTCTGTGCAGCCTCCCCCCATACTGCCTGCGTGTACTAAGATGCCATATATCGCTTCCTGCTAACCTCAAGTCAGTTACCAATGCAGGGTAGCATGCAAAGCTGGGCCCACCCCGTGAAGTGGGTGCTGCCTAGTTCCCCATTCTTCTGTCATTGCCTCCATGATTATAATCCACCCCTAGCCTTTCCCCTGCAGCAAGGCTAGAGGTTGGGCTGTATTTTGCAGGTCCGAGTGGTGTTTTCGTTTTCAATAAACCTGCCTTTAATTGACATGCTGATTACAGTGGTGGGCCCTGCCAATGAAGATTTACTTACTTAGAAGGCAAAAGGACAGTGACGAGGCCCTTTGGATCTGTGGCCGTCAAACTTGCTGTAAGTGGACTTTAAATGACACCAAATCATTCCACAGGTGAGCTCACATTTATTGCGAAATAGGGTATCCCTTGCATTCAACAGCAGCCAACAAACGCCAGTCATGTTAGCCCTAGTGGTATCGGTGGAAGCCAGGTCCCGCCGCCCTCTACTAGTCTGTCCGTGGTCAAGTTGACAATGAATGTTGTGCCCGAAGCTTTGCTCCCAAGCCCATAGCTGGTACCAAGACGTTGGCGGCAAACTCCCAAGGCTACGGAGACAGAATTATCTGCACTGGCAGGTTGAGGAAGTACCGGTGTGAGACACTGAGTTCTTAAACTAACGGCCCCCAGATACCCCTGACACTGAGTTACGTGCAATTAAAAATAAAGGTCCAACCCCTAATTCAACTGTCCCAACACCTAGGTGAGAAAGATGAACCCCTCCCCCCTCCCATGGGTGACCTCGCCACGGCATGAGCCGTGCACAGCCGCCCAGTATAGAGGTGGGAGGAAGGAACAGCACTCATCGCAATTAAGCGCGGATCCCGGGGACACGTCCGGAACGGCGTCAGGGTAGTGGGCAAAGAGGGCGCCCAGTGGGCGGTGAGAGGTATATGTACCTCACCCCCCCGCCCCCTCTGCCCGGAAGTGACGCGGGACACCGGACCCCTGAGGGTCCCAACCACTGGGAGGCTCCCTCCTGTGTCATCTTGTGGCACTAAGGCGGCCGCCCTCTTAGCGGGTCTCCTTCGTGGACCCCGGGCAGCCTGCAATGCGCTAGTAGATGACATTGAAGGAGCCTGAAGAACTGTGAAATTACTACTGGGGTTGGCGGGCACAGGTCTCGCCACGGCTGTCTTTAGAAACGAAAATAGAAGGCGACTGGTTTAGCGCTCAGTACACAACACTATCTAATGATGTTCACGGAAACACGCCCCGTCCTCTTTTTGTGGCTTCCTGCGGGACCCGCATAACGTATATGTCAGATGTTTTCCCCTCCCCACAACCAGTGTCCTCTTCGCTCAACCCAGATATTTGTTCCTTAAACTTTATATCCCAATGCTTTCAAATTATGTGGCTGACGAAGGAATAATTATGAAACAACAGTGGGTTCTTTGCAGTTTGTGTAACAATGATAACATGTTTCTGGAAGCTCAAAGGGAGCTGCATGCTTTCCGTGCTGTCTTTGCAATTTTTCACAATTAACAAACATAGTCTGGTGCCGAATAAACAAACATGCAAACGTATTCAGTTTTACCCTTCCGCCAGGTCCAGATTTTTTTCTCCCACTGGTGCACCCTATTTGTATATTTACTACACACAGTGCATATGTGGATTGGGGCAATGGCCCTGCACCCTTGCAGATGATGGACACTTTGGCCCATGTTTCCATGCTAAATTACCACAAAGGTGCTATCACGGGCAGCGCATTATGTACCACATGGAAGTAGGGGTACAGTCGGTGCACCCTAAGGGCGCTCTTTGAAATGTGAAGCAGAGGATCCCAACAACCTTCAGCTACTACCATACAAAGGGTTGACTTTCTGTGTGTATCCTACTGAGGGGATCCATCTCCTCATCAAAAGCAGGTCAGTTTTTCTCAAAGCAAAAAAGGAAACAGCGGGCTGAAACTTATCCATACTCACCAGTGCAGACAACAAATCTGAGAGTTTGTGCCTTTGTTGCCATTGGCCAAACTGTCCTGGTATGTAGGGGCACATCCAATGAGGGTGCTCAGCAGTGCTCACAGGACCGTGCACCCATTTTCACAGTGCAGTTCTAGGTAATGTTGAAGACAGCCGGCTGCTTTTAGGGCTGAATAGTTTGAAATATGGTCCAAAGAAGAGAATTTATTTAGGCTACTCTGAATATTTGAATTAGGATGTGTGAAGCATATCATCTATGAGGCATGGCTTTTCACAGGTGTGTACCAAAAGTTTACACTGGCAGAGGTTCCGTTGGTTGGCACTAGAGGGGTTTGTAGACGTAATGCGCACTTTGCTTGAGCTTTGAAGGATAGGAGATTAATAGGTTAATTTATATCCTGGCAAACTGCCCTGCAACCTGACAAGTCAGTAGAGACCACAGCCTCAGCTCTCCTGGCAGAGAACTCCCACCACATTGAGAGATGCCCACCTGTCTGGCAGGAATCACATCGTCTTCTGTGAACCCACCACCGGTTTCTCAGAAGGCAGAGACGTTTGCTGAGCAATGCCATGTTGGTTTTGCCCCATTGCGCACACTTTTTTTTGTCAAACCCGAATTGGATGTTGGTTCTTGGGAAAACAAAAAATGCCACGGACACATAGGGAGTTTCCTCCTAATACATGGGAGTCACTTGAATTGTTTCCCACTTGTCACTGGCAGGCTGTCCTGGGCGGTCCCTAACAGAAATGTGAGAAAAATAGGGAGCGACCCCACTGACCAAGAGACAGGGTACCACTGGTAAATATAAAGAAAAGATTCTCTTGGACATGCACAAAAATACACCTTCAACCCAGTGTCCAATCAACCAAATTCACAACCAGGTATACACTACTGTATCACACATACAAATTCCTCCATGTGAAAAAACTCAAAACTGAACCCAAAAAACAACCGTATATCACAAAAAGATAAAACACTCAAATGTGTAACATATTCAAGATTTATTAAAAATGAGTTAAAATCACATAAAAAATACGACAATAATCAAAAACATAAATTCACACGTTAAAAAACATATAAAACATCATGAGAGACAAAGAAATATATGTGAAACACGTAATTTCATCAAAAAAGGTTATTCCCAACAGGAATCAAATACATAAACACCATTAGTCTATTCATTTATCATTTCATCAGACATAAGGCCGTTCCTGGATATAACCCAATAAAGATGTGGGCGTCGACGCGTTTCAGTGGTAGGAAATTATTGAGGTACCAACTTCATCAGGACAAATACAATGCTTGTCTCTCTCTCAATATTAAAATACGATACACCTAATCAAAACAAAAAAACATACAATAAGCACAACCTACTATCCATATAAGAAAATCATTAATTATCATTATTATTTCATTAATCAAAACACTTCCCACATTCTCAAAGTTATTTTTATCCACAGTGTACAATCTGAATATATAAATGACACAAATATATATAAAATTTAAAAAACAAACCACCTTCATTTCCACTCTTTCAGGGTCTGTTATCAATATGTCCACACAGCTGTTTGACGGGTTCAACATTACCACACAATCATTTATAACCCTATTTATTGCTTAACAATACATACAAACTTAATAAACGAATATCTCATACTGTAACCATTCACCACCCCTAGAATCATCACTATACAACATGCACGTATCCTCACACATTCATTCACTCATTCATGGAAATGATAAATCTATCACACAGAATACATACCTATAGTCATGTATCAGATGTTCACATAACCAATCTTCCGAAAAACCATAAAAAGATTTTTTGTCGTTATCACGTGGTTTATGAGAATCCCCCGTTACTTCACCTTATCAGCGAATCTGGTCCTAATTGGGGAAACAGTGGAATTACATTCCAACATTAAACCTATCCACTCTATAGTGGTTTAATATAAATGGAGTTCTGGCACCAATGAGCCACTCACCTCAATTAGTTCGTGTGTATACACACATATCATTATCAATCAAACTTGTGTAGGAAATTCAAAACGGAACTTGATTTGTATTTTCCGTTATCCCTTTTCAAAAAGATGGCGCACGGGCTTCACACCTAAAATAGCAACACATTTATTGTCCTATTTAATTGACCCACCATTCTTTTACAAACAATTTTATTCTAATATACCTAAAAAAAAATTTATGTCAACTATATCTCTGACTCATTTACCCTGTATTTCTTACTTATTACAGACCTATCACCACTACAGCCTGAATAACGGATAAACAAGACGCATATATTTTAAAGCACTCTTCTATCAAAATGCTGTCATCACTTTTACGTAAAAATCTTTTTTAACATATTTCGAATCTCACAGGGTTTCTAATGTTACCCGGTATTTTAAACTCATGGTAACCTATTATAATCCTTCTCAACCCTCTTATTATATTCTCCCTAAACTGTTTACAAAATATTGAACCATCTATGTAAAATGCCTCAACGATACCCCATCCACACTCACCATAAGATTTGGTGGAGACAGATAACCTCGTGTCGACCGGTCTACTTCTCGCGTCTCGTCTGTGGCGTTTGAACCAACTAACGGATCATTCCACTGTGTGCCTTTTATACACAAAGTCAGGCTCAATTCATTTCACCTGTGACTGTAACGTCATTTCGATGCGCCCCTTCTATCCTGATTTCCTTAAAGCGGCCCTAACCTACAACAGGCATTGATGGGTCCCACCCAAATACTTTCAACCCACTATAATAAAATCGGCAGTGTTTTATAGTAAAAAAATAATAATGGGGCTTATGCTCGATCTTTACCACCAAAGGAGTTATTTTTCACATAACACTCATAGCTGTATCTAACAATGCTCGCTAATATTAGAAAGCAGAGGTCACACAAGGACCCAATATAAGCCCCGTGTGACAACTAAATGCTGTCATACCCAATAACTACCATGGGTCAACAAATAGACCCATGGATCATATTGCAAAGCCAAAATGCGACCACCGCTCATAACAAAAGCGGCTGCCGGTACACCGCTAAATGTCAACAAACAGGGGCCACACAAAGGCCCAACAATCAACTAACCATAAACCTGATCTAGAGAAGCACTGTTATTTACTCAATTAGTCTCATCCAATCCTCCTTTGTATTCAAACCTGTATGAATGGTATCTAAAATTGAGATATACCATTGTTCACGATTCTTACGTTTGAGTGTTAAGTCCCCTGATCTTTTATTGCCTTCTATTTTTTCAATAATAAACCACCTAAAATCCGTAAGAGTGTGACCTTCCTTCATAAAATGACTCACAAGTGGGGCATTCTCTTTTTGATTTTTGATGGCGGATTTGTGCTCCCCCAACCGAATACGGTCCCTAACAGAAACAAGCATTTGCAATGAAATAGGTCTTGCATTTGTGAGAGTTTGAGCTATTGGCATTGTAAATGACAACACCTTTTATTTATGTGTTTTGAAAACCTGCAAGCAGTGCGTAAACACGTATTTTGTAGTTATAGCTGTTGCTTACGACAAGGAAGGCTGGCAGTAACTGTGCCTCTTTTGCTGCCAGCCTTGCTTCTCGTAAGCAAGGACTATAAGTACAAAGTGCATGTTTACGCACCGCTTGCAGGTTTTCAAAACACATAAATAAAAGGCATTGTCATTTACAATGCCAATAGCTCAAACTCTCACAAATGCGAGACCTATTGCATTGCAAATCCTTGTTTAAGCTGCAGGTGGAGAGCTGGAAACGCCATAAGCTGTGAGCGTAGAGCTCGAAACACTGATCTGATCTTGAAGTTGGGTGGCGGTGGCTTTCTCAGTGATCTTTCTAATGAAAGGCAGGTGGGTGAGGTGTCGGTAGAGGTAAGGTTGTCAGATCCAGTGCTGGATTACATTTAGACCACATACCAATTGTAGAACACATATATATTTATATAAATATGTACATTTATATTGTGGCACAGACACACAATAGTCAATGCCCCACACATCTATAGTGTACTGGAATGAATAAATATCAGATACAAAAAGGTAGAATGCTTTAAACAAACCATTATTTGTAAAATACATTTCTCCGGTTAGTCGGGGGGGGCCTTAGTGGACTAATGCATCCACTGCAGGGGCCTGTGTTAGACCTCATGGTTACAGGTTCAATTCCCGGCGGGTCCACTCATCCTTTCTGAGGTTGATAAAATGAGTACCATTGAGTTAGGTAACAATAAACATCTGTTATTTAGCGCCAAGAGGGTGAACATGTGCTTTACAAATATACGTTAAGTTACGTCACTCCACTCTAGCAGCATCCTCTATGAGCCAGGCTTGAGCGATATCCCGCTTATCATTAAGCAACCCACACATGTATCCCTCTATGGGAGAAAGATGCCTAGGGTGAAAGGTGCTTCTCTACTCACTTTACTGCATTTCTGAATGAAGAACATGGTAGAAGGGGAATGGGATGTACCTGACACACACTGAAGAGAGAGAGTGAGTGTGGCGTGAGGGGAATGCCCATTCACCTAGAATGTACCTCTCCGAGATGCTGATGAGAGAGAGATGGTGGGATGCTGCACAAGGGGAATGCCCATTCAAATAGGATGTACCCCTCCCAGATGTTTATGAGAAAGAGGGCAGGGCGCGGCAGAAGGGGAATGCCCAATCACCTGCTAAGTACCTCTTAATATATCTTGGAACCTCAAGGTATTCTTCAACCCCAAGAAGCACCAACCCCAGGAGAAGTATTTAAATTGTGCTTACCAATATATAAAGACTCATTTACTTTCTTCCAGAAGACCTGCTTTTCTTGGCAAATCCATGTAATATAATAAAATATCCCCCCGCCCCCAGGCCGCTGCACCCCTGAAGCACACAAATAGGACGCTGCCCAAACGTGCCGAACTGATGTCTAGGATATTGCACTTTTTGTAATATTTTGAAGTTGAACCAACAAAATCCCACCATCATGTCCGCCCCCCTAGGGTGCATCAATGCCGCCCACCAGATCTAAAACTCCAAGTGATCCTTTCCTATTTTGAGAACATAATGCATTAATAATTAGTGCTGTGCGTATCATGGATACTGGTTTATATTCTTCTTGAGAGAATGAGGCTCTACTAGTGTCGAAGCCGACATTTCTACCACTTGGACAACATATTACCTGAGTGCGTGACTCCGGTGGCAGCAGCTACTAAATTCAGACCTGGGTAATTTGTATTCTTAGCATATTTGAGTAAAGGGCCGCATCTCATCTGCACACCAGACATACCATGCCTTAGTTACATCCAGGACATGCCATCTCTTGAATTTCCACTACTTCCCTCATAATGCCACCAGCCCACAATGGAGTTTTCTTATAGATTTTCTCCTTCCACCCCTTCTCCCTGTTTGCAACTTTCCATACTCAGATCACACCTGTAGTAGGAGGGTAGATTGACGCCATCCCACCATGTATATATATATGGGAGTATTAAGTGTAGACGTGGCTTTAGATACAGAGAGCCAAGATCCTGCCTGCAGCAGCCCAGGTGTAAGGCATTCTAAGGACAAATTCAACATTTGTAGCAAAGGCCAGCATACACATTTCTGGAGGGTTTAAGACACACTTTGTAGGATTTCAGACGTACACAATGCAGGGTTTCAGACACACATTAGGTTTTTAAAGTTTCTTCACAAAGTATCTATCAAATGGTGTACTTTTTATTTGATATTTAAACTACAAACACAAAGTCAAAAAGAAACTAAAAATATTCCTTTGTCTTCAGATTGTAGTGGATCAAGAGGTGTGCGAGTGTCATGCCAGATGGATTGAACAGAGATAACGATTTAGAAGGAGGCGATGGGGTCTTTCAGGGTCTTTGACGGCTGATAGCCCTTCATGGCAGGTGCTGCATGCACGTGAGGTAGTGGTACAAAAATCTTCACATGTATGTATTTATTGTCACCAACATCGATCTGCAAGGTTAGAGAGAAAGGCGACATATGAAAAGATGTTGAAGTGGTGACATGATGTACACTTTTTATAGCATACTTACAGCAAGCAGTAGCTTTCTTCCACCTCCAGCAGCAAGTGCTGGTAATAGAACATTGCCCTTTGAATCTAAGCCCCACAGAATGTACAGCTATGTTATATCACTAGGCTTACATACCTGGATCTGCATTTCATCACTGGCCCTTGGAGAACCCCATTCTTCCTTCAAAGCCGGAAGATGTACATTGACCTCACTACAAGGTCAAGGCATTTGACTAGTTCCATGCGCTGCTAGGCATGATACTCTCAGTGGTGTGGGATAGGTGGCTTTGATGAGACCTCCTGCCCAACAATTGCACACAGTTGAAAGAGAATCCCTTCCCTCCCTCCAACCATCATTTTCTAATGGCTTAAATGGGAAAAAGTCTATAATGGGGACTTTTCGTGGACAAGCCTGACCGCAACCACCATTTAGCTGACAGTCACTCTCAGTTTAGTAGCAACAAGAAACGTGGGGTTTGCCATGGGAGTGTCTTGCGCTTGTGCAACTCGACAACATTGCACAAAGTCCTGCTATGCAGCAATCCCGGTCTTTGACCTGGAGACAGGTACGCAATGGCCTTGCTTCCCCAGTACCATACAAGCATATATCCCAGTGCTGAACTCTAATACCAGACCTCCAAATCATAAGCTAAATGGCAGACACATTTAAGTGGGACCTAATCTATCCCATTGTAAGTAAAGCAGCAGAGGCCCTAAAAAGCAAATTTAAAAGTGGCATGGTTGGAGCGCCCTTGTGGGTGGAGCGCTAGGCACCTGCATATATTGGTCCTGTTGAGATGCTAATCCTGTTACCAGCGGAAACAGCCCTGGGGCGCAGTTAATTTAGGCGTAGGAAAATCAGGCCTAAATAGTATGATTCATTCTATTACTGATGTCATCGGGTGTGCATCATTAGGGATATCAGGTAGGTAGCTGTAGACAGTGGGCTTATTTGTTGATCGTCATAAAAAATAAGAGAAAGGGAATTCAGTGAATGATTCGGATAAGGGGGTAGGAAGAGGGGGCAGGCCCAATTGAAAGGGCGGGATATAAAATGGCAAACATTAGTCATCTTGAGATGGCGCTAGTTGCAGAGGTTGCAGCAGTCTATACGTGTTCAAATCATATTTGATGCAAGAGAGCTTTGGCTCATATGGGTTCTTTACAGATCTTTAAGACATAGTCTACTTTCAGACCACCATAGGAGGAAAAGAAGGTTGGGGGCAGCCTAAAATCAAGTCTGAGGCTTTTCTATCTTCTGGGATCCAGAGAATGGGGTTGTCAAGGCATGAAGTTGTTTTACTGTAGATGATCTGTCGTCTACCCGAGTTCTCTACCCAAGAAAGCTAGTTTGTGTGCTCTGAGAAGTCTCAGTTGGCAGGAGGTATTCTTTCTCTTGGTCGTTAAGTGGAAGGTTGCGTTTCCCCTGTTGTCCAGTTTGATACTCAGTGATTCAGCATTTGCAGTGATTGTGTGCTGTGTCTGGAAGGTGTAGTGAACTGCTCAGAAGAAACATTCTCTACCTGTATAAATCATTATGTGCAATACGTCACAAATTGAAATCGCCAGAAATGCTGGCCTACTAACAAACACACACCAACATTTAAGTATCAAAACATATCAAAATGTATTATTATCAATTCATGATATTTAGTTTTTAAATAAAAACATAATGAAGACACATCACATCCCACACTACACACACTCAGCCATTCAGACATCCAAATTCATACCCACACATACTCATACGTTCTGGAGTTCAGGAATCCGACAATACATGAATCCCAAGTGGAAGAACAGCAACAAGTGGACCCATGTCCCCGCACAAGGATAACATCAATAATTGTCCAAAATAGCAGGGAACATTTTTTACAGAAACAATAATAAAAATTGGATAGAAAAAATGGAAGAAAACGATATATAGTTAAATAATCCATGGAGTTCAGATCAATAAATTCAGTAATAAGTCTCAGGGGAATTGAACAGGGACAATAAACAATCGAGGTCCACGAGGATGCTTCAGCACCGACGCGCGTTTCGGTGTTCGACCCCAATATGGGTCTCACCTTCCTCAGGGCGCATATAGCAAAAGTAATGGCCGTGGGACTTGTCTAGGATAAACAAACAACAATTTGGCAAAAATAGATATATTTGATAGAAGACACATGGATCAGGGAGCCATTGATGGGCAAATAGAAATAGTGATCCAAAGGTGTGGTCAGAAGGCACAGCATCAGGATAGGATATAAAGATAAATAAACGGGAGACTAGTGCACACTGAAAAGGCGTAAAGATAAAAAGTAGAAACTAGTTAGTGATAGTCCGCCAACTCATACCACGAAGGGTGAGGAATAAACATGCAAATGCAATGTGTGAGCACGCATAGATATCCAATAGGGTGCACCAGAGGAACGCAAAATTGCATGAGAAGTGCTGATAGCCACTGCCCAGGAGATGGACAAGGAAAATGTGCCAAAAAGATAAGAATAAGGAAAACGCAGAGAATTAATCTGAAAAGGGGAGTAGAACAGAGCACGCAATACACGATACCTGAACTTCAGGATAGGCGTGCAAAACAGCGGCAGCAGTATCTCGGTGGAGAAACCATGAATAGATATCGAAACCCAGAGCGGGGCCTGATTCTGGAATGCGCAAACACAATCGGAGGTAAGGACTAACGACAGAAACATCAGTATAAGGAATGTTAGCCGAAGCACGGAATTTAGGCTTACCGCAGAATGTACACAGTGGTCGAACTAGTAGTCAAAATCAGAAACAATGAGGATCCTACACGGCAATAAATAAAAGCTGAATGTCCCGTGTTTCCAAGGTCAGAATCAAACCATCTGGAGCAGCTCGCTTTGCTTAATGATTAGGCTGCTCAAAGTTACACATGCAGCGCGGGGCGTCCATCCAATACATACACTCCAGTGCCTAGGCAAGGGAACAGAAGGAAACATAAGCAAACAAATAACGCCATGCGGAGAGAAAGGCATGTAAGTAACGTGTCCCAGAGGCTCGAGGAACTCACCTTCCAACAATGGAGACGTTCTGCGGGAACCCGGCCGGCAGCCGGGTCAGCTTCGTCGCCATGAGCGCGGGGGCAGGTTTTAAATACAGCGCCAGTCCGCATGCGTGCGGTGACCAGCGTCAGAACGGGGAATAAGGCAACGCCCCCTCGTACGACGTAAAGAGGGAAAGCAATACGGGCGGTGTTAGAACTGGGGGTTTCTAGTTGGCAGAGGTAGGTACCTTTGTCCAAATAGGGACCCTTGCTTCTAGTCAGGGTAAGGGGAATACGCACTTTAGATAACCCCTGCTCACCCCCTTGGTAGCTTGGCACGAGCCGACAGGCTTATCCCAAAAGCAATGTGTAAAGTATTTGTACCAACACTCACAGTAACACAGTGAAAAACCAAAAATGGACACCACACCAGTTTAGAAAAATAAAGTATCTTTATCTAAACTACACAAGACCAAAACGACAAAAATCCAACATACAAAACTCAGTAGAATGTTTTTAAAAAGGGTTGTTGCAAAAATAAACTTGTAGATCTCAAATGCTAGAGAAAAAAAGGAAAAGATGGCAGTAAGGGGTGATTAAAGCCGCACTACCTAGCTATACACTGTTTTCAAAAATGCACACAGTCACTGTTGCCCACCTCCTTGGTCCACTGCCAAAGAACCACAACACTATGATACACAAAGAAAACCACAGAGAGGCACCATAAGTATAAAAAAGCACAAATGCAAAGCAAGAGAATCTATCCGGACTCTTCAGTGATGTTATATCTGATCCTTTAATGGATACTTGAACCACAAACGACGTAAGGTGATGAAAAAATGCAGCCAACGCGTTTCGCCCTAAATAGGGCTTCCTCAGGGCAATAGTCAAAAAGTACTGCAATCAGGAAGGTATTCAGGAATGTACCCAGATTGTTTCAACGTCCAAGATAACTCAAATTAATGAAGTTCAATTCCAGAATATGAAATCAATCCCAGTCATAATCATTGGTGTGTACCCAAGTTCTCGTAAAGTCCGTAATTGCTCAAAAAGATTAAATTAGATTCCAAATTGTAAGGTCAAATCCAATTCCTGATCCTTGTATTCAGACAAACTGTAGAGTGCTCACTATGATAGGTGAGACATGTATAACAATAGTCAAAAAGTACTGCAATCAGGAAGGTATTCAGGAATGTACCCAGATTGTTTCAACGTCCAAGATAATCTCGTCGTTTTAGTAGAGGTTAGTCCATGAGCACATCTCGAACGACGCAGTATCTTTCAACCCGCCGCCGAATTGAAAATGCTAAAAGGATCAGGAATTGGATTTGACCTTACAATTTGGAATCTAATTTCATCTTTTGAGCAATTACGGACTTTACGAGAACTTGGGTACACACCAATGATTATGACTGGGATTGATTTCATATTCTGGAATTGAACTTCATTAATTTGAGTTATCTTGGACGTTGAAACAATCTGGGTACATTCCTGAATACCTTCCTGATTGCAGTACTTTTTGACTATTGCCCTGAGGAAGCCCTATTTAGGGCGAAACGCGTTGGCTGCATTTTTTCATCACCTTACGTCGTTTGTGGTTCAAGTATCCATTAAAGGATCAGATATAACATCACTGAAGATTCCGGATAGATTCTCTTGCTTTGCATTTGTGCTTTTTTATACTTATGTTGCCTCTCTGTGCTTTTCTTTGTGTATCATAGATCTCAAATGCGACACTTTCAGTCTCAAAGTACCTGGGATGCGTAACGCAAAACAAGCAAAAGGGGCGCAGTGAAGGCGATGCGTCAGTTCTTCCTGCGCTCCGGTTCCGGTGCGACAAAATGGCGCCTTGGTGCGTTACGCCGATCCGGTGCGATGCGATGAAATGGCGTCTCTGTTGCGATGCGACACTGTAGATGCGATGTGTGTACGCCCAACGGCCGTGCGGCGAACTCGATGAACTTCTGAGTCGCGACAGGCCCTGCGACACGCTTCTCCGGTGTTGCGACGACAGCCTTGGTGACGGCGACACGCTTCTCCGGTGATGCGGCGGCGATCAGCGGCGGTGCGCTTCCTCAGCGATGCGACGGCCTTGCGACACGCTTCTCCGGTGATGCGATGACACCCTCGGTGACGGCGACACGCTTCTCCGGTGTTGCGACGGCGAACAGCGGCGACACACTTCTCGATGATGCGACAGCGGCTGCTGCGGCGGCGTCACGCTTCTCTCTCGTTGTGTCGCGCTTCCAGCTCCCAACAGCAAGAGAGGCCTCACACACAGTTACAGGCCCTCCTGGCAGACTGGAACTCCCAGCAAGGAAGTTCAGGGTAGCTGGGGGTGAAGTCCTTTTGTGCCTGGGACTTCAGAAACAGGAGGCCAGCTCTTCTCAGGCCCTTGGAGACTTTTCTTCAGATGGACACAGCACTCAGCAAAGTCCTTTTTCAAGCAGGGGGACACAGCACACAGCAAAATACTTTAGATCTCGCCTCAGTAGAAACAGCAAACTGCAGGCCAGCCCTAGACACACTTGGGCAGTGCTTCTCCTCAGTCTCTTCAGCTGATCTTCTTTGGCAGGGATTCCTCTTGATTCCAAAAGTAGTCTAAAGTTCAGGGGTTTCAGCTCTAGTATTTATACCCCAAAAGTCTTTGTTCTCCATGTGTGAGGGGTCCTGGACCCAGTCCAAACCAGTTCAGGGTGCATTCTGCCAGGGCACCTCTCCTTCCTTTGTGAGTGTGGGCCAGGGTCATCAGACACATCGCACGAGGTGGAGCCAGCATTGTGGAAGGCAGGCACAGCCCTATTCAGACCCAGGTGCTACTCCTCCCACCACTCCAAATGCAGATAGGTCTATTCAACCTAGTGCTGACTCACCCAGCCTCCTGCAGCCACCCCCAGCCCCTGTCACTCACAAACCAGACAGTCAATTCACAAACAGGCAGAGGCACACAGAAAGGTTGAACAAGAAAATAGCCACTTTCTAAAAGTGCTATTTCCAAAACTTAGAATTTAAAAACCATCTTCACTAAAAGATGTGTAATTAAATTCTGAGTTCAGGGGTACCAGATTCCAACTTTCTATCTTGCTGCTATGGGAAGATATGCAGGTAACCATGTTACACAGCATTCCCCATGTTATCCTATGGGCAAGATAGCCTTTCAATAGTGAAAAACGAAATTGGCAGTATTTCACTATCAGGACATGTTACCCACACATGTCTTACCTTTAACATACACTGCACCCTGCCCAGGGGGGTACCTTGGGCCTACCATAGGGGTGTCCAATGTGTAAGAAAAGGGAAGGGTTAGGCCTGGCAAGTGTGTACACTGGCCAGGACATCATGGCAGTTCACAAACTGCGCACAGGCACTGCAGTGGCAGGCCTGAGACACCATCTTAGGGCTACTCCTGTGGGTGGCACAATCAGTGCTGCAGACCCACTAGTAGCATTTGAATCACCAGCCCTGGCACACTCAGTGCACTTTACTAGGGACTTACTGGTAAAGCAATTATACCAATCATGGATAGCCAATCACAATAACAATTTAACCAGGGAGCACTTGCACTTTGGCACTGATCAGCAGTGGCAAAGTGCCCAAAGCATCTAACCCAGCAAAAACGAATTCCAGCACAGTGTCAAAAATACAGGAGGCAGAGGCAAAAAGTCAGGGGAAGCCATGCCAAGGATGCCAGGTCTAACAGGCGGTTACAAATTTAAAGGGGCTCCATTAGGAAATGGTAGCCCAATAATCCAGTGGGGAATAACGAGTAATGATAAAGGTGGAAGTAGAGTAAAATCGGAGCACTCCAGATAGAGGAACCCCAATAAAAGAAGAGAGTCATAAGGAAAATACTAAAAATAATTCAAATGCGTCTGAGACAAAAATAAAATGAACATCCCAGTAGCGTGATACATGGAGAGCGCACTTGTGTCCGAAGACGAGGATCAAATAATGGCATTCTCCCACGGGAGATTCTCATTGAGTCCTTTGTCTTTTGTGTTAAGGGTATACATCCAGAACACTTCTCTTTTCTTGCGTATAATGTTAACATCAGTGCCCGTTTGGGCATGGACTTTTTCCAGTATTGACCATCGGAGGTCCCCTTCGGTGTGATGGGCCTCAATCCAGTGGCTGACCAGTGGGGCAGCATGTTTGGATAATCTAATGTTGGATTTATGCTCCCCAAAGCGTTTTCTGCACTCCCTTCCGGTTTCCCCTACATATGCCATATCACAGGGGCACAGAATGATATAGATGATATTAGACGAACGGCAGTTCGTCATTTCTTTAAGAAAAACCGTATGGTCATTAACACGAATGTGGTCATTGACAATGGCGTTGGGACAGGCTTGGCATGTTCCACATTTGTGGTTGCCCTTAACCGGCTGTTCTCCCGTGATGGACTTTTGTGAGAGGTAGTTTTTGTCAGGTCTTTTGGCCCTCACCAAGATGTTTCTAAGGTTCTTGTTCCTTTTAAATGTGAAGAGGGGCTTTTGTATTGATTGTGCGTGTTGACCCAAATTTAGGATATGCCATTGCGAATTGATTATTTGGCGTATCTTGTGGTCAAAGTTGGAATGTTTAGTAACGCAGACCAATTGATCTGTCTGTTCCTTGTGTCTGGGTTGGAACATGGCCTCACGATCATAATACCTCGCTCTCTTGAGGGCATCTTTGATAAGCTTATTAGGGTATCCCCTCTTGATAAGCTTATCTTTCAGGATTTCAGCGTGTGTCATGTAGTTCTTAATGGTAGTACAATTTCTGCGGAGACGCAAAAATTGACTAAACGGGATGCCATCCTTTTGGCACCTCGGATGGAAGCTGCTGTAGTGCAGGCGGGTATTCCTTGCCGTGGGTTTGGTAAATGAAGATACCGATAGTTGGGAGTCAAGATGTTCAATCCACACCTCAAGGAATTCCAGTTTGCTGTTACTTGTGTGTGCGGTGAATTTTAAATTAGGGTCCGCCGCGTTGGTCCACAGGATAAATTCATCCAAGGTGTCCTGGTAACCCTTCCAGATGAAAAAGATATCATCTATGAAGCGTGACCAGTGAGGAATGTGCTGTGTCTTTATTATGTTTTTATTTAAAAACTAAATATCATGAATTGACAATAATAAATTTTGATACTTAAATGTTGGTGTGTGTTTGTTAGTAGGCCAGCATTTCTGGCGATTTCAATTTGTGACGTATTGCACATAATGATTTATACAGGTAGAGAATGTTTCTTCTGAGCAGTTCACTGATTTCCCCTGTTTTTTCTCTACCTATATTTTACATAAGGGGCCCCCTCTGTGAGAGTGGTTGTTTACGTCCCAGCCTTGAGCTGTGGGGGGTTTTCTGTTGGTTATCTCCTTGGGACCTGTGCACACTTACTTTATTTATTCTACTTATATTTGTTATTGTGTTTCTTTTCACAT
Organism: Calotriton arnoldi; assembly: GCA_963921515.1. NCBI lineage: Eukaryota > Metazoa > Chordata > Amphibia > Caudata > Salamandridae > Calotriton > Calotriton arnoldi. The sequence goes on along the minus strand of CAWUFW010007722.1, from coordinate 537,693 downwards.
AATCTTTTCTACTTCTCCTATGACGGAATTTTACTTTCAGGATTTGACAGTTTTTCAAATCCTCCCCTTTTCCAGACATTATCATCCCTTTCTGTTTTCCATATCTCCCCCTGGTTTATCTGAGCTTTGTCGCCCCAGACCCCGTCCTCCATCCTTGGCGATTATTCCCTATCAATGGAAAGCATTAAGACTTTCAGCTTCTCTGATGAAGACTTCGCCCGACTATTAGGTCAAACGCCGGGCAATGGTAGACCGTTCACCTTGTCCAGGGGGCTTAATGAGGAGTGGACAAAATTGTTTAACTTAAAAAAGAAATCTAAACGTACCGAATCACATCCAAATTTCATGCTTGAATACCTTAAAGCCGGTACCACCCCCATTGGACTAAGAGTGAGGAACATCCCTGGCCTCTTTATAGAAATCAGACAGTTCCTGGAGAAATGGGCGCTCATCTCCAATAGATGCTCCAGGGACTGGATGATGCTAATCATTGAAACTGCCAGGGAAGTGGTCAGTCTATTGAACAAAGAAATCCAGGAATGGAAGAAAAATTGAAACAATCCAACAGCGTTGAGGAGGGCAAAAAGAAGCTCGAGGAGATTTCTTTTGAGTTGAACTCCTTTAGTGAATATCCTTGGAAAAGGAAGACCGAGAAACTTAGAAAGGATATACGCCTCTTTTCACAAGGGCGAACTTATCCATATCTCACTGAGAATTTCTATACAGCCAACAGTGAGAATTCATCGGTTGGCAATACCGCCAATTGGGGCAACAGACGGGTTACCACCTTTTCTGACACCACTGATTCTGACAGTGAGGGTCCATCAGCTCGCAATTACAAACCTAGACAGGATTTTGAGAGGCCCCCTGCTGATAACCGTTTTTTAGGCAACCGAAGGGGCAATTTGCGCCCCAGATTTCGGAATCAACATCAGAGAGGGTTCTATGCGGAGCAGGAACAGCCACAGAAGTATATTCAAACTCGGAATCAGCAGTATTGGCGAACATGAGTTCCATTCCTGTGTTCAACCTTTCTTCCTACACTATTGACCACTCAGCTGAGACTCTTTTATCGAAAGGGCTCTCTTTTGTCCCAGCAGCAAGTCTCAATAAGTTTGAGCTCATGAAAGACCTTCACTCTTTCTTTCGCAGAATCAGACTCAAAAAGTTTTTTCAGGAAAGTACCACTGCCACTCTAGACAACAACTTATCTGGCCTCAAACCCCCTTCCGGCTTCACCCCAGGACTTGATTCCGTTGGGACGGAGGTGGAAATGTTTGAAAAGGCCGTTATGGCTAAGATCCAAAGAGCCATCAAATATGTGCCCAAACCCTCTTTTAATACCACCAGGGAGGAGAATGCCGCCCTCCTTGCACTTAAGAACAACAAAGATTTAACCATCAAACCCTGTGACAAGGGAGGCGGCATTGTGATTTTCGATACCATCGAATATGGAGACAAAATGGATAACCTAAGTTCACAAACGCATTACAAAAAGATTATGTCTAATCCTGAACCTAATCTTAAACGCAGAATTCTGGGAATTCTTGAAGCAGCAGCCGAAAGAGGTGACATTTGCCAGAAAGAGGCGGAATTTCTTACTCCTTGTCACACCCGCATACCCATCATCTATGGGGGGCCAAAGACCCACAAGGATGAGATCAATCCCCCATTGAGACCTATTGTCTCCACGATTGGGTCAGCCACGGAACCACTTTCCAAATATGTTGACCGTTTCCTGCAACCCCTTGTATCCAGACTGCCCTCATATGTAAAAGACACTGGACATTTTATCTCGAAAATTAAAGGCCTCCCATATGACCTGGAAAGAGAAATATTTGTAACTATGGACCTTGAGTCCTTATATACCAACATTCCGCAATTGGAAGCCCTGAAGGTTATTAGGGAAGTTGTTGAAGCAGAAGACACATATACCAATTGTGACTTTATTCTTCAATGCCTTGAGATTGTTCTCGGCGAGAACTTCTTTGAATTTGATGGCTGCTTTTTCAACAAGTGAAGGAAGTCAGCATGGGAGCAGCGTGCGCCCCGAGTGTAGCATGACTTTACATGGGACACTTTGAGAGTCTTAATATCTATAATGAATTGGCCCCCTTTAGTGAGAACATCTGTCACTGGTCACGCTTCATAGATGATATCTTTTTCATCTGGAAGGGTTACCAGGACACCTTGGATGAATTTATCCTGTGGATCAACGCGGCGGACCCTAATTTAAAATTCACCGCACACAAGTAACAGCAAACTGGAATTCCTTGACGTGTGGATTGAACATCTTGACTCCCAACTATCGGTATCTTCATTTACCAAACCCACGGCAAGGAATACCCGCCTGCACTACAGCAGCTTCCATCCGAGGTGCCAAAAGGATGGCATCCCGTTTAGTCAATTTTTGCGTCTCCGCAGAAATTGTACTACCATTAAGAACTACATGACACACGCTGAAATCCTGAAAGATAAGCTTATCAAGAGGGGATACCCTAATAAGCTAATCAAAGATGCCCTCAAGAGGGCGAGGTATTATGATCGTGAGGCCATGTTCCAACCCAGACACAAGGAACAGACAGATCAATTGGTCTGCGTTACTAAACATTCCAACTTTGACCACAAGTTATACCAAATAATCAATTCGCAATGGCATATCCTAAATTTGGGTCAACACGCACAATCAATACAAAAGCCCCTCTTCGCATTTAAAAGGAACAAGAACCTTAGAAACATCTTGGTGAGGGCCAAAAGACCTGACAAAAACTACATCTCACAAAAGTCCATCACGGGAGAACAGCCGGTTAAGGGCAACCACAAATGTGGAACATGCCAAGCCTGTCCCAACGCCATTGTCAATGACCACATTCGTGTTAATGACCGTACGGTTTTTCTTAAAGAAATGACGAACTGCCGTTCGTCTAATATCATCTATATCATTCTGTGCCCCTGTGATATGGCATATGTAGGGGAAACCGGAAGGGAGTGCAGAAAACGCTTTGGGGAGCATAAATCCAACCTTAGATTATCCAAACATGCTGCCCCACTGGTCAGCCACTGGATTGAGGCCCATCACACCGAAGGGGACCTCCGATGGTCAATACTGGAAAAAGTCCATGCCCAAACGGGCACTGATGTTAACATTATACGCAAGAAAAGAGAAGTGTTCTGGATGTATACCCTTAACACAAAAGACAAAGGACTCAATGAGAATCTCCCGTGGGAGAATGCCATTATTTGGTCCTCGTCTTCGGACACGAGTGCACTCTCCATGTATCACGCTACTGGGATGTTCATTATATTTTTGTCTCAGACGCATTTGAATTATTTTTAGTATTTTCCTTATGACTCTCTTCTTTTATTGGGGTTCCTCTATCTGGAGTGCTCCGATTTTACTCTACTTCCACCTTTATCATTACTCGTTATTCCCCACTGGATTATTGGGCTACCATTTCCTAATGGAGCCCCTTTAAATTTGTAACCGCCCGTATTGCTTTCCCTCTTTATGTCGTACGAGGGGGCGTTGCCTTGTTCCCCATTCTGACGCTGATCACCGCACGCATGCGGACTGGCGCTGTATTTAAAACCTGCCCCCGCGCTCATGGCGACGAAGCTGACCCGTCTGCCAGCCGGTTTCCCGCAGAACGTCTCCATTGTTGGAAGGTGAGTTCCTCGAGCCTCTGGAACACGTTACCTACATGCCTTTCTCTCCGCATGGCGTTATTTGTTCGCTTATGTTTCTTTCTGTTCCCTTGCCTAGGCGCTGGAGTGGGATGTATGATGATGCAACGCAAACAAAAACAACGCACACCATTACATCCCATTTCTCACATCGCATGCACCGTTACATCGCATGCATTCACCACGCAAACCATTACATAGCACTCCGCCCTCACATGCATGCAAAAGACCTTTACAATGCACACAAAGACCACACATTCTATTACACAGCAAAATTCTCCCTAACGGCCCCCCCAAACACACTACAACGCCCTGACACTACCCTCAACCCTAAGGCGTAAACAGTAAAGCCAAAAACAGTACCATACACTAATATTAACCCTAAGCCCTAACCCTAAAGCCTAAAACACTACCATATACGACTCTTAACCCTAAGCCCTAACCCTAAAGCCTAAAACACTACCATAGACTATTAACCCTAAGCCCTAAACCCTAAGCCTAAAACACTACCATATACGACTCTTAACCCTAAGCCCTAACCCTAAAGCCTAAAACACTACCATATACGACTCTTAACCCTAAGCCCTAACCCTAAAGCCTAAAACACTACCATATACTACTATTAACCCTAAGCCCTAAAGCCTAAAACCCTCCCCTCCACTACACTCCCCATAAACTACCCTAAAACAGTCCCCTCCACTACACTCCCCACCAACTACCCTAAACCCTAAAACACTATGAGTACAGCGTCGTCCTTACCTGTCTCTCGTCGTGGTTCCAGCGTTGTCTCCCCGCCGTCCGTGTCCCTGCGCCTGCGTTCTAAAAGCGCCCGCGATGTAATGGCGCCTGCGATGTAATGGCGTGCGTAGTGAACGCACGCGTCGTAACGTCGCGTGCGTTGTGACGGCACGCGACGTAAACGCATGCGATGTAACGCATTCGTTGCGATGATCGTTCGCCGCTGGAGTGTATGTATTGGATGGACGCCCCGCGCTGCATGTGTAACTTTGAGCAGCCTAATCATTAAGCAAAGCGAGCTGCTCCCGATGGTTTGATTCTGACCTTGGAAACACGGGACATTCAGCTTTTATTTATTGCTGTGTAGAATCCTCATTGTTTCTGATTTTGACTACTAGTTCGACCACTGTGTACATTCTGCGGTAAACCTAAATTTCGTGCTTCGGCTAACATTCCTTATACTGATGTTTCTGTCGTTAGTCCTTACCTCCGATTGTGTTTGCGCATTCCAGAATCAGGCCCCGCTCTGGGTTTCGATATCTATTCATGGCTCCTCCACCGAGATACTGCTGCCGCTGTTTTGCACGCCTATCCTGAAGTTTAGGTATTGTGTATTGCGTGCTCTGTTCTACTCCCCTTTTCATATTAATTCTCTGCGTTTTCCTTATTCTTATTCTTATCTTTTTGGCACATTTTCCTTGTCCATCTCCTGGGCAGTGGCTATCAGCACTTCTCATGCAATTTTGCGTTCCTCTGGTGCACCCTATTGGATATCTATGCATGCTCACACAATGCATTTGCATGTTTATTCCTCACCCTTCGTGGTATGAGTTGGCGGACTATCACTATCTAGTTTCTACTTTTCATCTTTACGCCTTTTCAGTGTGCACTAGTCTCCCGTTTATTTATCTTTATATCCTTCCTGAAGCTGTGCCATCTGACCACACCTTTGGATCACTATTTCTATATGCCCATCAATGGCTCCCTGATCCATGTGTCTTCTATCAAATATATCTATTTTTGCCAAATTGTTGTTTGTTTATCCTAGGCACGTCCCACGGCCATTACTTTTGCTATATGCGCCCTGAGGAAGGTGAGACCCATATTGGGGTCGAACACCGAAACGCACGTCGGCGCTGAAGCATCCTCGTGGACCTCGATTGTTTATTGTCCCTGTTCAATTCCCCTGAGACTTATTACTGAATTTGTTGATCTGAACTCCATGGATTATTTAACTATATATCGTTGTTCTTCCATTTTTTTAATCTAATTTTTATTATTGATTCTGTAAAAAATGTTCCCTGCTATTTTGGACAATTATTGATGTTATCCTTGTGCGGAGACATGGGTCCACTTGTTGCTGTTCTTCCACTTGGGATTCATGTATTGTTGGATTCCTGAACTCCAGGACGTATGAGTATGTGTGGGTATGAATTTGGATGTCTGAATGGCTGAGTGTGTGTGGTGTGGGATGTGATGTGTCTTCATTATGTTTTTATTTAAAAACGAAATATCATGAATTGATAATAATACATTTTGATATGTTTTGATACTTAAATGTTGGTGTGTGTTTGTTAGTAGGCCAGCATTTCTGGCGATTTCAATTTGTGACGAATTGCACATAATGATTTATACAGGTAGAGAATGTTTCTTCTGAGGAGTTCACTGATTTCCCCTGTTTTTTCTCTACCTATATTTTACATAAGTGGCCCCCTCTGTGAGAGTGGTTGTTTCTGGAAGGTGTAGTGCCATGTTACATATCAGGTTTTATTGGAATCTAGGTAAATGAGCAGGAATTCTGTTTTATGAGTCTTTAGTTTCTGTTTCTTGTGATTTGAATTTATTTGAGGAAGTGTTTGAGGTGTAAAGCTGAGCTTATGCAGCCAATCCATATGTATGGCTGGATACCATCAAAGTACTGATGGTAGGTAACTGGCTTGTCCCTGATTGCCATGTTTAATTTACCTGTAGTCCCTAGTATATGTAGAAAGGGTACCCAGGGCCTTTGAGTTAAAACTCACTAGTGGACTGCAGCCCCCAGTGTGCCATCCAGTACAGAGACAGTGCAAACAGAACTACCAGCCTACCATTTGTAACCCGCTGTTGCCATTTTAAACTGCAAATTTGGCCTGTCAAAATAACCACTTTTGACAGGTCAAAACCTTCCTTTTAAATATTTCTACTCTTTAAGTGCCTTCCTTGAGATCCTTGGGAAACTTTAGAAGTGTATTCCTTCAATGGATTGAGACTTAAAGGAGTAAAGTAAGAAGGTAAAATCTTTGAGCTGGACAAACCTTGTTGGTGTATTCGACCCATGTACCAACTTGGTCAAAGTCAAATTGCGACTAGATCCTGGTCTACCGCAACCTTTAACTATTATTGACAATTTATGCCTCTTGGCCTCTTTTCCTTATTTAAAACTTTAAAAATCCATATCTCCAGTTTTCCATGTTGAATTTTGTCATCTTGATGTTGTTTTTTTATTAGGCTTTACTCTATTATTCAGTTTGAGATTTTTGTATTGCATTTCAAATTTATGTCTGTTTTGGTACTGCATAGATACTTTACACATTGTCCTAAGTTAAGACTGTCTGCTCTATGCCACAGCTACCAGAGGGGTTGTACTCAGATCAATTTAGTGATATTGATGGTTCACCCTGACAAGAACTGTGATTGTTACTTGAGGTGGGTAGTCACCCACCCCAAATAATAATCCAATTTCTTAGCGTAACACTTAAACCATTTTAGTATATTTTAAATACAAACTCATACTGGATCCCACTGGATTTGAGTGTTCCACATAAGACGGCATGTTCTACCATATCAAAAGCTGCAGAAAAATCTAGAACAATGAGCAGGCAAGCATATCCATTGCCCATTATATGTAGCACGTCATCTGCTTTTAACATAGCTTGCTACCATCCCCATTCCTGAAACCTGATTGGTGGATTTTTATGCATTGTCATGAATCATCAGTTCGTTGTACAGTACATAGTTTTTCTTGGAGAGTGCGCATGCTTTAAGTGGGAGCCAGTGAAGGTTGATCAGCATAAGGTGATGCTATCAAACGTCGAATGAGGAAGTATTACCCCCTGGCGGGTTAAGGAAAGAAAGGGAGTTCTGCATGAAGGGTGTGGCAATATATATGAGGAAGGTCCATGTCTTCTGCTGGAAGATAGTTCAGTGGGACCCTGGCTGCATGAATTTGAGCCACTTTTATCTTTAGGATGTTGTCCCTGGAAAAGGTAATATATAGGGCTTTGTCGTATCAAGGTGAGAGAAGTCTGACATTGTATCGTAAGCCTGACAATAATTTTGGTGCTGATGCTTTCAAATAGCAGAAATTTCTTTAGAAGTCTAAGACGTGAACATCTATTTGCAGCTCACCTTAATTTTAGTTGCAAATGAGAGATGTAACATAACTCCAAAATTACATGCACCGTGAAATTGATCTGAGCTTGCAGCTGTAATCAGGGGCCATCAGCCTACAGCTTACATTTAAAGCTCTGGTCTTCAATGACACCAGCTGATGGACTCAGATGACATACTTCAGGAAGAATACCAAAGGAAGTGAAGTTTGCTGTATGACCTCCTAGTGAGGGTGTCTAAGAGTGGTGCACAAGAGTCGTGCCAAAGTTTGAGCATATCCATATAGGATAATTAGCGAAGAATTAACCTAAATGTACATCATATACATAGTCAATGGTTATCCTGATTTCTGGCATGGACCAGTTCCGCTAGGATCTACCTTTGACACGCCTTCTCTAGCTTCAGCTGTTACACAGTCGCATCAAACCCATGTCACACATTTAACGGCTTTGTGTGCGATGCCCATTTCTCTGATTTTACCTTCACAATATAATTTGTTCCAGCAACAGTTTGGCTGATGAAAGAGACGGCTTTATAGGTGCAGAAATTTATCCCCATCTTCTTCTGTACTTCAGGCTTTACCTAAAAGAAGAATTAAAGAGAAACATTCCTTGTAATTGCTGACATCTCATTGCCTCTAGAGCTGCATGACTCGCACAGGATTACAACAGTACCTCAATAGGAAGCAGTGAACCGGCCCATGCTCGGCTCCCTGGTAGCGCTCATCGGTCAGGGACAGAAACACAAAATGTAGTGTCTTCTCAAGCTGGTGGACCAGTGACAGCAGTTTCCTTGTAAGAAGGGACCTGGCTGGCAGTCCTGCATGGAGAACTCTTGCAGTGTGTAGAAAAATTACAGAAAGGCGTCTAATGTTAATAAGTAGCTCCATGTAACTTTTCCATGGCTATGCTTAGATGAACTGCCAGAAAAGAACTAAATAAATATTAAAGTAGCAGGTTTCATGCATAAATTAGTTTACATCCCGCTCCCAGGCAAGGCATCCTGGCCAATACACTGGGGCATCCGAAGAAGGACCTTAACGTCAGCTGAACAATGATTGCTTGAGGCTCCACAAATATACATCTCACCCCCCCCACGCATGCATCACATCACTAGTCATCCAGTGTTAATACTGCACTATGTCCCGCTCAGCCAGTTTACAAAGATGGTTGAGCAGGACTTGCGCTATATAAATCCGAGCACTCATTCATGCCTCCGTTTTGGGAATGTTCGTGTGTCTTGGTGTAGAGTCAATTGTCAGGTGTGCACCACTTTCTAAGAATGTCGATGTTGCTATGTGTGAGTAGAGCTCCAAGCGGCTCTATTCACAGTTAACAATATATATGTTATCTAGAGTTCTCCAGAATTGGTATCTATTTAGGATTCAAATGCAGCCCTTCTGAGAGGCTTGAAGGCTCTGTGTGCAGCTTCTATACGGAGTGATGCTCAGAGCTCCACCAATGTGGTCCTTGTTTGGGTCTTACAATCAGGTGACTTGGCTGTACGTAGTGTCCTGTTAAATGGCTGCAAGGTCTACTCTTGGATTTCACATCTCTACCAAAGCCTGCTAACTTTACATAGAATAATGCAAGCATGTGAATCTATTAAAGATGCCAGTACTAGTGCAAAAGGCAATCAGCATTTTTGGGTTTACTCCACAGCGTTTCATGCAGTCTCTAGACCACTGCCTTCCTGATTTGCTGAATCCAGACCTCCTTGAATTATTCTGAAGAGCCATTGCTGCCCCCAGCCCTGGGGAGGGTCAGGCCTGCTTGTCAGAGTATCAAAGTATTTTAATTTTTCATGCGTTCCTCTTCAGACTCTCTGACCTTAAGGCAAAATGTATGCTCTCAAACACTCTATTGGGCTCCATTTTTACCAAATTTTCTTGGTGGGGAACGCACAGCCACTTGCTCAGTAACCTTTGTGTCAATTTTGTGGTATTGCTTTCAAATTTCACCAGTTGCCACGAGTCACAAGTGGATTTCAGTGAAAATTGACATCATCTTCTCCTTGACAACGGACCTATCACCACCCGCAAGAGCGTAGTGTACAGGTGTGTAAAAGAAACAAGACACAAGGCTGGCCTTGCACTGAACTCTTGTATGTGACGTCATTCTGATGTCACATCCAGGTCAAGGAGCCTAAACATGTGAACTGATACAATGACATTCCAGATCCTTCTTAAAAGAACATGTGTACAAATATGCACAACTGCACTGTTTTCACCCTCCAGTTTTTAGGTCGAGCCTAGCAGCAGCGCGCATGCGCTGCCCGCTCTGCGAGGCATGCTGTATTAGAGTATGCACTTGAAGCTCCACCTTCTCTTCGCCCATTTTTTTCATTGGCTTGTCTCTTTGTCCTTTGTAAATGCTGGCTTCTGAATCGGCAATCTGCTTGTTAGTCCTTCCTTAGTACCGCCTTGTCTTCATTTGTAACCTCCCATGAGGACTGGCCCCTTTACTGTTGTTGTTACACTGTACGTTTTAATTACAGTCTGTAAGCACTATTTTCTTTAACAAGTTTGTCTGACTGCAGGCACCACATGCTTTCCTGCAAGGGCGCCTGCTTTGCTTGCATCTTTTCACCTACACTATTTTGTCAACACAGCATGCTTTAATTATAGCTGCTGCGCACCTTTATTTGCAACTTGCTCCTTTTCATCAGCATTTTTTTTTATTTAATTTTTTTGAAAGCGCGGCACGCTAACGCTTTAACTGTAGCGGCCGTCCCTTCCGTTTTTTTAGCAACTTCATACAATAATGACGACTGCACATGCTTTCTTTTAAATTAAAATCAGCGTAACTATAACTGAGCTTTATCTTTTGCAGCCGGGTGCTTTTGCTGCCTGTTAATATTATAGAGAAAGCATGCTTCCTTAAAGCTAGCCCTTCCCTGGGGAAAGCAGCACCCGATCCGCAAAAATAGTTGGTTGTGTCAAGATCGGGTGCCGCGCTCGCCAGGAAAGGGCTAGCATTAAGGGTTAAGATCGCTGTCTTTTTAAAATATTTTAAGCAGCAGCGGCGCTCTTTAACTGTGGTATGTGCACCTCAACAAACTTTGGTTTTTAAAATATATTTGTTATACAGCAGGCACGCCACTCCTGCCATTTTCCTTTTGCGCGCCTCTCTCTTTCCAAACAGCTGCCCCATGAACGCGCATTTCGACAACCCCCCCGCATGGCCGAGTCAAGTCGATAAACTCGCTGGCGGCTGGCTACCAATGTCGAAAGTTGTTGTTTTGAGGGAGGGATAGAGTTGTCACCGGTATTAGAAAAAAAAAAAATTGCAATGCAATAGGTCTCGCATTTACGCGAGTTTAAACTATTGGCATTGTAAATGACAATGCCTTTTATTTATGTTTTGGTTTTTAAAACATAAATAAAAGGCATTGTCATTTACAATATCAATAGCTTTAACTCGCGTAAAAGCGAGACCTATTGCATTACAAATGCTTGTTTAGATTTGGGTTGGTGTCTGCCAAATCCTACCAAGGCCTGCTGGAGTAAAGCAACAAGGAACACTCAGTGAGGCGAGTGCACTTGGAGGCCCTGCAGATGCTTAACTTGCCAGTGCCTCTGAGCAGGAATGGAAGGCGCCTTGTGCACTGCATTCTTCCCGCGCCTTTTGCACTGCATTCTTCCCGCGCCATGTGCACTGCATTCTTCCTGCGCCTTGTGCACTGCATTCTTCCTGCACCTTGTGCACTGCATTCTTCCCGCGCCATGTGCACTGCATTCTTCCTGCGCCTTGTGCACTGCATTCTTCCTGCGCCTTGTGCACTGCATTCTTCCCGCGCCTTGTGCACTGCATTCTTCCTGCACCTTGTGCACTGCATTCTTCCCGATGCATCTGCTGTTTTCAGTGGATTGCCTCAGGCTGGTCTAGATCTTAGAAAGTGAATGAGGTCAGCAAATCAAAACACACAGACGGGGGCTGAAGGCACCGTGTTTGTTCAGAGTGAAGAACAGCTAAAAATAAAGAACTCTTTAAAGAAGCGAAACAAAAGCGTGTCAACCTGTTAGAGCAGAACAAGGAATGAATTACACCGTGCATTCATTTTCATTAACAGAACTTTGCAAAGGCGGACTTAAAGTTTTGCTCTTACTATTAAACGGAAAGGCTCACACATCCCAGCATGCACTGGGCTATTGGGTCAAAGTGCTGCACATGACACCGGCCCATTGCAAACTAGGGAGATAAACTTTAAACCATCTTTCAATAAATACATGTCCTTAAGTGTTCTGGAGTCACCCCTATTCCTGGGATTGGTAATAGCTCAGGACTAGGGTGACCAACTGGCATGGGTGCAAATTCAGGACGGTGAGTGTAAAAATTCAGGACAAAGGGTCAAAATTCAGTACAAAAATTCAGGACAGGAGGTCAAAATTCCGAACAAAACTTCGGGACAAAAGGTAAGTTTTACAGACACGTCAGAGGAGGTCGTGCAATAGTATATAAGTAAGTAAATAGACAACCACTTAAGTACAAGTCAAAATAAGTTTATATTAGGTTGAGACAATCGTGCACTTCACAGTTTTTCAGAATGCCCGCAGCTTGCTACCTTAGACAATTCAAATCTCGCATCTCGCTCCAGCAGGTACATTAGTCACTAGACAATGGTGAACCACACCTGAATATAAGTGAGGCCGCTCTTATTGTTGATTGAAAACTACTGGATATACAAGGAACTTTGCAGTGCCAGCCCCCCCCAGTAACAAAACCGCCCCCCCTTTCCAGCCTCCCAGGGAAACACCTGATGCTCGGTCCGGCCAGTCCGGCCTTGCTACCACCCCTCATCTTCACATAGATCGTCTCTCATGTGTATTTAATTTCTTTTATAGTGTTACTCATCCCAAGTATGTAGGGCAGGGTGTCGGAGTGCGTTACATCACACACACATTATATAGAGACAATGACTCATATAAATGTGAAAGTCAATGTATAGGAAATGTTACTTAAGATAATGGGTGCTACAAGGTGTAATCATTCTTTTATCTATCATTCAGTCTTTCACCATTCATTCTGTCCTTCCATCTGTGTGCCCATCTATATCCAAACATATTCAACCATTTGCAAACCTATCCACCATGTATCCTTCCATCCATCATTTCACTCAACCATCCCTCCATCCACCCTTTCACTCATCCATCCATTATTCATCCATCCACCCTTTCACCCCATCCATCCGTACACTAATCCATCCACTCTTCCACCCATCCATCTATTCACTCATCCATCCAGTCATTTACCCTTTCACCCATCCAGCCATCCTTTCACTTACTCATCCATCCACCCAGTCACTTATCCTTCCACCCATTCACCCTTTGAGTCATTCATCCTCCCTTTCTCTCTCCATCCCCCTTTCACTTATCCATCCATCCTTCCACCCACCCACCCATCTACTCATCCATTCATGAGTTCATCCTTTGACCCTATTACTCATCCATCCTTTCACTCATCCATCCATCCGTTCTCTCATCCATCCACCCTTTCACTTCTTCACTCATCTATCCATCCTTTTGTCCATCTACCCCCCTTTCACTCATGCATCAATCCTTACATCCACCATTTCACTCATCCATCCATCCATTCACCCTTTCACTTATCAATTCATCAATCCAGCCATGCTTTCACTCATCCATCCACCCATTCACTCGCCCATCATCTACCCTTTCACTCATCCATCCATCCTTTCACTCACCCATCCACCCTTTTACCCATCCATCTACCCTTCCACCCATACATCTATCTATTTTCCTTTTCTCTCATCCATCCTTCCACTCACTCACTCACTCACCCATCCTTTCTTTCATTATCTATCAATTCACCCTTTCATTCATCCATTCATCCTTTCACTAATCCTTCCAGCCATTCACACATTCCTTCACTTATTTACTCACCCACCTTTTCACATTAAGAGCTGAGCCTTTGTCTGCAGAGTTGCAGACAGAAGAGGCCCATCAAGATATTCACCTTGCTGTAGTTCCTAAAGCAAGGGGTGAGGTGGGGTGGGTTCACTATGCCCCTGCACATTGGCAATCTGAAAACTTAGAAGTCATGAGTCATGCATGATGCACAGTGCCAGTACTTGAGGTGACTGTGACATGGTGTTGTTTCCAGGGCTTTAAGTGGGGTAAAAAAACTGGGGGTCTCCTCAAAGGGGTGTTCGATGTAATTAAGGGCGTGGCTTAAAACACCTAGGATAAAAATCTATGCTTAGCATAGTGTTCCGCCCGACTGGTATTATGTTGTTTCTGTCATTGCATCTAGATATATAATACAGCAAGTATCATTACACCAACAACAAGCCAGGACTATTGGCTTTGTCAATGGTTGTTAGTTGCTTAAAATAAAAAAGCAGCAACCATGGCTTTGTTGAATATAATATTGAAAATGCGTTGGTTCTAAAATGATGAGACAGTGAAAGAACTATAGCCCGTTCTTTTTAACTTGTTTCACAGGCTTCTTTATATAAACTGTTTTCTCACGTTGCAGCATGGGCGTTTTACCTTTTATCCATATAACAGAATGCCCTGCCCTAGACCGCGGCAGGAGGAGGCCACCACATGCTTTAACAGCCCAGACTGCCCCATTGTCATTCTGTATGTGGCAATCAGCGGCAGACAGAATGACAATGGGCGGGTGGGGCTGCTCTTGTGCTCTAGGAGGAGTGCGAGGTGGCCCCATCAGGGGGCTGAGGCTTCTCGCAGGGGAGGAGTGCTGCTCCCTGTAATGACCAAAATTACGGACAAGCGGCGTCCGTAAAAGAGATCCTCAAGGACAACGGACGTGAGGTCCAAATTACGGACAGTCCGTGAAATTTACAGACGGTTGGTCACCCTACTCAGGACCCACGTTCAGCCTTCAGCAGGGGAGAACAAAGGCTTCCGACCTTGTTTTGTTCTGCAGGGAGGCGCTCGGCATCTGCATAGAGCAGTGTTTACCTGCCTGATTGCATGTTTGTGAGGACCTTGTCCCAGACTTTCTCATTGGAAGGATTTAACCCTTTAATAAACAACACTTTTGCAGCACTATAAGAGGCAAGAACATGCATTGTTCTTTTTTCTTAACGTAGACCCTGGTTCACGCATGGAGTGTAAGTTACACCAGAAGTTTGGTTCCCTATGAAAGCTGAGTTGCAGTGAGGGCAGTCCACTATCGCGGCCACTTTTGTATCTGTTCTGTTTTGAAAGGGGAACCTATACCGCTCTTGCCCTTGCTGCCCCTGTCCTGTGTGTGCCCAGACAGTGCCCGTGCTGCAGCTTGTACCTTACTTATTCATTGCTCCTTCTCTCTGTGCTGTACGTATCCTGTGTATGAGGGAAGCTTGCACTGCTGCTGTCTGTCCTGTATTTGTTATATGTATGAGGGAAGCTTGCACTGCTGCTGTCTGTTCTGTATTTGTTCTATGTATGAGGGAAGCTTGCACTGCTGCTGTCTGTTCTGTATTTGTTTTATGTATGAGGGAAGCGTACACTGCTGCTGTCTGTTCTGTATTTGTTCTATGTATGAGGGAAGCTTGCACTGCTGCTGTCTGTTCTGTATTTGTTTTATGTATGAGGGAAGTGTACACTGCTGCTGTCTGTTCTGTATTTGTTCTATGTATGAGGGAAACTTGCACTGCTGCTGTCCGTTCTGTATTTATTCTATGTATGAGGGAAGCTTGCACTGCTGCTGTCCGTTCTGTATTTGTTCTATGTATGAGGGAAGCTTGCACTGCTGCTGTCTGTTCTGTATTTGTTCTATGTATGAGGGAAGCTTGCACTGCTGCTGTCCGTTCTGTATTTGTTCTATGTATGAGGGAAGCTTGCACTGCTGCTTCTTGTGCTGCACATGTTCAGTGTTTGATTTCACCTCCACTGCTTTTGTCTGTGCTGACTCTGCACTCCCTGCAGCCCCCCACAACATTAAAAGTGCTTGGTGGTGCTTTTGCCTCTTTTAGGGACATCCCCAAGCTGAAATAGCCCTCGCAGGGCATTATGGGGAGCTCCGTCAGAGAGCAGTGAATATTGAATGAGCCGCTCCTGCCACTGATTTATTATTAATTTTTTGTTTGTTTTTTTTGCAATATTTCTTTGGGTGTCTGAGTGGCCACCCGAGTCACCAACATGTTTCATTTTAGTTGGGGACCACGGGGAGAGCCCTAGGGCACCTGCAGCCACAGCCATCTTCCCAGCCAGTGGGAGCCGGCATGGTTTTGCTTAAGTGGGTGCCCCGGTGCCCATCTGGGGCACCCACAACCACATTTCTGTTGGGTTTGGGGGGGAGCCCAAGACCCCAGCAGCCCCACCTGGCTCCGCTTGCGGGAGCCCGCCACTTTTTAGGTCTCGCGCCTAGCGTTGCAGTGCGCAGCCCTGCTCGCGCAGCGCGAGACCTCTTGTATGGGCTTCAGAAAGCTAACCACACGCTCGTGCGTGTGGTTTTGCTTTCGCAGGCTGGCATTGGCTGTAGCGTGCTTTTTAAAAAAAAAAACGGCACGCAATTGGGCAAAGGCGGGCGCATGTCCCGCCTTTGCTCCGCCCATTCCCGTCCGTGTCTAGGACGCGCATCAGCGCGCGGCACAGACGACAGGCTCCCTCGCCCCCCGCTCCTCTGTGGTGCGCGCGCACCACTGGTTTCGATTCCCGCGTTCGGCTCCTCTGTGGTGCGCGCGCACCACAGGTTTCGATTCTGTGCTTGTTCACGTTCTAGTGAACCATGATCTACACCGCTCCTCGCACTGCACGTGCAGCCCTCGTGCATGCCAGTGGCACCCCGCTCATCGCACTGACATGCTGTCCCTGGCAATCTCGTGCATAGCTCCTCGCGCTGATAGTGAGTTTTGCAGCGCTGTCCTGAGACCCGAGGCGTCACTACCGAGCATTTGTCTGTCTCTGAAGCTATCAGGATGGCACTAAATTAGTTAATTTGTAAGGTTCACGAGACACGCACTTCCTGTTCACTGCCTACACTTTTTTGCAGCCCCACTCTCTGCACACGGAGGTTCCTTTCTATGTAGCGTCTTATCTCCGCCCCCCGCCCCCACCCTAGCGCCCCGTTACAATAGGGGCCTCTATTGTTTTGGAAATGCCTTCAATTATGAGATCTGTGGGGTGTGACCAGGGTGCAATATCCCCTTCATCCGCTGCCCACTCTTAGTTTCTCCCTCCATAAAGTGATCGCCCTTCTCTGCCCACTCCCCCCCACACCCTCCCGGCAGCTCTTCTCCCACTCTAATGGGATTCATGGGGCGTGCACCCTCGCCCGCCCCCACTGCAGCAAGCTGGGTTCCCTTTGTAATAGGATTTCACGCCAGGCCAGCCACATTAGCACAGAAGGGGCTCTCTAAGCCCTCAGCCCCTTTCTGCGCTCTGTCCTCTCACAGTCACTAGGGTCTTCTAGGCAAAGACCCCAAAACGACCAAAAAAAACGATACAGAATCCTATTTAAACATGAAACGTGGCTGCGGGTGCCCACCCTCTTCGCCCATCACCCCCTCTCAATGTTCATCTTTTGTCCAAAGTCTGGGCTCACTTCAAGTCAAGCAGCAGGCGTGTCACTTACGTCCTCTGCCACCCTCTCCCCAAGATGTGCAGTAAAAACCTGAGCTTGGAATGGAGAAATAGAAGTGCAGGCACCCTGTTCAGAGCACCTGCTTGTTTCTGAGAAGTGCCGGCACTCTCCAATCAAAAGTATCACGTCAGTCTTGGGAAGTGCAGCTACTCTCCCTCTCAGAATAAAAAAGTGCTGGTACTCAGTACCAGACAGTACCTACCCATTTAAAGCACTGGAAAACTATAACAGTCCACTAAAATCCACAACACGGCACAGAAACTCCATCAAGGTAGACATTCAACTATACAACAACATATGGAAATAGCCAAAGCAACATATGGGAACAGCACCATGGACAGATCCAACATGGCACAGGTTCACCGCCTAGGCCCTCATTATGAAATGGCTAGACACTGCTAGAATGGTCAGTTCCCCACACGTATGTCCACACTATTTCACACCATCGTGAGTTATAGGCCATGTTTCACGAATAACCTGTGGTACCTGGAATAACCAATCAAGCATCACAGGCTCGTACACAGGGCCGGCTTCAGGGCAGTGCGACTGGTGCGGCTGCACTGGGCGCAGACCTGTGGAGGGGGGCGCTGACCTCAGGGGGTGCACTGTGTTTAACAATAACTTATGACTGGAGAGACGAGGCGATCCGAGTAGGAAGTCATGGGGGAGGGGCCCCAAAGATTGTCGCACCGGGTGCCACCAGCGCTAAAGCCGGCTCTGCTCGTGCAGTTTCGGAGGCTTTTTCTCATGATCGGATTCATTGGGTGCATTTCACGCCAGGTCAAACCAGGTACAGTGTTACCGCATCTGGTAGTTCTGGGTAGTAATACTGGGCACCTCAGAATTGTTCGAAACAGTAGCTCCACGCCTATCAGAGTGACTTGGAATAAAGACTAGTGATGGGGCATGCCATCAGCAGCACTCACATCACCACCCTCACTAACAAACAACAAGCATTTGCAATGCAATAGGTCTCGCAGTTACAAGAGTTTCAGCTATTGGCATTGTAAATAACAATGCCTTTTATTTATATTTTTAAAACAAAAACAAAAATAAAAGGCATTATTATGTGCAATGTCAATAGCTCAAACTCGCATAAATGCGAGACCTATTGCATTGCAAATGCTTGTTTAATTACAGGTGGGTGCCCCGGTGCCCAACCAGAGCACCCACAATACAGGCTACTGTGGAGCTGCGGGGTGGGGGTCACCCATCACTGAATACCATTGTGTTCTTTGAGTCAAGGCTCCTCAAACCACTTCAGACGACATGAGT
This sequence comes from Calotriton arnoldi, assembly GCA_963921515.1. Taxonomy (NCBI): domain Eukaryota; kingdom Metazoa; phylum Chordata; class Amphibia; order Caudata; family Salamandridae; genus Calotriton; species Calotriton arnoldi. The sequence goes on along the minus strand of CAWUFW010007722.1, from coordinate 519,073 downwards.
AGAGCTCTCATTTAGGAGGTGCTGGCCAACATCTGTGTTCCTCTGGTGGAGGCGCGAGCGGGCGAGGTCATACGTACCAGTCACATCTGCTTCCTCCATTCTTCATCAGGGAAGAAGCAAAAATGGCAATACGTGGGTTTCCCTTATTTTTGCCTACGATGAACTTCCTGTGATATGGGCTCAGAAGCCCCATTCCGAGCGCATCTCTAAAAACAGATTTTTAGAGATTCTTTCATCCTGGGTCCAAACTGATACGACAAACATATGGAGCCTTTATTTGCGGTGTGCACAGTTGCAAAAATTAATTTTGGCTTGTTCTATGGAAAACTTTGCATCTTCACAAAGAGTGCGATTATATTTTGCTTTCATATATTTGTCTGAAAATTGGCACTTTCTGCGACAATTTAAATTGGATCTACACACTTATACAACACTAACAAAGTGGTTCTGCATACAATATACTTTGCAGAAAACAATCGCTCATTACGAGAGACCTTGTATTCCTGGTAGATCCAGTAACATGCGGTAATTGTGCGGTACCACTGATGTATTATCATGTATACATCATTCATTGGTGATGAACGTGTGATCAGCCGATACCTCCTTATGGGTAGCTTGAAACGGGCCACTAATGTCCCACAGTGCACAACATTCTGCATAGAAAACCTCCGCCAAAGGCAAAACTGCGGAGACATGTCCTGCGTACCTTTGCCAGCGGCACAGGAGAGCTCCGGACAAAGTAAACTTTCAGAGAAAAATACTCTACACATGTCCAGCCTGGCAGAGTCCAACTAGACAGACGAGCATCTCACTCTGCGGTGAAAAGTGACCTCGCAATGAGCAGAGCAGAAAACTGTACAGGCGAAGGTGACGCATCACTGCGGGTGAAAATTAGGAACTGTGCAAAACTTTGCTTTAGAAAGAAAACTTTGCACACCCCTAGTAATCAATGAAATTAAACAAAGGGGAGAGGATGTGACGTAACAAACAGAGCTGCCGACCTTGTAACTGGGAACCGGGTTCGAGTCTCGGCGTCGGCTCAACATCCTGTGATTCTGGGCAAATCACCTAATCTCCCCGCGCCTACCAAACAATGAACGTGTCCTTGTGTAATGTGGCTGATGCTCATGTAAAGCGCTGCAATACCATCGGGTCGAGTTCTCCATATATGAAATTGCACACAATAAAGAAATGAAATAAAAGGTCATTGTTTGGCGTCTTACCTGGTTACAGTAGGTTTGGATTTCAGGTGTAGCTTTCTGCAGGTCTGAGAACCCTCCTACCACATGAAACATGGCTGCGAATCTCGTCTCGGGCAGCAGAGCAGGGAAGGCACAGCCAGGAGAGACTTCAAGGACTGGAGGGGTCGCTGGAGTGTGGAAGGCGCAGCTCTTATATTCCGCGACCGAACCCTTCTCTCCGCATTCCGGGCCCTGCACTCTCCCGAGAAGCTGTCCTCTCACGTTCCAACCTGCTGTGTGCTTTCTGGTGTCACTGGTTCTACCAGACCCCAGGCAGAGACCTTTCTTGGAGGATTCCATCCAGGGTGTCAACCGGATTAACTTTTCAAGGGAGAGGCATTCTTGCTCAATTCTGCATTTTTAGAGGTTAGTGTTGCAACATTTGCCCCCCTCCCCCCCGCACCCTTTGGGCAGTGTATGTTGATCATCACAAACCCCACCAGAGGCCAGAAACAGCATTAGTCAGAGCTCTGAACCAGAACCAAAGTGTTGGGGTTGTCTACTTCAACTCCAGATGTACCCCCTGAATCTGAGTAGAAAGGATGGATGGTGTCTGTAGACCCACACCCGCCATCTTAGCAAGCTATCATGTTTTAACCATCACCTCTGCAAACATGACGAGCACGCATGCGCTCTGAAACCTTTTTCTTGACATGAGTGAGACACAGAGTGGGGCTGTGAGTTTGGAGGGGTACCCCATGTGCACCCTCCCTTAAGGGAGCATGACTACTTTCACCTCGCTGGGCGGTAGAGCGCTGATAGCGACGCAGCGACACCGATTCTAGCGAGAGGGCCAGCCGACATCTCTCAACCTTTTAATTAGGCCAGAGGACAACCCTCTAACCCAACTGTAGGCTGAGATTGATACATTTTAAATTCCTACATCGTCTGTACCGCACCCCGCACAACTATTCAAAATGTGACTCACCGAAGATGCACGTTGTCCGAGATGCGCATCATCCCAGGCCACCTTTATACATCTGGCATGGGGATGTGTGAGGGTGGCGGAATACTGGGAGGGTGTCCTTTCAACTATACAAGCAATTACTGGCCACTACCTGCCCGCACCCAACTGGTGGCCCTCCTGGGTTATGTCTGAGATGCCCCAGCTTGTGATCACCGATTTATCGCCATGGCAAACATCTCAGACGACTCCTGGATGGGAGTTTGGGGGGGACGGACATGCTTATTTGATTAGATCTTAGCATGGTCTTTGATACTGTGTCTCACGCCATCTTGCTCAAACGGTTAACATCTCTGGGTCTGGAAGGAACATACTTGACCTGGTTAATATCTTTTCTAAAGGATCACACTTTTCAAGCCTTTTCTGCAAATTCTAGATCTGAAACGCTGGTCGTAACCTCTGGTGCCCCTCAGGGTTCTGTGCTAATGTCTCTGCTATTTAATATTTATGTCCTCCTATTGGCAGGCGTAGTGGAGAGTTTCTTACTCAGATGACACCCAGATCATCTTTTCTTTGTCATCTGCAAAGGATCATGGACCATCTGATCTTAACCTAGGCTTGAGTCAAGTGGCCACTTGGATGAGTGCTAACTCTCTCAAGCTTAACGGCGATAAGACGGAGGTCATGGTCCTGGGCAAGCACGCTCAACCCTGGGGCCCCCAACACTAGCTAGAATCCTTAGGACCTCTTCCGAACCTGTCTCCCAAGGTTAAGAACTTAGGTTTTGTTCTCAATGAAAAACTATCGATTAAACCTCAGGTGACTAAGGTTACTTCCAACTGTTTCACTGTACTGAATGGTGTGGAAGACCATCTGGATGATCCCCCAATCAGCCCAAAGGACCGTGATTCAAGCCCTAATCTTAGCCAGATTGGATTATGGTAACATCTTATATTCGGGAATAGACCAGGCTTCCATCAGGTGTCTGCACATGGTCCAGAATTCAGCGGCCAGACTGGTGTTTCGACTCCCTAGGCACTCTTCAGTCTCACATCTCTTCCTTGAGCTGCATTGGCTTACAGTCACTAAACGTATTCAATTTAAGGCCCTTAGTTATATGTTTAATGCCAAAGCTAGAATAGGTCCACGCTTTATTCAAGACCTAGCGATACCATATATCCCTACACGTACTTTGAAATATTCAAACCTGGCCTTTTGCACTGTTCCCAAATTTCACTTGGCCCAGCTGGGAGGACGCTCTTTTGCTCTATTGGGCCTGAGACTGTGGAACTCCCTTCCCAAATCCCTTAGGGACCGCACTTCTCTGCTCGCTTTTTGCGAAGGTCTGAAGACATGGCTATATTAAGTTGTCAATCTGTTTTTTTGCCATGTTTAGCGCCGGGAAGCCCTTTTTGGGTAGTTGCGCGCTTTATAAGATTATAAAATAAATAAATGCTCCTCCTACTAGCTAAGCGCAGTGTGGCTATACACTGGTGCCGGCGTCCTGCCCCCTCCACATCCACCTGGTTCAAGACACAATATACTGTCAGGAGCAATTAACAACATTTTGGGAATTGATACCCGTACAATCACGCCCCAAAGATATTTGGGAACCGTTTCTCACTTACCTGTGCCACAGGGATTCCACCTTACTTCTGTCCCCAGAGACCAACCCCAGAGATAGTCTACACCCCTGACTGCAATGAGGGTTCCTGGCGACTCACCACAGCTGACACAGTAGTATGCCCCGGCCACCTCGCTATCATCCTCTCCGTCACCCTTGAGGGTTACATATATGATCCATTGAAGAGGGACACGTTCTGTTGTTAATGCTGAATTGGGCAAATGTGGCGGGGATATTCTCCCTCACTGACATTGTATCATGTACCTGTGTGACGCTGTGCTCCCCTACTGATCCCTTCCCCCTTCCCCCTCTCCTCCTTTCTCTCCCTCCCTTCATAACTGTCATCGTTGTATTGTGTTTGTTTCAAGCTAAATGCCAATAAAACCATAATGTAAACTTTTTAATTTGTCTGCCAGTCACCTGCAACTGGGCCCTTTGCCCTTTCTTGTGGTGCGTTAATGGCACGTTTGTAAGCTTGACTACTGGCTTCCATTTGTGTGTTACAAAATCCAGTGGTACCTAAGACGGAAGGCAAGAGTCGAGAGAGCCTATGTGATTGGGAGACTCTTATAGAAGTTTTAGGAGAGACAGTGGGTCCCTTTGAAGTCAGGGAGTGTCCCCTAGCCCCTCCCTGATCCTTTCTTCTCTGGGAAGGCTACTACCCACGGGTTAGCAGGGATCTGAGTGGGGCAGTCCGCATGTCTTTTGCATGCTTGTTTTGACCTTCTCTACTCCCGCTCCACCCCACCTCCATGCTCAAACCCTGGACCAATCTGCATAGAAATCAGAAAACCAAAACCGGTCACAGATCTGAACTACTGGAATACAAAAAGTCTGTCTGCAACTGGGATATAGCCATGGGACGGAAACCTCCAGTCAGTGGGCCAAGATTTCCAGACCAGAAGCCTGGGATTTCACACAACAGCAGACTGGGAGAAACCCTTAGAGCGCTAAGGTTGGGGTAACAACTTCCAACTCCTGTTGCCAGGTTTGGACCAGTAACGTAAGGAAACTCAACAAGACTGCCAGGAGAAGCTGCCTGGACCCTCCTTCAAAGCTGAGCTAACGGGTTATTAGGAGCAGTGCTGGAGATGCTCTTGCACTAGGAAGAAACAGCTGTGAAGGCGAGGGGGATGTAAGGGATCCCAGCTAGATGGCTTGACACCACCGGTAGGGTATTGGTAGAAATCTGAATCGCTCTGTCCTGGGTGAGGCTCAGAGTCCCAGACATGTCCCCGGCACAGGGAAGTTTACCGCCATCTTGACAGAATGAGATCTGAAGAAACAGAAGTACGGGCGAGCACATCAGCTCGGTTGGAGCAAATCCAACACCCAACACTTGGTGGGCTGTGCCGAATGCACACCATCGGAGCGGCATGTCCCCGCTAACAGCGTCACCCGCAGGCACACTGTGCCTCCAATAAGCCATATGGACTCTGTCAAGTAGGTATTGTGACACTAAACCCAGACAAGAGGGGGGGATGGAAGGATACTATTGGGCCTAATGAGTGACTGTAAAGAGAAATTAAGCAACAGGAGCTACTTATATTGCCCAAAAGATTCCCTACTACAAGGCAAAAAGGTCACAGAAACTTTTACTGCCTGAGAATATCCACATGAACATCGTGGGTACTGTTAACGTTAGTACAACACTAGTACCTGTAAGAGTTTCCTTCTGTGAATTATGCAGTGTTTTGCCAGTTCTGTGAATAGCAATAAAGCACTTTTCTTTTTATAATCCAAAGTAATGGCTGGACAATGATTTGTTAACTTCTGTTTGATACTTGTTGATTTCTAAGTCTCTAAAGCCACTTCACTTCCCTGAGTAAGTTTTGGACTGCTCGACTTCGCTACCATGAGAGTAAAGTGCTAAAGGGGTGTCCTTGGTGACCAGTTTTGGGTATAATAATAGGATTCATCCCAAGACACCAGCTGAAATGACACTGATTCACATGAACTGAGCCCAGTAGCCCCTGACTGCTCCGGGAATCCTGAAGAAGTAGTCCCCCCAAAAGTCTTTTAGGAGCAGGTGGAGGAGATCTTGGTGGTTAAGGCACTTCAATGTTATTACCTCATCTTGTTTTTGCTGCGCATTACAGAGTTTTAACTCCCTCCTCAGCATACATGACCATCATGCATGTGCGCTGAAGCCTTTTTCTTGATTTGCGTGAGACCCAGAGTGAGGCTCTGAGGTCGGAGGGGCACGACATGTGCAACCTATTGAGGGCTTTCCCATGCTAGTCCTCAGGCCTCCAAGCAAGCCCATCTATCAAAAGTGGTTCTTGTTAATTTACACAGGGAATCAGTTCAAGGGTGTTATGTTTCGTATAGAGGCCCTAATATAGACGTGTTCATATATGCCGTATATGGTCATATTCACATATGCCCTATTATGGTCATACTCGTATATGCCCTATTTTGGTCATAATCGTCTATGCCCTATTATGGTCATGATCATCTATGCCCTAATATAGGCATGATCTTTCACCTACATTAGTTCCCTACAGTACACAACAAACTCTGAGGGTTGAACGTTATCTAGTCTGTGGTTTGGACACTGCAGGGTTTTTCCCGAACACAGGCCTACAATGTACTCATAAATTATGCATGAGCATTTACTAGCTACATCTCCCACATAATATGTGTGTACAAAGTTCACCCCTGACGTCTTCCTCATGTCTAACAAAGACCAATACAAACCTTACTAAGGGACGAGACACTTTAGGGTATAAATACACCACATCTTGCCACAGTAAGACAGAGGGAACCGAGACTTCCATGCTGACACACTGACCAGAGACGCTGAGGCTCCTGCATGCAGTCGCTCCAGCTGACAGCGGTCTAACACAGCCCTTGCGGGGTGTCCAACTCGAGACCAGGACGGGGTCCCACACTCTCTCTATTCAGGTAATGGGGTTCGACTAAATCCTAGAAGGATTCTTGGCTCTTAGGCTTTTAGACCTACACTCATGCTAGGTACACTTAGGTACATCTAGTTAGGCATCGTAGGAGTACGTGCACTTTTATAATGCATTTTATATATTCATGTATGTAACCATTATTATTGCAATATGGTAGAACTGTACTATCCTTTCACTTTCATCGTACTGCTGATAATATATCTCTGCTATTGTCTGCTGGTTGTTGCAGCACATATATTCTACACCAGAATAACAACTGTTCAATAAATACTTATTGAAACGCCCAGACTGTTTATTCTGTGTAACTCTCTGAGACAAACCAAACAAGTAAGCACGAGTGACTGAGCGAAAAGTAGTACATTTTTTCCACGATTCTGAGGGATCAGGGTTGTCATGATCTAAGGTTGCCAGAAACTAATCTCTCCCCGATAAGAGGAGATTCTAGTGGCACTGTGAGCTAGCTAATGCAAATCCGGCTAACATACGCGGTGGGGGTGCACAGAGCCAGTCTACCACCAAACCCACAGCTTATGTTATCCAAACGCGCAGGTCCTGCAGGGGTACTATAGGAACTACACGACGTGGCGCCACCAACGTTGGTTGGGTACTTATTTAACAGTAGAATCTGAGTAGTTCAGTCGTGCTATTCTCAGAGAACCTACTCACAAAACCCCAGAGACATCTGGAGTGGGTGGGCACAAAATCCGCCGCAGCTGAGTAGTACGAAAATACTATTTATTGGCTGTTGGTTATTCAAGCTTGAAAGGACATAGAGTTCCTAAAAATTGTGCATAACATCTTATCTTAGTTCCCTTGGAACACTTCTTCCTCTAAACATGACCAATACCGAGGTAAGGGCAGAGAGAGTTGAACTGAATTTTTCAGACGAGGGAGAAGATCCTGCGGATGCAATACAGATTGCACCAAAATACAGAAGGACAGTCACCCTAAGACTATTAGAAAATGATTTCTACGCTAGGGGTGGCATTGTAGTTTTCGTGATTGAGGCACACGAATCAACCAAAACAGAGGTGTTCTATTCATGGGTTACACTCCCAGCAGCAAATGCAGTAACAAATACATTTCACTACTATATAGAAGGAGATGCACCACGGGAATATTGTCCATTTGAGGACATAGAGATTCCACTCACTTACCAGGAACATTACTACTGGTTTAATGGCGCCCTACCCCACGTACGAGAAAGAGTAAGGTTAGGCCCACTCGGAGGAGAAGGAGCCACATGGCCAATATTAGCGGCATACACACCTCATCCTGGCATCAACACAATGCCACCAGGAGACTTACTCGTACAACACAAAGATTTAATTAAAATCTACAGAAACTTGACACAATTTGTCATGAGGACTTTGACAGTCCAACCTGAACCAGGTGCAGCAAATAGTACTCCAGCTCAGGGTACAGGAAATAAAATTACTCCTCAAACATTACACGTGGTAATGGGCAAAATGCCCGCAAAACGCGAACAAATACCATTCTGGATAGCTCAGAAAATCACTCAGCTTGAGGCGGTATTCCCGAATACTACCACCTGTGATAAACACAGAATACTAACAATCTGCTTGCCCATGGGGATCACACCACAAATAGAGGACTGCACCTCTTGGGGTACAGTCTTTGCTGCCATATATACCAGAACGCATGGTATTCCGTCATTAGCAGTAGTACCTGATGTATTGAGACAGATACAAAATGAGTACGGAGCAGAGCCTGCCCTTAATTTAGGGATGAAGTTACTAGGTAACTACGAACAGGTATCAGCCATAATACTAGCTAACATTAAGGGGGAATTAGCTTCAGTGGCGATCCGCCAACGCCTAAGGGAGTTCAGCCCAGTAGATCAACAACACGAACTACCCAAAATAATTGAAACCGCATATGCAGAACTAGGCAGAGACAGTTTAGGTGGGAAAGCATTAAAGCCACAACTGGTGGGCAGTTCTGAAAAGGACACTACAAAGCAGACACATACTTCTTCTAAAAAGAAGTGGGAGAATAAAAAACAACAAAAGTCTAAAGACAGCAGATTTCAATCCAGAGGTAGGTCTCCTCAACAGGAGCCCTCTGAAAGGAGGTACAACCTCCGGAATAGGGATAATATTAAAAAACCTGACAGGTATCAGGATTCTGATACACGTTCCTCTCGTTCCTTTCAGGGTTCATCAAAAAACTCCGAGAGGGAAGGACGGTCAGAACACAGACAAGAGGAGCGTACAAAGTCCAGAGACACACAACGCGCTGCGGACTACGCACCTAAAAAAGAAGATAAACAAAAACCTCAGTTCAAAAAGAAGAAGGTAGCAGGTCTTAAGATCAGACATGCCCAGAATTCTGAGGACACAGCTTCTGAACGGGGAATGGGCTCTGACGATGCTAGACAGCGTGGCAGAAGTAACAATAGCTCGCCAGAACCTGAAGGAATTTCTGGTGACAGCGGAGTTGAGTGAGTATATCACGGTGGAAACACCTGATACTCGGGTAAGCGTCCCACATAAGTTACATGAAATAACACTCCGGATGGAGGGGGACAAACCCAGAAAAATTAAAGGTCTCTTTTGGAAAAATCTGTCATCAGGTTATGACATCCTATTAGCAGAGCAAGACTGGCCGCCGGCATTTGTCATGGAGTGCCCTAAGGGAGAAACTGTAATTTTTCCAGTATTTTCCGACCTCGTTCCCATACATTTAAAAACATGCATATGCGCAGGAGTGGGCGGTTGCCCTAGCTCCAGCATTGCACAAAAATCATGTTGGTTGGGATGAGGATTCAACCCACCACGTGATCCCGTTAAAAGTTTCCCCAAATGCTCAAAGGCAATACCATATGAAGCAGGTAGCAAAAAAACAAATCAGGGAGATCCTAGATCAACTTGAATACCAAGGGGTGATAGAAAATTGCACCTCACCAATGAACAATCCTTTGTTTCCCATAATGAAACCTGACAACACATATCGTTTAGTTTTGGATTACAGACATTTAAACACTTGCACAAAGACATTTGCAGTTCAAAAAACACAGTGCCGCATTAATGAATAACATTGTGGGGAAAAAATACAAAACAACACTTGATATCTCGAATGGATTTTTCTGCCAAAATATAGCACCTGAAAGCAGGTATTTGACTGCATTCTCAGCGCTAGGGTCCCAATGGCAATTTTGTCGACTTGTCCAAGGGTATAAGAATAGCCCGGGGTTGTTTTCAGCAAGAGTAACAGAGTTACTCCAAAATTTGGATGAAGAAGCATTATCCTATGTGGATGATATTTATCTAACGGACGATGACTTACCGAGGCACTTGACCAGGGTGAGCACCATTATTATGGGATTCACCTCTGAGGGCTATAAATGTAATTTCAAAAAATCAAAAATTGCCCATCTCAATGTCCTGTTCTTAGGGTATGAGCTGTCAAGTGAAGGGAAAAGCCTAGCAGCTAACTTTTTAGAAAAGTGTGCGCTGCTCCAACCTCCAAAATCATTAAAGAATTTACAATCAATTCTGGGATTCCTGAATTTTGGTCGAACATACATTTTGGATTATGCAGAAAGAGTAAAACCTTTCTACGACTTAATAAAACCTGATTTTTCAGTCAGACAATGGACACAGGAGCATACAAACATCCTACGTTCGCTACAAGAAGACTTGATAGCTTCAAAACACTTACAGACACGCGTAAACGTACGCAACTTAGTGATCCGAGTAATAGCGGGTCAATACGGGTACACTTACTTGACCTTCAATAAAGGAGAAACAGTACCAATCGCATACAAATCATACCTGTACACAAACGCAGAGATGCGTTTTACTTCAACAGAAAAAATCCTGACAGCAGTGCAGACCGCTGTAGCAGGAGAAAGAGCTCTGGCTCAGAGAAAACGCATAATAGTCGTGACCCCAGTACCAGCCATAGAAGCTGTTACAAAGGCTAGCATTCCAAATGCGAAAACCTTACATCCCAGATAGATACAATGGGCTAATTCTCTTACTGCAACGGATGTTGAATACAGATTTGATCCAAATTTAAAAACACAAGCATTTCTGCAATACGAACAAGAATATCCTCTACCAAATGAGATTTTGCCTCTAGATCAGTATGAATATATTATTTACACTGACGGATCTGCTCAACCGGCCATACGGAGTAGGCAAGCTTACAGCGCAGCGTGTGCAATCGTTCAAGGTCGCATGCGCGATGGAAAGTTCCATCCAAGTTGCACTAAAACGCAATCTCTAGGAGACTGCACGGCTCAGTTGGCAGAATTAAAAGCACTAATACTGGCACTGGTAAATACGGAACACGAATTCCCCACACTAATTGTGTGTGATTCCTTTTACTGTGTACAGTCTTACAATGAATATTTACATCATTGGGAACAAAACGGGTTTAAAGACGCAAAAGGTGGCACAATTAAGCATAAAATGCTATGGGAACAGGTAGCTGAGTTGAAAAACGAACTACCAAGGGCTCACGTGATACATACACTGAGTCATCAGCGTGATGGCGTTCACGTTGAAGGGAATTAATTGGCTGATGAAGCCGCAAAGGGGGCTGTACGCACAGCGTTCGTAGCTGCAATCACTCGTTCAAAAACGAGAATAGACGGCGAGATTTTGGTAGCTGTCAATGCTTCACGCAAAGGCAGCACAGCAGTACCTAAAACATTTCCACTCAAATACTCCTACAAGTTAGATGCACAAAACATTCCATATGCTCAGATTCCTGGAGTGGGGGATAGAGTAATACCAAATATGGATCGTAGGCAAGGCTTAATTCTAGCAGCACACAAGGGTTTAGGTTCTGCGCATACAGGCGTCACAGCGACTATTTCTTTACTGAAACAGCACTACTGGTGGCCAGGGTTAACAAAGCAGACCAAAGACTATGGGGCCGATTCCGATTCGGGCCGGAAGGGCACCTAACATTATTCGTCCGGAAAAAATACCAGCCGAACGCGTGTTTCCCGACCGACTTGAACACTCTACCGAACGAACAAGTACGATGCGCATAACAGCCCAGATTCCGACCCATCCGTACATACCCAATCCAGCTCCTTTTCTCCGCCCGAGCCGGATCCGTAAACGCCGAATCGAGTCGCACGGAACCAAATACACAGCACCTTCCGGCCGGACTAGTACGATGCGTCTTCCGTACGCGCCGAACCCGTCGCTACGTCCGGCACGTTTCAGCATCCGGGAGAGCCGCACATAAGCTCCGTCTCGTGTCACTAAACGATCCACGGCTACGAGACGAACAAGCCAGCGACGAGTACGAGTCGAAGACACGCGAAACCCGAACGAGACGAACCAACCATGAATTCCATCGCGCAGGTCCTACCAATACTCTACATCTATTACCGGGACCGATTCGGACGCGTACGGCGCAGACGGTAAGTCAAACACCAACAATACAAACTAACTACACGTACCTAAAATATGTCACACACATATAGGGATGCACAAATGACGTACACTAGCAACTGCACAATCATAGGGGTGGGATGGGCATCACCAATGCCATACACACCCATTGGGGCCTGGATTCCTGCCACCACCCCCCCTACTCATGGGGGGCTGGATGCCTATCACTACCACCCCCCCTACTCAGGGGGGCTGGATGCCTATCACTACCACCACCCCTACTCAGGGGGGGCTGGATGCCTATCACTACCACCACCCCTACTCATGGGGGGCTGGATGTCTATCACTACTACCATCCCCACTCATGGGGGGCTGGATGCCTATCACTACTACCACCCCTACTCAGGGGGCTGGATGCCTATCACTACCACCCCCTACTCATGGGGGCTGGATGCCTATCACTACCACCACCCCTACTCAGGGGGGCTGGATGCCTATCACTACCACCACCCCTACTCAGGGGGGGGCTGGATGCCTATCACTACCACCACCCCTACTCATGGGGGGCTGGATGCCTATCACTACCACCACCCCTACTCAGGGGGGCTGGATGCCTATCACCACTACCATCCCCACTCATGGGGGCTGGATGCCTATCACTACTACCACCCCTACTCAGGGGGGCTGGATGCCTATCACTACCACCCCCTACTCATGGGGGCTGGATGCCTATCACTACCACCACCCCTACTCAGGGGGCAGGATGCCTATCACTACCACCACCCCTACTCAGGGGGGCTGGATGCCTATCACTACCACCACCCCTACTCAGGGGGGGCTGGATGTCTATCACTACTACCATCCCCACTCATGGGGGGCTGGATGCCTATCACTACCACCACCCCTACTCAGGGGGGGCTGGATGCCTATCACTACCACCACCCCTACTCAGGGGGGGCTGGATGCCTATCACTACCACCACACCTACTCAGGGGGGGCTGGATGCCTATCACTACCACCCCCCCTACTCATGGGGGACTGGATGCCTATCACTACCACCACCCCTACTCATGGGGGGCTGGATGCCTATCACTACCACCACCCCTACTCAGGGGGGCTGGATGCCTATCACTACCACCCCCTACTCATGGGGGCTGGATGCCTATCACTACCACCACCCCTACTCATGGGGGGCTGGATGCCTATCACTACCACCACCCCTACTCAGGGGGAGCTGGATGCCTATCACCACTACCATCCCCACTCATGGGGGCTGGATGCCTATCACTACTACCACCCCTACTCAGGGGGGCTGGATGCCTATCACTACCACCCCCTACTCATGGGGGGCTGGATGCCTATCACTACCACCACCCCTACTCAGGGGGCTGGATGCCTATCACTACCACCACCCCTACTCAGGGGGGCTGGATGCCTATCACTACCACCACCCCTACTCATGGGGGGCTGGATGTCTATCACTACTACCATCCCCACTCATGGGGGCTGGATGCCTATCACCACTACCATCCCCACTCATGGGGGGCTGGATGCCTATCACTACTACCACCCCTACTCAGGGGGCTGGATGCCTATCACTACCACCCCCTACTCATGGGGGCTGGATGCCTATCACTACCACTCCCCCTACTCATGGGGGGCTGGATGCCTATCACTACCACCACCCCTACTCTTGGGGGCTGGATGCCTATCACTACCACCACCCCTACTCAGGGGGCTGGATGCCTATCACTACCACCACCCCTACTCAGGGGGCTGGATGCCCTATCACTACCACCCCCTACTCATGGGGGCTGGATGCCTATCACTACCACCACCCCTACTCATGGGGGCTGGATGCCTATCACTACCACCACCCCTACTCAGGGGGGCTGGATGCCTATCACTACCACCCCCTACTCATGGGGGGCTGGATGCCTATCACTACCACCACCCCTACTCATGGGGGGCTGGATGCCTATCACTACCACCACCCCTACTCAGGGTGGGCTAGATGCCTATCACCACTACCATCCCCACTCATGGGGGCTGGATGCCTATCACTACTACCACCCCTACTCAGGGGGGCTGGATGCCTATCACTACCACCCCCTACTCATGGGGGGCTGGATGCCTATCACTACCACCACCCCTACTCAGGGGGCTGGATGCCTATCACTACCACCACCCCTACTCATGGGGGGCTGGATGCCTATCACTACCACCACCCCTACTCAGGGGGCTGGATGCCTATCACTACCACCACCCCTACTCAGGGGGGGCTGGATGCCTATCACTACCACCACCCCTACTCATGGGGGGCTGGATGTCTATCACTACTACCATCCCCACTCATGGGGGGCTGGATGCCTATCACTACCACCACCCCTACTCATGGGGGGCTGGATGCCTATCACTACCACCACCCCTACTCATGGGGGGGTGGATGCCTATCACTACCACCACCCCTACTCAGGGGGGAGGGGCTGGATGCCTATCACTACCACCACCCCTACTCAAGGGGGCTGGATGCCTATCACTACCACCCCCCCTACTCATGGGGGGCTGGATGCCTATCACTACCACCACCCCTACTCATGGGGGGCTGGATGCCTATCACTACCACCACCCCTACTCAGGGGGGCTGGATGCCTATCACTACCACCACCCCTACTCAGGGGGCTGGATGCCTATCACTACCACCCCCTACTCATGGGGGCTGGTTGCCTATCACTACCACCACCCCTACTCATGGGGGCTGGATGCCTATCACTACCACGACCCCTACTCAGGGGGCTGGATGCCTATCACTACCACCCCCTACTCATGGGGGGCTGGATGCCTATCACTACCACCACCCCTACTCAGGGGGGGCTGGATGCCTATCACCACTACCATCCCCACTCATGGGGGGCTGGATGCCTATCACTACTACCACCCCTACTCAGGGGGGCTGGATGCCTATCACTAGCACCCCCTACTCATGGGGGCTGGATGCCTATCACTACCACCACCCCTACTCAGGGGGCTGGATGCCTATCACTACCACCACCCCTACTCAGGGGGGCTGGATGCCTATCACTACCACCACCCCTACTCATGGGGGGCTGGATGTCTATCACTACTACCATCCCCACTCATGGGGGCTGGATGCCTATCACTACCACCACCCCTACTCATGGGGGCTGGATGCCTATCACTACCACCACCCCTACTCAGGGGGCTGGATGCCTATCACTACCACCCCCTACTCATGGGGGGCTGGATGCCTATCAGTACCACCACCCCTACTCATGGGGGGCTGGATGCCTATCACTACCACCACCCCTACTCTGGGGGGGCTGGATGCCTATCACCACTACCATCCCCACTCATGGGGGGCTGGATGCCTATCACTACTACCACCCCTACTCAGGGGGGCTGGATGCCTATCACTACCACCCCCTACTCATGGGGGGCTGGATGCCTATCACTACCACCACCCCTACTCAGGGGGCTGGATGCCTATCACTACCACCACCCCTACTCAGGGGGGCTGGATGCCTATCACTACCACCACCCCTACTCATGGGGGCTGGATGTCTATCACTACTACCATCCCCACTCATGGGGGGCTGGATGCCTATCACTACCACCACCCCTACTCAGGGGGGCTGTATGCCTATCACTACCACCACCCCTACTCAGGGGGCTGGATGCCTATCACTACCACCCCCTACTCATGGGGGGCTGGATGTCTATCACTACTACCATCCCCACTCATGGGGGGCTGGATGCCTATCACTACCACCACCCCTACTCAGGGGGGGCTGGATGCCTATCACTACCACCACCCCTACTCAGGGGGGGCTGGATGCCTATCACTACCACCCCCCCTACTCATGGGGGGCTGGATGCCTATCACCACCACCACCCCTACTCATGGGGGGCTGCATGCCTATCACTACCACCACCCCTACTCAGGGGGGGCTGGATGCCTATCACCACTACCATCCCCACTCATGGGGAGCTGGATGCCTATCATTACCACCACCCCTACTCAGGGGGGGGCTGGATGCCTATCACTACCACCACCCCCACTCATGGGGGGCTGGATGCCTACCACTACCACCACCCCTACTCATAGGACGGGTAATGCATGACACAACCAGCATACTCCCACATAAGGAATCACAGAAAATTACATCCACCCAAACAACATGACAAGCGTGTGTAGTCCATGTCAAATGCCTACAACACTAAACATGACAATGAACATACAATGTGACCCACTAACACATGTGTCACACATAAAAGTGTGTGGCCTCCACAATACAAGCCGACCATGGCCACTGTGGCAATGGGGCCTAAAGCCCCATCACCACAGTCACCAAAAGGTAAGTGTGGGGTCCAAGGCTGATGGACCATTTGATCAGTGTGGCAATGGTGCCTAAAGCCCCATCACCACAGTCACCAAAAGGTAAGTGTGGGGTCCAAGGCTGATGGACCTTTTGATCAGTGTGGCAATGGCGCCTAAAGCCCCATCACCACGGTGACCATAAGGTAAGTGTAGGCATGGTAAAAGCTGCCAAAGACAAACTGAATGGATGAATCCTGGTCACACAACAACTAAAACATCTGTGGCATAGTACTGCTTGTGTCCCATTGCAACATATATTGGGGGAGGCTAACAGTGCAGTGTCACAGAAACATCGCTTTAGTCCATGTGCATACAAACATCACACATGGGGGACCCCATTGCCAACAATCAGCCGATTCCACAATGACAGAAGTGACCATCATGATGCTGACCCACATATCTGCACCTATGGGCACACAAATGTATATAATCTGTGGAGACTGTGGATGTCAGGTGAACAAATACCATACCATGGCAGCAATGGGACATACAAACCATGATCATTGTGCTGACTGATGACCCAGGAATACCAGGGAGAGCAGGGGAAAATCACCAAACAACATACAGCCAATGGCACACTACAGAAATGCCAATGCAGTGATGCAAATGCACTAACACAAACAGGCAGACTCACACTTCCTATCAAAGACAACAGGTGATGGGGGTGTGTGCCAGTGTCCCCAGGCAACCACACAACACATGAGGAGGCCTGAATCCCAATTACACAGATGTGTATACAGTGCCACACACAAGTAACTCATGGATTGGATTCCCCTATGTGGGAAATCTGGCATTGTCAGATGAGAGGGAGCCCAAATTACACATGTCACACAAGCTTGTAGGAACAGCAACTAACACAGCAAGAGACACACCCACCACAGCACTACCCCCAGGGACCCCACATTGTGCAGACACTAGCCTGCATGACAATTCCACTGTGATGACAAAGGTAGATGTTGATCACACTGTGAACCACAGCCATGTGTCCTCAGCTACAAACTACCATCACACCTACACAAGCTCCAATCAATCAGCAGGGCCTGCCAGCCAAGGCCAATATGGAGGTAGTGGTCTAGCCGTGCAACAACTCACATTTGCACACTCAACACCACACACCCTCATCTGCAACAATGTGCAGCAGTGAAGCTCACATGGACTGGTGACATTGCACATGCACCCATGACAATCCCAGGGGTGGTGGGGGGAACTAAGGTGCAGAAACCCATCACACATGCCCACTCAACATGACTCGTCTATGTATGACACACTGCACAGTACGCCGTACATGCGCATGATGTGAAATCCACCACAAACAATGGGATCCTGGCCATAGTCACACACCAATGAAGAAGCCAAGGTGACACACAAAGAACACACGTACACAAGTTCCAACATTGCAGCTCTGACCCTGAGGAGTGGCAGCAGTCACACACACAACGCGTCACAATCACTGAAAGCTAACACAAACTCTAAATCACATTACTTGTGTAAACAACAAGTGCCAAGGGGAATCCTGAATGTGTCCCATCTGCGTTTGCCCACATCCCCAGCCCTGACAACAAAGACAACCTGGGATGACAACCTCATGAACATCAGTTTGCCATGCAACCACATCACGGAGAAACCAGGTCCAAGATGCTGGATGACCACATACCAACTCTGCAAACATCAGAAACAGGAACATCCCTAGGGACACAGCCTGTGTAGGAAAAGGGAAGGGAACATGCACAGACATGCTCACACAACACACAACACGGGCACACGCAATGTCACCAGATTACACACAGCCATGAGGGCACTCCACTCCTGTGGAAGCTCCGCTGTGCCAAACCTTGTCTGTGCACGACTCAAACATATCAGCAGGACACTCCGTCAGTGAGTCAACAACTACAACACACAGAAGCCTCTGCTCACATCAGCCTGGGTACGGGAGTGTCACGTCAGTCATCTGCATACACCCAAAACAACTGCATACACAGATGAGTCCTCCAAAATTGATGTGCAAAACTGCATGTCCAGTGGAGACGGGCACACAGTCAGGGTACTAGGAACATTGGACAGTGGTAAGCCCAACAGATGTGCAACAGTGTAGGACAAAGATGGTAATATACAAATGCTAAACGTACATCCCTGTGTCAAATGCTGAACATTACACCCTCAGACTGCAGCAAGGGATGCTATAGATCCAGACTAGATTTGGACACATATCCCATGGGCCACATGGAGCCCATCACAGCAAAACTTCATTTACCTGATCTGAACACAATTACAACAGCAAATGCATGATACTACACATCTACATCATGTACCACCAAAGATTAACCACAAGTAAACAAAAAGAGGCTTTATTCAGCAAGTGTGCAACTCAAATCAAAAGTCCAAAATTAACAACGGCCAATGTCCAGTCCAAATACACAGTCCCAACAGGGTGATGTGTGACTACTTGTCACAACTTGCTTGCCTGCACAGGTACCAACAGGGGACATCCCCTTGGAGGGGCATACGAGGGGCAGGCCAGGCACCGCAGGGACAGGATCAGGGGATGCCAGAAGGAGGCAGGGAAGGTGAGGTGGGTGCAGGAGTGTCACCGGCAACTGCAGTGGAGGTGTCTGACTCAGGGGGGCCGGCACTCAAGTCCGATGGTGTTGGTGCTGCAACCACTGCAGTGGGCTGGGCAGATGGAGTGGGCTGGGTCCCCAATGCAGTGCCCGAGTCAGATGGGGTTGTCGTGGACTCCACCGCAGTGCATGACTCCAAGGGAGTGGAAGGGGGGCAGAAGAGCTGGGCAGGACAGAGGGGGGACACGGTCTCCACACCAGTGGCACATACAGGCAGAGCGTCTGGTTTGGGGGTGGAAGAGCAAGTGGCAGGGGGGAGGGCCTGAGCACTTTGGGGATGCGGTATCGGTGTGTGGGGGAACCTGGGGCAGGGTGTGGCAGTGGAACCTGTAGAGTGGTGGCCTGGGGGATGGAGGTGAGAGACTGGGTGGGTGGGTGACTTGCAGGGCGGTGGCGGGGTCTTGCTCTTCCGGGTCCGGGGGGACTTGCGGGTGGGGGGCTCACTCTGCCTGCGCCTGGGGGAGGGTGTCCGGGGGCGAGGGCACTCTCCTCTCTGTGTGTGGACTTCCTCTTCCCCCGGTATGCTGGATCAGCGGGAATGGAGGGAAGAGGCCGAGGTCAGAGAGGAAGAGCTGCTGTGTATGTGGGGTTGCAGGTGAGGCAAGGGAAGGGGTCTTGGAGGGAGAGGATCTTGAGGATTGCGGAGTGACTGTGGTTGCCTGTGTGTGTGTCAGTTCCCCATCCCCTGTGTGTGTGGAATCAGTCCCCTGAGGATGCTTGTGTGCACGTCTTGCCTTGGTTTTGGGTGGGTGTGTGCTGCTCGTGTCTGTGTGTTGGTGTGATTGTGCAGGTGTGCATGTGCTTTGGACAGGTAGGGTGGTAGGAAGTGTGGATGGGGCAGAGGTGGGAGGGGTGAGGGACTGTTGGAGGAGGGACACTGCTGCCGTCAGGGAAGAGTCCATGGACCTATTGCTCCTCTGTAGGGCAGACATACCCGTTGAGATGTCCTCCATGAACGACACCAGCTGTGTCAACAGTGTGGTGTGTGCATGGAGGACAGTCAGCATTGCTGTCTGCCCTACATGGAGCTGCCGAAGGAGGTACACAGACTCCTCACTCAGGGCAGCAGGGGACACAGGGGCAGGGGGTGCGGTGCCTGGCTTGAAGGAGACACGCTCCCGAGCACGGGAGCCTCCACGGACCTCAGGAATGGGAGCCAATGGGAGGGCGGTGGTGGTGGTGGCGGGATCAGACAGAGTAGCTGGGATGTGGTGGCTGCTGACACCCGCATCCACAAGGGAGTCATCCTCCGAGCTGCTGTGGTCCTCAGCTGAGGTGGATGGTGCTGAGGACTCCTCGGTGTGGCTCCCCTCACCCTCCGTGCCACTGGGTCCCTCTGACCACTCGTCGGACGCTGACCCAGTCTGGCTCCGCTGCTCCTCCTGGTCCGTGGAGCTGTCCCCTCCTGTGGCTGTGGATGTATCTGCAAACAATTAGGGAAACAGACAAACATCAGTCACCTGCACTGACCGCACACACCACAGTAAGTACAGCACATCACAGAGCAAACCCTGGCATCACTAGTAGAACATTGCCAAAAGTCATCACACAGATTAGGAGAAGCCAATTGTGAGTCTGATAGTCAGCAATGGAACAGACACCCCTCCTGCCCTTGCACCCATCTGTCTGGTGCCTGTCTGATGGTAAGACCCCAGAGTGGACACATGCACCACCTACACAGTAGTTGGAGATTGCTGAGAACACGGTGAAGTATGTGAACATGCCCACCTCACATCACTTGCCACTGAGTCAGTGCAGGTGTCTGGATAAATGGACGGCCTGAGCCTAAAAAGAAATGCATGTGATGCATACCAGCACCAGACCCCATGAAGCACCCATGTCCGGATAGTCAATGCCACAATGGGGTGCCTGTTGCACATGTCACCACCCTGCAGGATCACCCTTAGGAAGTTTAATGCCATGACACAGGCATGCCTGCAAAGTCATACATCACTGTCTCAAGTCACATGGCCATGTTAGCCAGCAAACAACAGTCTGCACTTTGTCACTATCCTAGGACATGGGGAAGGCAAGTAATGTAACTGACAAGTGCACATGTTCATCCCCCACTAACCACATCCTCTGAACCAGTATTTGTACACTGCACACCATTTGGACAAATGGGAGACATGAAACACTACTCCCTGAACCAGAGCACCTCACAGTGTGCTGTGAATGATGAACAGCTGCCTGAAAGTCACAGTCTCATACACCTGTCTGCACAGTCAAGTGATCAAACACCTACGAGTCACAGAAGTCTTGTCTCACATGGTCCAATAGCAGATGGCATGCTGACCCCTAACCGAAGGACATCACAGGAGTCACGACAACGTAGTCACAGCACAACGACACAGAGGCAGACACCTGAGGCAACATTTCACTGAGCACAGCATGTCAGATGATACACGGGAGTGGGAGTACAGAGTGTATTGTATGCCCTGTAGTAGGCATGACTGTCCGGCTCCACCTGCAAGAGGGATGAGCCCTGGTCAGTGGGCAGGTGGCTAAGCATGTGTGACACACTTGACATACATACTCCTGAGGCCCAGACAATTTACCCACCCGCAGAATGGGGGTGTGGCAAATACCCCAGGGACATGTGGTGAATTAGATGTGCAAGTGGATCACATATCAAAGTTACACCCAGACTACATAGCACGACTCAGGCATTGTGTGAGCAACTGACCCACCCATGAAGGCAAACACAATGTCACGGGAACAAAATCTGTCACCACCTTGAGCAAAGCAAAATGCTAGGACCCTGTACCCAAGTGACACAATTATCCTGAGCGTAAGGAGCACACTGGCGCATCAGATGGGTAGTGGCCAGGTTACAATAGAGGGACATGGGTACTGGACAACAAGACTGATGTACTGGGGAAGTTTAACCAGGCCAGAGGAGGGCACATAGCATGTTATACAGAGTTCACAGTGCAGTCTTAGACTCACCCCCTCCTTGCTGCTGTCTGCCCTTCAGCTGCCCATCCAGCTCCGGGAACACCACCGGCAGGATCTGGAGCATGTGGGGGTCAGGGTCCGGTGTCCGCCCCTCCTGCGAGGAGGCGACAGCTTCAGCTGGACCCTTGCGATCCTCCGGGTCCAGCCACGAAGGTCCTGCCACCTCTTCTGGCAGTTGCGGATCCGGCGCTTGTAGACCCCCACGGATCGGACTGCCCGGACGATGTCCAGCCAGATGTCCTGCTTCCGATGGGCATCAACCTGTGAGGATGAGAAAGTGAAAAGGCCATTACTACACATGCAACATATCCGTGCATCACACAGTTGGAAATACATGTCTCAATCACAGGGGCATATGATGTACACAGGCAGTGCAACGAGGGCTATGGACAGTTTGCCAGCAGTTACTGCATGGTATTATTGCATGGGTAGTGAACCTTGTTTGAATGCACTGTTACTCCACTGTACCTGTTCAGTGCAAGTGACTACACACTTTGGGGGTGCGAACTACTCAGTGGGCATGCTAGCCAGTGGTGTGCACACTGTAAATCCTGCTAGTCAGGCAACATGCACAATTAGTGAGGCAGTGGACAGCACACTCACCTGCTCCCCTGGTGTCCCATACAGCTTGCTGTACTGTGGAAGGAGGCTGTCCAGCAGGGCCTGGTTCTCCTCATGGGTGAAGGCTGGGGCTCTCTCCACAGTACGTGCCATTGCAGCAGCCAGAGGATGCAGAGACAGCAGCAGTGTAGTGGCAGATGTCGTCCTGGAGCATGTAGTGCAGGCAAGTGAGCTCTCAGGGGAACAGCCAGCATTATATGTGTGCTGCAGAGGCAGATACTGTCCCTTGTGTCCAAAGTGATAGGTACAAGTCGGTAGCATCTTCTGAATCTGGCCAATCCATGGAATAGCAGCTCCAATACACGCCCACAGCATCCTTCAAAAATTCAACTTCATGACACCCATGAATTTGCAACATTGTTGTGGCTGGCAAACTGAATTCACTGCATCAGACTCGTTGTAAATTCAAAAACCGCATCCGTTGCCATGCCAGGCCCCAGCCAATGCGTGCACACCGATCGGACCATTGCTGTACAACTCGTACCCGCGATACAACGCGTACCCGCTCACATGCAATGCAATGGTCCGAGCGGGCACACCGATCGGACCATTGCTGTACAACGCGTACCCGCGATACAACGCGTACCCGCTCACATGCAATGCAATGGTCCGAGCGGGCACACCGATCGGACCATTGCTGTACAACTCGTACCCGCGATATAACGCGTACCCGCTCACATGCAATGCAATGGTCCGAGCCGGCACACCGATCGGACCATTGCTGTACAACGTGACCCTGTACAGGTCACACGCATGTGCCACCATGCTGGTCAATTGTGAACCTATGCCGGCCACCTATACTTTCCAGGGACTCTGGGGCACACCTACTACACCACACCCAGTCCACACTGTATCTAAGGAATGTGTGGCAGCATGACCTTATCTGTGTATGGGTGTGTACCTGTTGTTTTTGGGCTGGCACTTGGGGGCAGACACACCCAGGCTGTGCACATGTTAATGGGGACAGGGTCCTTTGTGTGTCGTGCACATGACCACTGGGATGTGCAACTGTTCATTTTTGGAGCATGTTGCATGGTCACATTTCCAGGTTGTGTATATGTATGACATGTCACATACCCCAAGGCTCATGTGGGAAAGCATGTACATCACAGGGTGGCCCATTGCCACAATAGTCATGTCCCTCCGCAGTCTGTGTGCATGTTGTGTTTCACATGTCTGACTCCATGTGCACAATGGGAGACAGTCTCCACATCCACGTTGTTTGTGCATGGACTTAGATGTTGTGTGTGTGTGTGTCACTGATGTCCATGTCTGTCCTGCAGAGGCTACAGGGGGCACTACCTGTGGGAGTCATGTTTGATTTTTCTGACGTGTACATGATACGCCATGTCATGCCAGTGTCCATGTGGCAAGACAGGCTCCCTGGGAATCTACCTGTCAATGAGTTGAGATGCCTGTGGCGCATCGGTCCAGACGTCACTGTGGTATGTGTGTGGAATGTGAGTGCAGTAAATGGGTACTGTTACACAGCCAAATGGTTTCACATAGCACACCCTGGGACCTGTTGTCCACACATGTTGAACAGAGATGTTACCTGATGTCCATGTGGGTGCCATATGTGTCCAAACAGAACGAGACACACATCAAGTACTAGTGTTTGCTGATGATGTAGCATGTGAACTACAGTATGGTGAATGGCACATATGTGGGGTGACTGACAATCTTTCTTTCTTCACCTCTGCACTGCAGGGCTCCTGCTGTCCATCGACCATTCCCAGACCTGGCAACGATGGTGGAACGTGACAGCATCCGACGGTACTGCTTCACCAGGCAGCTGATTGAGGATTTGGCAGTGCGGTTGGACCCACATTTGCAGCCTGGCCGGCCGTATCCGACAGCGCTGACCCCCAAGGTGAAGGTGATGGCAGCCCTACACTTCTTTGCCACCGGTACCTTTCAACACACTGTGGCATCTACTGGTGGTATGTCACAGACTATGTTCAGCCGTGTGCTACGCGATGTTTTGGTGGCGATGTTGAGATGCCTTAACCAGTACATCTATTTCCCACAACGTCACCGACTCACTGACATCAAGAGTGACTTCTATGCCCTGGGGAGGATGCCACATGTCATTGGCTCCATTGATGGGACACATGTGGCTTTGGTACCACCACAGGCACATGAGCAGGCATACAGGAACAGGAAACATTACCATTCTGTCAATGCTCTGGTGGTATGTCTTGCAAACATGACCATCACACATGTTTGTGCCCGTTTCCCGGTTCTGCACACGATGCCTACGTGATGAGGAGTAGTCGCATCCCGAGGATGATGTCACAGATGCCGAACCAGCGTGCTTGGCTTGTCGGTGTGTACTGACTTCGTACCATTGTGTGTGTTGTGCTATGTTGCTTTCCGCACACTTTTCAATGTTGGCTAATGTGCAATTGTCTGTCTGTAGGTGACTCGGGATACCCCAACATGTCGTGGTTGCTGACACCCCTCAGGAACCCTGTGACACCAGCCCAGATGCGCTACAATGAGGCACATGGTCAGACCAGGAGGGTGATTGAGCGGACCTTTGGTCTCCTGAAGAGCCGCTTCCGCTGCCTGGACAAGACAGGAGGCGCCCTCCCATATGCCCCAGAAAAGGTGTGCAAGATTATCATCGTCTGCTGCATGCTCCACAACCTGGCAGTGCGGAAGGAGTTGCCTCTCATTCTGGATGACGATGACCAACATCCGCCACCTGTGGAGGATCCAGGCCTGGGCCACGATGCTAGTGATGATGATGATGATGATGGTGATGGTGATGTCCGCACACAGCTCATCACCAACTTCTTCAGCTGAATGTGAATATCCAGAGTGTTGTACTATCAATGAATTTGATTTGCATGATATGTGTGTGTGGTGCTCTGGTGCTGTTTGAGTGTGGCCATGTGCAACTTGACTGGATGCGTGCGGAGATGTGTCCTTGCAGGTGGTCTGTACTTGCCAACAGTGTAGACATGCTAACTTGCTTTTGTGTATTTAACTTGTGACAGGTATTAGACATGAGTATTGCCGTTCTGTGCTGTTCTTCTGTGCTTTTGAGTGTGTGTCATGTCTGTCCTTCACAGGGTGCTGCTGGAGTTGTTAGAACAACTTGGATCCCCCGAATCAATGATTCAACTTCCAAGGTGGCAGCAGTTGTTCCCCTACAGGTGATGTGCCACACACCCCTGGACTTTCTATCTTCTGCATTGTTTGACTTTGTGGCCACAGCCAGGTGGGATTAGCTTGCATTTGTAGTGGAAACAACATGTAGCAAATGTGTAATAAACCTGTTCTACATTTTGGGGTGTGCGTTGTCCGTAGTCACACATCTGAGTGACATTTGCTTACTGCACCTGTGTTGTAGTTGACACAGACTGTGAATATGTGTGGTGTCTGTGCATTGCACTGTATTTCCAGGCAACATCAGTGTAGGGGATGAGTCATATGGCTCTGGTGTGTATGTGTTGTGTGGCCCTAGTGGTGTGTCTCCCTCATATGTGGCACGTCGCCATGACTGCCATGACGGTGTTGGACTTGCTGTAGCAGTCAGCATGCACAGTGTCATATTTCTGATCTTCATGCTTCAACACCCTGCGCATGCTCCGCAAGATCTTCAGATGGATCCCCACTGAAACCAGGAAGACCGTCACCCAGGCACTCGTCACCAGCCGACTGGACTATGGGAACACCCTCTACGCCGGAACCACAGCCAAACTTCAAAAGAGACTCCAGCGCATCCAGAACGCCTCCGCACGACTCATCCTGGACATCCCCCGACACAGCCACATCACCGTGCACCTGAAAGACCTGCACTGGCTCCCCGTCAGCAAGAGAATCACGTTCAGACTCCTCACCCACGCACACAAGGCCCTCCACGACCTGGGCCCAAAGTACCTCAACGACCGCATGACCTTCTACACGCCCACACGCCAGCTACGATCAACCAGCCACGCCCTCGCCACCGTACCTCGCATCCGCAGAACCACCGCCGGAGGAAGATCCTTCTCCTACCTGGCAGCCAAGACCTGGAACTCCCTCCCCACTCACCTTCGGCGAACCCAGGACCATCTCTCCTTCAGGAAGCAGCTCAAGACCTGGCTGTTCGAGCAGTAACTTACCCCCTCCCCCAGCGCCTTGAGACCCTCCCGGGTGAGTAGCGCGCTCTATAAATGCCGTGATTGATTGATTGATTGATCACCATCTCCATGACAGAGACCACGTTGGAATCACAACAGAGGCAGATATGGTTTTTTGGTGAGTTTATTTACAAAAGGTGTGGGGATGGTGCACAGGATGGTGGGTGCTGTACATAGAAATTGGAATCCAAAGTTCCCATGTGAATTGGAAGTCCTGGTAGATGAAATGTCCAGGGTATAGTCCACAGTCAACTGATGAATTTGTACAACTAGAGCTCCCCATGTCATGTGGGCGAGTTGGGTTGCCATCGACAGGGCGTGCAGTTTGCACACAGAGGAAAAGTTCCAGAACAGGTGTTGACTTCCTGGGGGATGTAGCTGGCCATCGGCCTCTCAGTTTGGCCTCCTCGGACGGCCCCTCTTCTTGGGGGGGGGACCCTCAGGTGCAGGCTGCCGCGGTGCAGGGTACTCTCCGCCAGAGTCCTCCTCCCTCCCTGTGGCTGTTGCGGATGTAGTTGCAACAGATGTTGTGGGCGCACAGGGAGGTGAGGCCATGTTGGTGCTGATCTGGCGGAGGCATGTCAGTATGTCCCTATGCACCGCTGTGAGTTCTTGCAATGTGTCCCACTTGGACTCCATGCGAGACATGTGTGTCTCGACACGGGACATGTGGGAGTCCAAGCGGGCATGATGGGCAGCCTGCTGCTGTTGTATGTCCTTGAGGATCCCCACTACCTGGGTGACCTCTCCGGTGCTGGTCTGGTACGCATCTGCAATGCGTGCCAGTTGTGGGTCATCACGCAGTCCTGACCCCTCTGCAAATAGCGACCTGTGTCTACCACCCTCCCACCACCCCTGGCAACACGTGCAGGGCATGCGGTGCCACGCACAGGTGACCGTGTGCCCACTTGGGTGTTGTTAGTGGGCTCGATGGCAGCGGCTCCAGTTTGGTCCTGGGTCCCTGCGCTGTTGTCACCTGTGGTCCTTGGTGTGTCCGTGTTGGCAGGGGTGGCCTGTGTGTTGGCAGTTGTTGGAGAGGTGGGTGCAGGGGGTGCAGATGTTGGTCCTGCTGGTGCTGCATGATGACTGGCACCGGAGGGTCCAGCTTGTTGTTCGCCATCCGAGGAGTGCAGAGGCTGATCCACACCAGTGAGCTCTGTGTCCCCCGGAGCCTGGGACAGGGACTCCTCCTCATCTGCTGCTGAGTCCCCATCTTCACCTGTTTTGGGGAGAGACACAGATTGTATGGTATGTTTCTACAGGCATCAATTGTTAAAACACCGGACAGTTGTGACTGTACCTCTGGATGCGGCCCTGGACCTTGCATTCTACTCAGTTATGACAGTCAGAGAGTGATATTGGTGTAGCACATTGTCCTGCCAACCTGTGGCATGTCAATGTGAATGTTGAGGTGTGTGCCTGACCAGCATTGGTGGTATTTGGTTGCCATCCAGGCCGACTTCTCCCCCAGCCCAAATATCCCACCATGGAACATGCTTCCATTGCAGGGAGTGCAAGTTGTCTTTCAGGATGTCAGTCAGTGGTGTCCTGCTGTTGGTTGTTGCACAGTTGCCTGCAGGGCCTTGTGCTCCCCCAGCAGTACCCAGTGTCAGCCATCTTGTGAGTCCTTTTCCACTCCCTGTGATGTGGGCATGGTTCAGGGTGGTGTTGATGGGCCAATTGTGAGGCTGAGCAACATCTGTGACTGTCACTCCCATCATGCTATTGCCTCCACCCCCTTCCCAGCATGCCCATCCTTCCTTCCTTTTGAGTGGACTTCAGTGTGTGTGAGTGTGAGAGCAATGGCAATATGGCTAACAATGTGGTCGTGTTGTTTGTTGGTGCACAGTTGCCTGCAGGGCCTTGTGTTCCCCCCAGCAGTACCCTGTGTCAGCCATCTTGTGAGTCCTTTTCCACTCCCTGTGATGTGAGCATGGTTCAGGGTGGTGTTGATGGGCCAATTGTGAGGCTGAGCAATATCTGAGACTACCACTCCCATCATGCTATTGCCTCCACCCCCCTTCCCAGCATGCCCATCCTTCCTTCCTTTTGACTCTGCTTCCCTGTGGGGTGGGGTGCCTGTGCTGACAGGTTAGCTGAGAGTGTTCTCCTTGCGGTTGTTTGGCTACCAGTCCCAAGAGTGTCCCTGTGCTTCACACAGTATGAGCCCGGCTGGTTGGTCTTTGTGGAATCTTGAGTTAGAATGTGAGGCATTGCATTCTCCCAGGTGGGTTCTGTGGAGTTAGTGTTGGGGTGTGTGTGAGGGGAGGT
The DNA here is from genome assembly GCA_963921515.1 of Calotriton arnoldi. Lineage (NCBI taxonomy): Eukaryota > Metazoa > Chordata > Amphibia > Caudata > Salamandridae > Calotriton > Calotriton arnoldi. The sequence goes on along the minus strand of CAWUFW010007722.1, from coordinate 490,005 downwards.
GCTTGTAACTATGGTCAGTGCTGTGAGTCCTCCTTCCCACCCAGCCAGATATCCCACCATGGAACATGCTTCCATTGCAGGGAGTGCAAGTTGTCTTTCAGGATGTCAGTCAGTGGTGTCCTGCTGTTGGTTGTTGCACAGTTGCCTGCAGGGCCTTGTGCTCCCCCCAGCAGTACCCAGTGTCAGCCATCTTGTGAGTCCTTTTCCACTCCCTGTGATGTAAGCATGGTTCAGGGTGGTGTTGATGGGCCAATTGTGAGGCTGAGCAATGTCTATGACTCCAACTCCCATGATGCTATTGGCTACACTGACTTTACCAGCATTCACAGAATTCCTTCCTTTCAGTGATCTTCCCTGTGAGGTGGTGTTCTAGTGATGTCAATATATCTGGGAGTGTTTGTTGGTTCTATTTGTGCCACTGCCTTGCTGTATTTGTTGTTAGGTTTGTAGATGTCATGACACAGTTAGATGTCACTATGAGATGGCAGGTATTTTGTTTGTCTGACTGGCATTCACATCTTGGGATGAGTATGTTTTGTTTGCTGTGTATTTGGTAAGGGTGCATGGTTTGCCTATCCCTTTGAGGGTGCTGTGTGTGTATTGTCACACCATATTGTGTATATAAGTTGTGTACTCACCAGGCTCTGGGATGTCTGTTAGTCCATATACGCTCACTGGTGGTAGGATGGCCCGCACCTTCTCCTCCCAGGGCCTGAGGTATATTGGTTTTGCAGGAGGGCCACTGCCGGTGCGCTGGCTGATGATGTAGTCCTTTTTCAGTAGGTCCCGGACCCTCCTGCGCACATCAGACCACCTGTTCTGGATGTCTTCCTTTGTGCGCAAACATGGTGATTGTGCATTCACCCTGTCGACAATCCTCGTCCACATCTTGGTTTTCTGCGACATGGGGGTCTGTTGTACCAATGTACCAAACAACTGTGGCTCTACCCTGAGTATCTCGTCTACCAGGACTTCCAATTCACAATCTAGGAACTTGTGGTTCTTCTTTGGGGGCATGGTGATGGGTGGTGGTGGTGATTGATGTGTGTGTGTGTGTGTGCAAGTGGGGGTGTGTGAGTGTAGGTTTAGCTGGGTGTGTGTGAGGGTGCTATTTGTAAGTGTGGTAATGGTGTGTGGCTTGTGTGATGTATGAGCTGTGAGTGTGTCTGTGGTTGCTGTGTGATGGTGTTGTTTGCTGGCAGGTCTGTGGAATTTGCAAAGGCTCATGGTAGGGATTTGTGGCCTTTATGTAGGTGGGGTTGGGGGTGTGTCCTTGTTCCATTTTTTCCCCACCCCCAGTATTTATTGGCTTTGTGGGAGCTTGTTTGGCCATTTTTTTTTACTTTTTTCCCTTGGTGCTTTGGGTGCATGTAGGAGTCGTTCTTGTGTCCGAGTCGGACGCTGCTGTTGTCTGGTGCGATGTTGTCCGACTCATTCCCGCGGTGTTTCAGGTTGGTTTCATGTGCGGCGTACGAGTCGGTCGCGGAGTATTGGGTTGATTCGGCTGGGTTTTGTGTGCGTGTGGTCGTACGGCTTGTGCTCCGTGCGAGTCGGTCGTGTTTCGCACGCATGGCATCGTACTACGTGGGTCGGAGTTCGCGGGTACGTTTCGTTCGGTCGCTAGCCGGGTGCGTGTCGGTCGGTTAGTTTCGAGTGTTTTTCCGGCCGGATGGCTTGTTTCCGTCCGGCTCGGTCGTTCGTTTTGTATTCCGTTCGAGTCAGTCGGGTTTCACATGCATTTCATCCTACTACCCGGGTCGGACGGCGCCGGTTCGTGTCGGTCGGAATAAATTCCCGCACTGAGTCGGTCGGTACGTTTTCCGGCCCGAATCGGAATCGACCCCTATGTCTTAAAGTGCGACATCTGCCAGCAGATGAAAGGCACCACCGTAGCACGCCCAGCGCAGACACCATTACTAAAATTAGACAAACCTCTCGCATGTGTGTATTGGATCACTGCGGACCCCTACAATCGGATAGGGCCAAGAAATATATCATGGTTGCAGTGGATTCCTGCTCTAGATTCCTATGGGTCTGGCCTCAGTGCTCGGCTGACGCTCGAACTGTTATCAAAGATTTGCGAGTCTTTATCGGCACATACGCAGTTGGCACGTTACATTCTGACCGTGGCCCAGCGTTTAGCTCTCGGGCTTACAAAGAGGCCATGGAAGGAATGGGTGTAGCATTGCGGTACTCCTCTCCGTACCATCCTGAGGGAAATTCAGTTGTGGAGAGGAAAAACCGTGACTTAAAGCAATCTTTAACAGCTAGGGTATTAGGCAAGGGGGGTAGTTGGGTCAGTCACCTTTATGGGGTCCAAAGAGCAATTAACAACCAGCCAAGAAGCTCTCTAGGGGGTGTCACTCCTTACAAGGTCCTATTTGGGACAAGAATGTGGGTACCTGATCTTGATTGTGGAGGCACAGTGGCGGATGAAAAACCATTTGATATCCATGATCGTTTGGCTGTTTTACAGGATCTAAATGAATCCAGGACACAACAAAGCAACGTCCACTAAAAACAGACCGCCACTGAGGAAGTCAAGGCAGTAACGGCAAGACCTGTCTGGATCCCAAAAGTCGGGGATCTGGTCAGAGAAACGATTGCAGACAAGAAAGAATTCGGACCATCCTACAGAACAGCTGTACTGGTCCTAGCAATCCAAGGCACAAGAACTGTACTTCTGCCGCCTCTTGCCGGGAAAAAGGAGAAAAGATTTGTCTCAATCGACTTAATCAAACCACACTATGTGGCCGATACTAAACAGTAGGCCTCGTGGACTCCACAGTAGCAGACGCCCTCCTCTCGCTACAATCCAAGAAGTTCAAACAGAAAGACTCATCACGTTTGAAGAGCCACCTGTACGGAATGAAGGACTAAACAACAATGCTATGGAACTCGTTCCACTTCAACAAGAAGTTCAACTTCAAAAAGAAAATCAACTTAACAACCAAGTTGCAATAAGACCAACTACAGACGTCTACGTCAACATTCCTCGTCAAGAGCAAAATCCTATTTCAACAAATCCCGATGCAATCCCAACAATTGATCGAACTGCTTCTGGCTACTTCATGAACTTTGATACGTTTTCACTGGATCCAAGCGAGCCGGAAACGACGCCAGCCCAAAAATCACACAAACAGAAACTCATTGACTTTTTGCACTTTTTTAGAAAGACTTACCTGGTGTCACCTTGGATAGAACTATGGTATATCACTGGGATTCTATTTTTTCTTTTCTGGCTAGGTTTAACTATAACTTTTAGTTATGTTATGTTATGTTAGCAGGTTTTGTAGAGCGCACAGCTGCCTCAGCAAAGAGGCGTGCCAGCGCTAAGGCAGAAACATGGAGGCTGATGGCGGGAGAGAGACACTAAAGTGAAGGGAAAAGGTGAGTTTTGATGGCCTTACGGAAGGCCAGATAGTTATTAATGGCACAGATGGATAGTGGCAGCGTGTTCCAAAGTTTGGCAGCCAATAAACGGAAGGAGCGCCCGCCCGACCGAGCCCTCCTCATTCGGGGCACAGCCACCAGGTGTTGTCCCATAGAACGAAGTTGGCGCGAGGGAGAGTAGAATGAGAGCAAGTTTGACAGAATGCCAGGAGAGGAGGATTTCAGAATTTTGAACGCGGTACAAAGGGCCTTGAATTCCACTCGATTGGCAACAGGCAGCCAATGTAGCCGACGAATCGCACTGGAGGTGGGACAGGTTCTAGGGAGGCCCAGAAGAGTTCTGGCCACAGCGTTTTGGACTCTCTGCAGTCTCAGGACTTCAGACTTGTTGACCCCTAGATAGAGTACATTGGCGTAGTCCAGTCTTGACAAGATGGAGGCCTGAATAATCATCTGCCTGATGGGTGGGTCAAAGAACCCCAGCAGCGGTTTGAGCCCCCGTAATATGCCAAAACAAGTCCCTGTATGCTTATTAATGGACGATATCTCCAGCAGACCTCTACAGCCCAAAGAGTCAATTTGATTTTAAAGCCACACCAGTCTTCACATCGTGAACCAAGAGACTTGTCTTCAGTGAACATCACAGCAGTTCCTATACCGGACGGTATAGTATGGGACAAGATTGATTTCGATATATTCGGTCCGACTGAACTTTTAAAGCTTAAACATGTATTTAAAATTTCTTTAAGTGATATCATTACCTCCAGTACATTGTCTGATGATTGGGACACTGAAACTGTAAATAATATGATGTCTGATTTGGAAAAAACTGCAGCATTTCCGAACAATGAAATGTTAGAAGGTACTTCAGACTATGATACATTGTACTGTTACCAACATTATGGTCATCATTTCTTGCAAAATCTCTAACACCTAGAAATGTATTTGAATACCACCAGTGGGAACACTGCCCAACACCTCCAAAAGGTAGTTCGCAAACTTTTGCACAGAAATTCACATACTTTTCAGGGTTTAATGCATCTGACCCGAAGTCATTTTATTACAAAGTGGCAACAACATCAACACAGAAAATTATGTTGACTAACACCAAACAGATTTACTCTGCTTCCATTATGGCCCAGTTGTCTACACAGGGTTTCGACCTATGGAAGGACACTATAGATTTAAAATCGATCTGGGGATCTAGGGACTGGCAGGTCCAGGGAACAGAAGCGCTTTTTAGAGCATGCCTCATTCCACAGCAGATGATATTTCTAAATGAAACTGTGCAACTGACATCCTGTCTTGGACTAGCCAAGAATAAGGAAATGAATACACCGGGGTTTCCAGCACCATCACAGATGGGTGGGGGGCAGAATTCAACTACACACGGGGTAGGATTAGATGACATTCTCCAGTACAACAGGTCAGATCCCAATTGGACAGAATGGCTGATTTGGCCCATTGACACAAACACATGTCAACAGAGATTCCTAGGTATAGCCGAGGGGTTTAGTATCAGTAGGCCAGATACACGCTATGTACAGAGACAGCACCCAGGGGTGGTGACATCCTATAGTGTTGGGAAGTTGTGCCTTGATTGGCTAGAAACCTCAACACTCACAGAAGTAAAACATCACTTGACCTTACTCACACCTGCTGTAGACCTTAGGGATTTTTTGCAAGGCCCAAGGAAAACACGTCAGAAACATTTCATATATGCTGGCATTTATGCCTACTATAATGAAAACTGAAAAATATCCCAACAGGAGGCCGCAGAAAGAATACAGGAAATAGACTTTATTAACTTAGAAAAGGCATTAGCTGTAGTGGATAATGGGTTATCAACTTTGACCTCCAGGATATACTCCTTAGGCAACATTGTATCTTCGGCAATTGACGTATTAGAACAAGACTTGGCCTTGTTACAACACAGGCAATCTCAGTTACGTTCTATTATAATGTTAAGCTGGAAGCTGCAATCTTTGCGTGCAGGCTACGTGCCCTGGCGTTTCATAAACACCACGTCTCTGTTTTCAGGATACAATCTAACCGATAAACAGAGAGAAATGGCACAGAGGGGAGCCAAATATACAATGCTGCGTACTGAGAAACTGGAAAGGTTACCATTCACTGTAGCCGAATCACCATCAACAGAATGGCTAATTCATGGCCAAATCACTCTGCCGGTCACTACGTTTCAGTTTCAATATTGCTTGAGCAGAGTCAGGCAGGCAAATATGAAAAAATGGGTAAGGGATACATTAAGGAAACTTGGGAGTTACCCTATAGATATCGATGCCGGAGCGGGGATCGAGAAGTGTTTCTGAGTGGTACAAACTGCAAGAACGCTTTAAGCGGTTCTCTCATGTGTCAGGATATTTCTCTGCACGGAGCATGTAGTGGTTTGGTAGCGATCTATCTTGTCACATGTCAGGGACCCCAGCGGCCATGATCACGCCGGTTTTCCAGCTTCTCTCGAATGGGAGTTACTTGATGCTCAACGATCAAGGTTGCTGTGGGATGCTTCCAGGCGTTGCCTATCTGGTCACTGTTAACTCCAGGGTTACTTGCTGTATGCAAGTATTGTTTCCGCCACTGAACACAGTCAGGGAGGCGCCGTTATGGCCTTCGTTGAATGTTTCCTTCATACAATTTGATACTTTGAGCAGACTGAAAGCCATGCTTTTACAGCAACCCGTGCCCTTAACCTCCGCTCGAGAAACCTTTGAACTTCAAGTTGCAAGGACCTCGACTGAGATACAAGCGCTTATACGTACGAACTGCCCCTTTCATTTTGCAGAAATGGTGGGTCGTATCTTTAACATGTCTGATACGAGCGGTATTGTACACCTATTTAAGACCATAGGGTCAGGACTATTAAGCACCTTTCAGACAGTCCTCGGAGTAATCCCAAATTTTATACACTCCGTATTGGGAAGCGTCTTTGGAGTTCTCCCGCTTATCCTGTTCCTAATTGCAGGAGTCCTGATTGTAATCTTACTGCTACGCAATGGACGGCCCAATTTCCGAGGAAATGGCGAACGTACTCATGGAGCGGAAGTACCGTGAACGCATGGTGCAGCTTCTGGGTATACCTTGCCTAAGAAAACTGAACGCCTCTTGGTTTCTATAGTTTAGACCAGTCTGGGTGGACTGCATCTTACCTGATCTTCGATGCCTGTTTTGCGGAGAAGAATGCGCGTTGGATCTCTGTCTAACGTTTCCATCAGATACGCCGCCGGACATGGATGCTATGCTGGACCCCCTAAAGGCCCATGCTCTGCATTGTCCCCAGCGTCTTCCAATTCTGATGAACGCATTCCTTGAGAATCCACTGGTGCCGTTTGCTCCTGCTGGGTTAGGTGGCTCCTCCACAGGCACTCAGGTAACAACTGCCACACAAGCTGCTGCAGCACCGACTGTTGGCAGTGCTGAATTCCATCTATGTGCGATTGACGTTCTCTGTGAGGCGCTGGATTTGTCGTCTGCAGTAGATGACACCGATAATGCTGTATCTCCCAGCCAGGACACTTAATCTTGAATTGGCTCATCGCGTCCTGGGAAAGAATTCGGCTTCTCCACTTCGTTTCATAAGTAAACGAACTAAATTTGGAACATTTCCTAAATTGACACTTTCACTTGAGAAAGAATGGCTTTCGTCTGCTTATGGTAATACAATTTTTATAAGTGAGACAGAATTGACTTTTTCAAGTGGCAACTAAAGAATAGCTGATTTTTAACATTTTTAATCATTTTTAAATTTCTTTTTAAAACCATGTTTTTAGCTGTTTTTAAGAAATTTTAAATTGTCCAGATTTTAAGTATGGTCATTGTCATCCAATTCGAAAGTGGAGTGGGTGTTATGTTTCGTATAGAGGCCCTAATATAGACGCGTTCATATATGCCGTATATGGTCATATTCGCATATGCCCTATTATGGTCATACTCGTCTATGCCCTATTTTGGTCATAATCGTCTATGTCCTATTATGGTCATGATCTTCTATGCCCTAATATAGGCATGATCTTTCACCTACATTAGTTTCCTACAGTACACAACAAACTCTGAGGGTTGAACATTATCTAGTCTGTGGTTTGGACACTGCAGGGTTTTTCCCGAACACAGGCCTACAATGTACTCATAAATTATGCATGAGCATTTACCAGCTACATCTCCCGCATAATATGTATGTACAAAGTTCACCCCTGACGTCTTCCTCATGTCTAACAAAGACCAATACAAACCATACTAAGGGACGAGACACTTTAGGGTATAAATACACCACATCTTGCCACGGTAAGACAGAGGGAACCGAGACTTCCATGCTGACACACTGACCAGAGACGCTGAGGCTCCTGCATGCAGTCGCTCCAGCTGACAGCGGTCTAACACAGCCCTTGCGGGGTGTCCAACTCGAGACCAGGACGGGGTCCCACACTCTCTCTATTCAGGTAATGGGGTTTGACTAAATCCTAGAAGGATTCTTGGCTCTTAGGCTTTTAGACCTACACTCATGCTAGGTACACTTAGGTACATCTAGTTAGGCATCGTAGGAGTACATGCACTTTTATAATGCATTTTATATATTCATGTATGTAACCATTATTATTGCAATATGGTAGAACTGTACTATCCTTTCACTTTCATCGTACTGCTGATAATATATCTCTGCTATTGTCTGCTGGTTGTTGCAGCACATATATTCTACACCAGAATAACAACTGTTCAATAAATACTTATTGAAACGCCCAGACTGTTTATTCTGTGTAACTTTCTGAGACAAACCGAACAAGTAAGCACGAGTGACTGAGCGAAAAGTAGTACATTGTTTCCACGATTCTGAGGGATCAGGGTTGCCATGATCTAAGGTTGCCAGAAACTAATCTCTCCCCGATAAGAGGAGATTCTAGTGGCACTGTGAGCTAGCTAATGCAAATCCGGCTAACATACGCGGTGGGGGTGCACAGAGCCAGTCTACCACCAAACCCACAGCTTATGTTATCCAAACGCGCAGGTCATGCAGGGGTACTATAGGAACTACACGACAAGGGATTTGTTGCTCTGCTTACTGGAGGCTGGCACAAGGACTCTAGCTGAGGAACGCCACTCTGGAGAGTTCCTTTGCACTAAGGATATTTCTTAGTTTTTGCCTTAAAGATAAAGTCATTTCTCACCATGAGGTCTTGATTAAACTGAGAAATTCCAGGACTAGTCCGTGATCTCAAGGAGTATCTTGTAGACAACTATGAATCTAATCCTGAATTAGCACATCAGGTCAGCAGCGTGAATCAGGCATACGTTGAAAAGTGACATTGATACCCTATAGAAGCAGCATTCTTGTGGCTGCGTTACTTGCATCACTGCTGTGTCCCATAGGTATCAGTGCTAATTCTGGCCTGGTGGGATTCGGTTAACTGTAGATTTTCTGTACCGATGGGAGGACTCCTTAATTTACAATATGGGTGACCTGTGTGTCCAGATGAAGCATATGATTGATCAGGGAGGTGGATGGGTGTGCCCGATGTCTGCTTCGACCTGAATGTTCTAGTGAGGATGGGTCACTTGGAGTTGGAGGTAGAATACCTAAGCAAAGGATGCTCTTGTGAGGCTGGTGCTGTCAGCACGGCTAAGTGAATTTCCATAGGGGCTCGGCCTCTGCCTGGGGAGAATCTGGATTGCCCAAGAGCTCGATGGTGCACACGGCCCATCCTTAGACACTAGTGGGTGATTCCACTGGAGTAGGTGACTGGGTGGGGAACCTCATGCAATGGATGCCTACAATATGCCAACAATGACTTCTATTATTCTAGAGCCAGAGCCAGCATGATCCCAGGAGTGGGGTACATATGCCAAGAATACTCAGAACGCCACAAAAAAAGCTGCATTATATCAGTCTGGGCAAGCATGCCCACAGAACGGCAAGAGTAGCCTCCATCACACCAGTGTTGGTAACAATAATGCCACATATGGCCTTTGTACGCTCGGAGGGTTCTAGGGGGGGGAGGGAATTTAAAGGCCATAGATGGAGATGAAAAAGCAAATAACTTGCTGTATGATGTGTATTCTCGCGGGCTTTTTTATTGCTGTTTTTTATCTGCATTTTATTCATACTTTTAACTGGTTGTTGTTGATTGATTTTTGTTTTGTGTTCTTTTATGGTTCCATGAGCTACCAAATAAAGATAAATGATTGATTGATTGAATGGCAGCTATGCAAGGATATGCCTTTAAAGTCTATATCCACCCACGCTGCCATTTAATACTTAGATGAGCAATGGCCCTCCGCATCTCTTGGCCATTGCATTTCAAAAGTGAGAGAGAAGAACCTGCACTAATCTGTTTTATTTTTATGTCTTAGGAAGCTAAAACATACCTTGTGTTCAATCCATAGGGTGGGCTTCAGACCAGCCCCTTTTAGACATTGGCTTTTCTGGGTCAGCCCTCAGCCAGTGTGAATCACATCCTTAACTGCTTAAATAGAATGTATGAGATGCATTGTTTTCAGATTAGATGCAGCTGGCAGTATCTGTTTGGTGACCCCAGAAGCCCATCATATTGGGGATGCTCGTCCTTTTGTTTTCCCCTCAAGTCTACCAGCCCTTTCACATACACCTAAATAGAAAAAGGGGCAACCCAGTAACCCAAGGACCTGGGCTGGACAATTAATAAACAATAAAATGGTCCCTCTGGGTGTAGTGTTGCCCTTGACTACCACGACAATGGTGTTATATTAGGGAAAGAGGAAAAACTACTCAAATGAGTAAGTTTCAGTTATGCGTTTAGTGCATTTATTTCTACATATCTAATTTATGGATATATTGTTCAATCCACACTGTGTAATGTAGTACTTATACAAGGTGCTCCTAAAGAGTGACGGCGCAGTGAGAGTGATATATAGTGAATAAAAAGTTTATTTGTGCTATGTACAGCATGTATACATGTGACTGATAGGGACAATAGAATGTTTTGAATTCCACACCCGTGAAACGAGTATTGACATCCACCATCAAAATTCGTAAAAACCCAGTCCACATTTGTTATTTGTCGACGTTTCGACCCCTCAACATTAGCATTTACAGCGGGGTCATCATCAGGATGAAAATTATTGAAAACGGAGACACCTAAAAGTAAGAAAGGCTTGTATAAATATATATAAACACTGGAATGTTGATGCATTTATAAACAGGGAGCATAGGGATACGACGCCGGGATCCAAGAGAAGGCCCTGGACTGGACCACATCCTTCCTTTCCGGCAGAACACAAAGCGTCCGCCTCGCCCCCTTCCGATCCAAGGCCACCAAGATCATCTGCGGCGTACCCCAAGGCTCCTCCCTCAGCCCAACGCTGTTCAACATCTACATGGCACCCCTCGCCCACGTCGCCCGACAGCACAACCTCAACATCATCTCCTACGCCGACGACACCCAGCTGATCCACTCCCTCACCAAAGACCCTCACACCGCCAAAGCCCACCTCCACGAAGGAATGAAGGCCGTCGCCGAATGGATGAGGACCAGCCGCCTGAAGCTGAACTCGGGCAAGACGGAGGTCCTCATCCTTGGTTCCAACCCTTCAGCCTGGGATGACTCCTGGTGGCCAACATCACTGGGAACAGCCCCGCCACCCAACGACCACGTACGCAACCTAGGGGTCATCCTCGACCCCACCCTCTCCATGACTAAGCAGGTCAACGCCGTTTCCTCATCCTGCTTCAACATTCTCCGAATGCTCCGCAGGATCTTCAAGTGGATCCCCACCGAAACAAGAAAAACAGTCACCCAGGCCCTCGTCACCAGCAGGCTGGACTACGGAAACGCCCTCTACGCAGGAACGACAGCTAAGCTCCTGAGACGGCTGCAACGCATCCAGAACGCCTCTGCACGTCTTATCCTCGACATCCCCCGACGCAGCCACATCACACCCCACCTGAGAGACCTGCACTGGCTCCCTGTCAACAAGAGGATAACCTTCAAGCTCCTCACCCATGCACACAAAGCACTCCACAACTCCGGACCAGCCTACCTCAACAGACAACTCAGCTTCTACACCCCCACCCGCCAGCTCCGCTCGACCAGTCTCGCCCTCGCCACAGTCCCCCGCATCCGGAAAACGACCGCCAGCGGCAGATCCTTCTCCCACCTCGCCGCCAAGACCTGGAACACCCTCCCCACCAACCTCCGACAGACCCAAGACCTACTGGCCTTCAGAAGACTCCTCAAGACCTGGCTCTTCGATCAGTAGCAGCACCACCCCCCTCTTCCCCCAGCGCCTTGAGACCCTCGCGGGTATGTAGTGCGCTTTATAAGTGACATGATTGATTGATTGATTGATTACGTACCAAAGGATTGGGGCGAAGATTCCCTCAATCAAATGAATGTCAGACAGTTTGTTCTGATCCAACTTCCAAGTTGACATTTGCATGCTGAAACAGAATAATATATGTTTTATACAAACGAGTGGACCCTTGTGTAGAGTTCGTAATGATGGGTAAGGTAAACCTATGCTGCCTACCCCAGAATTTATGGCATTGGAAGTCCCATATGCGTGGAAGTGTCACACTGTTTCAAAGGACAACTTCAAAATTGGGTTTGCACACCTTGAAATAAAGTAAAAGGAGCGGGCTCTTAGAAGCTGAGCAGCTAGCACACTCGGGTCATAAGGAAAAGCATAACACATCGCCTGTCCTCATTTACAACAAGAAACAGAAATCATGAATGAAATATGAAAAACAAAATGTGATAACATCCTAAATAGGAAGAAAACATATTAATAGTATCCAAGAACAATGAATGGAAAAACCATATTATATGCAATGGATGTGAAGATTTGGCCTTCAGTCCGCCCTTCCTCATCCATTCTCTCCATTCCAACTCACTGAATTTCATCACTCTTCTTAAATTCGATTTTTTGCCATCCTCCAAAATTACAGATTGACTCCTCACTCCAGTGATTCGCCTTGGAGTAGACAATTTGTACACCAGTTCCCATCTTCACCAAAAGAAAATTCCCTTCACTCCTCTTCCGATCTGAAGACTCAAATCTGTTGTTATGCCTCAGAGCATACTTAATTTGCTTACTTTGCGCTCTTTCAGAAAGCTGGACCGAGTCCACCTTGCGTTCCCCAATTCTGTTCATCTACCCTGGAGCCATCTTGGTGCACAGCATCCTCCCTTTAGCAGAAGCAAAGGAGGCACCTCTGTAGTCAAGTGTGGCACGGTCCTATAGCTACACAGTATCTTCTTAACGTCTTCCTTCTGTTATACCCACTTTGTCCTGCCTGCTGCACATATATTGTCAGGTGCACACACTCACTAAACATTCTTTCTGTTAAACTTTTCCACTAGCCCATTCTCAAGAGGATGATGCAATGCTGTTTTGTAGTGCTTCACCCCCTGTTGGGACAACAATCTCTTACGGACGTATGAAACACATTGTGGACCATCGTAAGTAATAATTTCTTAAGGGTAACCTTCTCTCCTGAAACTTTCCGCACAAAATTTCACCGCATTTACCGTCTTCACTTCACTAACTCACCTCAGGCCAGCTGGAATAATAATCAGTAAGTACAAAAAAATAGTTTCCATTAGTTCCTGAGAAACAAAAAAGGAGCACAGATATCTATGATCACTCTCTGCCAAGCATTATCAGGCAGGTTTACCGGGACCACTGAGGAGTGACGGAGACTTATCTGAATATTTGCTGGAAGTTCTCCAGAGTTATTCGACCTTCTGCTGTGCACCATAACCTAGAAGGGGAAAAAGGACAAAAAGCAAAGAGAAGAAAGACTACAAGGAAGAACTGATAGAGAAAGGAAAAAATAACAAGGAAGAGACAAACAAACATGAAAAAAGACTGTAAAGGACTCTGTCTATGGGTACAAAGAGAAAGAGGAAGAAGCTGAGGGTGCAACCAAGACCATCATGCAGCACCGATCCCAAGAAAGCGCTGACCGAGCTTTGAGAACCTGGCAGCGCATTACAAGGAGCCCATGGATCCCACTGTGCACCACTGAGATGACGAAAAGGATCCAACAGCGGTCCTGCCTCGTGAGGTCATGGTCCCACCACGGGCCATTGGGGGTGTGGCTTCGCAGGACATCGCAGGACATCGCAGGCGCGTTCCGGTGTGGCATTGGAGTGAAGTAAAGGGGGTGTGGCAGGACTGATTGGAACTAAGGACAGAAAGGGAACCATACAAAAGTGAAATGAATAGAGAGAGGAAGGGGTGAGAGCCTAGCAACAACTAACAAAGGTAAATGCTGGAAAAGTGACTGTGGAAAACAAATGGAGTTGTGAACATTGTTAAACTCAAAACAGGGAGGCCTGGCATATAAAAGAGAACGGAAAAATACAGAAACTCTTGACAGGAAAGAAAAAGATGGCTTTGGCCAAAAGGGGCAAAAATTGAGAAATGGTCACTCTGGTTATACTGAAGGGTAGTAAGAGGAAAAGTGGACAGTGTAGCAAGGGGAAGAAAATAAAGTGAATGAAAAACACCTAAATATCAAATAAAGAGAAAAGACAGAGTGGTAAAGAGAAAGAGAGAAGAAAAAACTCTATTTTAAAATTTTTAAAAAATGTTCTGAACTCCCAGAGGTTAGCCAAGTGGCATTTGGACCGCGGAGGGCCGCCGTCCGATGGTGTAGGTGGAGTCACAGACAGACAGGCAAGAGAAACCCCGCTGCATACGTGCAGGTGGTTGGCTCAGGTATCCTCCCTGGAGGGATTCAAGGAATTGGCATTTCAAGAATAGGAGATGTCTGGGGCGGAGGCCACATGAAATCATTTCAGGAGCTCCAGGCAGAATTCCGAATGCCAGCTTCAAATTCCACTGTTATTTGCAACTCCGACACGCCCTACACTCTTACCAAGAAGCACTAGAGGACATTCCTGAATATAGCCCCTTAGAAACGGGTATCACAGCTCTACAAGTCCCTAGTGGTGCACTTCCCCACATCACTGAACTCTTTGAAGGAAAAATAGGCGGACTGGGTGGGGGAAATGGACGAAGCGGATTGGAGAGACGCCTGTATGGCCCTTTGAATGCTGACAATGCCCGCTAGACTCTGCTTCATACACGTAAAGTATTTGCACCAAGCATATATTCCACCTTTCCGAATGTGGTGGGCAGCCATTAATAACTCTCCTGCCTACCACAGGTGGAAGGACCCTATGGGGGATTTATTTCATGTTGTCTGGAATTGCCCGGTAATACAGGCCTATTGGACTGCTATTATTAACGTCCTTTCTGCGATAGTAGGCATGCAAATTGAGGCACATCCATGAATTGTACTACTTGGTATCCTAGATGATATGGGCGGTGTTAGACCTGGCTTTTCCAGCTGGTTTATCCCCAGATTGTTTGCTTTTTGGCCTCCTGTTTTGGACCCTGCTTTTGTTGGTTTTATGACTCTGGGCACTTTACCACTGCTGATCAGTGCTAAAGTGCATTTGCTCTCCCTGTAAATTGTATTTATGGATTGGTGATTCCATGATTGGCATATTTGATTTACTGGTAAGTCCCCAGTGTGGTGCACTGTGTGTGCCCAGGGCCTGTAAATCAAATGCTGCTAGTGGGCCTACAGCACTGATTGTGCCACCCACATGAGCAGCCTGTAAATGTAACTCAGACCTGCCACTGTAGTGTCTGTGTGCAGTCTAGTACTGCCATGTCGACCTGGCAAGTGCACCCACTTGCCAGGCCCTAACCTTCCCTTTTATTATATGTGAGTCACCCCTAAGGTAGGCCCAAGGTACCCCTGTGGGCAGGGTGCAGTGTATGTGAAAGGTAGGACATGTCCTGCTGTGTGTGGCATGTCCTGATAGTGAAATCCTACCAATTTCGTTTTTCACTATTGAAAGGCTATCTGTCCCATAGGAGAGAATGGGAGTTTATTGATAACATCTTATAAATATAACTTCACATTGGGACAAGATAGGAAGATGGAGTTTAGTATGCCTGAACTCAGAATATAAAAATGCATCTTTTAGGAAAGATGATTTTTATATTGTGTGTTTGAGAATACCACTTTTAGAAAGTAGGTATTTTCTTGCTTAGCCATCCTATGTGCCTCTGCTGGTTTGTGTATTGACCGTCTGGCTTTGGAGTGACAGGGGGTGGGGATGTACATTCTCGCAGACAGCCACATGGACTATAAATGTTGGGGCCCAGACCCCTGAATTTTTGATTACTTCTGGGATTCAAGAGGAACCTTTGCCAAGGAGAAGAGCTGGAGAAACTGAGGAGAAGTACTGCCCCTTTGCTGTGTGCTGTCTGGGGTTGGCCTGCAGTGGCTGCTTCTGCCAAGGAAAGGACAAGGGCCTTGCTGTGTGCTGTGTCCCCTGCTTGAGGAAGATCTCCAAGAGCTTGAAGTAGAGCTTGCCTCCTGTTCTGAAGTCTCGGGGACACAAAGACTTCACCCCCAGTCACCCATGAACTCCTTTGCTAGGAGTTCTGGCCTGCCAAGAGGTGCCTGCCAGTGTTCTGGGCCTCTGGAGGTTGTTTCTAGGGCTGGGAACTGCAAAAGACTAAATACCTGTGAAAATCGACGCATCGCCTGGTTCCGACGCGTCGCAGCGGTGCGAGAAGAATTTCCGACACATCGCCGCAGCCGAAGAATCGATGCAGCGCCTGCCCACGGCTGAAGTTTCTGCCGTGCGACGAATCCTGTGCACCGATCTCCTACGTCCGAGATCACCGCACCGATTCTGACGCAGGCCCTCCTGTGTAAGAACCAAAGCATCGAGGAGACGCGGCTGGAATCGTCGCAGGGCATCCCGGATTGTCATGCATCGCATCGTCCCGGATCGTCACGCATCGCATCGAGGCGCCAGGTCTGTCGCATTGCTGGGGGACGCAGTAAGAAACTGACGCATCACCTCCTCACGCAGTTCGAAACCGACGCATCACCTCCTCTCTGGTAAGGAATCACTGCTGCAAAACCGGCCCCCAGGAACAAAAACGGCCCCCAGAGGTACAAAAGTGGCCCCCACCCTTCCGCTCCACCGGGGAAACGCCCAGTGCCCTCTGCGGCCAGTCCGGCCCTGATTACAGCCCTGGCATTTTTACAGAGGCGGTGACAAGCTGCTTTAAAAAGAGAATTATTGTGCATAAAGGGCAGTATTTGTGCTGGATACCCTGGCTGCTGTGCTGGGGGCTGTCCTTGATTGCTCCAATGAATGTGGAGACAAGACAGGACAAGCTGGCGGTTTTAGTGTATTTTCACTCCTAATTTTTTGCAGTGAAAAACCCTCTAGGGAAGTTTGTTTGCAGGTTTCAAACACGATTATAACAATTTCACAGGTAAAACGACAAATCTGGGAGGTAAATCTGACTTTTCAGACTATAGTCTCTGTGTTCATTTTGGCTTTCAGTAGAGGTTTCTGACTGCTCCCCCCCCTTCACACCGTCCCAGACCCGCAAACAACAGAGGGTTTGTTTTCAGAGATCCATCGAGTCTGGCATATAAGGGGTTTGCTGTTTTCTATCACCATTTCCCTCAAATGTCTTTTAACAGTTTCGCAATGTGTACCATTTCTTTGCGGGCACAATCTCTATTATTGTAAAGGTCTAAGGGCCAGATGTACGACCATTCTGTGTTGCAGGTCACAAATTGCGATTTTTCTGACTCGCAATTTGCGACTCACATAACGGAATGTACTAAAGTGTCTCAGACACATTTAGCGATTCCCAATGACCCGCCTTATCAATATTCATGAGGCAGGTCGCAATTTGACACCCATTGTGAATGGCTACAATCACAGGGATGGTAGCATGCTGGGGACAGCAGACCACCATGTCTGTGTTTGCTTTTTAAATAAAGCAACGTTTTTTTCCAAATGCAGCTGTTATCCTTAAAGGAAAACGGGAAGCATTTAACAGAAAAAACAAAACGTTTTCTTTCCATATTGTAAGAACAGGCAGTGGTTCATGGGACCACTGCCTGCTCTTAAAAAATATTTTTGCTGCCAATCACAAAGGGGAAGGGGTCTCCTGGTGACCTGTTTCTGTTTGCGAGTGGCTTACCACCAATTTGAAATTGGTGGCAACTGCAATTGTTTTGCGACTGCATTTACAGTCACAAAACATTTATACATCCCCTGCGACTCGCTATTAGGAAGGGACACCCTAGGCACGCCCCTTCCTAATAGCGACTCGCAAACCCAATTTTGCGAGTCAGTAGTAGGTTACCGACTCGCAAAATAGGATTTGTACATGCTACAACCCTTTTTAGCGGTCGCAAACGGCCTGATTTCCTGTTTGCGACCGCTAAAAATGGTCGTACATCTGGCCCCAAATGTACAAAGCATTTTTGTGGTTTCCGACCTCAAAAGTGCTTTTACTTATGTACAAAACACAAATTACGATTCGGGACCCCTTCCCCTTGGAGAATGGGAAACAAATATTTTTTAAGAGCAGACAGTGGTCCTAAGGACCACTGCCTACTCTTAAAAGATGAAACTCCAAGGATTAATTTTTTTCGTTTTAAACAGATTCTATTTCCTTTTAAGAAAAACCGGCTGCGTTTAAAAAAAAAAAAAGCTTGCTTTATTTAAAAGCAACCACAGACATGGTGGTCTGCTGACACCAGCAGGCCACCATTCCTGTGATGACTTCAATTCCTAATAGGTCGCAAATTGCGACGTACCTCATTAATATTCATGAGGTATGTGTATTTACGACCCAATAGGAATCGCAAATTAAACTCAAAAGAGTTTTATACATTTGAAATAGTGATTTCCTAATTGCAATTCGCAGGAAATTGCAATTAGGAAATCGCTATTTGAAATCTTCTTACATGTAGCCCTAAGGTACCTGAGGTTTTGAACATCATCTTTTTTCTTGCTTAACACCTTTTGATCTATTAAATAAATCTCTGATTGCTTGCTGAAAATGCCACTGTTACCTTGTTGTGCCGTGCCACTGTTGCCTCCAGAGTATGGTGCACTATATTAAATGTTCCAAAAAATGAAAATCTAAATATTTTGAGGAGTTCTGGTGACAGGAGACACCCTTATGGGACACGGTGGGAGGAAGTTGCCCTGTCTGTGTCGTTGAGGTCGGTTGTGGGTAAAGACTGTACCCTGGAAACGAGGCACGCCTAGACCCTTTTACCCCTGTGACAAGACAGAGGACCTCTTGGACCACAGGACAAGGGGCATGCCCAGCGTGTGACATACTTGTTGCATCATGATGAAGATGTTAGACCCAACTGGGCACACAACTTACCACAGATGGGAAGGGTAACGTAGCGTCGGACAGTGGAGGGACAGCATGGGCCGAAAGAAGCTCTCCCATAAGTAAAGCAACAAATGTGATTGAGAGAGCACGCTGTCGCTAAGCCACCTATAGTCTAGCCTGTGGTGCTTGAACAATTGTCCGAATGGGGGTGCTGACCTCAATATTACATCACTGAAGTTCTAGGGATTGTGAAGAATCCAAGCGTCACTCAAAGAACAAGTGTAGCAAATGAGCCACGCCCATTCAGCAGGACAGTGCTGAGGGTGTGGTATGTAGTCGGTGGTGCATTTTGGAGCTCACTGTCGCAAATATATTACTAAAGCATGGTGTGGTAGTGCACCGTCATTTACAGACAGCACATTTTCCATTAAAATGTCCACAAAATGCACACTGATATGATAAAACTATACAGTGCACAAATGCTGAACAGGTTTCCAGCAAATATTCACCATTTGCAAATCAGCAAGTAAAATGTTTGATTTGTTTTGATCCTATTAAAATTGTTACTTCAGCAGCACCCCACACCCCTACTTCTACCACCTAAGAGTGTAGTAGATAGGATATAGTAGACCTGGCTCTGCACCTTCTGTTCATGCCCAACAAGCACACATCAGTACCAGCAGGAGTCTCTCACCTTGGTCAGCAGCTTCAGTGAAAGCTATATTTGCACCTTGTACCAAGGCGCAAATTCTGGCTCCAGTGAGGCTTTGCAGCCATCGTCGGGTTCTGAAAGCCGATGACTGTCCTGTGGTTGTTGGTGATTGCTGGTTTCATTTGAGACGGCTAAAGACAGTAAACCTCCTGCATAACCCAATAATTGCAGCCGCCAAAAAACTCCCTGTCTTCCATCCCTGTTCTGTGGGAACCACAATATCTCTTTATTTCTTGCATTAGTTAAGCTGCTCTTGAATTACCATAGTGCCATCTACACTTGGTCTCCATCTAAGATACAATCAAAGCTCTAGAGAGTTAGATCCACGCAGGCAGACTCTTTTTGGCCTGTGACCATGTGAGAGCCACATTAATGTCCCTGCACTGACAAAAAAGAAAGATCTCAGTTCAAGACTCTCTGTGTAGTACATTAGGCAATTCATTCTCGCACAAATGACTATCTCTCATTGGCCATGTTTCTCAACCAATTAGCCTGCAGACCTAAGATCAACGTTCTTGCATCCGCTCACTGTCTACACATTCAGAAACAGAAGACGTGGAGGCAGAACAGTGTTCTAGAGATTTAGGGCCATATGTCTGAAGCTATTTAGCATTTCTTAACAGACCGAATTGGCTATTTCTGGCTGCTGTATGACTGGCTCAGAGACTGGGGGCATGAATGGATGACTAAGGGCATGCATGTGTGAG
Source organism: Calotriton arnoldi (assembly GCA_963921515.1). Taxonomy (NCBI): domain Eukaryota; kingdom Metazoa; phylum Chordata; class Amphibia; order Caudata; family Salamandridae; genus Calotriton; species Calotriton arnoldi. Next base: position 470,010 of record CAWUFW010007722.1, on the reverse strand, counting down.
CCTACTCATCCTAACACTAGTTTAAGTATTCAATCACCTAATCATTCATCCTTGCACTCAGTCAATAATGAATCCATACAGTCATTCACCAATGTGCCCATCCCTTCATCCACTCAATCACTGACTCATGCATCCATCAATGCACTCATTCTTTCACCAAATCATTCATCACTGCTTTCACTCAAGCAGGCAAGAAGGAGCCCTCACCATCATCCATAAAGTCCTCTTGTCCTGCATTCTAGGCAAGAAAGATACACTCAACTCCATGGAGCTGCTAAAACGCTGTTCCCCAAATCTACAACTCAGACCGCCAACAGACCGCCAACTTCCATCTCATCTACAGAACTTCCTGGCAGAAAAAGGACTGCATTGATGAATCCTTAAATCTCCTCATCACCTCATCCACACGACAGCCAAACAAACACCATTGTATCTTGCATCTATGGATTTGACTTCGGATGTGAACCGCTCGCAGCTCTGGTGACTTCTCCTTTTTACGGGGATGGACAAAGTACTAGTACACTTTTTAGCCTCCCTTCATGAGAACATGAAAGCCAGAATAAGGTTTGGGTCTAACAGCGAAGTGTCCAATGAGTTGAAAATCTTCTGCGGTGTGAGGCAAGGCTGTGTGTTGGCACCCTTACTGCTTATTTTATATATTATAGACCAGAAACAGTGGCAGGGTCACTTGCGCAAACTCATTACTTATTCCCTCCTGTACATTAAAGAACAATTTCAAAAGTAGGTGCTCAAAGGAAGTGGGCTGCCACTATTGCCCACAAATATGGACGGGTTGCACCCAGTCCTGTACCAAACTACACAGTTTCCCGAGCACCACAAAATAAAGATATGTCCAAGTCTTCTTATATCCAAAAAGTTTATTCCTTCCGGATTCTTCAGTTTTCAAGTGTTTTCATCTTCTGGTATAACCTCCAGAAATAGCCAACACGTGTTTCGTCAGTCAATCTATGTTCTTACATTTCTGACTTCATCAGGGCTATAAGTAAACAAACACAAGAGTCCATACTCCTATTTGTACATCACATCATTCCTCCACCATCACCCTATTTAAGTGATAATCAGAAAGTACAATCCTTAACTATGTGATCTTGTTCTATAAAGAGGGATTCATCTATATGCTAAAAAAGGACATAATGCTTTATGTAAGAAGGTATTCTTGACAGTCTAACCCACATTAATACATATATCTCTTGTGAGAATATAATTCTTGCATTCCTCAATAAAAAAGGAAATGTCTTCTGGGCATGCCAAATTAAAAAAGGAAAAAAGAGAAAAAAGAGAAACACCGTGTTCAGCAATAGACATTTTTGAGACCCAGTGTGTGTCCAATTCAAAAATACAAATTGATGGTCGAGCTCACCTTCATAAATAAGTTATAGAAAATTAGTTGCAAGTAGTAATGTCCTCATCCCATCTGCTTCCTCTGTAGTATCATTTAAAGGACTTAAACTGCCTATAAACAATCAAGCCATTAGCTCCCTACTCAGTAATGTGCATCCTATTACGTTCATAAACATTTAAAACTACCGATGTCTACATATTTAATATCTACTGGCAATATAATTCGTAATGGACATAGTGTCCAAAATTCGCAGTCCACAATACTGCCAAATTTCTAAATTGATAGAATCACGCATCGTATTTAAACAACTAACAAAGTAAACATTCTATAGCCCAGGACACTGTACCACAGTAAACGGACAGTACACTGAGGCTCTCGATCCTTAAATCAACATAATGTCAACTCACTCGGATTATCGGAGAATGCTCCATACTGAGTTGCGAGTTGAGTAGTAAACATGTGCCATTTAAATTTAACCTCAGATAATCCGTACATTTCTATATTTAAAAAACATGCTATCGAGTCATATTACATTCGCTATTCATATATTAGCAAAGTTGTACCTTCGAGTGGTCCTAATTATTAACCTGCACAATCAAAGCAGTTAATCAATATTCCTTAATGAGTTCGTTGATCGTTCTCTCACGACTATTCAAATGTTACCGCCAGTGTTTACCTTAAAGTTTAACATGACATTGTACCGTAATATGTCATCCCAACGCTAAAATAAACATCCAATATCCAACTTTGCCGCAATAAAAGGACTGCATTATAAAGCTCTGAATTCCTAACATTAAATTATACACGTAGTTATAACTTACTCGGACAGTCGGAGAGTGCTCCATACTTCGTCTCGAATGGCGTGGTGAGCGTGCGCCATCTTTGTTTATCCTTATATAGTCCGCATTTTGCAATTGAAAGCAGACTATCAGATCATATTAAATTCGCTCAACAAAAATTTTCAAATTAAAATCCTCGATAAATCCTAGGTAATAACCTACACAGTTAAAATAATATTTATACAATGTTTACGTCGAGTTTGCAAATCGTTCTCACCCGACTATTCCAATATGGCCGCCATCGGCTTCTCAAACTTTACTTGAGTGTACTGCGTCTAACGTGCTCAAAAGCATGCGAGCAAAGACAAAATATGATGTTTATTTTGCCCCATGAACATTAATCATGTGTGAAAATACATTAAAAATTTCATTGATGAGCTCGATCATCAAGATGTCAAAATCTTATCTTCAAAAAAAGGATCATTTGCAGTGTTATATCATTTCCATTAGTTGTATCTGTTCCAAACTGTAGACCTTATAAAATCCACGTGGGTGCTCTATAGATAGATACATCAAAATCAAAGAGCAAATTGCTATTTACATAACATAACCCATAGGGCTTGGCATATATAATACATTACAAGTGATTCTATATCAAAAAATTATTAAAAACTTACCTATTGAATATACATATTCAAAATGTGCATAGACCTATATAATAAATCATCAAGAAACTAAATCCAAAGCACTCCATCCATTACATTATCAATTTCTGTATAAGATATAAACAGTTATACAGTACTATACATCATTATTTATTTGTTAATAACAGTTACAAAAAATACTGCATCTCATGATCTAAATTCAATCCTTGTTCTACAGATTTAAGGGTCATAATCCAGCGTGCCTCATTCTGCCTTAACATAAGCTCTCTATTACCTCCTCTGGGGTCACTTGATATCATCTGGAGCCCATGATAACGAAATTCTATATGTCTCCCCTGTGCTGTACATCCACACATATGCTGTGCAATTGGATATTGCATATCTCTCTGTTTAACTGCTCTATAATGTTCAGTAATTCTCTCTCTTACCGGTCTGATTGTACTCCCTACATATATCCTTCCACAGTTACATATGAGTACATACACCACATAGCGTGTAGTGCAATCTATGTGTGCCTTAATCTCAAATGTTCGAGATCCATTGAAACTAAAATCCTTCACTTTATCCAAGGCTAGTTTGCACATAGTGCAATGTCCACACTTATTGATGTATCTATCTATAGAGCACCCACGTGGATTTTATAAGGTCTACAGTTTGGAACAGATACAACTAATGGAAATGATATAACACTGCAAATGATCCTTTTTTTGAAGATAACATTTTGACATCTTGATGATCGAGCTCATCAATGAAATTTTTAATGTATTTTCACACATGATTAATGTTCATGGGGCAAAATAAACATCATATTTTGTCTTTGCTCGCATGCTATTGAGCACGTTAGACGCAGTACACTCAAGTAAGGTTTGAGAAGCCGATGGCGGCCATATTGGAATAGTTGGGTGAGAACGATTTGCAAACTCGACGTAAACATTGTATAAATATTATTTTAACTGTGTAGGTTATTACCTAGGATTTATCGAGGATTTTAATTTGAAAATTTTTGTTGAGCGAATTTAATATGATCTGATAGTCCGCTTTCAATTGCAAAATGCGGACTATATAAGGATAAACAAAGATGGCGCACGCTCACCACGCCATTCGAGACGAAGTATGGAGCACTCTCCGACTGTCCGAGTAAGTTATAACTACGTGTATAATTTAATGTTAGGAATTCAGAGCTTTATAATGCAGTCCTTTTATTGCGGCAAGGTTGGATATTGGATGTTTATTTTAGCGTTGGGATGACATATTACGGTACAATGTCATGTTAAACTTTAAGGTAAACACTGGCGGTAACATTTGAATAGTCGTGAGAGAACGATCAACGAACTCATTAAGGAATATTGATTAACTGCTTTGATTGTGCAGGTTAATAATTAGGACCACTCGAAGGTACAACTTTGCTAATATATGAATAGCGAATGTAATATGACTCGATAGCATGTTTTTTAATTATAGAAATGTACGGATTATCTGAGGTTAAATTTAAATGGCACATGTTTACTACGCAACTCGCAACTCAGTATGGAGCATTCTCCGATAATCCGAGTGAGTTGACATTATGTTGATTTAAGGATCGAGAGCCTCAGTGTACTGTCCGTTTACTGTGGTACAGTGTCCTGGGCTATAGAATGTTTACTTTGTTAGTTGTTTAAATACGATGCGTGATTCTATCAATTTAGAAATTTGGCAGTATTGTGGACTGCGAATTTTGGACACTATGTCCATTACGAATTATATTGCCAGTAGATATTAAATATGTAGACATCGGTAGTTTTAAATGTTTATGAACGTAATAGGATGCACATTACTGAGTAGGGAGCTAATGGCTTGATTGTTTATAGGCAGTTTAAGTCCTTTAAATGGTACTACAGAGGAAGCAGATGGGATGAGGACATTACTACTTGCAACTAATTTTCTATAACTTATTTATGAAGGTGAGCTCGACCATCAATTTGTATTTTTGAATTGGACACAAACTGGGTCTCAAAAATGTCTATTGCTGAACACGGTGTTTCTCTTTTTTCTCTTTTTTCCTTTTTTAATTTGGCATGCCCAGAAGACATTTCCTTTTTTATTGAGGAATGCAAGAATTATATTCTCACAAGAGATATATGTATTAATGTGGGTTAGACTGTCAAGAATACCTTATTACATAAAGCATTATGTCCTTTTTTTAGCATATAGATGAATCCCTCTTTATAGAACAAGATCACATAGTTAAGGATTGTACTTTCTGATTATCACTTAAATAGGGTGATGGTGGAGGAATAATGTGATGTACAAATAGGAGTATGGACTCTTGTGTTTGTTTACTTATAGACCTGATGAAGTCAGAAATGTAAGAACATAGATTGACTGACGAAACACGTGTTGGCTATTTCTGGAGGTTATACCAGAAGATGAAAACACTTGAAAACTGAAGAATCCGGAAGGAATAAACTTTTTGGATATAAGAAGACTTGGACATATCTTTATTTTGTGGTGCTCGGAAACTGTGTTGTTTGCTTATTTTATATATTAACGAGCTCAGCCCCTATCTAACCACCATTACCTCCGATGTCCCCAAGGTGAATGGTGCTTCACTTACTCCCTTGCTATATGCTGACGACACAGTGCTGATGGCTAGTACTCCGAAAGCTCTGCGTCTGTTGGTGTCCTCTTTTATCCAATTTATGGTTGATCTCGAATCTTCAAACAAACTTATATATTATGGCTTGTGAGTAGAAAGCAAGGATACCTTTCCTCATCATGCGTGCCCCCAAAAGTGACAGGTCTGTGTGTCCCCAAAAGTGACAGGTCTGTGTGTCACCAAAAGTGACAGCTTGTGCACAAAAAGTTTGGGGACATGATGAATGTGTGGCAGCCCTAACAGGAGATGAGCTGTGAAATGTGCAGGCCGTCCTCAAATCCCCCCCCCACCCCCAAGGGTGTCAGTGTGAGGTTCATGAAACGCTTGTCCTTAAAAGTGCCAGGGTGTTTCTGTTCTTAAAAGTGACAGCTTGTGCGCAAAAAGTTTCGGGACATGATGTATGTGTGGCAGCCCTAACCGGAGCTGAGCTGTGTGGGGGTGTGTCAGAGCGTGAGACAGTGTTGAAGGCTGTGTTAGGCTCGCAGGGCATTTAGGTTATGTAAAGAGAAATGTGACCTCTACCGACTACATCCTCCTCAGAGACCTGAACTTTCACCTGGAGAACAACAACGACAGCAACTCCACCACCCTGATCGACAACCTCGCCAACCTCGGTCTGAGCCAGCTTGTCACAACACCGACCCATTCCGCCGGCCACACGCTTGACCCCATCTTCTCCTCAAGCTCCCACGTCTCCTTCAGCCACACCACGGAACTCCTCTGGACCGACAACCGCTGCATCCATTTCACCATCCAGAAACCCACCACACACCACCGCACCCAACAGATCCCACGCCGCTGCTGGAGCAAAGTCACCGAAGACCAACTACGGGCAACCCTCGCTCTCAGCCCTCCCTCCGACCCATCCAACACCGACGACGCCGCCTGCAACCTCAGACGATGGATGGACGACTGTGCCAACACCCTCGCCCCGCTGAAAAAACTCACCTACAGTGACACCACCAAAAGAGCCAGCTGGTTCACCTCGGAACTCCTAGCCTCCAAGCGCACCTGCCGGAAACTAGAGAAGAAATGGCACAGTGATAAGACACCGGACAGCCACGCAGCCCACAAAGACGCCATCCGTAACCACCACCACCTCATCAAGTCCGCCAAGAGAATCTCCTTCAAAGACCGCCTCGACAACAACGCACACAACAGCAAAGAGCTTTTCAACATCGTGAAGGAACTCCCCAACCCCAGCTCCAACACCAACGACATCCCGCCGTCGCAACCCCTGTGCGATTCCCTCGCCACCTTCTTCCACCGCAAGATCGCCGACATCCACGACAGCTTCAACACCCAGACAGCCCCAACTAAGATCGATGCACCAGACCCGCCGCACACCATCGACCACAACCCCCTGCCAGCCTGGGCCAGCGTGAACATTGAGGACACCATCAAGACCATGAGCACAATACACTCCGGCTCCCCGTCAGACCCTTTCCCGCACCACATCTTCAACAAAGCCAGCAGCTCCATCGCACCCCACCTGTGCAACATCATCAATCTCTCCTTCGAGACCGCGACCTTCCCAGAGAGCTGGAAACACGCAGAGATCAACGCCCTACTCAAAAAACCCAAGGCGGACCCGAGAGACCTCAAGAACTTCCGGCCTATCTCCCTGCTTCCGTTCCCAGCCAAGGTCATCGAGAAGATCGCCAACAAACAGCTAACCCGATACCTCGAAGAAAACATCATCCTGGACCCATCCCAATCGGGGTTCCGCAGCAACCACAGCACTGAGACTGCCCTCATCGCCGACACCGACGACATCAGGATCCTGCTGGACAACGGTGAGACCGCAGCCCTCATCCTGCTGGACCTCTCCGCCGCCTTCGACACTGTCTGCCACCGCACTCTACGCGCACGCCTCCACGACGCAGGGATCCGAGACAAGGCCCTGGAATGGGCCACCTCCTTCCTCGCCGGCAGAACCCAGAGAGTCCGCCTCCCACCATTCCGATCCGAAGCCTCCGAGATCATCTGCGGCATACCCCAGGGATCGTCCCTCAGCCCAACACTGTTCAACATCTACATGGCCCCGCTCGCACGCATCGCCAGACAGCACGACCTCAACATAATCTCCTACGCCGACGACACTCAACTGATCCTCTCCCTCACCAAGGACCCCCTCGCCGCCAAATCCAACCTCAATGAAGGAATGAAGGCCGTCGCCGATTGGATGAAGATCAGCCGACTAAAACTGAACACGGAGAAGACAGAGGTCCTCAACCTCGGCTCCAACCCCTCAGCCTGGGACGACTCCTGGTGGCCAACGACGCTGGGAGCAGCCCCGACACCCACCGACCACGCACGCAACCTGGGAGTCATCCTCGACTCAACGCTCTCCATGGCCAGGCAAGTCAACGCAGTCTCATCCTCCTGCTTCAACACCCTCCGCATGCTTCGCAAGATCTACAGGTGGATCCCGACAGACACAAGAAGAACAGTCACCCAGGCCCTCGTCAGTAGCAGACTTGACTATGGGAACGCCCTCTACGCAGGAGCCCCGGCCAAGCTCATCAAGCGACTGCAACGCATACAAAACGCCTCCGCACGCCTGATCCTCGATGTACCACGCCACAGCCACATCACCCCCCACCTGAGGAACCTGCACTGGCTCCCCGTCGACAGGAGAATCTCCTTCAAACTCCTCATCCACGCACACAAGGCACTCCACAAGACTGGCCCAGCCTACCTCAACAGACGACTCCTCTTCTACGTCCCCAACCGCCAACTCCGCTCCACCGACCTCTCCCTCGCCACCGTCCCTCGCATTCGAAGAACTACCACCGGCGGCAGATCCTTCTCCCACCTCGCCGCCAAGACCTGGAACACCCTTCCACTAAGCCTACGACAGACCGAAGACCTGCTGACCTTCAGGAGGCTACTCAAGACCTGGTTGTTCGACCAGTAGCAGCCCCCCCCCCCTTTTTTCTCCCCAGCGCCTTGAGACCCTCGTGGGTAAGTAGCGCGCTTTACAAATTCTGTGATTGATTGATTGATTGTGCGCAAAAAGTGCCTTCATCTAAGAGGGAGATGCCTGGGCATGTTTAAAATGTGTGCAGAGCAAAGCTGAGAACAGGAAAAAAAAAAACTAATTAGCCAGTCCCAAGCTTCCCAGGAGATGAGTACCAAGCACAGCTGATTACGCAGCTGTTCCCAAGACAGGCGGTACTTTTAACAAAAAGCTGTCAAAATGCTAATGGGTGTATCTAACAAACAAGGCCCTGATTAGAAAATGTGCCCTGGGCATCCAGCAGGTCCCTAAACTTCAGACGGAGCCATTCTTCCCAGGAGAAGGAGTCCCAAACACAGCTGATTACGTAGGCCGTAGGTTTAACAAGAAGCTGGGAAAATGCTAATGGGTGTTTCTAACAAACAAAGCCCTGATTAGAAAATGTACCATGGTCATCCGTCATGGCCCCAAACTTCAGCTGGAGCCATCCTTCCCAGGAGAATCATTCCTAAGCAAAGGTGATTACACAGCACCAGGCACGTAGGTTTAATTAACAGAGGTCAAATGCTAAAGTGGCATCTAGCATAAGCTGTACACCAGGCAGAAAATGTTCCCACCAAGGGACCCCAACTACCTGGTTCTAAACCCCACCTCCATAAAGGGAGGTGACCTACTTAGCATGCCAGGACAAGTATAAAAAGCATACTATGGGGGGTCAGCAGAAATAGCCATTGAAAAATCCCTTTTGGAACGCCGTGTTTGGACTGTTTGCTGCGCAGACCTGCATCAGAAACTTAAGGCCACAATGGATCAGAGCAACTTCTCACAGATTGATGCCGCCTGCTACACACTGATGAAGGTAAATAAAATAGGGGGGCGCAATGTTACATATTTAAGGATGTAAGGTTTTATTTAAAGTATTGGGGCAATACATTTAATGTGAACAAGGTTGCATTTTTAAAAGGGGTTTAGCGCTATGTAGGACTGTGTTTATAGTGTTTTAAATAATATATAATGTGGGGTTGTGGGCTGCTGGTTAATGTGAATAAGGTTGGAGGTGAAATGTGGTGTAATTTTAAATGTTACTTAATACATTTGGGGGGTTTGCGTTTAAGGTGCATAAGACAAAGGCGAGACTAGGCTAAGTGCAGAGGTAGCCATATATTTTACAAAACCCTAGAAGCATGTAACACAGTTTGTGGGGTTCTGTAAGGTTGCCAGAGTACACTATATAATATACAGTGTATACATGTCAAAATAAATAAATAATACAGTTTTGTACTCACCAGTCTGATGTCCTGTGCATGTCGTGAGGTCTCAAGGAGGTGTGTTGCAGGGTTGTTCTGTGGTGCTGGAAGCCAAGGCCGTTTGTCCATGCAGGAGATCAGGCTTGCTGTGGCGCAGGTTCTAGCGCATGTTGTTCCTCCATGGTTTTGTGTCCCGGGCACATTGCGTGTGTCAAGGAGGTCGATGCTCCAAGGCGTGTGTTCTGGGAGCAGCTGTGTGGGCAGGTGCCTGGTGGGGGGCCAGAGGCCAAAAGCTGTTGAGGGCTGCTGTGTCTGGGCTCGAGCTCACCGGTGTTTTAAATATGCCCCCAGAGCCCTCTGGGGTCCGGGAGGGGGGTCTGGGGTCATGGGTGGCAGGGGCCGTTCATTTTTAATGAAAATAGAAGCCCCCAGAAGCCGCGGTGGCCCAAGGGAGGCTCTGGGGAGCGTGTGTCGGGGTCCGGTGTGCTGTGCCGCTGTGTGGTGAGAGCAGGCCCCAGTATGTTTTTAAATAAATCCCCCTGGAGCACACTGGGATATGGTGGTGCTCCGGGGTTGTAGGGGCAGAGTGCTGCATGGTCCGCGGGGTGGGGGCTCGCAGCCTCAGTATTTATAAAAATAAAAGCCCCAGAACTTGCTGTCCAAGTGCGGGGGCTCTGGAGCTTGTGCGGCGGTGTGGCGGGTGGGGCTCGAGGCCCGTTTTATAAAAAATAAAGACCCCCAGAGGCCGCTGCTGAAGTGCGGAACTCCGGGGCTTGTGCAGGCGTGGTGGCGGGTGGTGGGCTCGAGGCCCCCCGTTTTTATAAAAATAAAGGCCTCCCAGAGACCGCTTCCAAGCGTGGCACTCTGGGGGCTTGTACAGGCGGTGTGGGGCACGAGACCTAATTTTTATAAAATAGAAGCCCCCAGAGCACGCGTGTGGAAGGCGCTGCTCTGGGGGGTCATGTGGCCGGGTCCGGGGCGCTGTGGGATGGTTCGGGAGGCACTGGGGGCTCGAGGCCCCAAAGCAAAAAATATGGCCCCAACCCCAGAGACCTCTGCCACACTGATGGGTCTCTGGGTGAATACATGCAATTTGTGGTGGGCCCGACCCGGAGCCCATGGAGGGAGAGGATGGCGTCGCGTTGTTGGGTCCGCGCCAGCGGCCCTAGACTTGCTGGTGGAGGTCCAAGGGGCAGCGCTGTTCAGCGCTTTGCTCTGGGGTCCCGGGGATGCCGACGGCGCTCCCCTGAACCCCACGTGTGTCCTGATGGCGGCGCATGCATGGCCGCCGCTATCTTCCTCTTCATGTCTGCGAGGAACGGCCCGCCCCTCCGTGACATCACCGGGGACACCCCGGTGACATCACGGAGGGGCGGGGCTGGCCCTCGCAAATGCGGCGGGGGAGTCCCTTGCAGGGATTCCTACACAACGGCTGTGCCCCAAGGGGGGCATTCAATAAAATAAAATAATTTAAAATTTAAAAAAAAAAAAAAAATGTATTTACAGCCACAGGGACCATTGAGCAGCGTCCCTGTGGCATTTCTTTTTTTTTTTCCAGGGGCACATTTTATATAGCGCAAACTATACCTGAAGGTCTTGGAGCGCTTTGTACGGGCGCAATGTTTATGTTACACACGGGCACATTCCTTTTAGGTAGACAGTGGCAGATTAAGTGATTTGCCCAGAAGCACAGGTTGTTGAGCATCGTTTTTTTCTTATGCTTTTGCTCGCCCCTACAGCCCTTTATAAATCAGTAGCTGCCAAGATCATTGTTACCCCAGGTTTCCAGGTAAAAATAAAATAAATAAATAAAATAACACGTGATTAATGCTCTTTCTGGTGAGACATGTGGTTTTGTTAGTGGTCGTGGTGTTGGATGTTCCTAAAAATACCCGAGAGGTTTAATAGGTATGTTGTAAAGAAGGTGTCCCATGTAGTCATCGCTGAGTATTAATGTATTTGGGGTCAGATTGTGCCTGGTTTTTTTTTCCCTAGGAGATATCCTGTTGCTATTTGCAGTTTATAAGTAAAATTCTAACCTGTTGCTATGGTTATTAAAGGGGTTACAAAGAACATCTTGAGGACTGTATACTATGGATATGCACAAATGATATGGGTGTATATAGGGTGGGGCATGTGGGTAGAAAGGAAGTATTTATTGTTAAAAAGTAAACGTCCTAAATGTTGTTTTACGTATACCAAGTGTAAAGATGCGTGTCTCTATGTAATATGTATTTACGTTTTCTAAGGTTAATGTAACAAACTGTAATGCCATGTTTATGAGGTGTAGTTTTAAAACAGCCTTTTGTTTTATCTAACCCTAAACACAGGACATCCCTGTAATAACCGTCACCGACGCAGAAATGCTCACCCTGCAAGCAGGTATATGTATTTAGAGGTGTATAGTTCTGAGTAGTTTTTGTACACCACTGTCTCAGAACCTCTGCTTTTCTAATGGTATTCTCATGTATGTATGATTTTATAGATTATGATGCCGATCTACAACTAGATTTTGACGATCTAGAGCAGTACCTGGGGGCTCAAAGCGCGTCGCTGAGTGTGCAGGATAACGCAGTTCTTTCAGGTAAATCAAAAATGCAGGGGTTCTTTAAAAGGTCTAAGACTTAGGTTTTGTTAGACTAAAAAATCACAGCGGCAAAATGTAGGAGGTCTCCTCAGAAGGGGTTGCTAAGGTCATGTTTATACCGCAAATGTGATTATTTTTTTCTTTGCAGGGCCCTCGGAGGCATGCCCGGACGGCGCGGTTGTGCAAGAGACGGCTCAGCCACCAAAAGGAAGGCCGCTGAAAAGGAAATCTTCAGCATCTAAAGAGGGACGTGTGACAAAGAAAAGAGCTGGGAAAAGACCTCTAACAGGTGTGTGTTTACAAAAGGGTGCGGGAAAAAAATAAAATAAAAGAAATCTCTGGGTTTTATCCAAGTAGAAGGGGCCACCGCCATGTAGTAGTGGATGTATAAAGGGGGCTGTGTAGAAATTATTTTGTTGGGGTGTCTTTGGGTAGTGTAAGCAGCTTATACAGGTTCTTTATTTTTTTCTAATATATATATATTTTTTATCTTACATTCTAGGAGCCGTTCACAAGAACACCGGTGAAAATACGTGTAAGGTCAAGAGGTCTGCAAAACCATTAAGGGACATAACAAAGGCCGTTCAGAATGCAGAGCCTGCAGCAAAATGTGTGAGTAGGCGTGTACGCCAGGACCGTCTCTGCACATACTACACGCACATACAACAGAGAACCGGCACTGCTGTAAAATGTCAAATCAACCCCTCCTCCAACATGTTGAACACTCCTACAGGAATGTCTATTCTACACAGGGCGGGGGACAACAGCGGAGACGTGCTTACAAGCCCAGACAATGTAATACCGGTTCGGTGTAAAAGCGATGCTACGTATCTGAACCCTATCCATGCCTCAAAAGGGAGTCCGCTCTCAAACAAATCCACCCTTAACAAGAAGCCGAGGGTTCCGGAACCCCAACACGGTCCTTTAAACCTCAAGAAGATGCCTGTGGTCCCAGAGTCCCAAACAAAGCCTTTAGACCTCAAGAAGAAACCTGTGGTCCTTGAACCCCAAACTATGCCTCTAGATCTCTCATTAAAAAATATTGTGACATCTGTGAATGAGCCCTCTACATCCCTGATCTCTAATGGGCCAACGGATGTGACGGCAGTTGCAGAACAGCTGGTACACCCACAACCCCCTAAAGTGAATCGACTCTCAAGAAAATATCTTAAGAAGAAGCAGGGGGTACAGGCGTTACAAGTGGAAACAATAGCCGATCCCTTAATCAAGCCCATTACACCGCAGGCCCCTACCCATACCCTGAAGCCCTCTATAGTTTTAAATAAACTAACAGCATCTGTAGAGGGCTCCCCTAGACCAACCCCAAAACCTGCTATAATCTTGCCTTATGGGCTTAGGAACTCAGAGTCTGAAAATGCTCAACCCACAGGACCACCTTACAAAGGCCTCAGTGGGTGCCTCAAGGCGTTGACAGGGCTTGTAGACAAACTTGATAGACCCTCAGAAGCAGCGCACAAGGGTCCTTCTAACACGTACAATGGGGATGTGTATACGGATGTTAGACATTCACCCGACCACAACACCGACAATTCCTTAGCCGATGGGACCCTCGATTATTTCGCCGGTGATTTACACTCCCCAACCCTTATGTCACCTATCACCCCTCTGGGAGCGTACGACCCAACCAGCCCCGCGTCCAGTGTAAACCACACATCACCACCAGCAATATACGGCGATAATAGTATGGGCTGGGACGACTGGTCAAATCAGGGTTTGGAGGGCGTATTTAGTGAGGACCCTTCCTCGGCCGCCCCGGGGTGTTCGCACTGGGACCCTGTTTTTATGATCCCACCCGGCCCTCAGTTACAGAATGGTGTTGTGGCGGACGGGGCGAGAGAGGGTCCCGGGGTGTTACATGCCGTTGTACAACCAAGCACTGTATTCATCCCTAATCCGCCGCAATATGATTCTGTAAACCCAAAAGAGGTACTAGGGGCCATGTGAAAGACATACAGCTGGCGGTCAGAAAGCTAAAACGCCAAGCGAACACCGCCACCTTAAAACTGGGGGTGTGCGGTAGCGACGACAGGGCGGGGCAGGACGCACAGCGGAAGATACTGCATATGGTTGACCATTGTAAAAGGGTGATCCTCCAAACGTGTCAAACAACAGTGGCCGACATCTGGAGTATCCCTGCGTGACTAGGCCTACGACGGCCCCTAAAGAACCAACATGCCGAGGGTATTAATAAAAGTAAGCGCAAATCTAAATATAGCAGGGGGGCGTGGCTTAGCCGGCTGCAAGATGGCCGCACCTTGAGTGGGCTCTGCCGGCCAAGCCGAAAAATCCTTAAAAATCCTGCAGAACCCTTACCTGCTACCGCCCAGGACGCTACTGCTGCCCATCGCCGGCGCTCTGGGAGCAGACCGAGCCCGCTCCTGATTCTCTGCGGTGTCGGGGAGCGGAGTTGCGCCGTGGAACCTGCCCGGGGCCTGGTCCGCCCAATCCTGCTGAGGGCTCCTGGGCTGTTCTCCGGGACCGGACGGGGGTCCGAGCGCCGGCTGCGGATTCTGCCGGAGAGCGCCCGCCTGCTTGCTCCGGTGAGTGTTGTTACGGGTGGGGGCGGTCTGTGGCGGGGCTGGGGGCGCGCCCGTTTTACTGCCAGGCCTGGGCGCCATTTGCTGCCTCCCCACAATAGCGGCCCCGGCTCTCTTCTCCGGGCCTGGTGACGAGGGCGGTGCGCCCCCCGCGACTCCTCGCTGCATTCGCCCCCCCCTTGCTCCCGGAGGGCTGCTGCTGGGCCTTGGACGCCGGTCCCGCAGCATATGAGGAGCCTTGCTGCCCGAGCCGGGCGCCCTCTGTGTGGTGGGCTGGGCCCTGGTCTACAGCCTCTTCGGCATACTGCTGCCTGGACATTATTGTGGGGAGTGACGCTCGGCCGTGGCTCTGACTCCGCACCTGCCCGCCGTGCCTGGACGGGCGGACTTACCACATCTGCCCCTGGAACCCCTGGAGCCCCACCGGCTGGCGCCACACCGGCTGGGTCCCACCTTGTCTACAGCTTGCTGCCGTACAACGTTTCGGACCGGGTGGCCGCCATTTTGTGCCCGCAAGTTGTTCCTCTGCCTGGCACCACTCCTGTGAGCCCTCCTCGGTGCGTTGTTAACGTGCTGCCACCTACTCTACTTGGCGACCTCCGGGTGGCGCTTCTCCCCGGTCTGGCGCGGCCCCTCATCCCGGGACCCCCACCGGAGGCCTTCCACACTGACTGTGGGTACCGAGGGGGCGCTGCCTCACCTTGCCACTGGTACTCCGTTCTTCTGCCACCTTTATTCCTGTGCTGGTGGTCGAGGGGTCTGGGCGGCTGGCCCGCGACTATCGAGCCTGCTAATCACTCTGCCATCGTGTCCGCGAGTGTGGGCGCTGGTCACTCCTGAGCCTGGACATCACACCTGCCCCGCTGGTTCGTCGTAATTTGGGCCAGACTGCCTCCCGTCGCACCTGGGTCTGATCCCCACTGCTTGATCGCCATGAGTCGAACGGATCCCAAGCAGCCCAGACTCACATTTGATCTACGGCGCCAGACGCGCCAGGAGGGTGGCGGAGTGGAAAGGGAGGACCCTGCGTCGCCACCCGACTCACCACAATCTCGCGAAGATGACCTGAAAGCCATCATGCTGGATGTAAAATCCACCGTCACCAACATCGCGGCCCAGCTAGACCAGCTGTCAACTCGCTTGGACAATGTGAAGGCCCGGGTGGACACGCATGACGCTAGGCTGCTACAAGTGGAAACAAGAGTGTCGGACGTGGAGGATGCGGCCACCCAGGATCGGCAGAAACTGCTACACATGGACAAACTCCTGGCCGTAATCCGCAATAAGAATGAGGATTTAGAGGCGCGCTCCCGGAGGAGCAACCTCCGCATCACGGGTGTGCCAGAGTCCACCAACATATCCCGTATGGAGGATTTCGTGGAGCAGCTGGTCCGCGAGCTGTTCGGAGATGCCCTCTCGCCTGTGTTCATCGTGGAGCGTGCCCACCGTTCGCTTGGTGCTCGCCCGGCCCCGGGCCTGCCGGCACGTCCCATTATTGCTAAGATCTTGAATTTTAGGGACCGGGACGCCATCCTCAGGGCGGCTAGAGAGAGGGGCGAGATCCGCCACCAGGGCAATTCACTCTCGTTCTATCCCGACTACACTCAGGCTGTCCAGGCGGCGCGTCGTGAGTTCCTGCCTGCCAAGAAACTCCTTCAGAAACACGACATCTCCTACTCTCTGGCCTATCCAGCCAAGCTACGAATCTGTCAGGGCTCCAAGACTCTCACTTTCCCGGATCCTAGGGAGGCGTTAGTGTTCGCTAAAAAGCTGGACCGTCCGTAGCGCTCTTCTCCAGCGGGCTCCCGGGCCACCGCCGAGGCCCAACTCAGTGACAATGACTGAACTAACTATTAACTAGATCTCTATGTTTGTGGGCGATGTTAATTGATCAGACTCTTGGCTGGCCCTGGGCACTGCGGGTCCTCCGTGCCGCCACTGGCACTGATGTTCGAAGCTTGAGACTGGGCGGAGCACTTATGTATTCTGGGTCTTTTTTCTGGTTGTCTGCTTGACCACGTAGGCTTGGCCACCCTGTCTTATTGGCAGGGGTGTACGCTGGGCGCTGCCAGGCCCCCACGGGATAATTCCCTTGTTGGCTGCTCACTGTTTCCTTCCTAGTTGCGGGTTCCTGGGGTGGGTACGGGTGGTATCTCAGCCTGATTGGGGGTTGGTGTGGGTGCGGGGTGGGGGGTGTTCGGGGGTCTCAAGTAGGGAGGGTGGGGGGATTGGGAGGGGGGTGTGCTCGGGAATGTGGTCGTCTGCACTCTGTATGCTATTGACTTGCCAGGAATTGGTTTCCAGATTGCGTTATGTGCGGCGGGCTGGGTCGGGGTGGGGGGGGGGTTTTCTCGTGGGTTTTGTTTATTATTTGATGGGGATCGTATTGTTGTTGTGTCCTCATTCTTTGTTTCTCATACGTAAGCATCATGCCACTGCTAGTCATGTTCAAATTTGCACGACTGTTCACGACATCCTCTCTCTCCTTGATGGCACTGTTTTTCCTCCTCTTCTTGCTTTTAGCGCACTTGCTGATCCCTTCAAGGTTGGGCCTTCTCGAATGGCTGGCTACTGGCCGGCTCCACTATCTGCCTCTGGCGAATGTCCTGTTCCCTTCCTGGTCGGGTATGGGTTGCCCCAGCGCTTACATTGGCTCGCTCTGCTATCTGGCCCCCTGCTCTGCGCCCTAGCTTTATTCGGGTATAGCGTACCATGACTGACACCATATGTTGGACTTGGAATATCCGTGGTCTGAATGATCACCGCAAGGCCAGGCTCATTCACTCTCATTTACAGCGTCACAGGGTCGACATTTGCCTATTGCAGGAAACCCATCTGCTGCCCGAAACTGCTACCAGACTCCAGTCGCGCTATTGGGGGGAGGTGCACTCTTCTTACTATTCCTCTTATTCTAGGGGAGTCTCCGTTCTGATACGCAGGGGGCTCCCCTGGCAGACTACTCAGGTAATCAAGGACCCGGACGGACGGTATGTTATCTTGCACGGTTCCTGATGTCCCAGCCGGTGACGATTGCTGCTGTATATGGCCCTAACTCGGACGACCCCGATTTTTTCACACAGATATGGCACCTCATTTCTTCCCTGGGCCCGGCGGCCCTCGTCTGGGGTGGGGATTTCAATATTACTCTCTCCGCTGCCCGGGAACGCTCTGGCTCTCACTCGTCGCACCCTCGTTCTACAGCTCTCCTTCAGTCCATACTTACGGACAACTCGTTATATGACGCCTGGAGGCACATGTGGCCCGATGCCCGTGAGGGCACTTGCGTCACTGGAGCCCGGGGGTGCTGGTCGCGTATCGATCTATGGATTGCTTCACCGGATGTCCTCACTTGGCTCACTTCTGTTAAACATATGGCGCGCACTTTCTCCGACCACGCTCCCGTTCAGCTCTGTCTTCGGCCCCCTAACTCCCCACAGCGTTCATTCACATGGCGGCTTCCTCCGAATGCCCTCCGTGATTCTGTTTTTTGCGATGAGATCCAAACGGCGATTATAAACTACTTTGATTTAAATGTCGGCTCGGTGGAATCCCCGTCCATCCTGTGGGAAGGCTTCAAAACAGTCATACGAGGCGAGTGCATCTCCAAACAGGCAGGTGTCCTCCGCTCCATTCGCGCGGTATTGGACGGGACCGAATCGGAGATTAAGGCCCTGGATGTAGAATATGCTGCCCACCCCAGGCCAGAAACCCTTGCGCTACTGCGAGCTAAGCACTCTGAATTTGTTGCGGAGGCCGACAGGGAACTCTCTTTTCTGGGTAGGGAGGCCAGAGCCCGTCGCTTCGGAGAAGGTGATCGACCCGGCAAGACCCTGGCCAATCTTTTACGTCCCCCCCTTGCGGCGTCGTACATAGCGGCTCTTCGGGATGGCGGTCTTGCCAGAACCACCTCCCCTGCAGAAATCCAGGTCCGCTTTACGGACTACTACTCGCAACTTTACTCTGCGGGCCCCTCTCCTTCGCCCGAGGCCTTTGAACAG
Organism: Calotriton arnoldi; assembly: GCA_963921515.1. Classification (NCBI taxonomy): domain Eukaryota; kingdom Metazoa; phylum Chordata; class Amphibia; order Caudata; family Salamandridae; genus Calotriton; species Calotriton arnoldi. Next base: position 451,216 of record CAWUFW010007722.1, on the reverse strand, counting down.
TATTTTGACACCCTTGCGCTGGTGTGGCTGGAGGACCACCATCGTGAATTTTTAGACGAGCCCTTCTCTAAGGAGGAGATACTAGCGGCTATAAATAGTCTTCCCAGCGATAAGGCCCCAGGACTGGACGGCATACCTGCCTCGTTCTACAAGGCTTTTGCCGCACATTTGGTGCCACACTTGGCCGCCATGTATAACGACTCCTTCGATACAGGCCTCTTTCCGTTATCACTCCGCGAGGCAATGATAACGCTACTCCTTAAGCCGGACAAACCTGCTGACAGTAGGGACTCCTACCGCCCCTCTCTTTAATTAACATCGATAATAAGATCTTCGCTAAGTTATTGGCCTCCCGTCTTCTCCACCTCATGCCTCTTATTGCCCTCCCCGATCAGTCCGGTTTCATTCCGGGCCGTGCCACATCGCATAATCTTCACACCATATTCTCGGTCCTTCATCAAATAAACCCTAACCTCCCCGCGGTAGCCGCGCTACTCGATGCCACTAAGGCATTCGATACGCTGGAGTGGCCCTTCCTCTTTTTTCTCTTACCGCGCTTAGGTTTCAGTAACGTTTTCATTCGTAAGATATCTCTTCTTTACACTCGCCCCTCTGCCCGCCTACGAATTAATGGTCAGGTATCGGCACCCATACTGATTGAACGTGGCACTCGACAAGGTTGCCCGCTCTCCCCTATGCTCTTTGCGATTGCGATGGAGCCGCTTGCGGCCCGGCTTCGACAACACCATACTCAGAAGGGTATAGGCTTTGCAGCCCGCGCCCTCTTGGTTTCCCTGTATGCCGACGACATCACGCTGTATGTCCGGCATCCCCAGGACAACCTCAGCCCCCTAGTCCGTGAAATTATTCGATTTGGTGGACTGTCTGGTATCCAGGTGAACTGGAGCAAGTCAGTGTTGTTCCCTCTTACCGATGCCACCACGCCGTTCACGCCGGACTTTCCTTTTGTCTGGGCCTCGGGTCCCACCCGTTATTTGGGAATATGGCTGAGCAGGAATTCGGACGACCTCTGGAGGGCCAACTTCGGGCGCGCGGTGGACTGGCTGGAATCTAAGATACCACATTGGAACCGACTCCCCCTGTCTCTGGCGGGCCGCATAGCTATTGCCAAGATGGTGGTCCTCCGAAATTCCTTTATCTCTTCTTAAACATTCCAATACCTCTTACTGCACACTTCTTTCGCAAACTCCGCTCTTTGATCATTTCTCTGGTCTGGGCGGGAAAACAGCCGCGGATTGCATATGACATCCTGACTCTCCCAATGTCATCGGGCGGTATGGGCGCTCCCAATTTCAAACTCTATGCCTTAAGTGCCCAGGCCAGTTTCCTACATTTCTGGATCCACCCCACCCCTTATCAGCTGCATGTGGCGGTTGAAGCTGACCTGGCGGCTCCCTGGCCGCTGACTACCGCCCTGTTCGCCCCGAGGTGTCGCCCCGGTGCTGAGGTGAACACGGTGGAGACACTGCGTTGGGCCTGGCAGGGATTGCGCCGTCTATCTAATGTACCGTCGTTATCGGCTAACGCTGTGCCTATTGTGCGACACCCTGCCTTCCCCCCTCTCCAACCCACAGGCATGGCCAAACATGCTGCCCGAATGAAGCTGACGATTCTGGCTGACCTTTACCCCGGTGACACTTTTTATTCCCCTCCAGCCTCATCGGGCCCAGTGGACACACTGCTCTTTTACCAACTGCGGGCTATCTGCAAGATGCTGCACCCCACGTTTTCCCAACCCCCACCCTCAATGCCGGCTCTTGACTACATATACACATCCCCCACTCCTCGCAAATTGGTAACTCAATTATACGCCATAACGCTGTCGACCACCTCCATCTCCACCGACCGTGCACGCACGGCATGGGGCGAAGAGCTGGGCATGGACATCGCACAAGCAGATTGGAGATATTGCTGTAATCAGACGAAGAGGCTTTCTCCCAACTATCGCCTTCGTCTCATCCATTTTAAATATTTGCATAGGCTGTATCGCACTCCGGTTCAGCTACTTAGGCTGGGACTTACTCCTCATGATAGATGCATGCGGTGCTCCGCCCCTGCCGCGGATTTTACTCACCTTGCGTGGTTGTGCCCCAGGGTATCGGACTTCTGGCTAGCGGTGTGTGCCGCTATATCTGAGATCACGGCTGCGCTGGTTCGGCCTGACCCCCCGTTGTGCCTGCTGGGCTTTGTTAAATTCTGCCCGGATGCTTCACGCCGCCTGTTCGCGATGCTGCTGGTCCTCGCCCGGCACAGGGTGGCTATGTGTTGGGGCCGCAGACCGGCGCCTCAATTCTCCCACTGGCTTGAGGATGCTTCGAGATGTCAGACCTTACTATCTGAATTTTGGGACTTAATGCCTGCAAGATCCCGCCCAGCTGATATAAGGGGTCCCCTGGTGTCGTACCTCCACTCCCGGCCTCAGACGAGTCGGGCGGCCTCTCCCGCGCTCCCCGCCGGCACTATGCCCGCGGCGGGCGCCGGTGCTGGACCGTGATTGCCCTATTCCCTAACCCCATCTTTCCCCCCGACTGGACTGCTTCTCTCCCTGTTGCGCTATTCTTTGCAAAATGTTGTTCACAGTGCCATAGTCGTGCAGTACGCAATAACGAGTCTATCTGAATGTGATTGCCTTCTGATGTATAATTCAGTGAACAACGGGTTATGTATGATGCTCTAAATTGATCAAGTTTGTATTTTGTCTATGCAGAATTTGATAATAAAGGTTTTGAAAAATCCCCCCCAAAAAAAAAAAATCTAAATATAGCAGTAAGATCCACACGGTACTGACAAAGTCCCTGCGCTTCTTACGCTTCCTCAAGCGTAAAGAGTACATGGAACCCCTCAAACAAAGTCATACAGTTTCACAAACAGCGTCTGAATCACATACACCAGTACCATGCACCCTGCATTACATAAGTTCAGGAGAGAACAGCCCAAGGGGGGTGCAATTGAAGGGATCGAGGGGTAGAGCACCAACACGCCCTCACCAGGAACACCCAGAAGGTCCGAGGGCTGGGGCTGTAGCAGAGGCCTCTATGAGCACTGCGACCACCGACACAAGCCATACTGTTCAGATAGGATGGGGTAGGCTACCTAGAAAAGCATGGTCCCGTAAAAAACAAAAGTGGGCTAATAGCGCTAAGCAGCGCAGGCTTTTAATAAGTAAACTAAAGAAAGCCAGAATATGCGCTACACGGCTGCTTAAAAAGACCCCAGAGCCCATGCTAAACCAGAATCCCCAAAATGATACAGCAGCAAACTCCCCCACAAGTCAGATTCCTCATGATGAGGATTCAGAGACCGTGTTCTTAGAGAGCGTTAGAAGCTACAGCCGGACTGTAGAGAGATTTAACGCTACAGAACACTACGAGGAGTTTAGGTTTATTAACCTTCACCAGATAAGGTCCTCCACTCATGGGGTTTTAGCCATTCATCAGGCTGTGCAAACACTCATAGAAAGGTTGTTACGCGATGTGGATCCTAATGATTTTTTCCAGCTACGGTTCCAGGGGCAGGGTTTTGACAGTCCTTTGTTCACCAAACAAAAGTCCCGCGATGTGTTTGATGCCGTGGAATTTTTAGAAAACCTCGAGAGGCTTTTACAGAGTAAGGCTGAACTAGTCGCCTATGGCACTTTCAGAGTCATAGCCCTCATTGTACGGGGTCGTGAGGGGGGTGTTTACAGGCCTTTAAAGAGCGTGCTATTCAGCAAGATAATTGGTAAGAAACAACGATGGCTGCTCAACTTTAACACCGTAGCAGCCAACACCTGTCTGGCGGCCAGCATCGTGGGGTTGCTGATGGGGCGCAACACCACCGACGCTGTCATCCTGTCTAGAGCGGCTGAAGCCCATGAGGTTCTTGAAATACCACCAGACCGTATGGTCGGCTTTGGCGACATAGGTCTTTTTGAGAACTATTTCGCCGTTACGGTGAAAGTTCTTTATCACAGCGGTTCTTGGAAGTACTTTACAACCGGGGAACGTGTGAAAAACAAGACCGTATATGTCCTTCACCACGAAAATCACTTTTACAGTATCTTGAACCTTAAAAGTTTTCTGGGAGTCAAGTACGTGTGCACACATTGCGACCATATATACAACACTAAGGCACATCATCAGTGTGAAATGCACTGTAAGATGTGCCAGAGGGACGGTTGCGTCGTAGACGCCTCCTTGAAGGTGAGGTGCCGCAACTGTAAGATGTTTTGTCGCTCGCAAGCCTGCTTGAGCATACACCGCAAAGCTGTTAAATACATCCCTAAAATGGACTGCCGAGAGTGTGGCCGGTATGTGGCGACAGATCACAAATGCAAAGGCATGAAATGCCCAAGGTGTCAGACTCCATGTAGGGTGGGAATTGTACACCGGTGTTACATGGCTAAAGGCAGACCCCAGACCAAAACCGAAGACTACATAGTGTTTGATATAGAGTGCACACAAGAGACGGGGGTACACCAACCTAACTATATATACGCACACCATCTAACTTCCGATGACTGCTGGGAGTTTGAGGGGCGAACGTGCATTGGTGATTTCCTTAATACATTCATTCAATCCAAATTCAAAGGGTATACCATGCTGGCCCATAACTCAAAAGCATACGACTCATTCTTTATTTTACAAAATTTGATTCGTGAAAAGGTGCAAGTAGAACTCATCACTCAAGGTTCCAAGCTGATGTTGTTAATGACTGGCCAGTTACAAATAAGGTTCATAGACACCCTGAATTTCCTACCCATGAAATTGAGCAAGCTGCCAAAAGCCTTTGGTTTCCCCGGGTGTAAAGGTTATTTTCCACACTTTTTTAACACCTGGGCGAACCAGAATTATGTGGGGGCCCATGCCGCCTCCGGACAACTACGGAGTTGAATATATGATGCCTTCTGAGAAAGAGAGCTTTCTACAATGGTACTCTGAAAACCGTGAAAAGGAGTTTCATTTTCAAACCGAGTTGAAAGCTTATTGTCAGGCAGATGTAATGATCCTGCGACAAGCATGCAACCTCTTCAGAGATGTTGTGGTGTCTATGACTAAGAAAGTCAGGGTCTTGAAACCCAAGACACCTCAAATGACTAAGAAAGTCAGGGTCTTGAAACCCAAGACGCCTCAAATGACAAAGACGGTCGAATACATAAACCCTTTTCAAAGCATCACGTTGGCTTCCATGTGTATGTCCATCTACAAACACATGTTTTTAAGACCAAAAAGTATCGCTCTAGTGCCGCCAGACCTCTATAACGGTAAACAGAAACGTTATTCAACCCCGTCTATCCAATGGCTCATGTACGTCTCTGAGAAGGAAGACATACATATTCAACACGCCTTACAGGGTGGTGAATACCTCCTGGGTCCCTATTACCTGGATGGGTACGCTGTAATTAAGGGAGTGCCGAAGGCCTTTGAATACAATGGCTGTTTTTACCACGGCTGCCTTCAGTGTTACAAACCCCACGAGTTTAACAGACTGATGGGTGCCAAATTTGAGCACTTACACAGACGTACTCTGATGAGGGCCCAGTATGTTGAAAAATGCGGCTTTGCTATGAGGGTCCTATGGGAGCATGAGTGGTTAGATATGCTAACAACCGACGCAGAGCTCAGCTCTTTCCTTCAGAGTCGTGATTTACCACAACCTCTGGAGCCCCGCGATGCCTTATTCGGGGGTCTTACAAATGCCATACAACTGTACAGGACCGTTGGTGAGGGTGAGAAAATACACTACTATGATTTCACCAGTCTGTACCCATTTGTGAACAAAATGAAGGTATACCCCTTAGGACACCCCACCATCATATATAGAGACTTTAAGCCCCTTTCCGAATACTTTGGGCTAGTCAAATGCGAAATCTATCCCCCAAGGCATCTTTACTTTCCAGTGTTACCATACAGAGTCGATGGTAAACTGATGTTCCCCCTCTGTCGAACATGCGCAGTGTTTAAGGAGGTTGGTGGTTGTAGTCACACTGAAGAACAAAGGATGCTCACAGGGACCTGGTGTAGCATCGAGGTCCAAGCTGCCTTAGAGAAAGGCTACAGACTCGGGAGAGTACACGAGGTGTGGCATTTTAAGAGGACCACAACACGTCTCTTTTCACGCTACATTAATTTGTTTCTCAGAGACAAGCAGGAGGCCTCAGGATACCCCGAATGGTGTACTAGTCAAGATGCAAAGCAGAAATACATCGATGACTACCACGCTCACGAGGGTATACGTTTACGATCCCATTTGATAGAGGTCAACCCTGCCCGTCGACAGTTAGCCAAACTCTGCCTCAACTCCTTATGGGGAAAATTCGCACAGCGCACAAACATGTCAAATACAACCTTAATAACAGATCCTGACGAACTGTTTAAGTAACTTTTTGCCCCTTGTTACGAGGTGTCCAGCTGCGAGTTTATCGATGACGAGACCGCGGCTGTGTGTTGGAAATACACAAAAGAGTACCCCACAACGTGTAACAACATAAACATCTTCATAGCCTGCTTCACGACAGCCCACGCCCGTCTAGAGCTTTACGGGGCTATGGATAAACTCCAGGACCGCTGTTTGTATCACGATACCGATTCTGTGATTTTTCTGAGTAAACCGGGGGATGAAGATCCTCCTCTTGGGGATTATCTAGGTAATTTGACCAGCGAACTCGATAAGGATGAACATATAATAGAATTTACCTCATCCGGACCTAAGACCTACTCCTACAAAACAAACAACAATAAGGCGTGCATGAAGGTCAAAGGTATAACATTAAATGTCAGCAACACCCTAAAAATCAATTTTGACAGTCTGAAGGATCTGGTGCACGAATACTCTTCATCGGACGTCCGTGAAAATGATAAAACCATAGTTGTGAATCAGCCCTGCATAGTCAGATCCAAAAAGAAGTGGGAAATTACAACACAGCCCCTACATAAAATCTTACGCGTTGTTTTTGACAAAAGGGTCATGACTACGGACTATAAAACACTGCCGTACGGTTATTAGACGCATTAGAGAGGTCAACACTGCACTATGGACACCAGATTACAACATCCGTTCTCTTGCGTGTTAGCTGGGCCCTCAAACTGCGGTAAAAGCTACTTTATAAAGAAGCTCTTAGAAAATGCTGCCGGTGCTTTATCCCAAACACCTAATAACATTGTATGGCTTTATTCGTGCTGGCAAGATCTTTATACTGACCTGTCCCGCAGCTTCCCACATATCAGATTTATAGAAGGTATACCTGATAATCTCAACGACGATGAGCTGCTGCCCCCGACCCTTGTAAACATGGTAATTGTCGATGACCTTATGCGTGAAGGTGGTGACCATCCTGAGTTAGAGAGAGCTTTTACTCAATATTCACACCATCGCAACCTAAGCATATGCTACATTGTGCAGAACTTGTTTTACAAGGGTAAGAACAGTTGCTCTATAGCTCACATCGCCTCATACCTTGTTTTATTTAAAAACCCCCGTGACAAACAACAAATATCCGTCATAGCTAAACAGATGTACCCGGAAACACTCACTTCTTCATGGAGGCCTTTAACGACGCTACAGCAAAACCCCACGGCTACCTGCTGGTCGACTTAAAAAATAATACTCTAGAAGACTACAGACTGAGGGCTGATATTTTTCCCCCTGATCTCCCCGTCGCTTACACGCCAAAGACCAAGTCCCGAGCCTATAAAAAGTCGCGCTGAACACCTTTAGAGACATTTGCAGTCAGACCCTTAAAACACCCGGTGTTGACCATGTCTGACAGCCTACGCCGCAATTTAGCGCTCCTGAAAATGCTGGTTACAGCCAGTCCCCAGCACAGAAAGGCCATCCTCGGCGCTGCTTCTGACGATTTAGTGGCGGCCATTTCAGAAATAGCCCTAAACACCCTAAAAGGTAATGTCCCTATATCAAAGAGCCAGTTACAGGTGTTATCAAGAAGCTCAGTAATAAAAGGGCCTCACTCATTACCAAGAAGAAACTGGTGAAACAGTCTGGGGGTTTTATAGGCTCCTTGCTGGGCATAACTATGCCCATAATTACAAGCCTCCTCTCGGGCCTGTGATGGAGCATGCCGCAAAGATGTATTTGGTTCCTAGACAACAGTTGGAGCAGCTGGGCTCTTCTGCGGACAAGGCCTGGGATATACTGCGAAATGAGACTCTACGACTGGATGCTGAAATTAAAGACATTTTGAACCGGACTGATCTAAACCCGTACGACAAAGCTACCCTTTCCACCAGCACCCTTAAAAATTTTCTAAGCTACTACAAGCAGTGGGATACCGAAAAAAATAAGCTAACTCTATATGCCCCGGACTCTGAACAGCCAGCAACGCCGGCGCCTGCTCCGCAACCACGGCAGCCGCAGCCGGCCCCGGCCGCGCCCTCGGATATCTTTGTTGACGACCTCCTAAAAAATATAAGTCAGAGGCACAGGGGGGCAGTGATCCAGCGCTAACAATAAAAATAATTCTCCTATATACTTTGGTCATCCAGGTGCAATTACTCCTTCAACACACACACTATATCCATATGACGGTGGGGCCCATAACACCGCATATACATTCACTTACTCATTTGTTCCCTGGATTTCCTCCGTCAATAACCTAGGAGAAAAACGATTCGCTGGAAGGAGACGGGATACCTCTTTAACATGACATAATATTTCTCTTTGCTTTAAGGTATTCCGCTCATTGGTCAATGGACCAACTAGTAGGAATCAGTTGATGGTGATTAAGACCAGCTCAATCACAATAAACTCTTTAATATTTCATTTTAATCATTGAGCTAAAGAATCACTGAGTCATTTGTTTAAAGAATAATAAAGTTTATATAAAGTTTTAAATGCAGGAAATGAGGTTAAGCTTATTATTCAGATCATTACATTTGTCATCAATATAAGAATAACTTGAAATTGCAATGCATTTTTATTAGACGGAAAATAAGGTTTTCATAGTAAGAACTCTTAAAGATCAACCTATCTATCTGGGGGAAATCTAATAGTTCTAAATTAAAAATCTATCTGGAAAATTCTCCTCAAACAGCATCTTATGCTCAACTGGAAAAGGAAAATAGCAGCAGCAGCATCAGCTCGTCAGCATCAGCAACCGCAACTTCACCCATCTACAGCATCTAACTTCTCCAGCATCTCACTCTCCAGCAACTACCTCAGCAACTCCTGCAGCAACTCCCGCAGCAACTACTCTCCAGCATTCTAACCCCTCCCACCAAGAGTAGGTCTTCTTATACCCTAATTCTAGCTTACAGCATAAAATGTTTCTTCTTCATGGCGTGACTCTTTCTCATTGGCCAAAACTCAGGCCCATATACATTTTAATCAAACTTCCTGGTCTTAACCAGTTCCTTATGGAATGTCCATGCAAGCATCGTTTCCCACAGTTCATGCAATTGCTCATCCGTTTCGATCAGTCCAAATTGTATCTTTTTCTGTTACATTTTAGGTTTAACAGTTCCGTCTATTGATTCAGTTGGACTTCTCACGCTTCTTGCTGATCATCTTGGCACACATCTGCTCAGAAAGGTCACAACAGCCTTGACCATACTTCCATCTTAGCCTCTCAGCATCAGCACGTGATCATCCCTTTTCCACAGCCTCTCTCCTCTATCACATGGTCTCCCGCTCATGCGTACTCTAGCAACTTGCGGCCATTTTATATTGCTGCTCGACAGGCCTAAGCGCACTATTTTCAAAGATAAACAAAATATTGTTAAAACAAAGAAATATAAACCCTTTCGTTTCCCTCCCGTCTTTCTACGTACCCCAATTAGGTATTACCTAGCAAAAAGCAACATATAAAGCTGTCCCTTACTTACCATCGCTTTATTTTGCAACCACACGTTTTATTTAAAAGCACAGATCATGCATTTATTATGTTAATTAGTACGCAACTATTATGTTATGTTTAGACACGTAAACAATTATAAGTTGATTATTTTGCACACGGAATAGCGTGTTACCTTTAACCCTTAACATGTAACATACATTGTTGGTTATTTACTTAAACGAACATGTTTATTAATTATTTTACGAAAACATTAGGAGGTTAAAAAAATTTCATTTACCCTGCTCCATCAACTCCCCCCTTTGGTGATTTTTAATATCACCACAAAACCCAAGTTATACAATTTTCTCAGACAGCATATATCTTTTATCTGTTTGCTTTTGTTAGTTTACACAACTGTATCCCTTTCAACTTGTTTCTTACAGCATATATCTTTTATCCGTTTGCTTTTGTTAGTTTACACAACTGTATCCCTTTTAACTTGTTTCTTCGTTTTCTTGTACATGTTCTCTTTTATTTCTTCTAACTCTATTTCACCCATTTCTCTCTCTCTTTCCTTGTTTATCATGTTTTCTTTTTCTATCTTATTCTGCCTTCTTCTTCTCTTTATACATGTTATTGCAAGCTTCAGTACTAATATTATTATTATTATCACGGTTGCTATTATTATAACTTTCCCTATTATTAATCCACTCATTCTTGTTAACCAAGTTATTACTGAAGAAAACCCTTTACCAAGTTTTCCCCATGCACTTTCAACCTCCAGTGGAACAAGTTCTTTGTGCAAACTTGTAATATTTGTTATATACTTCTGTATATTTTCGCTTTTATCTGGAATGTAAGTGCAACAATGTTGGACTTTCAGCATTCCACAGACTCCGCCCTCTTTTGCCAAAAGAATGTCAAGGGCAAGTCGATTTTGCATCACCATAGCTCTCATGGCAACCATCTCGGTATTTACCATCAAGAACCCTCCAGCTGTATCTGTAGATAAACGATCTACCACTGTGGATAATTTCCGAATTCTAAATGCATTCAAAGATATTCCCACTGCTGGTATTAATGCACCAAAAATATCACCTACTATTTCTGAAAAACTTTCCCTTTTTCTACGTGTAAAGGTATTTATCATTTTGTGTGTTCCTTTTTCTTTTCTATCCACATGAAAAATCTTTGGAAAGACCAGGCCTAAGTAACATGACCCATACCAATGGTCCGGCAAACTATAATAAGCCCTATTTCCGCAAACATAATAAATCCCTGGAAATATTGGATCTTTTCCTCCTTTGAATCCCCATCCACCTATAATTTGGTAATTGTCATGGCAATTGCTGGAACCCACAAAATAATTGTCATATCTTGTCTTATTTCTTCTAATGCACAACCTTCCCTGTTGGGGCCAATCCAGAGTCATAGCTGCATTTGTCTTTTTCTTGTCATGATTGTCTTCCGCAAACGCCCAAAGAGGTGTTTTTGTCTCTTCTATCACTTTTCTTTGAAATTTCACTCTTCTCTCTTCAACCATCTCTAAAAATACTTTTTCTTCCTTCTTTAACTCACAGGTAAGGTTGTACCTAATTATACTATCTAATGTTAAAATCTTATCTTCTAAAAAATATTCACCAAACGTTTTTCCCTCTTTTATTTTGTTAAGCTCGGGAACTACAGAAACTTTAGCAAAAATCTTATTTATGTCAGTGTAATAATATTCTAATCTACCTGTTTTATAAAATAAACTTGCTAAAACGCTACATGTTATTCCATATGTCAAAGGGAGGTGATGATAAGTCACACCCTCTGCTACAGATGCAGGCAACTGCATGCAAACATAGCAATCTCTTACATCCATTGTTTCTACATACTCATATAATAATTTAGTAAAAACATTTTTTGAAAAATCTGTTATTGATTTGTCTTTGTGTAATTCTGCACTACTCTTTAAAATAACTGGTTCTTGAGTGTTAGCTCCTTTTTTTTTCTCAGTGTTATTATTTATTTATTTATAAAGCGCCAGAATCGACACCCGAAGGGGTATCTCTGCGCTCGGGACGGGCCATCTGTGAAAAAGGCTATCTGCTGGAGATCAAAGGCGGAAAAGGAAGGTCTTGAGCTGTTTCCTGAAATGGGAATGTTCCGTGCACTGTCTGAGTTGCACAGGAAGCTTGTTCCAATAACAGGGGCCTAGATAAGAAAGAGCCTTCCCACCTTGTCTGGACCGTTTAATTCTAGGCACTTCGAGGAAGAATTTAGATCCTGAACGGAGAGACCATTATTAGACATTTCTACTACAGCTAAACTAATTGGAATAGTGATTGCTAAAACCACCCATACTGTTATTAATAATCCTGTACAAAAGCAACACATCTTGCACCATCTACTTAAAAACTCACATTTACATTTTCTATTTCTACTATTCTCCATTTTGTTTGATAACCTTATTTATTTGTTTTCCAGAAAATTGTGTCACTACACCTCAGAAATGACTTATTTGCCACTCTGCACTCAAATGTTTTGTCTTTGCTTGGTACTTTCTTTTAATTCCTTCTCAGAATTCTTTCTTTGTCACATCCGGTAATTTCGTCAGATCCAGTGTTTTGTCAAATCCGGTAGAAACTATCTAAACTTCTTCAGGTTTGTTGCACTTCACTTTCTCCCATCAGGTTTCTTTGTTCTGGGTTTTCGTGAGTGTTCTTTTCTTCTTTGTTGCTAGTCAAAGCACAATACAACCATTCAGGCGATCTATACTTCGGATTTACCTTCTTTACTCTTTTCGTTTTCTGTGTTTTCCACCTTGTTTTTCTTGCTCTCTCTGACTTGTTATTTCATTCACTTGTTCAGCACTTTTCCCATCCAACCTTATGATTCTGTATCTTAATTTTCTTACTTCGTTGGGCCAATTGTCTCCTTTTCTTGGCCTTTTTGCTTCACTTCCTTTTTCCTCTCTTTCTGTTTTCCAATTTCATTTTCTTGACTCTAGCTTTTGGTTTCTTTCCTCTCCACTTTCTTCAGACTCTGTTTCAATTCTCTCGTTATTTCCTCTTATTTTGAAACTTATAATTTCATTTTCTTCTACTTGTGGTTCTTTTCTTATCTTCCTTCGTTCACCTATTTCTGTCCCTCCTCGAGGTTCTTCCGAATTTGTGTCAGTCTCCCTATCTGCTTCTAAATTTCCCTGTTCTCGTGTTTGACTCTTTGTCCCTATTGCTCCTCGGGGATCTTCCGATTTTTCTAGCTTTTTGTTTGAAACTCTCCCTTCTTCATCTATCAATATTATCTCCGAAGGATTTTTACCACAACTTGTACTTGGTTGCTCACTGTCACTATTTTCTGGCTCAGTTTCTTCTCTTATGCTTTCAAAATTCAATTTTCTTTTTAGAATTTCTTCACAATCCGAATGTTCTGTATCAGATTCTGAACTGGTGTCTCATATTTCCAGATGTCGACTTACAGGTCGATCTTCAAATTCTGGAACTTCAGCTATTTCTTCTACTTCTTCTACTTCTTCTGTCGTTGCACTTGTAGTTGGGTCTTCCAGATGTCGACTTACTGGTCGATCTTCAAGTTCTGGCACCCTGTTTGTTTCTTCTTCTGTTTCTGATGTTGAACTGTTATCCAATACTTCCAGATGTCGACTCACATGTCGATCTTTAGGTTCTGGAACTCTGATGGTGTGACTGGCATGTACCCAGTGTTTCACTCCTGCACACTTAACTGCAGTGGTCGTCACCAGGATCACTTGTCGTGGTACGTCCCAGCGAGGAACCAAACAGTTTCTTCTCCGGTGGACTTTTATGCTGACCCAATCTCCTGGATTCAAGTCGTGAGCTGGTTTTCTTTCAAGAGTGGTCGCATCCGGTCCAACCTGATGAAACACAGAACGCACCACATCAGCCAATCCTTTGCAATAATCCAGCACTAGATCATCAGTTATAGTCAGTAGTTTGTTGACAGGTACTTGTGCTTGTCTCATTGCTCGTCCCATAATTATTTCATGGGGACTGAGTCCAGTTTTCCTTTCCGGAATACTTCTGATTGTCATTAGAACTAATGGCAAAGCATCTGGCCATTTGAGTCCTGTAGCTTGACACATTTTTCCTAACCTGTTCTTGATTGTTCCATTCACTTGCTCTACTATTCCAGAAGCCTCTGGTCTGTATGCACAATGTAGTTTCTGTTTAATACTAAGTGCTTCACAAATCAGTTTAACTAATTCATTTTGGAAGTGTGTTCCTCTATCTGTTTCAATCGTGACTGGAAAACCATACCTCGGAATGAATTCTCGCAGCATAAGTTTTGCTACCGTAATACTATCATTCCTTCTTGTTGGGTATGCCTCCACCCAACGGGAAAACAAACAGACGACCACTAGGACATACCTTAGTCTGTTGCAAGGTGGCATTTCAATAAAATCCATTTGCATTCTAGTGAAAGGACCCCTTTCTCGTCCTATTGTTCCTAGACTAACTACTGTCTTCCTTCCTGGATTTAACTGTTGACAAATAAGACATCTCTGACAAAGACTCTCAGCTATGGCTCTGAATTTTGGATTGTACCATGTTTGTCTAAAAAGTCTGATCATTGAATCTCTCCCAATATGGGCTTGTCCATGGTACATCCGTGCCATGTCAGAAATCATGCTATCAGGCATAACTGGTCTCTCATCCCTGTAAACCCAAACATCAGTCTCTTCATGTTTTCTACATCCTGCTTTTATCCATGTATCTTTTTCCTCATCCCCTGCAGCTTCTTGTAACTGTCTCACCTCATCCCATGTTTCAATAGAGTTAGTAAAAAGCAAAGGACAAGAAATATGCTCTCTTTCCCGACATTTGTTTAAAGAAACCACATTCTTTGCACAATACTGTGCCATTTCGTCAGCATATTTATTACCAACAGTTATGTAGTCTTCCCCATTTTTATGTGCATTGCACTTCACTACAACGATCTGTTTAGGCAGCTGTATCGCCTCAAGCAGCTTTTTCACAAAATCTCCATTTCTAATGGGCGTTCCTGCAGACGTCAAGAAACCCCTTTGTGACCAAATCTGACCGAAATCATGCACCACCCCGAAGCCGTACTGGCTATCTGTCACAATCGTAACCCGTACATTTCTTCCCAACTTACATGCTTGAATCAGAGCTACTAATTCAGCAACTTGGGCAGATCGTACACCTTTCAGACAAGATGCTTCCATTACAGTTGCTACTGTGCAAACTGCATATGCTGCACTTAGAACTCCATCACTTGTTCTCAAACATGAGCCATCCACAAACAGAATATAATCTGATTCTTTCAAAGGCTCATCTCGTATGTCAGACCTTGGTTTTGTACAGTATTCGAGCACATTCAGACAATCGTGATCTACTTCATCCATTTCAATCACACTCTCTTCATCTGGCAATGATGTCGAAGGATGCACATTCATACATCTGTCAATGGTCACATTATCTGCACTCAAAATTACTTTTTCATACCTAGTCAGCCGACTAAGTGTCATGTATTGGGTTTTCGTTCTTGTCAAAAGAATTTCCACAGAATGGGGAACATACACTCTCAATGGATACCCCATCACTATGCCTTCACTCTGTTCCAGACTCACACAAGTAGCAGCAACTGCTTTCAAACATCCAGGCAATGCTTTCGCTACAGGGTTTAAAACAGCCGAAAAATATGCAATTGGTCTTTTCATAGTTCCATGTCTCTGTACCAAAACTGAAAATGCACATCCATCTCTTTCACTGCAATACAGCTCAAAATCTTTCTCATAGTCAGGCATTCCCAATGCAGGAGCCTCACATAATTTCTTTTTCAGCTCTCTGAATGCTTTCATTTCTTCATCATTCATTTCAAAAGGATCTTTAACATCCTTCTTTGTCAGTTTCTGCAATGGTTTAGCAATCAGTGAAAAACCGCTTATCCATTGTCGACAATATCCAACCATTCCCAAAAACATTCTTACCTCTCTTTGTGTCATTGGAGCTCTCATTCCTTGAATCATTTTTATTCTTTCAGTCGTTACCTTCCGCACTCCTTTCTCAATTTTATGCCCTAAATACTGGACTTCTTGTTGACAAAACTGCAATTTTGAAGGGGACACTTTATGTCCTCTTTTTGCTAAATGATTCAGCAAAGCAATCGTATCATTGACACATGCTTCTTTCGTTTTTGATGCCACCAGTAGGTCATCAATATACTGAACCATCAATGACTTTTCTGGCATTCTTAAATCTTCCAATGATTTCTTTAGAATCTGATTAAAGATTGAGGGACTTTCTGTATACCCTTGAGGAATTCGGCACCATGCCAAAATACGCTCTCCAAACCGGAACGCAAATAATGGCTGGCTATCTGGATGCAATGGAATAGAGAAAAATGCATGACATAAATCAATTACTGTGTACCATTCTGCTTCACCTGGAATCTGGTATAGAATCACAGCAGGGTTCGGTACTATTGGGCAACAAGGCACAACGATTTTGTTTACCTTCCTTAAATCTTGTACAATTCTATATGTTCCGTTTGGCTTTTTCAGTCCCATTATTGGCGAATTACATGGACTGCTCATGATTTCTTTTAGAATCCCTTGTTCAATCATTTTATTTATTACTGGCGTTATTCCTTCAATTATTTCTGGCGTCAATTTATAATGGGGCGTATTTGGGTAACTCGTTCCCTCTTTCACTGTTATTTTAACGGGATCTACTCCTTTCATTAATCCTACATCTTCTCCTGAAAAGTCCCACACTTCTTCTTTCACTATCTTTTTCAATTCAATTGGGATTTTCTCTGTATTAAATACAGGAAACAAACCATTTACTTCTGGTTCTAAATTCACCATTGTCATTTTATACAGCACATCCTCATCTGGAGTCTGAAATGCAATTCCGTCTGGGGTACAATAGATAGTGCAGTTCATCTTGCACAATAAATCGCGTCCTAAAAGGTTCACGGGACTACAATCGCATACCACAAATCGGTGCATTTCACTAAAGGGACCAATTCTTACCTTCACTAATTTAGTAAGAGGCGTTTTAATTTGCTGATTTGATACTCCAACTACTTGGATATGTTCACCTGAGAGAGGAAGGTTTGGAATTTCCACTGACCTAACAGTAGAAAGGGTAGCTCCAGTGTCAACAAGGAATGTTACATTTGCACCATTCACTTCTCCATCCACAAATGGACCAGACTGATCTACCTCTAGAGTTGCGCCAAGCACGCACTCTTCCCCCTCTCCTAGGCACCGTCAGGAACTTTCATCCGTGTCATCCTCATCCTGTCGTAACCAATATTGAGAAATTGCAGCTGCACGCGGCAACTGTGTTACCTGTTCTCCTCTGTAGAATCCTGTTTCTGCACTGTATTTCTGTTGGTTAACACTCTTGGGAAGTGGTGGTTGTGGCACCTGACCTTGTTGAGTAACTACCTCACTCTGCACCTGTGAATTTAATGATTGATTTTCCACATTAGGTTTTGGAGGAAGTTTACACTTGTTTCGCCAATGTCCTAGCTTTCCGCAGTTGTGGCATGGCCACTTTTTCTTTGCCTCATCTATGCTCATTTGTCCTTTTCCTTTACCTATATTAGGTCGGGATTTAACCTGTCCTGTTTCATTACCAGCATTATTCAATTGAGCTTCTTGCTTCTCTGCAACTTTCACCTGTGCCCACATGGCCTTTTCTTTCAATTTACGCTGTCTACTCTCAATTTCATCACTGCAATACTTAGCATATCTCAAAACCTCATCCACTGTGCTATTCTGCCAACCAATCAAGTGCTGCTTAATCATTTCACTTATCTCTGGTTTTAATCCATACACAAACCTATATACAAAATGACTCATATCCTTCTCATTCAGTGTCTCATAACCACTATACTGTTTGAAGACCAACAACAATCTCTCATAGTAGGCGTGCACTGACTCTTTGCTTTCCAGCGTTGTTCTGTCTATTTTTACCCAATCTGTTTCTTTTGGTGGAATTTTATTCTTCAAAAAGGTAATTACTTAGTCGTACTTCCTCATCACTTCTGGTCCTGGCGCTCCTGTTTTAGCGTCCCTTGGATATTCTACAGTTGGCCAATCAATAGTAATCTTACATTCTGTCCACAAATCAGCTGGCACTACTATATCAAACAATCCATCCAGGTCTATCCACAGCACTTTTGACACCTTAACAAATCTCTCCACTTGTCTGTACCATTCTACTGGTTTCTCTCTCAATTTGGGGAAGTCATTTGTTAATGACAGTATATCCTGTCTGGTCCACGGAACATGCACATAACTACCCCCTGGAGTTTCTCTCATCGGGTATTCCCTAGCAACTGGTTCCCTATCTGTCACTGCAAAAGCCAAAGATGCTTTATCTGTCGTTTTCTCATTCTTCTTTGACCATCTATTTCTCCATCTATCCACATCACCCCATTTTCTCAATAAAACAATCAACTCTTTTATTTGGGTCAGTCTTCCTGATGTGTTCAAATTCTCTATGTCTTTCTCACAAAAATCAACTCTGTATGGTTTCTGCAACGTTCTCACTTTTACAAATTCCACTCCTAGTTCACTTGCTGTCTCTTCCAATTTGTCATGTAAATTTCTAGCTCTCCAAGTAAGACTCTTGCACAAAAACATAATCTCATCATCCTGATAATTTTTTAATTTTTCTGTTCCAATTGTTCCCAAAATCAATTCTTCCATGTCTATTTTCAACCTAATTACATCTAATGGTTTCTCTTCCGGTTCTTTTGTTTTTAGCGCTTTCATCCATTTGTTTAACTCATCTGGAGTCGGACCTACAGGCGTACTATTTAATTCTATCCAATCGCTGCTTCTTTCTGGTGTTACTGATGCGGACTCTGTCACCATAGGCATTCTCCTAATCTCATTTTCATTTATCGTCAAATTTGTAGGTGGGCTTGGTCTATAGGTACTAGCCAAATTGTGTGCACCTTCATTATTCAGTTCCATCCCTTCTCTTTTTCTTTGCAAATGTGAATTCATGGGAATCAATAAGGAATGTTCATTAATTTTCTGATTCTCAAAAATTGGCATTACTGGACCTATCGTTACTGGTACAGTTACAGCTTCCATATTCTTTGTCAATTCTCTTATTTTCTCAGTCAATTCTTTTGTCGTTTTTGCTAATTCAGTTGCATTGTCACTTTCTCTCTCTTCAATTTGTGAAGTTTTAAATTGTTCTTGTGACCTATTTGTTTCATTTCTTCGTTCGGGTTTTTATTCCTCCCAGTTTCCATTGGCGGTGCATTAGGTGTCACCACCACAGAAGTCGGTTGGTATGGAGGTGGGTTTCTGTTTAAAATATCTTCCAGCAATTAGTCATCTGTTTCACTACCACCATACACATACTTTTCTACCACTAAATGCTTCTTTTTCTCTGTACACTTTCTCTTTGCTTCTTCCTCAACTGTAAAAGCTGGAAACAAACCTCCTGTCATGTTAGCATATCTCCAACGCTTTACTCTGTCCTCATGATTTACTCCCCATAACCTTCCAGGCAGAAACTCATGATTCTTTAATCCTCTGAATCTCTCTCGCTCATACATCTCATCTTCCCATTCCGTTAAAGCTTCAAACTGTGTCGGTCTAGGTCTAGGTTCTAACATTACCATCTTTTCTCTCAAGTTCCGTAGTACGGCTACATTAAATGAACCATTCTCAGGGAAAGCCAATGCTCCATCATTCTTGGTGTATTTTGTCCAATTTTCTAACCATATGCATGTATGATATCCATATTTCAGCATCATATGTGAAGCTGGTGATTTCGGTGGAGGAATTATTTGTCCCTCTCTAGTCACTAGCTTTTTGTCTTTCTTAAAGAAGTTCTTAACTTTCGACATCCATGACGTTTTCTCTTTACCATACTCATAGTACGACATGATTCACAACCTTTTTCTCCTTAAACAATCCGCAATTCAACACTGTTCTCTATGCATTATTTTGACCAATACTAGCGCGACTCACACCAACACTCCAATCAGAGCAATTTCTGTCTCCCGCACACTGACCAATCCCAGCGCGGCTTCTGTCTACGTCAGTTCTGCTCCTGTTCTCATGTGACTAGCGCACTGTCCAATCCCAGCGCGACTCTTGTCTACGTCACTTCTGCTCTTGACCCCTCCTTTACAAAATTTATCGCCAATTTCTTTTTCAACAATTTTTGTTAGTTACAACATTTAAAACACATTTCCATTGTCTGATTCGCTAAACCGAAGAGATAGCTTTGACCATTTACACAAGAATTCTGTATTTTCCAGTAGGCAGCGCTTACCTCTACCCTACCACAGAATTTTTTGTTTCGCCGCTAAAGTAGTACTTCCTCTACCTTACCCTTCTTTCAAGCAATCAGTAAACCCGTTTCTCTGGGGATAAAACACATGTGGAGACTATACTGCTCCTGAGAATTAAGGCCAAAATTTCACAAGAAAACCGATCACTATTTCACTTACACACCTTTTATACGCAAAAATGTCCCTATTATAACACAACCTGTGTTATTACCATAATTGAACTCAGACAGTGTACAATTCCATGTGACTTCTCTTGCCACACGTGTTCCACTTCCTACTTCCCGGAAGCGTGAAAACTTACATATAACATAACGCGACTCAACAAAAAGTGTTAGACATGAACTTATCACTAATCACTAATCAATAATCACCAAACTAATCTATAGTAACCATAACTCTGCTACCAAGAAATCTGATCCAGCACTAACAATAAAAATAATTCTGCTATATACTTTGGTCATCCAGGTGCAATTACTCCTTCAACACACACACTATATCCATATGACGGTGGGGCCCATAACACCGCATATACATTCACTTACTCATTTGTTCCCTGGATTTCCTCTGTCAATAACCTAGGAGAAAAATGATTCGCTGGAAGGAGACGGGATACCTCTTTAACATGACATAATATTTCTCTTTGCTTTAAGGTATTCCGCTCATTGGTCGATGGACCAACTAGTAGGAATCAGTTGATGGTGATTAAGACCAGCTCAATCACAATAAACTCTTTAATATTTCATTTTAATCATTGAGCTAAAGAATCACTGAGTCATTTGTTTAAAGAATAATAAAGTTTATATAAAGTTTTAAATGCAGGAAATGAGGTTAAGCTTATTATTCAGATCATTACATTTGTCATCAATATAAGAATAACTTGAAATTGCAATGCATTTTTATTAGACGGAAAATAAGGTTTTCATAGTAAGAACTCTTAAAGATCAACCTATCTATCTGGGGGAAATCTAATAGTTCTAAATTAAAAATCTATCTGGAAAATTCTCCTCAAACAGCATCTTATACTCAACTGGAAAAAGAAAATAGCAGCCGCAGCATCAGCTCGTCAGCATCAGCAACCGCAACTTCACCCATCTACAGCATCTAACTTCTCCAGCATCTCACTCTCCAGCAACTACCTCAGCAACTCCCGCAGCAACTCCCGCAGCAACTACTCTCCAGCATTCTAACCCCTCCCACCAAGAGTAGGTCTTCTTATACCCTAATTCTAGCTTACAGCATAAAATGTTTCTTCTTCATGGCGTGACTCTTTCTCATTGGTCAAAACTCAGGCCCATATACATTTTAATCAAACTTCCTGGTCTTAACCAGTTCCTTGTGGAATGTCCATGCAAGCATCGTTTCCCACAGTTCATGCAATTGCTCATCCGTTTCGATCAGTCCAAATTGTATCTTTTTCTGTTACACTTTAGGTTTAACAGTTCCGTCTATTGATTCAGTTGGACTTCTCACGCTTCTTGCTGATCATCTTGGCACACATCTGCTCAGAAAGGTCACAACAGCCTTGACCATACTTCCATCTTAGCCTCTCAGCATCAGCACGTGATCATCCCTTTTCCACAGCCTCTCTCCTCTATCACATGGTCTCCCGCTCATGCGTACTCTGGCAACTTGCGGCCATTTTATATTGCTGCTCGACAGGCCTAAGCGCACTATTTTCAAAGATAAACAAAATATTGTTAAAACAAAGAAATATAAACCCTTTCGTTTCCTCCCGTCTTTCTACGTACCCCAATTAGGTATTACCTAGCAAAAAGCAACATATAAAGCTGTCCCTTACTTACCATCGCTTTATTTTGCAACCACACGTTTTATTTAAATGCACAGATCATGCATTTATTATGTTAATTAGTACGCAACTATTATGTTATGTTTAGACACGTAAACAATTATAAGTTGATTATTTTGCACACGGAATAGCGTGTTACCTTTAACCCTTAACATGTAACATACATTGTTGGTTATTTACTTAAACGAACATGTTTATTAATTATTTTACGAAAACATTAGGAGGTTAAAAAATTTTCATTTACCCTGCTCCATCAGCAGCGCAAATGTTGATGAGTAAACTCGCTGCTTCTAAAGACCTAACAGCGTGGAATGAATGCGGCGAATTTCTCTACAAGGGGCAGCCGGTTGTTGGTTCACACATGTACGATCTAGTCTAAGGTCTCACGCACCCCAAAACCCTAACGCAGCAAAATGCTCCTAGAGGATGGGATCAGTTTCTGCGAGCCGCCGCTGAACTCAACATCCCTTCCACCCTCGTGGGTAATAACGATCACCGACGTATGCTTGAAAGTTTGAAGGCACCCTTCCCTCCATCGCCAGCCGCCTCTGACGCCCCACGACTATCCCCCTCTTGGAGCACCCCACTTGCGACGGCTGTACAGCCAAAAAGGACACTGCAAAAATCCCATACGTGGATTAATCCTTAATGTTTCTACAGACTTTTTGAATAACTGTGCCTATTACGTGTATAACCGTGTCTGATTTTTCTTCATATATTTCTCTAGTAATGGATGTCATTGTAATGCGCACCCTACATAGCTGTTTGTAATAAACACTTTTATAACTTTTCAACCCGTCTCACTCGTCTTTTAAAACATTTTAATTATGGGGTATGTGGCAGCATAGAAATACAGAGTCTGAATGCGTGCTTTAAAAAAATGTCTTTATTTTAAACGTTCATCATTAAACATACACGTGTTACATTCCCTTACAATTTTGACAGGCGCTATATTCTGTTTTCACGGGTCTGACCGATGCCCTTGTGTTTTCTTTTGCATATTTCACAACTAGACTGTCATTGTTAACAAGGTCATGCGTATATAGATTTAAGAAATTTCTAAACGTCACACCCTCCGCCATTTTACTGATAAAATAAATACAGTGTTCCCCGCATGTGATGGCTAACGAATCCTGGACCCTTAGCTTGTTATACTCAACCCGCGCTGTGGCTTTTTTCACAAACTTGAATATGGGCTGTGTATAGATACTGTGTTCGGGGAACTCTGCTGTACTGTCAAACACTGTAACCTTGTCACTATCTATAAACACGGCCGCCCAGTGTGTTCCACCCTTGTAATGAGGATCTGTGTTAAAGACTAGGGTGCGTGGTCTTTCCGACCCTATTTCGGTCGGTAGCTCATCGCTAGGGAAAACACCTAAAAGTATTTCCTAGCGTATTTATGTCTGCTTAAGAAGTCCCGTATCTGCACAGTGTCCATTTCACAAACGTTTTAAAGATAGTCAAACAAAATCTGTCTGGTGTGGTTGATCTGAATGATGCTGTCAAATACCGAGAATACGACCATGTTCACATTCGCAGGTAGCGGATTACTAAATCGTATTTCAGCTTTTAGATTGCCGTTTTTGACCAGGTTGTTGTGATCACCGTCTTCCATGTCAGGAGTCAGGTCGAATGCGAACAGCATGTATCCGGCCCCATAGCCTTCACTTGTCACGGCTACCCCGCAGTCCCGTATATGCTTCCCGGTTATCGAAACCAACCCCTGGTATTCCCTGATGTAGTTGGAGGTTATCAAACTGGGTGTATAGGGTTTTGCAGGAATCACGGTGCCCTCGTGGACCAGCGCAGCGTAGTTGATGTTGTAGTGCTTAAAATTGAAGGGATTTGAGCCGTAGACGCCGCTAAAAGCTGTATTGTCCACAAACCCGATGATGATAAGCTTGGGTAGTTATCCCATAAATAAATTCTGTTGCTGAGTTAACCGGGTACCGGCAGGGATGCTGAATACCTTCAGAGCTACTCTTTCCACAGCGTACTTGGCGTTTGATATTTGCAAAGCGTCGGCGTGAGCGAGTCTGACGCTCGGGTACACTTTCACCCTCTTTACAAACAGACTCGCTGACAGTATGTCCAGCTTGTACTGGTCCGCATCCCCGCTGATGAGACAGAATGTGTCCTTGTTGCGCGTGAGCTTGATCTTAAGATCAATTCCGTTGATGAGCAGCTTATCTTGGAAGAAGAGGTCTGAATGTATGCGCCCCAGGAGGTGAAACTGGCGACTGCCCCCGCAAAACTTGCTCTTTTTACAAAACCCTGATTATCACCGTCCAGCTCCTTGGCTTCAAAGTGTCCGGCTGTGTCCTTGTAGAAGAGTCCCGCTGAAAGCTGCGTGTCGAGGGCGTCGCTACTGTAATTTAGAATACTCTCGAGGTAGGCTCTGTAGGCGTACATGTTATCGCTCTGTGTGATGAGTCGATCGCCCAGGGTGATGTCCACCTGATTAAACAAGGTTGCTAGGGGGTAAGCGATCGTCGCCACTTTAGCGTCTGCGGCTATGTCGGAACCATCCGGATTTACGATTTTACACATAAGATGGAGTAGCGTGTTGTTGAGATCCAAATACATATCCGTGGACCCTGATACATAAAACTCTATAGGTGCCAGAGGCGTCAAAGCTGCTAAAGGTGATACCTCCATGAAGAAGCTGTTTTCGATGCTTGTCTGCGTGGGCTTTAGAGTAAACAAGTCTAACTCGGATTTGGCGCACTCGCCCGATGCACAGTGTACGAAAGCCATACTTTAGTTTGCGCCGCTTTAAAAAATATTTAGTTTAGAGGCAGATCTCTTCTTCTTCGATGTTCTCTTCCGTCTTGGGGTTTTTCTTTTCTAAGTGCGCTTTGAAGAACTCCTCCTTTTTTTATAGGGGGCAGGCGGTCCTCTGCGTCTTGAAGCATGGCGCTTCCTTTTAATAGTGGCGCGAGGCCTGTACACCAAACCGATACCAAAGGGGATGATGGACGGAGCGTTAGAGCAAATCAAACACTCACCCCCAGTCAACTGATCTGGGTTTAATCCATCATCATTCTTTAGCTCACTCCACCACCCCAGTTCAGACATGGCCATATGCAAATCAGTCTGACCCTGTGCCTCATGGGAACAGTCCAGCCCGAACTGCCAAGCCATGTCTTCCCTGGACCGTAAACAAGCATCCTGGGACCGGTTTCGGGTTCAAAACCCTCATCAGCCAGGCTATCTTGAATCCAGTGGCAAAGTGAGCAAGGGACCCACGTCTGGGCATACCCTGCCAACTTAGGGCGAACAAAGCGATACCAAAGGGGATGATGGACGGAGCGTTAGAGCAAATCAAACACTCACCCCCAGTCAACTGATCGGGGTTTAATCCATCATCATTCTTTAGCTCACTCCACTACCCCAGTTCAGACATGGCCATATGCAAATCAGTCTGACCCTGTGCCTCATGGGAACAGTCCAGCCCAAACTGCCAAGCCATGTCTTCCCTGGACCGGAAACAAGCATCCTGGGACCGGTTTCTGGCTATTCAGTCGTCATCAGCCATCAGGGGACATCCGGTATACACAATCCTTGAGACTGAGTTCTTCCATAGACCGACAAAGGCCATTGCCAAAACCAGTAACGGCGCAGCCCGTATCCTTAGGTGTTTCTTGTTGAGCATTCTCGTCCATTACCAAGGTTGTTAAGCTGCGGTAATATCTATTGATAGGGGCCTGGGACCCACCCAACAATGGTCTTTTCACAAGTGGGCTGTATCTCTTCATTTTGATGTGGGCACCTTTTCGTATTCAGGCGTCTGCTTGCTGTACAAGACTCTTAAGGATGCCTTATATATATCCTAAATAGCCTCTAAAAGGGGGGCGTACACCTCTACATCACAACATGGACAACCAACGTCATAGGGTTCTGATTCGCTGCCGTCTCCAAAAGCAGCTCCCGCCCTATGGCAGACCGCCCTTTGGGTCAAATGGGCACCTACATCTATCATAAGGGCTTGGCACCTGTCACCTTTAAGGACACAGCGAGGTGGGGCGTGGCACCTGTCACTTTTAAGGACACAACGAGGGGCTTGGCACCTGTCACTTTTAAGGACACAGCGAGGGGGGGGCGTGGCATCTGTCACTTTTAATGACACAGCGAGGGGGGCGTGGCACCTGTCACTTTTGGGGACACGCATGATGAGGAAAGGTATCCTTGCTTTCTACTCTTGTGGCCCTAAGCATTGCCAGATTTCTACCTTTGTTGTTGGTGCAACTTTCTTAGAAAGAACCAGCATGTTTTCTTATCTTGGAGTCATCTTTGATTCAGTTGGTTCTTGGGCACCTAACATCACACATCATAGGCTGAAGTTATCCAGGGCAATCGGCTTCCATTTTAGTCTACCTCAGCCCCCTGTGAGGCGGGGACTTTCACCGCTTTTGAAGATCTATGTGACTCAGTGTGTCCCTGTTGCAACATACGGGGCCGAAATATGGGGTATTGCCAATGCAAAGCCATTCAGGGGGAGGAAAACCACTTCTGTAGAAAAGTTCTCTCTGCCCCCTTATCCTCCTCCCATTTCATTTGCCAAGAGGAGTTGGGTTTGACCTATATGGGTGACTGTATCAGAGTTCGTCCCTACTCTATGGCTATCTATCTGGAGAACTAAGGAGGAGGCCTTCAACAGAGACACCATCAAGGACTGTTTAGAATGTGAAAATGACCTTGGCATACCATGGTTAGCATAGAAAACATTTCAGGAGATTGGGCTGTCTCACGCCTTTACGGAGCCTTGTTCCAGCGGGAGTTTAAATAAAAAGTATGTGAAAACACCAATACTGAATCATGCCCGATCTCATAGACTTTCCGTGGAAATGCTGAAGCCATCTGTCCAGCCTATCTGCATCTGAGCCTGGATAGTTCTCCGACTCAATATCTGTTTAGCACACCTGGGCATTGGGAAAGATGTCTATTATTTTGTTTCAGGGCGGACACCATTAAGTACTCACTCTGCTTCCCACTTCCTATCAAAAAACACCTTGGCACTTGCCTAGGTCTTGTGACGGCAGACCCGGGTAAACAATGTTAATTTTACCTTTTTTGTGGATTTTATAGAAAATATACCAAACAATTTTTTATGCCTTTCATGAAGTCTCAGAATTTTAGGCAGTGCAGCGCAGCTTTTAATTTCCTACAACAATTGACAGATGTTGAGTCTTGCTCTTATGTTGGCTCTTCTGTGAGAGCTGCTGTGCGGTCGCGAAGAACGATGCACTCTGAGAAATGTATTAAATTCATTGCTTGATATGTTTTTTATTTGCACTTGACCTACTGTATATTGCTGCATTTTTTATATGATTTCCTATCTCACAGTATTTGAAATTGTCCCTGAATGTGCATCTTTTTGTATATTAAGTTTTTAACTTAGATTGTGTACTTTCATGGATGCATCTTGCATCCAAATAAAGTCTTTTCGGGTTCAGATTCTGAATTGTATTACATCTTAGCTACCAGCTATTTGCCTGAGCAATCCTTGTCCCATTTTAGGATTGTAAAACTGAAGCTTAAAAATATTTCTGAGACCAAGTAGAAATAAATCCTTTACCTTCAAGGGTTCTATAAGATATGATTTGTCATGACTTTAATTTCTAGATTGGATGTGAATCATTTTTAGGTTTCGCCTGTACTGAGTTTACGTGCATGGTTGTGTGAATTGGTTGTGTGAATGGGCGAGTGTGTGGGTGAATGTGATGGGTGGATGAATGAGTGTGTGCATGGCCGGCTGCTGGATGAATGCCTGAGATACTGGGGGCATGAATGTTTGACTGAGGGTATGCATGTGTGAATCTATTCATCTGTTCAGCCTGCCATTGGTTTAAGTATTCACTCACCTAATCATGAATGCTCGCACTCAGTCAAAAATTAATCCATTCAGTCATTCATCAATGTGCTCATCCATTCATACACACAGTCACTCCCTCATGCATCCATCAATGCACTCATTCCTTCACCCAATCAATCATCACTGCTTTCACTCATCCAGGCAAGAAGAAGGCCTCGCCATCATCCATAAAGTCCTCTTGTCCTGCACGCTAGGCAAGAAAGTAACACTCAACTCCATGGAGCTGCTAAAATGCCATTCCCCAACTCTACAACTCAGACCGCCAACAGACCTCCAACTTCAATCTCATCTACAGACCTCACTGGCAGAACAAGGACTGCATTGATGAATCCTCAGATATCCTCACCACCTTCTCCACAAGACATTCCCACACAATGCTCTTGGGTGACTTCAACCTTCCAGACAGCACAATTTCAGAAAACACAAGAGACACCATCTTCAACGCTCAACGTGGCACAGCATATCACATAACCAACACACTCTTAAGGCCAAATCCACGACCTTATCTTATGAAAATAACCAACAATCTAATGCAAACCACTCATATTCCTGCACTTGACCGACCACGTTGCCATCCATATCTCCATGCTCGGAGTCCTATCAACAAATCAAAATGAACCCCAAAGAGAAGAATAAACCTTCAGATCCTTCAAAGACTTTTTCATAGTCAACCTAACTCTTGAACTCATTCTCAACTTTACGTTCAATGTCCAACACCCTTGTAAACAACTTCAATACTTTTTGGAAAATTATGTGAACATACCGCTCAGTAGATTTGTAGAGCGATTCTTGTCACCCGTGAGGGTATCCAGGAGCTGGCAGGGTCCAAGTGATTAGCCGAATAACCGGGTCTTTAGGGACTATCGGAACTCTGGAAGAGATGGAGAGGTCCGTAGATGAAAAGGTAGCTCATTCCATGTCTTTGCTGCTAGTAAGGAGAAGCAGAGACCTTCATATCTGCTACGTCAGATGCGGGGGTGAGGGTTAGAGAAAGAGACGCAGAGTGGAGGTGTCTGGAGGGCTGATGGAAGTTCAGGCGGTGGTTCAAATAGGCGGGTCCGCAGTTGTGTGGGGCCTTGTATGCATGGCTCAGGAGTTTGAACTGGCATCTGTACAGGGAGCCAGTGGAGTTTCCTGAGGTAGGGGAGGATGTAGATTCATCTAGGGAGATCCAAGACGAGTCTGGCTGCGGTGTTCTGTATGGTCTGTAGTCATCGGAGGAGGTGAGCTGCAATCCCTGTGCAAAGAGTGTTGTCATAGTCCAGTCGGCTGGTGATGAGGGCCGGGGTGATGGTGCATCTTGAGCTTTGGGGTAGCCATTTGAATATCTTATGAAGCATGCGGAGGAGTGGAGGATGAAGAAGCAGGAGGAGGAGACGGAGTTGACCTGAGTCGTCATGGTTAGTTTGTTGTCCAGAATGATGCCTAGGTTCCTAGCACAGTCAGTGGGGGTAGGAGTGGCTCTGAGTTCTGAGGGCCACCAGGATGCTGCCAAATGGGAACTTTTGTTTCCAAAAAACAGTACCTCTGTCTTGTCCGGGTTCGGGGTAAGGAAAATATGATACCGACACCATCAGTGAAACCACCAACACAAGCAGAACGCTTTTCAAGACAATCAACCCCCTGCCAACCCCACCTATTCCTCACTGCACCGAAAAGTGCAATGCCATCAACCTCTTTCGGGAAAAATACTGAAGATCTGGAAGCACATTAACAACACCAAGCCTGCTTCTCCTCTTACACCCACCCCTTCCTATTGAATCCCAGAATGGTCCGTCTTCAAACCCTATTTCTCATAGATCTCGACAACATGCTTAACTCCCTCAGAGCCACTAAATATTAAGATGACGTCTTTGTCCTGCATCAAAGCTCCCTTTGGGGATGCTTTCTCACCCATACGCACCTTTCGTAAAGCCTCCCTCAATCACGGCATCTTTACAGAAGCTTCCAAGACTTGTCAGATCCTCCCACTCCTAAAGAAACCTACACTACACCCTAGTGACTTCGCCAACTATCGGCCCATCACTCACCTACTATTTATTGGCATGTTCATTGAAAAATAAGTCTGTTCAACTCCAAGATCACATCAAGGCTAACCATCTCCTGAATGACTACCAATCTGGCTTGAGATCACACTGCAGCATGGAGACCACTACTTTATTCATTGTAGATGGTGCCCTCTTGACCACAGATGAAGATGACACCTGCCTCTGGATATAGGGGTGGGCGGAGTTCGCGTAGCTGCACTACGCGGATTTCCGTGGAGTTGCAGAAAAACTCAGTGGAATTCTGCGGACTTCCGGTCCCCCCTAAATTCGGCTCTCAAACATTCCTTCAGCTCCACACTACAACTGTGACTTCTTCCAGCCATCACACGTCTGCTGCAATCACACCTGTACGTACCTGAACACACCTCGGGGTTGACCGCTCGCCAGCATGATCTCTGTGCCTCGGGCGGAGCGACCTCTTGGCACTGGTAACTAGACGCTACCCTATCGAAGAGGTAGTGTTAAGTCCTCTGCCGCGTTTTGACCGGTCCCGGCATGCCATGCGATGCGGTGACACTCTAGCTGGAATGTTGCTGACTCATGGACTTCTCCAGCATAGGCTGAAACTGAGGCACTTCCCGGGGGAGAGATGCCCGGGGGCAGTGGCGGCTTGTGACACCCCCGGGAGAGCTGGTAAGATTTGTTGAGCATTGTTGTGGAGGTGACTTCGGGCACTCACCTGCGAGCAGTCTCCTGGGCTAGAAGCATTGTGCTCTCAATGCCTGTGCCTTGCACCTGTTGCTCTGTGTCCTGCACGCCAGGGTGGCAGAAGGGGAGGGCTGTAGAAAGGGCAGATTGTTGAAGTCACCTTTCATTTAATGCCTACCACCGATACTGCACACTGACCTGCTCCAAACTTCCTGTTTGTCGAGATGACAGAAAGGAGGCTGGAAAATAAGCTTTCCGTCTACTCGCCAATATTTATTTCTGTACTCTGAGTCAGGACTGGGGGTTGGGCAGCGGTGGCAAACTCCGCCAAGCAGCGGAATCAGAGTTTTTTGCTGAACTCCGCACTCCCAGCGGAGTGTGGAGTTGGCAAAACTACTCAAACTCCGCTGGCGGAGAGGAGTTCACCGCCCACCCTTACATTTGACACAGTTGACCCTCTCACCCAAGTACACACCCTGGAGTCTTGAATGGGATTCACTGACAATGTCCTTTACTAGTTCTCCTTCTACCTTTCCAACAAACACCAGTTTGCTCATATTGTCAGCTCCAAGACCAAAAGATCCCTATCACCCGTGTGTCTCCCAGGATTCCTATACTGTCTCCTGTCATCTTCAACCTCTATATTGAGCCACTTGGTTCTCTACTCACAGATAGCAGCATCAAGATTCACCAATATGCTCATGGTGCACAACTCTACTTAGAAAGTCTCCTCTGTTTTAGACATTGAACACCTCAAACACTGCTTGCAAAATTGCAAACATCTACAGCAACTTCACACACCAACCCAACCTGAGAGAAGTCATTTCTAACCTACCCACCACCAACCAAGATGGCCACTTGACTGAATGGACAACCCTCACCAGAAACGACACAGCAACAATCAGGCAGACCATCCACTCGGGCCCCAACGGACCCATGCTCCCACCACATCTACAACGTGTTAACATCACCAATCAGCACCACCCTGACCCACATCATCAACACCTCGATCACGTCCACCAATTTCTTAGATGAATGGAAACTTGCAGAAATCAACACCCTCCTCAAGAAGCCCACAGCTGACCCGAATCAACTAAGCAAATGCCGACCCATTTCCCTGTTCCCCTATCCAGTCAAAGTGATAGAGAAGGGCATTACCAAGCAACTCACAACCCACCTTGAACTTCAACTTCTTCTAGACAACACGTAGTCAGGATTCAGAAAGAACCACAGCACCAGAAACAGCACTCATCGCAGCCACGACCACATCAGAAACATCCTGGATCCAGGAGAAACAGCAGCCGTCATCCTGCTTGACCTCTCCGCCACCTTCGTCACTGTCTCCCACAACACCCTCTTCAAAAGACTACATGATTGGCATACAAGGGTATGCTCTCAAATGTATCTTTTTCTTCCTCACGGGAAGAACCCAAAGTGTCAAGCTGCCACCCTTCATATCAGAGACCAAGAAAATGATATGCAGTGTCCCTCAGGGATTGCCCCTCAGCCCCGCTGTTTTCAACATATGCATGACCCCGCTCACCAACATCATCCGATCACAAGACATCACCATCATCTTCTATGCCGATGACACCCAACTCACTCTCCCCCTGATGGACAAGACAAACACAACCAGAACCAACTTCACCAACTACATGACTATGGCAGCAGATTGGATGTGAACCAACTGCATGAAGCTCAACTCTGACAAGATGGAAGCACTGGTCTTCGGCAACAAGATGTGATTCATCCATGGTATTTCTCCTGGTGGCCATTGGAGCTAGGATCAATACCCACACCCACAGACCACACAAGAAGTCTAGGGATCATCATAGATGACAAGCTCAATACAACGACTCAAGTCAAGACAACCTCCTGCTTTCACATCACACGCATGTTGCCAAAAATCTTCAAATGGTTGCCTTAGAACACTAGATGGACTGTCATGCAAGTAGTCATCACCAGCAGGCTGGACTAGGGCAACACTCTCTGTGCTGGAATCTCCAAACAACTCCTACACAGACTCCAGACCATCCAGAATGCAGCTGCAAGACTCATACTGGACCTCCCATGTAGCACTCACATCACACCGCACCTCATGAAGCTTCACTGATTCCCCAGTCACAAGTGGAGCGAATTCAAACCTTTCACGCACACATACAAAGCCGTACACAAAACAGCACCACAATACCTGAACAGCTGCAGACATTTTCAATAACCCACTAGACACCTACGCTCTGCCTCACTCTCACTCGCACATACTCCCCGCATCCGCAAAAGCAAAACTGGAGGTCGCTCATTCTCCTACAGCGCACCCAAGAAATGGAACTACCTCCCTCAAAACACCAGAGCCTACTTCTCACTTCTTGAGTTCTGCAAGAAGCTGAAGACCTGGCTCTTTATATAAGCACCTTGGGATCACACACTTACACACCTTGCCAAAGTGCCTGGATACCCTCTCATTTGATTAGTGCACTATACAGATCAAAATAACATAACATAACATAATATAACATAACATAACAAAACATAACTAAACTAGACTAAATATAACCAAACTAAACAAAACTAAACATAACTAAACTAAACACAGCTAAACAATTTCCAGTGCCTATCCGAAGCTCAACCCAACCAAGACAGAATTGCTGCTATTTTACAGGAACAGCAAACAATAAACAGTACAAACCTGGCTCAATGACATGAACCTTGATGGCTACAAACCTCACATTTCACTAAATACCAAGTCACTTGGAATCACCCTGGACACTAATCTCACTGTCAAGGGGGGGGCGTGGCTGGCCGTGCCGCGAAATGGCTGCTTGCTAAGCGTGCTCCGCTGGCCGGAGTCAGAATCCTGCATTTATAACTGCTAAAAAAGTGCACCGTTACCAAATAGCTAGCGCGGGGAGAAGGGCGAACTGTCAGGAGGCCAGCGACACCCTGCAGGCTCATATTGGAGCCCGACAAGAGGAGCAGTGAGCTCCGTGGTGCGGCGACGGGAGAAGCCTAGAAAGCGGTGGAGGTAGGCGGCGGCCTGACTCCAAACTCGAGACCGCGGCTCCCGAGCCAGTGCAGGCCGCGCCGGAGGAGGCGCGCAAATAAAGATCTACGCGGGCCCTAGAGGTGAGGGCAGACTATCGGAGACCGCCGGACTACAGCGGTAAGTGCCTCCGGGTGCCGACAATCCGCGGACGAGTCCCGCCCATGCCTCAAGGAGATACACAACAGCCCCGGTGGGAGCGAGGCCTAGGAAGGCCCTACACCGCGACACGAACTGCGGGGTACTGGTGAGGACACATTCAACCGGACGCTGCCTGGTGATCATTGCCAAGAGCCGCGACACCGCCGAGGAATCCGGTGGGGGGGCATTATATGCTTCCAGTGGCCGATGACCGGAAGTGCCCAGGGAAGTTGCCTCTATATCCACTGGTTCAGAGGCGAGACTACATCCGATTCCCCCCAGAGGAGACCGTGTTGCCTTCAGGACGCAGTTATTGTACCCCCGTGGGGCTGGCGGGCGGCGATAGCGGAACCCAGTGAGAGGTAGTGGTCTGCAGCCCTTCTATCTCCAGGGGGAGCTGGCCTTTGCCTGCTGCGCCTACTGAGCCAGACAGACGACTCTACGCAGATCAGGTAACTGCCCTTCCTGGTGGCAAGATCGCACTATCGAGCCCGCAACTCGTGGCTCAGGACTGTCGCGCTGTGTTGTATACCGCGTGAGGATACCTGGAGGGGTGTGTGATATACCCTCCTGGAATTGGTGAGACAGTGCACCGAAGCCTTGGAACGCCGTGGGGTGCTGGCCGATTCTAGACACTCACAGGACGGCTGCACTACTCGGAAACGGGCCTGGCTGCCTTGTTTACACACAGTCCCACAATGGGCAAGCAGGACGCCAAACAGCCCAAGTTGAACTTCGAGCAACGTCGCACCACGAGGAATACGGAACAAGATACAGAGACGGGCGCGGAATGACAACAGGAGCTCACGGCAGAAGACCAGGGGGAAGACCTCCGCACACTCATGCTGGAGATGCGGTCTAGCCTTCGCAATATAGACACTAAACTGGATACGATGTCCTCCCAGCTCAATGCGGTGAAGTCAAAGGTGGAGGCGCATGATACTCGACTTGATGTGTTGGAAAACCGGGCCTCGGAATTCAGCGAATTTCAGGTGGAGATGAAGGAGCAACTTCTGCACATGGACAAACTCCTCGGAGTCATCAGGGCAAAGAATGAAGATTTGGAGGCCCGGTCCCGCCGTAATAATCTTTGCATTACTGGGGTCCCGGAGACGACAGCCATCGAGAAAATGGAGAGATATGTGGCCGGAGATGCTTCATGAACTTTTTGATCCCCACCTGTCCACGGTATTCGCGGTGGAGAGGCCACACCGTGCACTGGGCCCTAGGCCCCCAGTGGGAGGCACCCCCCGCCCGATATTGGCCAGAATCCTGAACTACCAGGACAGAGACACAGTGTTGCGCTTGGCCCGTGGCAAAGGCACTATCGTGTATGGGGGAAACACCATCTCCTTCTACCCCGATTTCACCCCAGCGGTACAGAGTGCACGGAGGGAATTCGTGCCGGCAAAGAAATTGCTTCTCCAAGCGCAGATACCTTATGCACTCCTCTACCCAGCAAAGCTAAAAGTCAGCTATGAGGGAACCACGCACTTTTTTACAGACGCGAAGTCAGCAATGAAGTTTGCCACGCATGTTGGTGGGAAGGCGGCAAGACGAAGCCCCAAAGAAGTAACCCCGGATCACGCAAGTTTGAGTGACAATGACTGAATGCCTGTTGGGCTCGTTTAGGATATCTTGTCCGTGACACTAGTCATTGTTTTAAGGTTTGCCTAACCTGAGATTGGGCTGTTATTGAGTCTATATTGCTATGTATCTCTTTCAGCTGAAGTTCTGGGTGATACTGCTAGCGACACAGGGAATGGTGTGAGTGGACGGGGGTGATTGGCATGTGGCAAGTATGCTATTTTTAATGTCTACCTGCTTGCACCACTAGAAAGTGCCATACCACAGGCAGCTATGTTTCCACATGCTCTGATGCCCAATTCCCGGTGCAAATTTTATGGACTATAGCACAATGTTCCTTTGACTCTGGCCACCCTGAGAAATCAGGGGAGAGTGCCGGCGCTACTGCACCCCCAAGGGAAAGCTCCCTTGCGTTATTGGAACTGGTTCCATGTTGGGGATGGGTTTTCTTCAACCTGATTGGGGGGTTGGAGTGGGTGGGGAGTGGAGAGCAGGGGTTGTTTTTTTGTTTGCTGGATTCATGCTTCTGACAGTGCCATTGCTTTTATTTGTACACACATCTGGATGCCTGTGCCGTTCTTTACCTGAGATATCCCACTCTAATGTACTCTATCCCCTATGACCACTCTGAATTTCCTTACTTGGAATATCCGTGGGATTAATGATGGCAGGAAAGCTCGACTGATACACGCGTACCTGACGAGACATCACATTGATATATGTCTCCTACAGGAGACGCATATACATTCTAACCCCTCCCCGCGGTTGAAACATGGCCGGTGGGGACCTGCATACTCCTCAGTATATTCAAACTACGCTAGGGGGGTGGCAGTTTTGATTCTTAGGGGGCTCGACTGGAGGGAGAGACAGGCACAGTTGGACCCCGAGGGACGATATGTTATACTACAGGGAACACTTCAAGGGCATGAGATGGTATTGGTTGCGATCTATGGCCCAAATACTGACACCCCTGAATTTTTTCAAAATGTTTGGGCCAGGATAAAAGCTACAGACTGTGATACCATAGTGTGGGGAGGAGACTTTAATGCTGTCCTAGACGATGCGTTGGATAGGAAGGGGGTTGCTAGAACGCTACACCCACTGGCTGGTGAGACGCTGAGGGCTATACTGGAGGATGGGAATTTGGTAGATATATGGAGATGTCTGCACCCTGGAGTCAAGGAAGGCACCTGTATCGCAGATCACCACCAGGCATGGTCCCGACTTGATTATTGGATTGTATCCAGGGATGTGACTACTTGGGTGAAGGAGGCTTCACATGTTCCTCGGTCTTTATCAGATCATGCACCTTGCCTCTTGCGGCTAGCTTTACCCAACCAAGCACAGCGGGTATACACATGGCGTTTACCGCCTAATGCCCTACTAGATGAAGCGTTCAAAGACGAAATTAGGAAGGATATCGTTGACTATTTTGAGCTAAGCACTGGGTCTGTGACTTCAATGGCTACTCTCTGGGAAGCGTTTAAAACCGTGGTGAGGGGGAACTGCATTGCCAGACAGGCGGGGGTGTTGAAGTCAATTAGAGGATCCTTAGAAAGGATAGAAAAGCGGATAAGGGAGTTGGAGACGCAGGGCCTGATTCACAGAACTAACTTACGTCAAAAACGTAAAGTTAGTACTTTTGGTATTCACAGAATACACTTACTCATTTTGGTATTCACAGAATGAACTTACTCATTTCGGTATTCACAGAAGTTAGTAGTCCTAACTTTGGGACTCCTAAATGCCTTCTGTGAATATCGAAAGTCTTAAAGTTAGGATTTTTCTCAGTTTAGGAGTAGTAAAGTCCTAACTTTACTACTCCTAAACTGAGAAAAATCCTAACTTTAAGACTTTTGGTATTCACAGAAGGCATTTAGGAGTCCTAAAGTTAGGACTACTAACTTCTGTGAATACCGAAATGAGTAAGTTCATTCTGTGAATACCAAAATGAGTAAGTGTATTCTGTGAATACCAAAAAGTACTAACTTTACGTTTTTGACGTAAGTTAGTTCTGTGAATCAGGCCCGCAGTTCTTCTCTACTGGTGCTCCTATGGCTCTGGCATCATTAAAAGAGGCTCTACTGGAGTTCGAAGAGGAGGCAGATAGGGAAGTAAAGTTCCTGGGAAAACATGCTCAAGCGCGATGATATGGGGAGGGGGATCGCCCCGGGAGGACTTTGGCCGCCATGCTCCGCCCATCACGCAATGCCACATTTGTCACTACAATAAATAAAGGGGATGGGACACAAATAAGGGGACAGAAGGACATATTGGAGGCGTTTTCAGGCTTTTACCAGGGGCTATATACTACCACCCAACAATCACCCCCGGAGGGTCTGATTCCTTTCCTCGACTCTTTACAGTTGCTGTGGTTGAGCAAAGGACATAGGGACTATCTGGACTCCCCTTTCAAGGTGGAGGATATAGTCAAGGTCATAAAGAGTCTCCCCCTCAATAAGGCTCCTGGGTCCGATGGTCTGACCACCGTGTTCTATAAAGCCTATGTTGAGGAACTTGCCCCCAAACTGCACGAACTCTATGTAGAAGCATTGGAGGCGGGAGTGCTGCCGCTGTGGCTGCGAGAAGCGATCATAGTCACTCTGATAAAGCCGGGCAAACCGGAGGATGAACTAGACTCTTACAGGCCGCTCTCCTTGATTAATGTTGATGTGAAAATATTTGCGAAACTGATCGCTAATAGGCTGCAGTCTCTGCTTCCATTAGTTGCCCGCTCCGATCAGTCGGGATTTATACCGGGCCGGTCCACAGCACATAACCTCAGAACCCTATTTTCAGTATTGCACTACTTACATCCGGACGCACAAGCAGCGGCAGTGTTCTTGGATGCCACAAAAGCATTTGACACCTTGGAGTGGCGTTATCTCTTCGCCATCTTGGAGCGTATGGGGTTCAGTCCATTATTCCTAGACCTGATAAAACTCCTGTATACACAGCCAATGGCGCGTGTGAGGGTGAATGGCCTCCTCTCTGACCCGTTTCCTGTCTCTCGCGGCACGAGACAGGGATGCCCGCTCTCCCCATTGCTCTTTGCTATAGCGATGGAGCCACTTGCGGCTCGTGTCCGGCAGCACCACACCGCGAAGGGGATCGGCTTTAGTGCCAGGAGCTTATTGATATCCCTTTACGCTGACGACGTCACGTTGTACATACTAAATCCGGCACATAACCTTGATCCAATTCTGAGGGAATTTATAAGGTTTGGCGGCCTCTCAGGTATAGCCATAAACTGGTCGAAGTCAGTAGTTTTCCCACTGACTGAAGATACCGCACAGGTCCCGTCGGAATTTCCGCTGCAATGGGCATCGGGGCCAGTGAAATATCTGGGTGTTTGGGTCAGTAGGGATATGCAGGAACTATGGAGGATGAATCATGGTCGCGCTATATCCTGGCTAGAGGGGAAGGTCACAGCCTGGGCGAGATTGCCGCTCTCACTAGCCGGTAGGATAGCGCTGGCAAAGATGGTGGTCTTACACAAATTTTTATACCTCTTTGTAAATGTTCCTCTCGTACTCACAAAGGCTTTCTTCAATACCCTGCGCTCCTTGTTAATCTCCTTGACCTGGGCAGGCGGACAGGCCCGGATTTCCTGGGAGTTGCTCACACTGCCTCTGCGACAGGGGGGTCTGGGAGCACCTGATATGCAATTATACGCCTGGAGCGCACAAGCCCAATTTTTGCATTTCTGGATACACCCCACCCCATTTCAGCCGCATGTGGCCGTAGAAGAAGATATGGTTCGCCCCTTGCCGTTGGGAGTCGCACTATTCGGGAAGTACAAGCGCCCGCGTGAGGGAATAGATACGGTCGAGACACTGCGTTGGGCCTGGCATGGTTTGTGGGAGAGATCAGGTGCACAAACCCTATATGCGCCATCCATCCCCCTGGTTCAGAATCCGATGCTTTTCCCCTCCAATGCTGGGCTTGGAGGAAAACTGGCGAAAACGATGGGGCTGGCCACATTTGAGGATTTGTACCCGGGCGGACAGTTCAGAACACTCCCGGTAGCTGGGGAAACTGGCCTTGTGCCGTTTGCTGAGATTTTCACGTACCATAAACTCAAAGCGGCGTGCAGGTCGTTGCATGACACATTTCCGAGTGCCCCACCCACGATAGCGGCTTTAGAAAATGTCCTTGCACAGGCGTCCTCACGGAGACTCATCACTAGAATTTACAATCACACACAGGCATCAGCCCCCATTACGCAACCACATGCATAGACGGCGTGGAACGCTGACCTCGCGACCCCACTGTCGGAGGAACAATGGCTGTATTGTTGTGGCCAGCTCACGGCGCTGTCCCCGAACTATAGGCTTCATCTCATACATTTTAAGTTCCTACACAGGATTCATAGAACACCAATAAGCCTGCACAGGATGGGTCTGAAAGACGAGGATAGTTGCTAGCGTTGTGGTATTGCTCCGGCTGGGTTTCTCCATGTAGCGTGGGACTGCCCAAAACTGGGGACGTACTGGTTTAATGTGGGAGAAATCATAAAGCAGATCATAGGCGTAGCTGATACTCTCACTCCTATGCAGGGGCTGCTCGGATTTGTCAAGAACACACCTGTAGAATATAGGAAGCTACACGCTATGCTATTACTATTTGCGAAGCGCCGCGTAGCTCTGCACTGGGGCAGCAGAAGGCTCCCATCTAAGGAAGATTGGATTAGGGATGTTGTGTTTGGTCAGACCCAGCTGTCCATCTACTGGGAGTTGATGCCATCTGCCTCGCGACCGAAAGATATCTGGCTGCCATTTATAGAGTGGATGCGCGAGCATAGTAGCCCAGCTGATGCCTCGCCATGTGATGTGGTCCGGGGTAATTAGAATGGACAAGGTATTGGGTCGACCCCAGCAGTGGGATGGGGTCACGTATGAGGTGATGAATGACCTTTGGTAGGCTAGTTGTCCCTGAATTAGAGATGTCTTGAGGGGTTCATTCAGTTGTGTTCACTATCCCTGAGCTGAAATCGAGCAAATTGTCATACATGAAGGGTTATTTCTTATGGGAGGGGGGCACCGGGGCACCTAATGTATCTGGCCTGATTCCTCGTTTTTTTTTCTCTCCTTCTGCTTGTATTATTTTAATGCCGCACTACACCAGATCATATTGTACCGTCATGTAAATCTGTATTACACATGCACTGTTGGGGCATGAACGAGGCACTACTGTTTGTTGTACTATGTTTATGAAATGTCAATAAACAAAATAAAAAAATAAAAATCTCACTGTCAAGGAACACATTGCAAAAAAAGCAAAGACAGCCTGGTACCAGCTCTCTCTTCTAAAGAAAGTGAAACAGTTTCTTCCAGGACGTGACTTCAGAACTGCTGTTTAAGCATCAGAAATTATCCTGTTCACAGGAAATGGATAACACACATGCAGGTAGCCACAGGCAGGCAGCAAATGCACACAGAGTTGCACACACAGTAAAACAATCTGTCAAACACCTATGGACAAACGCAGAATCTCTCAATCTTACAGTCCTTAGAAAACTATATCTAAGACACACTCAAATACAATATGAATTATAAACTATAACCATGTGAACCTTTTCCTTATTAGCATGTTGAGAATATGTCTATTTTACCAAACCCACAAAGTTCATAGATGCCAGGTGGATCCAAGTCATGCGTGACACCTTCAGCCTGTATGTGGTTTTTAGCCAACATCATTTTGCATTATTATGCTTTATTAGCGTATATACTTTCCATTCCAGTGGCGAGACCTAAAGCCCATTCTGTGTGGTCCTACAATGTGATATTTGTATAGCGCTTCATACCTGTGGGAAAGTTGTTAAGCACTCGTCTTTGTAGCAGGTTTCTGTGTGCCCCTCAGAGATCATAGTTGAAAAGGTGTTGTTTGTTGTTTGGCTTCTAGTGGACGTGCTGGCTGAGTTTCTATTTGCCTTACGGCTGAATAATGCCAGAATGGTAAAGTGTTTTTGGCTAAAAAATGAAGATTGGGTAATGGTGTCACACATCACTCTGTGGCCCCTTAGCTGCTGACCACACAAAGAAATGTCTGTTTGCAAAAGTGAATGACCAAATAGTGGAGAGAGGTTTTGATCTTACATAAGTGAACTCAAATATTTGATTCAACAAATAAACTTCAGACCCATAACAACTGATTCACAAAGAGCATCCTCAGTCGTGATGGGATCTCCGCACTTGTGGTGGGACCTCTGCACTCGTGATGGGACCTCTGCACTTGTGGTGGGATCTCCACACTTGTGGTGGGACCTCTGTACTCGTAGTGGGATCTCCGCACTCGTGGTGGGATTTCTGCACTCATGAAGGAGTCTCCGCACTCGTGGGGGGATCTTCGCACTCGCGGCGGGATCTCCGCACTCGTGGTGCGATCTCCGCACTCGTGGTGGGACCTCCGCACTCGTAGTAGGATCTCGGCACTCATGGTGGGATCTCCACACTCGTAGTAGGATCTCTACATTTGTGGTGGGATCTCTGCCTCGTGGCCAGACATTCGCACTTTTGTGGTGGGACCTCCGCACTCGTGGTAGGACCTCTGCACTCGTGGTAGGATCTCTGCACTCATGGCAGGATCTCTGCACTCATGGCAGGATCTCTGCACTCAAGGCGGGATCTCTGCACTCGTGGTGGGACCTCCGCACTCGTGGTGGGATCTCCACACTCATAGTAAGATCTCTGCATTTGTGGTGGGATCTCTGCACTCGTGGCCGGATCTTCGCACTCTTGAGGTGGGACTTCCGCACTCGTGGTGGGACCTCTGCACTCGTGGTGGGATTTCTGCACTCATGGCATGATCTCTGCACTCAAGGCGGGATCTCTGCACTCAAGGTGGGATCTCTGCACTCGTGGTGGGACCTCCACACTCTTGTGGTGGGACCCCTGCACTCGTGGTGGGATTTCTGCACTCGTGGCAGGATCTCTGCACTCATGGCGGCATCTCTGCACTTGTGGTGGGATCTCCGCACTTGTGGTGGGATCTCTGCACTGCAGTTTCTCATTGCAGAGATCCCGCTATGAGTGCGGGGATCCCGCCACGACTGTGGAGACACCGCCACGATTGCAGAGGCTTTTTGTGAATCAGGCCCAGTGTGTTTTCACAATTTCTCCTCATCTTTTTTAATCGTCTGAAGTCACCTTTTATGGTTCTATTGTCAGTCAGTAGAGTGAGCCTGTTATTGGTAAATGTGTTGTATGTATTTCCAAAGCCTGGTGGTGAGACTCCACTGAAGCCTGTCAGTGAGTAACCCCCCCACTGAAGTCTGGGGGTGACTGTGATTTCAGTGACCCTGTACTGGTCTGCAAGAACCTATGGGGAAGTGAGACTCCACTGAGATCTGTAGCTAAGTCAGAACCCACTCATGCCTAGATTAATGAGATGCCACTGAAATATATGACTGAGCTAGAATCCACTGATGTATGTGGACTAGTGAAACTTCACTGAAATCTATGCGTGAGGAGAGTAGAGTGAGTCAGCTCTGAATTATATGTGTGCGTGACGCTCACTGTACTGTTCGGCTGAGTGAATCTGTAGTGACCTTTGTGGATGAGTGAGACTCCACGGACATCCAAAGACCAGCAGGGTCGCCACCTTGGTATATGTCAAGAGTACACCTTGGTTCCAGTCCTGGGAATTTCTGCTAGAGACACCCATGTTAGGTGTGTTACACCAATTGGTTAAATGGAAGCACCAAGGACCTCAACTGAGCCGCACACCCCCCCTCACCCACTAGTGCCTTGAGACCCTTACAGGTGAGTAGTGCGCTTTACAAACCCCTGATTAATTGATTGATTGATTGATTACTCCCAGAACACATTACACCATCAAAGTGGCTTCTGTTCACATTTGGTAAAGAACCACGCTTTCCTGTTGTTACCCTGCCACTCTTTTCTTGTGCCTAATCTCAAGGCAAGTTTTCTCTGACATTCCTCTGGAAAGAAGATATGGCAGATTCAGGTTGAAATAATAATTCATATACAAAAGGACGTATAATACACAGGATGCCCATATTAAAAAAAGGCAGCGTCAATAAAAATGTTGAACATACAGGTCTATTTTGGAATAACCCGCTGCAAATCTGCTATCTATATTAATCGCAAGCTTTAAAATAAAATCACATTAGTATATCAGACTCTGTGTCTCAGAAGCAGCAAACTCACGGAAACTAGATCTCTCCATCATTCTATCAATAATTAGAACATATTTTCTGAGTTGTTGAGAGGTGTTAGTGCAGGTTACAGAAAATGTATTAGCAGAGCAGCTGCAGGATTCACGGATTCAAAGTAATCGAAGGTTGGGGGGATAACATCAGCACCCTGCCAGAGTGACTCATGCTGGACTGGTTTTTGGTGTAGGTATCTGAAAGACAAAAATTGTCAAATGCAAGGCTGTGCCAAAAATAAGTCACATTTTTCTTTGATTAAGGGTTGAGCAATTGCACAATGTGCATTGTAGATAGTAAGAAAGGAGAGATTAACGTTGAGGAGAACAACTTTCATCTGAAGCACGTCCAACCACAAGGTGAAAGGACCATTGAGCAAAGTAATGTTTGTGTTGACGACCTTGAGGCTCATTGAGAGCCTGACGGGCAACCCCCCCCCGTCAGGCTAGATGCCCCTAAGCTTTCCTGGTGGACGACCACCTGACGGGGATGTCTTCAGAGCACCTGTCGGTGAGGCGGTTACCATGCAGGCAGCAGAGCTTGCAAAGTGGGTGCAATGTTTGTGGCCATGCTCATGAAGCTTTTTTGTTTTTCAAAAAGACTAGCAAGGCGAGAGCAGGTTATGTACCCCCTAAAAAAAATCTTTACCCTTCTAAAGAGTTCACAAGAACCACACACCAGTGTCAAGAGCTACACAGCACTGGCTGTGCTTCAAGAAGCAAGAATTGCAATACTGTTAGTCAGGACTACCCGGTGGCAAAGCAAAGGGGTAGGGAAGGGCACCCTGGGCAGCACGAGTTTTGGGGGCGCTGATTCCCCCCGCTCTTATTTATTTATTTGAAAAGTTTTATAAAGCGCGTACAAGACCCAGGACGGGTATCAGAGCGCTGTACAAAGAGGACAATTGGCGTTGCCGTGAGGAGACAGTAAAAAGTACAAAAAAGTATCATATGAGGAACCAGGTGAAGGCCCTACTAGACGAGGCTGTGCAGTTTAAGCAGCGCACTACGCCCCAAGAATGACACAGTACATTTCGAATCGAGTACATATTTCAAACCATAAAGAGAAAATGATTGTCAGGCATACATTTCAATACACAAAGAAAAATTATTGTCAAGCACTCGAGGGAAGTGATTATCACATGACATTGACGCTATTGCTGCTGAAGTTCCTCCAAAGGTAGCTTTTTGACTTGTTTCTTGAATGAAGCAGTTGAGGGGTTGGCTCTGATTTCCGTTGGTAGGGCATTCCAGATTCTTGGAGCCAATCCTGAGAAGGTGCGATTGTAAGTTCTTTTTTTGTTGAATTTAAGTGGTTTCAGTAGTAGGGTATTGGAGCTTCTTAAGTTTCATCTGGATCCGGAGAGCTCAAGTTTCTTTGGCAGGTAAACGGGGCTATTGAAGTGTATAGCTTTATGTGTCAGACAAGCTATCTTGAAGTGGATCCTTGCTTCAATGGGAAGCCAGTTAAGTTGAATTAAGTCAGGTGTGATAAGATCATGCTTTCTG
Organism: Calotriton arnoldi; assembly: GCA_963921515.1. Classification (NCBI taxonomy): domain Eukaryota; kingdom Metazoa; phylum Chordata; class Amphibia; order Caudata; family Salamandridae; genus Calotriton; species Calotriton arnoldi. The sequence continues at coordinate 406,273 of CAWUFW010007722.1, read as the reverse complement.
GAGCCTGTGATTAGTCTGGCAGAGGCGTTCAGAGTAGCTCTTAGCGGAGCTAACCTTGCTTTAGGAAGCCCTGCTAGGGTTACCAAGCCATATTCTACTCGCGAGATAACAAGGGATTGGACTGCTGACTGGATGTCCTCGGGAAGTAGGAAAGGTTTGATTTTCCTGAGAGTGTTGAGCTGATGATTGGCACTCTTAGTAGTGGCACTGATGTGTCCGTGCATGTTTAGAAATTTGTCCAGGGTGACACCTAAAGAGCAAGCGGAGTCCACCACGCGCGGGGAGCAGTTGAGTGCAGAGATATTTTTGATCCAGTTTTGCGTTTGGGTCTCTTGGTTGCGGGGTGTAATCAGGAGCAAATTCTGTTTTGAGGGAATTTAGTAACAGATGGTTAAGCGTTAGCCATTGATGAGTTTTTTGGAGCGCTCCATTAAGAGTTTTAATGTCATCTGGAGAGGAGATCTTCAAAAACAGTTGAGTATCGTCCGCGTACATATGGTATTGAATGTTTGACCCGTTCAGAATAGCAGTTAGAGGTTCCATGAAGAGATTGAAGAGCGTGGGCGAGAGTGCAGATCCCTGAGCTCTTACATGCAGCCGACACAGGGCACCATAGCCATGATCGACAGCACCCCTCCTTCCCGCTTTTACCTGCGGCTTGCAGGGCGGCAATAGCAGGGACTGCCACAGGCGGCCACAGGTCTTGCTATGCCACTGGGACTACTTTGCACCATATTTACCAGAAAGCACATTAGAAGAGTGAGATAGACTTGTGACCTGATGTAACTCCACCCCCTAGTGATTTAAAGTCTTTCTTTGTTCTTGTGTATGTATTGTTTACAGGTGTTGTTGCGCAACTGAGTCTTTGGCTCAGTTCCACAAGGTTTGCTTTCCCACCCACAGGTGACACGAGTGAACTTAGTTCAATGCACCAGCAATTAATGTGAAAGACAGGTTATTGTAGCTCCGCACAGCCCCACCCAGTACATAAGTGAGGTGGTGTCAATGCTTTTGGGCTACTAACAGGGAGCAGTGGCAATCCAAATGATTGTTCATTAATGATTTACACACTTAAGATCACTAGAAACGGAATATGTATTACAACATATTTATTTTAAAATCGTTATGTTAAAATGCCGGTATCTAGTACACATAATATTGGTAACATCACAGAAGATAATAAAAAGCAGCTTAACTTTTTAACACCAGTGGAAACAGGAAAAAATCATAACATCACAATTTATAGCACTTACACCCTCACTATGCTATCTCTAAGCGCTATGTTGGTTCTAGCAGATTAATAAATAATAATCCTGAGTTTCGGAGGTGGTGCACATACCTGCACAACAGGGTTTTGTATCTGTTTGGAATGGCTTGTCAGCTATTTCGAGCACAATGCCAAGAGCTAGGAGATTGCATCTGTGGGAGAACACAATCCTGGCACCAGTTCGTGAAGGTGGAATGGAATGCTTCGCAGAGCCTCGGGGAGTGTTGCAGGAGGCTTCTTCAGTAGAGACGGAATCTGGTGCTGTGCTCATCTGGCTCTGCGAAATGCACCTGTGACCTGGGTGAAGTTTCTTTACTGACAAGTGGTTAAGTCGCAGTCCTTTCATACTGTGTCTTTTCTAAGGTGAAATTTCCATTACTTTAGGAATGTCTTGACATACATAATCAGTTAGTGCAACTATTGGTTTGAAACAGTTCCTTTAGCTTGCAGATTGACAGAAGTCGAGTGCTCACAGATGGTCGCTCCTAAACTACAATGTCACTGTATTCCACATTGCTTGTTTAACAAATAGACGTTGTTGTGCAACATGGGCACCCAAGTCAGTAGAAAATCCAGTCTTTGAAAGTCTCCTAAGTCTCAGACAAAAAAAACAAGATCTTTGCAGGGAAAAACGATTTTCTTGTTCTTAAGATTAAAAAACCTCTTTTGGAATTTAGGTGGTAACAAGCTCCTTTTAATTTGGCAATACGCATAATCTATCAAATCCATTTTTCTGCCAAGTCACACTTTCAAAAAAATCTTTTTCATAGGAAAAAGTAAAGCAATACCACAGCGTTTTCATTTGTTTGTGCACTGTTAACATGTAGGCATAATATGACATGACTCGTTGCCTAGAAACATATGTATGTATCTTGAAGCCGTAAGACTTTACATTAAAATCACATACAGTCAATTTGAAAATACCAGTCTGAATGCAGTCAAATTGAAAATGCTATTCTGAATTGCTTCAGTTAAATTACTATCAGTAATGCTTTCTTTCCAATGCTCATATCCTTGGACACAAAGAGTTTCAACAAAATGTGCAGTGTAATTGAGTCTGTGAATGTTATGTTTAATTAGATTTCTATGAAGTTTGTCTGTTTTCTGCATGTTGGAAAAAGCAGATGTGCTTGACACATCGGCACTATTGAATAACAGAACGCTCTCCAAAAGTTTTCTGTTTATCTATGTGCAAGGCCTTGCAGTGTTCCTATTGTGTTTAATGTGTATAATTGTACCTTTCTCAGGATCTAATGCTTTGTGAAGTTCATAATAACCACAATTATGAAAACAGTACATTTCTTTGTAATTTACAACATGAAAACTTGAACCTTCATTTTGAATGGTAGCATATTCAGACAAATTATTCAGAAATCAAAGTCCCATAGACCTGAAAAGGAAACAGGAATAATTACAAATTTCAACATATATGCCAATTGCAATGTCTGAGTGGATCCCATAACTTCATAAACCCTTTCCCAAACTATGCGATAAGGCACCGGAGAAGCTATAATGTTGGCAGCATATAGATCTTGTCGAGCTCTGTGGGATGAGAGAAGCAGTTGAAGTAGTTGGACCAAGGTTTGTGGAACAGTTCTTTCAGGGATGTAATGTCCATTCAGTAGCAGTAGAATGACTGTCAGCGTTGTCAGGCATATGATGAAAAGAAACACTCCTGTAGCCATCCAGACACACGATCAAATTAGTATCAAGTACCTGTCCCAAAACCAATGATAAGCTAGAAGAAATCAGTGGCATAGAGTGACTGTGGACTGTGATAAAAAGACCTCTGTGTAGAATTCATATTAATTTTCAAAGTGTTATAGCTCAAAAAGGCATTATTGATGTCAATGTTGACTCATACTGGGGTTCATAGTAAACCAGAGCTGTAGTTGAGAGCGTAGAATTGCTGAAATTACAGCAGCAGGGTCCTCTGTGGAATCTGGAACTTGGTGTAAAGCTGGAGACACAGTAGGCTCTGCAGTCCCTGGATTGGGACTCAGGATACCAGCATCACTGTACTCTTCCTGGGGTAGTTCTTCCACGGTAGGAAGAGACTGAGAGGTTCCATTCTGAAGGCACTTTGGTGTCAAAAGGAGGTCTGTTGAAGGGAATACGACACATGATGCGTTTAATGTGAGTGAGGGACACTTTGTTGTTGATCTTTGAATCAGGCAGCGGAAGCAGGATTACAGTCCATGTACCTTCTATCACAATGTTGGACTTGGCCCTTTCTGCAGGGTCATCCCCAGACATTTTGCTTTTCACCTCCATTATTTGCTGATCTCTCTTTTTTATTCGCTTTAGGGCTCTGTGCACTATACCACTGCTAACCAGTGATAAAGTGCATGTTCTCTCTCCTTAAAACATGGTACAATTGGCTTATAACCGTTTGGCACATTTAATTTACTTGTGAGCCCCCATTAAAGTGGCACTACCTGTGCCCAGGGCCTGTAAATTAAAATGTGACTAGTGCTATAGTACTGTTATGAAACTCAATAAAGGGGGTGTAGACCCTGGACAGCCCAGAGGGCAGGGTGCAGTGCATTTAAATAGTTGGACATATACTTTTAAGTTTTACATGTCCTGGTAGTGAAAAACCCTTAAATTCATTTTTAACTACTTCAAGGCCTACCTCTCCTGTGGGATAATATTGGAGCTACCTTATTGCCTTTAATAAGCTGTAATTTCCAAATGGGAAAATGTAAATAGTTCGTGTTTGGTGTCTTTGGGATTGTAATGGAAAATCCTATCTTATGGTAAAGTTGTATTTTAAATTACAATTTAGAAAATGACACTTTTAGAAAGTTGATATGAAAAAAGGGGGTTGGGCCCTTAACAGCAAGCTAGACTGGGCCTCCTTGAACTATGTAAAAAAACAAAGTATCCAGTTGCCAAATTTTGTTATGTTGACATGTTATATAACTATGTGTGTTTTCATCCAATGTCATAACATCACAATTTAAAGCACTTAAACCCTCACTGTGCTATCTATAAGTGCTATGCTATGCTACTTCTAGCAGATGAATACATAATAAGCCTGAGTTTTGGAGGTGGTACACATTCCTGGACAACAGGGTTTGTTATCTGTTTGGAATAGTTTGTCAGCTATTTCGAACACAAAGCCAAGAGCTAGGAGATTGCGTATGTGCGATCACACAATCCTAGCACCAGTTTGTGAAGGCAGAATGGAATGCTTCACAGAGCCCCTGGGGGTCTTGTGGTTGGCTTCTTCAGTTAAGATGGAATCTGATGCTCATCAGGACCTGCAATTTGTGTCTGCGACCTGGGTGAAGTTACAGGTGAATGGTTCTTATCCTTTGTTTTTTCTTCCTTTCAAAGAGGAGAGATATTGTAATTGTAATTGCATTTATATAGCGCTTACTACCCCTGACGAGGCATCGAAGCGCTTTTTCGGCAAGTAGCACGCTACTCTGGAACCCATAAAGGATTAGTGTTGAATTAGTATAGTGAAATATGAAAGTGATTTAAGTGGTAGATAGGTTAGTCAATTATTTATATTCAGAAGGATAGCAGAAGGATAGAAGAGGGAAAAAAGGTTTGTATTTATATAGCGCTTGTTACCCCTGATGGGGTGTTGAAGCGCTTTTTTTTTTGGTGAGTAGCACGCTACTCCAGAAACCCATAAAGGATTAGTGGTGAATTAGTATAGTGAAATAGGAAAGTAATTTGAGTGGTGGATATTAGTCAGTTATTTGGAGTGAGTAGGATAGCAGAGGGATAGAAGAGGGAAAAAAGGTTTGCATTTATATAGCACTTGATATCCCTGATGGGGTGTTGAAGCGCTTTTTGGCGATTAGCACGCCACTCCGGAACCCATAAAGGATTAGTGTTGAAAATTAGTATAGTGAAATATGAAAGTAATTTGAGTGGTGGATATGTTATTCAGTTATTTGGATAGAGAAGGGTAGCGGCGGGATAGAAGAGGGAAAAGAGGTTTGCATTTATATAGCGCTTGCTACCCCTGATAGAGTTTTGAAGCGCTTTTTTGGCGAGTAGCACACTACTCCGGAACCCATTAGGATTAGTGTTGAATAAGTATAGTGAAATATGAAAGTCATTTGAGTGGTGGATATGTTAGTCAGTTATTTGGATTGAGAAGGGTTGGGGAGGGATAGAAAAGGGAAAAAGGTTTGCATTTATATAGCGCTCGTTACCCCTGATGGGGTGTTGAAGCGCATTATTGGCGAGTAGCACGCTACTCCGGAACCCATAAAGGATTAGTGTTGAAAATTAGTATAGTTAAATATGAAAGTAATTTGAGTGGTGGATATGTTTTTCAGTTATTTGGATAGAGAAGGGTAGCGGAGGGATAGAAGAGGGAAAAAGGCTTGCATTTATATAGTGCTTCGACCTCTGATGAGGTGTTGAAGTGCTTTTTTGGCGAGTAGCACGCTACTCTGGAACCCATAAAGGATTAGTGGTGAATTAGTATAGTGAAATATGAAATTTGAGAAGTGAACATGTTAGTCTGTTATTTTGATTGAAAAGGATAGTGGAGGGATAGAAGAGTGAAGGATTTAGACTTTTTGTTTTTTTGGAGGTCATTGCAGTAGGGAGAGGCTTTGGGATGAGTAAAAAGGGATGTGGAGGGAAGAGTCAGAGGGAAGAGTTTAGAAAGGCTTGTTTTGGGGGATCGGTATAGTAAAAGAGGTGTCAGATAATGCAAGGAGGGGTAGAGTATGGGAGAGTCTAGAAAGGGTTATTTTGGGGATCACAGTAGTGGTATGGGGTTTGGGATAAATGACAGAGTGGATGTAGAGGATATATTGATAGAGGTATAGGGTGAGAAATAGGGTAGTGCATTGGAAAGAGTAGTTGAAAGAAGTTTGAGATGAGTCAGAAAGTTGGGGTAGAAGATATATTGAGAGAAGTATAGGGTGAGAAATAGGATAGTGCATTGGATATTCTGAATTGGAAGAAAGTGATAAATATATAGATCCATAAGTTCATGGAAAGTATATAGATGCATAAAGGAGGTAGGTATATGTAGATTAAAGATATTGATAGAGGTATAGGATGAGCAATAGTGTATTGCATTTGATATGCTTTTTTAGGAGAAAAGTAATAAATATATAGATCCAAGTACATGGAAGGTATATAGATGCATAAAGGAAGTAAAAAGATGCATTAGATAAACTCTGGTTTTCAAGTGTTATTGTACTTTAAAAATGTATTTGTATTTATTTTTAAACAACATAATTATTCTACATGTTTATACAAAGCAATACACAAAGATAGGTACATATCTATAGTAAAAATAAATGCTTATATACAGAGGGATATGCTGTAAATTTCTGTTTGCGTATGATGCTTATGTGGGGAAGAGCCAATTCTTGAGTAGTTTTCTGAAGATAAGGTGGTTGTCCGTGAATCTTATGTTGGGGGGTAAAGAGTTCCATAGTTTGGCTGCTTGAACAGAGAAGGATGTGTCACCCATGGTTTTGTTCTTGTATCTTGGGATTTTGAGGCGAGGTGCCACTTTAGAGCGGACGTTCCTTTGTTGAATGTGTTTGGTGATTTTATTCCTGATGAAGAGCAGTCCCATTCCATGTATTGCTTTGTGGGTGATACAAAGCAGCTTGAACGTGGATCTTCTGGCAACCGGTAACCAACGCAGGGCTTTCAAGGCAGGTGAGATGTGGTCTCGCGGTTTGATATGCAAGAGTAGTCTGGCAGCCGAGTTCTGAATCCGTTGTAGTCTTTTCATGGTTGTTAAAGGTGATCCGTGGTAGAGGCTATTGGCATAATCGAGTTTGGACAGAACAAGGGAGATGGTAGCTTGAACCTTGTGTGGAAATCCCAAATGGGGGAAAATTCGTCGCAGCGTTTTTAAAATGACAAAGCTTGATCTTGCTTGTTTGGCCACTTGGGCATTCATCGATTGCTTGGAGTTCATGGTCATTCCGAGGTTTCTTACTTGTTTCGATACTTTAGGCGGTGATCCCAGTTCATCAGGCCAGGCGGCAAGCGGGTCATAATGTTTCCAATCGCCAGGCGTGAGTATTTCCGTTTTGGAAGCATTCAATTTGGATGGCTCCAAGTCATCCACTGATCCACGGCTCTGAGACAACTGAAAATTGGTGAGTTTCCAATGTCTTTGGGGCATTCCAGTTGAAGGAGTATTTGTGTGTCATCTGCATAGTTATAGCACGTGAGGTGAAATTGATTGATCAGTACCGGTAATGACTTCATGTAGATGTTGAAAAGCATGGGCGAGATGATAGAGCCTTGAGGGACCCCTGCTTTTGTGGAGTATGGTTTGGACGAGAAAGGTGGGGTATGGATGACATTAGCTCTGTTTCGAAGGTAGGACGCGATCCAGTCTAGAGCAGTCCCCTCTATGCCAGCTTCATAGAGTCTTTGTTTCAGAGTGTCATGGTCAAACGTATCAAAGGCAGCCGAGAGGTCCAAGAGGAGTAGCGCAGCAACCCCGTTGCGGTCTACTGTGTTCTTCAGGTCATCCCAGATGGCAAGGAAGGCAGATTCTGTGCCTCTTCCCAGACGAAATCCTGCTTGGAAGTCTGAAAGTATGGCATTCTCTTCAATGAATTGTGACATCTGGGCGAACGCTGCTCTTTCTATCAGTTTGCCCAGAAAAGGTCCATTTGTAATGGGTCTGTAGTTGTCAGGGTTCAGCGGGTCCAAGTTTGTTTTCTTCAGTAAATGGCGCATGTATGACTTTTTTAGTTCTTCGGGAAATATTCCGGTAGTTAAGGAATTGTTGATGATTCTTCTTACTGGAGTGGCAGCAGAGGTTGTTAAAAGAATTGTCTTGAAAGTTTGCAGTGGACACGGGTCAGAAGGGCTGCCGGCAGGCCTGCTTGCTTTGACCAGGTCCATAAATTCATTGTGTGAGATGTGTTGGAAGGAACAGAGAGGCTGGGTTAGAGTATTCTTGGATTGTTGTTTTGTAAAAGGGTTAGTGTTGGTGCTTTGTCTCTGTTTTAAGTACGAGTCCAACGTGTCTGCTTTGTCCGTGTAATGATTTGCCAGTTTGTCTGTAAAATCTTGAGTAACAGGATGAGTTCCTTCTAGGCAATTTGGTTTACGAAATTCATTGAGTATTTTATAGAATTCTTTATTTGCACATTTAGCATTTTGAATTCTGTCTGAATAGTACCTTTTCTTAGCTTTTTTAATAGCTGACTTATATAATCTGTTAATTTTCTGTAGGTGAAGTTTGTCTTGTTTGGTGTTTGTTTTGAGCCAGGTACGTTGCAGCTTTCTAATTTGTTGTTTTAAGTCTTTTATCTCTATATTTCTCTAAGGCGCTTTTTTTCCTTTGTTCTGTTGCATGATTTTGAGTGGTATCAGGATGTCAAAAGCTTCCTGTAGCCACTCATATAGTTTTTGAACAGAATTTATTGTTTCCAGATCTGTACTGGATGTTAGTTGTGTTTCTAAGTGTTCCAAATTGAGTTTGTTCCATGGCCGATAGGTGGATGCATGTAAGGCAGTTTTAGGTGAGTTGCTTAGTGTTGTTTTATGTTGGAAAGCAAGCAAATGGTGGTCTGACCATGTGCCTGGAGTTATAGTTTGAAAGGTAACTAGTTCGGTATTAGCAAAAATGACATCTAGGATATGTCGAGCGATGTGTGTGGGTTTGTGGCAATCTGATGCAGGTTCAGTGCGTCTAGGCCAGTGATTATTGTTTTTGGATGGGTCATATTTGGTTTGTCAAACCAAATGATGAGGTCACCCAGAACGCATAGGTTGGAGTGTATTGTTATCAGGTTTGAAACTGTGTCTAGAAGTGCGTCTGGGAATGTTGCCTTGCTAGGTGGAGGTCTGTAAAGGAGCAGGAAGTTACAGGAGGAAGACGGTGTAGGATTGCATCTGGTGAGAAAAGCCTCACAATTCTTTATGGAGATATTGTCAACTTTAGTGATATGTAATGTTTGCCTGAACACAACAGCTAGACCACCTCCTTTTTTGCCTATACGATTTTGGGTGATCGTTTGATAGCCTAGAGGAATGGCTTCATGCTGGACTGGAGCCATATCATCTCCCAACCATGATTCAGTTATGAATAGTATGTCTGGTTTTGCATCTGTGAGAAGGTCGTAGATGTGATGTTTGTTTTTAGAGAGCGATCAAGCATTTATTAGTAGACAGTTTAGAGAATGTGCTTTGGTGATAGTGAGACTTTGTTTTGTAGAAGAGTGATCAGTATTGTGTGGGTTTGTAGCAGGTGTGTTTTTAGTGCTGGTATTAGCCCTATCAGGATAGCAATCGTGTAGCTGTTCTGTAATGTGGTCCTCGTCCAGCAGGCTAAGAAGGCATTTTGATGGGTCGGCGTGAGTAGGTAGTGGAGACGGTGTTTGAGAGTGAGTTGGTACGCTGTGTTGTTTTCGTGGTGTAACATTCTTGTGCAGTAGACATGGAGAAGCGAAGTTGTGAGGTGTGGTACGTTGCTTATATTGTTTGCGTGTGTTTAGGGCTGAAGGTGTATGAGTCAGGGGTGGTGGTGCAGCATGTGGGTCATGTAGTAAGGTTCTAAATTGTCCAATGGATGAGAGGCGGTTGGAAGAGAGTTGCTGTGTTGCTGTATATGTGTTAGGTGTGGTGGAAGAGAGAAAGTTTTGCATTGGAGTTTGTTAATTTGTGTAGTTTGAAAGGTGGGTGTATGTTTGTATTTTGTGACGGTAAGTATTATGTGGTGTTGTACTTGAGAGATTTTGTTGTGCTGGTGTGCGTGATATGTTTTGTTTTTGAGGAGTAGTGAAAGGAGATGCTAATGTATTTGTTTCATGAGATGGATTTGTTTGTATAGTATTGTTTGCGAGTGGAAGTTATAAGGTAGAGGGGTGGTGATGTGTTTATGAGTAGAGTGTATGTTGTGTGTAGGAGGGAATGAAGTAGAGGTAAGAGTGTTTGTCTTAGACTGGTTTGTTGCAAGAGTTAAAATGTGTGGTGCCGTGCAGTGTATGTGTTGTGTGTTTGTGTTATTATGGTAGAAGGAAGAGGAGGGTGTTGGTTGGACAAATGATGGAAGGCTGAGTATGGGTTTGTTAGTGATAAAAGGGGGTCTGTTAGGAGTAATTTGAGCAGGGAGTGTGTGTCTGGATGGGATGTAGTTAAGTATGGTGTGGAATGGGGTTGTGTTAGTGATGAGTGGATTGGTTCGTGGTATAGGATAGAGTTGTGTACTGTTTGTAGGTGATGGTGGGAATGTGTGGTAGCTGGGATAGAAGGGTGTATAGATGTGGTTTGTGTGGTTTAGCAGTGTATGCTGGTACATTGATTTGTGCATAGGGTTTGTTTGTAGTAAGTGTGTGGTGTACATTTGGTGTGAGTTTATTACTCTGTTTGTGGATGTGGATGGTGAAGGGTGGGTATTACTGAATGGGAAAATAGGCAGCATTTCTGGCCCTAGTCCCGACCAGTCTCAAACAGGCAACTGCCCTTGTCCTCTCCGCCCTTAGCCTTGACGCCCGGGCTGAGACGCCCTAAGCCTTGGCCTTTTATAGCCCTAGTAGTCAGGTGACCCCATCAGCCAATGGGAACCCTAGCCCTAACACAATCCAATCACAACACTAGCCCTAAAATCTAGAACCAATAGGAGACCAGGTTCTTTCCTTTGTTTTCTTCTTTGTAAAGAGAAGAAGTTTGTGGTGTGCTTTCACTGGTGCATGTATTGTTTATAGATGTATTGTTTTTTTACTTTGTTTTCTTTTTTTTGGCACTTGTGCATGTCTTGTATACAGGTATATGTTTTTTCTCCTTTGTTTTCTTTCTTGTAAAGAGGAGAAGTATGTGGTGTGCTGCCACTTGTGTATATATTGTTTACAGGTGTATGGTTCTTCTCCTTTGTTTTCTTCTTTGCAAAGAGAAGAGGTATGTCGTGTGCTGCAACTTGTGTGTATATTGTTGTATGGTTCTTCTCCTTTGTTTCTTCCTTATAAACAGAAGAGGTATGTGGTGTGCTGCCACTTGTGTATATATTGTTTTCAAGTGTATGGTTTTTCTTCTTTATTTTCTTCTTTGTACAGAGAAGAGGTATGTGGTGTGCTGCTACTTGTGCATGTATTGTCTACAGGTGTATGCTTATTTTCCTTTGTTTATTTTCTTGTAAAGAGGAGAGGTATGTTGTGTGTTGTAAAGGTGTATGGTTCTTCTCCTCTGTTTTCTTCTTTGTAAAGAGAAGAGGTGGATAGTGTGATGCCACTTGTGTATATATTGTTTACAGGTGTATGGTTCTTCTCTTTGTTTTCTTCCTTTTAAAGGGGAGAGATGTGGTATGCTGCCACTTGTGCTTGTATTGTATACAGCTGTATGGTTTTTCTCGTTTGTTTTCTTCCTTTTAAAAAGGAGAGGTGTGTGGTCTGCTGCCATTTGTGAATGTGTTGGTTACAGGTGTATGATTAATCTTATTTGTTTTCTTCCTTTTAAAGAGGAGGGGTGTGTGGTGTGTTGCACATGTAGCGCCAATGCTATTTTCAGAGGGCTTTCCCACCTTTTGCATGGTGGCGTGGCCCTATGCAAATGAGGGAATCACTTTGCCTTTGCGCCTGCACCATATTACGGATGCGGGCTGTTAGAAATGGGATTTTTGGTAGGCTAGGGCGTGGGCCAAAGTCAGGCAAAAACCACCACTCTAGTCAGGATAAGGGAGTTACACATCAAAAATAACCCCTGCTCACCCCCTTGGTAGCTTGGCACGAGCAGCCAGGCTTATCTTAGAGGCAGTGTGTAAAGCATTTGCACATAACCAACAGTAATACAGTGTACGTACTACAAAAGGACACCACACCAGTTTAGAAAAATATCCAATATTTTTATATAATTAAAACAAGACCAAAAACGATAAAGAGCCACAATACTATACTTAAAAGTTCACAGTTCAAAAATACGCTGATTAAAAAGAGTTCCTTGTGTGGATAGCTCCGTCCGGGCTACCACGGCGTCGTGAACACACAAATCCCAAAAACAGTTCTGGCTGACCGCGGGGTCGCATGCTAGCTACGGTGTCGGGAAGACCCGCAAACAGTACCTTTCAGAGATGCAGGGCGATGGGGCCCTTGAAGTCACTCACGTTGCAGGTCGAGCTCCTTTCTGATGGGATCAGGAGCGCTGGCACCAACAGGCGTCGGGTGCTGCGGGGCGAAGGGCAGCGGTGCGGCGTGCGGTGCGGCGTGCGGTGCCCCCAGGTCACGGTGCGAGCAGCGGCTCGGTGACAGCGTCAGATGACGTCATCAGTGAGACCAGGGTCGAGGTGCGAGATGAAGCTCGTCACGGTGCTGGCAGGTCACGGTGCAAGCAGCGGCATCGTCGTTGCTGAAGCGCTGTCGTCGGTTGACGAGCGGGAGTCGATGGCACCGGCATTGGTGGGGCAAGGCTGCGGTGTGGGATGAGGGCGGTGCATCGTGTAACTTACGAGCGGTGCCCCCGAACCACGGTGCAAGCAGCGGCGTCGATCTCGGCAGGAAGTGGCGGCATCAGGAAGGCCACGGCGTCGCCGTGTAGCGAGGCGGTGCAGAGTGCGGTGCCCCCAGGTCGCGGTGCGAGCAGCGGCTCGGTGATGGCATCAGCAGGCGTCGTCGGTGAGACCAGGGTCGCGGTGCGGCGTTGCGGCGGTGCCCTCTGTGGTGCCAAAGCTTCAGCGTGAAGCGAGGCGGTGCGGAGTGCGGTGCCCACAGGTCACGGTGTAAGCAGCGGCTCGGTGGCGGCGTCAACAGGCATCGTCGGTGAGACCAGGGTTGCAGTGTGGCGTTGCGACAGTGCCCTCTGCGGTGCCAAAGCTTTGGCGTGAAGCGAGGCGGTGCGGAGTGCGGTGCCCACAGGTCGCGGTGCAAGCAGCGGCTCGTGGCGGCGTCAACAGGCGTCGTCGGTGAGACCAGGGTTACGGTGCGGCGGTGCCCTCTGTGGTGCCTTCAGGACACGGAGTCGGCAGTGGCTTCGTGGACGTCTTCGAGTTGGTGTTCTTCGGGTGGCAGCACAAAACACACAGTCCACAGTGCTGTGGGTCGAAGAACTTGAAGTCTTTGCTGTTCCTGAGACTTCGTGAACAGGGGGAAAGCTCTACCTCAAGCCCTTGGAGAGACTCACAAATTGGGTTGCAGAAAGTCCAGTCCAGGCCTTTCACTGCCCAAGACAGAAGCAGCCACTGCAGGTCAGCCCAGCAAAGCACCCAGCAAAGCAGTCGTTCCTTTTCGCAACTTCTCCGGCTCTTCTTCTTGGCAGTCTTCTTGTTCCAGATGAGTTCTAAAGTTCAGGGGTCTGGGCCCCAGTATTTGTACACAAAAATCCTTTGATCTTCCAGGCAGAGGGTGTCTGTGCCCGGCCAGAAACAGTTCGGCCTTCTCTGGTGTGAATTCCTGGCAGGAGGTGGAGACGGCTTTGTCAGAGGCAGACCAGGCCCTTTGAGGTGCGAGGAAATCTCCTCCGTCTTCCCCCCATCGCAGCCCAGGTCTATTTAGCCCTTTCCTGACCTACCTAGACTATCGGGAGCCACCCTGCTTCCAAGCCATCTGTCATCCAAAACCTAGACAGGCAATCCACATTCCAGCAGAGGCACACGGGCTGATCGAGCAAAATAATACCCACTTTCTAAAAGTGGCCTTTATGAACTCCGAATGAAAAGGGCACCCTCCCTAAAGGCTGCGTCTTTAGACGCTGAGTTCAGGCATACCAAACTTCACTCACTTATACCTTTTCCGGGCTACGTACGTGGGTGGCACAATCCGTGCTGCAGGCCCACGAGTAGCGGTTGACTCACAAGCCCCGGCACCCGCAGTGCCCTTTACTGGGGACTGACAAGTAAGTCAAACATCTAATCATAACACAATTTACTACAGGAGCACCAGCACTTTACCACTGATCAGCAGTGCGAAAAGTGCGCAGAAACGTTACACCAGCAAAAACAGAGTCAAAACCGGGAGGGCAGAAAGCAAAAAACTCAGGGGAAACACGCCAAAAGATGCCAAGTCTAACACACGTCCCCTCCAGCTGAAAGTAGAGGGAACTACCCACACGCCAGGGAGTTCTCCTCACTAAGGCGGAAGAACTGGGACAGGCCATCTGCGTTGGCGTGTTCTGTCCCAGGACGGTGTTCCACCGTGAAGTCCATTCCCTGTAGGGAGATGGACCACCTCAGCAGTTTTGGATTCTCCCCCCTCATCTGCATTAACCACCTGAGGGGCCTGTGGTCGGTCTGAACCTGGAAGTGAGTCCCAAACAGGTATGGTCTCAGCTTCTTCAGTGCCCAGACCACAGCGAAAGCTTCCCTTTCTATGGCACTCCACCTTTGCTCCCTGGGGAGTAGTCTCCTGCTAAGGAAGACTACCGGCTGATCTAGGCCCTCTTCGTTCAGTTGTGAGAGCACCGCTCCCACTCCATGCTCTGACGCGTCAGTCTGCACAACAAATTCTTTGGAGAAGTCGGGGGCCTTGAGCACGGGGGCCGTGCACATGGCGGCCTTCAGGGTATCAAATGCCTTCTGGCAGGACTCAGTCCAGATCACCTTTTTCGGCTGCTTCTTGGAAGTCAGCTCAGTTAAGGGGGCCACGATGGTGCCATACCCCTTAACAAACCTCCTGTAGTATCCGGTGAGTCCTAAGAAGGTCCTCACCTCTGTCTGGGTCTTGGGGGGCTCCCAAGCCAGAATGGTGTCAATCTTGGGCTGTAGGGGCGCCACCTGGCCGCTCCCTACCTGGTGTCCCAAGTACACCACCGAACCCTGCCCGATCTGGCACTTACTGGCCTTAATCGTGAGGCCTGCCGTCTGCAGCGCCCTCAACACTTCCCTGAGGTGTTGTAGGTGTTCGTCCCAACTGGAGCTGAACACCGCAATGTCGTCCAGGTATGCGGCGCTGAATTCCTCCAGCCCGGCCAACACCTGGTTGACCAACCTCTGAAAGGTGGCAGGGGCATTCTTCAATCCGAAGGGCATCACCCGGAACTGGTAATGCCCGTCCGGGGTTGAGAATGCTGATCTCTCTTTGGCTCCCTCGGTTAGAGCGATCTGCCAGTACCCTGATGTCAAATCGAACGTACTCAGGAATCTGGCTGCTCCCAACCGGTCGATGAGCTCGTCAGCTCGGGGGATGGGGTATGCGTCCGTCCGCGTGACGGCATTGAGCCCCCGATAGTCCACACAGAACCGCAGTTCTGGGGCGGCACCGGCTGCCGTTGCCTTCGGGACCAAGACCACGGGGCTGGCCCATGGGCTGCTGGACGGCTCAACCACCCCCAACGCCAACATCTTCGAGACCTCCTCTTTGATGCTGGCCTTGACCCGGTCAGCCAGCCGGTAAATCTTGTGTTTCACCGGGGGGCTGTCACCGGTATCCACGTCGTGGGTACACCAGTGAGTAACACCTGGGGTCAAGGAGAACAGTGGGGCAAACTGTCCCAACAACTGGCGACACTCGCTCTGTTGCTCAGCGGTCAGGGCCGGGGAGAGGGTCACACCATCTATCGACCCATCCCCCTCTTGGGCAGACAGGAGGTCCGGGAGAGGCTCACTCTCCGCTTCCTCCCCGTCGTCCGTCGCCAAGAGCATGCTCACTTCGGACCTCTCGAAGTGGGGTTTGAGGCGGTTCAGGGGAGGACCCGTAACGGGTTCCGAGGAGCCTGCAAATCCACCAGGTAGGTGACCTCACTTTTGCGCTCCACCACCTCAAAGGGCCCCGTCCACCTGTCCTGCAAGGCACAAGGTTCCACAGGGGCCATGACCCACACTTTCTGTCCAGGTTGAAATTCGACCAGAGTGGCATTCTGGTCATACCACTTCTTCATTTCTTCCTGGCTGACCTCGAGGTTCGCCTGAGCGAGTTTCCTGAAGCGGGCAGTTTGGTTGCGGAAGGCCAGCATGTAGCTGAACACATCCTGGGGTGTCTTCCTGGGAGCGGCCTCCCAGCCTTCCTTCACCAAGATTAGAGGTCCCCGCACGGGGTGACCGTACAAAAGCTCGAAGGGACTGAACCCGAGAGACTTCTGGGGTACCTCCCTATACGCAAAGAGAAGGCACGGTAAGAGGATGTCCCACTTACGCCTCATGGATTCAGTGAGACCCTTGATCATGCCTTTCAAGGTCTGGTTGAACCTTTCCACCAGACCGTTACCTTGGGGGTGGTAAGGAGTGGTGAACTTGTACGTAACACCACACTCCTTCCACAGGGATGTCATATACTTCGATATGAAATTAGTCCCCCTGTCGGAAACCACCTCTCTGGGGAACCCCACACGGGAAAAGATCCCCATTAACGCCCGGCCCACCACTGGCGCCGTTGTTGTCCTGAGAGGGATTGCCTCCGGGTACCGGGTGGCATGGTCCACCAAGACCAGGATGTACCTGTTGCCCATGGCTGTCTTGGGGTCCAGTGGCCCCACGATGTCCATCCCTACCCTTTCAAAGGGTGTCCCCACCACAGGGAACGGTTGGAGAGGAGCTTTGACCTTCCTCCCACTCTTGCCACTGGCCTGGCAAGTTTGGCAAGACCGACAATGCACATCCGACTGCCTTCGCATTTGAGGCCAGAAGAAGTGGGTGACAAGCCGGTCAAAGGTCTTGTCCTGCCCCAAATGTCCTGCCAAAGGCACGTCGTGAGCCAGACCCAGTAGGAAGGTCCGGAAACGCTGGGGTACCACCAGCACACGGGCTGACCCAGGTTCCGCGACCTTAGGCTCGTTGTACATGAGATCATTCTCCCAATATATCCAATGTGATCCGGACTGATCACCAGTCGCCTGGGCTGCGGCCTGCTGCCGCAGACCCTCCAGAGAAGGGCACTCTTTCTGCTCCCGGCAGAACTCCTCCCTGGTGGGACCCCCTTCTTGCTGCCAATCGGTCAGCTCAGAGATGTCCCCCAGTTCGGCTACCTGCTCCCCGGTAGGCACCGGGGCGTCCTCCTCAAGGTTCGCCTCCTCCCGGGCCGTGGGAACTTCAGGGGCTTGTTTCCCGAGCCCCTTGCCCTTTCTCTTGGCAGGGACCTGGGCCACTGTTTCAGGCTCCGGGTCCCTCTGATCACCCTCTTTGGCCGCCATCGACCGAGTGGACACACAGGCCCACTCTGGCAACCCCAGCATTTCCAAGTGGGACCTGAGCTCAACATCCTTCCATAAGGACTGCTCCAGGTCGTTACCGAGCAGACAATTCACAGGCATGGAAGGGCTCACAACTACCCTTAAAGGACCTGAGACCCCCCCCCACTCGAAGGGAACCTGCGCCACCAGACACTGGTGCTCTGAATTGTCGACTGCAATCACCTGGTGGAATGCCCCGGGGACTACCTGCGTCTCAGGGACCAGGTGACACCGAACTGAGGTCACACTGGCTCCCGTATCCCTGAGAGCCTCTACCCTTTTCCCGTTGATGGTCACCCAGGTGCTGTATTTCTTTGTGTTAGGGGGCACCTGGGCTCCTGGGACCATCTCACTGTCCCCTAGTGAGACGAGGGTCATTTCTGCGGGGTCCCCACCCTCCTGTTGGTACTCCTCCTCCTCCCCAAGCGCTACGCTAGCCAATACTTTGGACGGTCCACCGGTGGGTGGCTGTGTCCCCTTTGGGCACCTGGGGTCTCCCTTCATGTGCCCCACCTGGTCACATGCAAAACACTTGCAGGGGCCGGTCTCGGCAGGCTTTCCTGTCGAGACCCCTGGCTTCTTATCTCCGGGGGGATGGGAACCTTTACCCTGTGTGTTATTTTGGGGCCCTTTCGAGAACTCCTGTGTTTTACCCTTGTCCCCCCCACTTTTCGGCTGGGGACCCTGCCCACCTTTGGCTGAGTCTCCCCCAAACGCTTTCTTGTGGACCCTGGTACTCACCCAGCGGTCCGCCTCCGTAGCAAGCTTCATGGGATCAGTCAGCTTACTATCTACTAGGTGCTGGCGCAGATCTGCAAAACATAGACTGGACAGGTGCTCCCACATCTGTCACATTACTGCCCTTCACCCAGCCATCCAACGATCGACAAAACCCATCCACACATTCCAGCCACGTGTTGGCATCAGATTTCTTCCAGGACCTAAACTGATCCCTGTACTTTTCAGGAGTGAGACCATACCTAGTGAGGAGGGCTTCCTTCATATCAGCATAGGTGAGGTTAGGCCCCTTACCCAAAGCTGTCAAAGTATCCCTGGCTTCCTCTGGAAACAGAGACCACAATCCTGCTCCCCAATTCTCCTCAGGGACCCCATTCATGTGTATCGCTGCCTCATAACCCTGAAACTACCTCTGTATGTCATCCCCCTTCTTGAACTCTCTGCCCACATTTTTAGGGATGTGTACGATTTGGTCTGTCTGCCTTGACGAGTTGCTGCCACCATCCGAGCCGGGCCTACTGCTCAGCTCCAGCTCTTTAAGACCTCGTTCATGCTCCAATAGCATTCTCTTCTCCTCCATGGCCAATCTAATCTTTTCTAGCTCCGTGGCGGCTCTCCTTGCTTCCCGCCTGTTCTCCAGCTCCTCTGGGGAAAGGCCACTGCTGCCTGGTCGGAAGGGTTCCTCCCCTCCCAAAAGCACATCCATCCTAGGACTAGGCTCCCCCACCTCTCCACTAAGGTCACCAGATTGCCCACTTGCGTCTCTGGCTGCTACCCAGGCCCTCAGCGCCTTTTGTAGCTCGTCCTTTCTAGTGAGGCCTCTGATTTGGACTTTTAGGTTTTTGCAAATGGATTTCAATTCCCGAACAGTGTAGAGCTCCAACCTATCCTCCTCAAAGGCAATGTCCATGGATGCAACGGATGATGCTATTGATTCCGGCATGATGAAGCAGAACGTTCACCTGGCAAGATCACAAAAATCGGCCAAAAAGAAAACGGGTTAGTATGTGGCACGTAATGGTCTGCAATATGGTAGTAGTGCACACCAATCACTGTAAGTCAAGTGCAAACGCAAGTCCTATCCTCACCGCTGACAACCAATGTTAGAAATGGGATTTTTGGTAGGCTTGGGCGTGGGCCAAAGTCAGGCAAATACCACCACTCTAGTCAGGATAAGGGAGTTACACGTCTAAAATAACCCCTGCTCACCCCCTTGGTAACTTGGCACGAGCAGCCAGGCTTATCTTAGAGGCAGTGTGTAAAGCATTTGCACATAACCAACAGTAATACAGTGTACGCACTACAAAAGGACACCACACCAGTTTAGAAAAATATCCAATATACCGCTGACAACCAATGTTAGAAATGGGATTTTTGGTAGGCTAGGGCGTGGGCCAAAGTCAGGCAAAAACCACCACTCTAGACAGGATAAGGGAGTTACACGTCTAAAATAACCCCTGCTCACCCCCTCGGTAGCTTGGCACGAGCAGCCAGGCTTATCTTAGAGGCAGTGTGTAAAGCATTTGCACATAACCAACAGTAATACAGTGTACGCACTACAAAAGGACACCACACCAGTTTAGAAAAATATCCAATATTTTTATATAATTAAAACAAGACCAAAAACGATAAAGAGCCACAATACTATACTTAAAAGTTCACAGTTCAAAAATACGCTGATTAAAAAGAGTTCCTTGTGTGGATAGCTCCGTCCGGGCTACCACGGCGTCGTGAACACACAAATCCCAAAAACAGTTCTGGCTGACCGCGGGGTCGCAGGCCAGCTACGGTGTCGGGAAGACCCGCAAACAGTACCTTTCAGAGATGCAGGGCGATGGGGCCCTTGAAGTCCCTCGCGTTGCAGGTCGAGCTCCTTTCTGATGGGATCAGGAGCGCTGGTGCCAACAGGCGTCGGGTGCTGCGGGGCGAAGGGCAGCGGTGCGGTGCCCCCAGGTTGCGGTGCGAGCAGCGGCTCGTTGACGGCGTCACATGGCATCTTCGGTGAGACCAGGGTCGCGGTGCGAGATGGAGGCGGTGCTCGTCACGGTGCTGGCAGGTCACGGTGCAAGCAGCGGCGTCGTCGTTGCTGAAGTGCATCCGTCGGTTGACGAGCGGGAGTCGATGGCACCGGCGTCGGTGGGCCAAGGCTGCGGTGTGGGATGAGGGCGGTGCGTCGTGTAACTTACGAGCGGTGCCCCCGAACCACGGTGGAAGCAGCGGCGTCGATCTCGTCGGGAAGTGGCGGCGTCAGGAAGGCCACGGCGTCGCCGTGTAGCGAGGCGGTGCAGAGTGCGGTGCCCCCAGGTCACGGTGCGAGCAGCGGCTCGGTGATGGCATCAGCAGGTGTCGTCGGTGAGACCAGGGTCGCGGTGCGGCATTGCGGCGGTGCCCTCTGCGGTGCCAAAGCTTCAGCGTGAAGCGAGGCGGTGCGGAGTGCAGTGCCCACAGGTCGCGGTGAAAGCAGCGGCTCGGTGGCGGCATCAACAGGCATCGTCGGTGAGACCAGAGTTGCGGTGCGGTGTTGCGGCGGTGCCCTCTGCGGTGCCAAAGCTTTGGCGTGAAGCGAGGCGGTGCGGAGTGCGGTGCCCACAGGTCGCGGTGCAAGCAGCGGCTCGGTGGCGGCGTCAACAGGCGTCGTCGGTGAGACCAGGGTTGCGGTGCGACATTGCGGCGGTGCCCTCTGCGGTGCCTTCAGGACACGGAGTCGGCAGTGGCGTCGTGGACACCGTCGAGTTGGTGTTCTTCGGGTGGCAGCACAAAACACACAGTCCCCAGTGCTGCGGGTCGAAGAACTTGAAGTCTTTGTTGTTCCTGAGACTTCGTGAACAGGGGGCAAGCTCTACCTCAAGCCCTTGGAGAGACTCACAAATTAGGTTGCAGAAAGTCCAGTCCAGGCCTTTCACTGCCCAAGACAGAAGCAGCCACTGCAGGTCAGCCCAGCAAAGCACCCAGAAAAGCAGTCGTTCCTTTTCGCAGCTTCTCCAGCTCTTCTTCTTGGCAGTCTTCTTGTTCCAGATGAGTTCTAAAGTTCAGGGGTCTGGGCCCCAGTATTTGTACACAAAAATCCTTTGATCTTCCAGGCAGAGGGTGTCTGTGCCCGGCCAGAACCAGTTCGGCCTTCTCTGGTGTGAATTCCTGGCAGGAGGTGGAGACAGCTTTGTCAGAGGCAGACCAGGCCCTTTGAGGTGCGAGGAAATCTCCTCCCTCTTCCCCCCATCGCAGCCCAGGTCTATTTAGCCCTTTCCTGACCTACCTAGACTATCGGGAGCCACCCTGCTTCCAAGCCATCTGTCGTCCAAAACCCAGACAGGCAATCCACATTCCAGCAGAGACACACGGGCTGATCGAGCAAAATAATACCCACTTTCTAAAAGTGGCCTTTATGAACTCAGAATGAAAAGGGCACCCTCGCTAAAGGCTGCGTCTTTAGACGCTGAGTTCAGGCATACCAAACTTCACTCACTTATACCTTTTCCGGGCTACGTACGTGGGTGGCACAATCCGTGCTGCAGGCCCACGAGTAGCAGTTGACTCACAAGCCCCGGCACCCGCAGTGCCCTTTACTGGGGACTGACAAGTAAGTCAAACATCTAATCATAACACAATTTACTACAGGAGCACCAGCACTTTACCACTGATCAGCAGTGCGAAAAGCGCGCAGAAACGTTACACCAGTCAAAACCGGGAGGGCAGAAAGCAAAAAACTCGGGGGAAACACGCCAAAAGATGCCAAGTCTAACACAGGCCCAGAGACAAATTTGCCCTTAGGCGCTGCACTAAAAGTTCCCTACTAAACGGTGGAGCACTGTCAGTGCGCCCCCTGAGGGCAGCCCTTTAGAGGGGATAAAGGGGGTTCCATGAACCCCCAGACACCCCCATGAAGGTGAGTTCAGTCACTCACTGCACTCACCTACAAGAAGATCTATAACACCTCTTAAAAGTGCAGGTGGGTTGGTGCCTGCACAAAGAAACACGGGCGGCTTTGAAGCAGCCGCTCCATAGTTCACTGAATGCTCTGCCCATAGGGCAGGGAAAGTTCACGGCTGCCCTGGGGGCAGCGCATTCATTGTAGAGTGCACTGTCCCTGTTTGTACTTGGCCTGGTGATAAGTAACACAGGCCCTGGACTCCACCCCTTCTGCTTCTCTCTACCTCCGAACCTCCAAAAAAGACATTCTTAGGACGACCTGCATGAAGATTGCAACCCCAGTCCTGGCCTTCACCTCTTCTCCTACTCTCTCTGCCTCCAGTTCTCAACTCTCGAGCATTCCCTCTCACCTCAGCCAAGCTCCAGCATTCAACCGTCGTCATCACAGGTACTACACATAGAGAAAAGGGGATCAATAAATTCATAAAATGCATTTGATAATTAATTAGTTCATTCATTCATTACTCCATTCAACTGTCGTGCTCACAAGTGCTACTTATAGAGGAAAGCTGAGGTTCCCTACCAGACTCAGGCCTCTGAAAGATTGTTTAGGCTGGGGCAGTGTCAGTCTCCTGTGAAGACCTGATAATCACTGTTGTTTGTACACTCCAAGAACAAGAAGTTAAACTGCATACTTGAAACATGTTGTAGGTTGGTTTGAACAGATGAGCAGGTTTTTCTTGAAGTCCTACTTGTGTTACACGCCGCTGTGTGACCCAGAGGGACTTGCAGAAATCTGATCAATATTTACCACTATAAGAAGGGTGAGGATGGAATGTGTTGTGATAGTTCACATAGTGTTGTGGTACAATACACTACAGCTATTTCAATCCAAGGAACGTTAGCGCTTATTATGATATAAACCAGTACATTTTTGTTAAAGCCACAATATTGTGCTGGTTTAAGATCTTATGACAGAGGACATGACAGGGTGTCACGTGAAGTGGCAACCTGTGTCCTCGTGACATGAGTCATCATGAATCCTTAAATCCTAGCACGAGACCTTCCTCTGGGTGCTCTGCGTCTCATCTGATAACTTGGAGACCGCTCCCTGCGTTGCCATGGTTACAGACGTTTGTTTATGGCATTGTTTCCGCTTGCTGGCTGCCATTCGTTGCTCCCACGTGACTGGGCACTTCCCCCGTGTGTGCTCACAGTCATCTGACTCAGCTGCTTCCTGTGCTGAGGGCACGCGCTCTAGGGTGAAAGGGTACATCCAGTTTCTTGTTGTTGCATGGGTGCTTGGATGTCTTCTGTTTCTAGCTGCATGTTTTTCCACAGACCTTCCGGCTTGATTTAGACGATGGAGGTGAGGCGAGGCAGCCAATGCACTGCAAATTCACCATCTGCTCCCCCAGAAGTAGAAAGACTGTACATGCGACCTCACTTTGAGGAGGCGGTAATAGGAGAACTACCAGCAAGTGTTTGATGTCTCTGCAACATTTAGGCCCTCTTGACAAGTACCCCAGGATGGGGTCTTTGCCATGTGGTAGAAACCTCCTGTTCTGAGATTTCAACAGGAAAATGAGGCATAACGTGCAGAGTCAGATTTTAACAATCCAAATTCCATGTTTTGCCATTTTCTGGGCCTTTTCTCCTGATAAATATAGCCTAGTTTGACCTGCTGGACTTTATCAGCAGAAAACTGCGAGGTGTTATGCTACGTTGCATTTGTAAATAGCCAATGCAGCACATGAACTGGGAGCCCTTTCACGGGCCTCGGGAAACCCGCTTGACTAACTATTATTTGCTGGTTTATGTTGTTTTGTTGGTGTTCGGTTGTGTGCAGTTAGTAGTGAGTTTGTTCTCTGTTAACTTTTGAGATATTTTGTATCAGTTGGTTTGAAAGTAAATCTGCTTCATCTTGGAAGGTGTTTTTGGATACTTGTGTCTATTGATGGGTGTGTTCTCTCCAGTGTGGGAGTTGGTGTTTCCTATACTTGCATCACAATCCAAGTTGATGTCTTACGTTGTGATGTTGTTCATGAGTATGCAGGAAATGTTGCATGATAGATTCATCTGTGTGTTGCTAGTCTGTATGTTTGTTTGGTGTGGTGTGTACCAGTACCGTTGATGTAGCCACACTTTGTACTCACAGCTTTTTAGGTGTTGTGCACTTGAAGATGGGAGGGTTCATCTAGCCTGTACTTTATGAGTACCACCATTTATAGGTGAGATTGGAACAATGGTGTATGGTGTTGTCTGGTATAGCAACCTCTTATATAATGAGAGTTACTTCCAGTGAATGGAAATCATCCTGGGCTACTACGGGTACTGTAGTTACCACAGCAGACTTGGCCATCAGATCACTTTTTTTTAATGTGTCACACTTCAACTTCAAATGCAATCCCACCCTTGCATGTGCGCACACACACACATAAACACAAACACACACGTGCACGCGCACACACACACACACACACACTCTCTCTCGCGTGTAAAGACACAGACATAAACATACATGTTCACATACACAGACACACATGAACAAACACACACCTCCGGCCCCACAACATTAAATAACGTTTTTACCTGTCCTGTGTTTCTTTCTGGCTCTGCCTCCCCATTTTTTAGAATGTAACAACTGCCTGGCAGATGTACAATTTGGTTTCCGTCCAGAACACGGAACTGAGTCTGCCTTGGTGACCGTGATGGACGATTTGCGTCTGTTGGCAGACAGCAATACTTATTTTGCTTGACCTGTCTGCCGCTTTCGACACGGTCAACCATGATATTTTGCTAACCCGTCTAGAGGAGGTAGGAGTAGTGGGCACTGCCCTGGATTGGTTTCGATCCTATCTATCTGGCAGGTGTCAGGCAGTGGCTCTTCCACCGTTCCAGTCAGCCTTCACTAACATCTGTCATGGGGTCCCACAAGGATCTGCCATCAGCCCAATTTTATTTAACATCTATCTGAGCCCATTGATCAACACCATTCGGGCTCATAATGTGAAACTGCTAAATTATGCTGATGACACCCAGATCATTCTATCTCTTGATGGTACCCTACCTAATGCCCTGGAGGATTTTCATGCATGCATGCACGACACTGCGCAGTGGTTACGTAATAACTCCCTACAATTTAATTTGGATAAGACCGAAATTCTACACTGCGCAGTTGGGAAGGTCCATTTGCCTCTTCCTTACAATTTTTGGCCTCTTGATACATTTACTCCCTTGGCGCCGTCTAAGACGGTGCGAAACTTGGGAGTCATGTTCAATGCCAACCTGTCATTGGAGACGCAAGTGAATAAGATGGTGGGGTGCTGTTTCGGCCTTATTAGAGCTTTGAGAAAGATCCTTCCGTTGCTTCCAATCTCAGTTAGAGCCTTGGTTGTTCAAGGTGCTATCTTAAGCAGACTTGACTATTGCAATGCCTTATTGCTGGAGTCCCCCAAGTATCTGATTCAGAGACTGCAACGTGTTCAGAATACGGCTGCGAAATTGGCCCTGTCTAGACCACGAGGCTTTTCTGCCTCAATGTGCCTAGCTGAGCTACACTGGCTCCCTGTGCAGCAAAGAATTCATTTTAAATCCCTTTGCATAGGGTTTTGGGCTCTGCATGGACTCGGTCCTAAGCCGCTACAGAAGAAATTGGTTTGGTATATTCCTACCCGGAGCCTTCGTTCCTCTTCTGCTTGCCTGGCAAAGGTACCCAGGTTCAACAGGGCCAGACTGGGAGGAAGATCTTTTAGTATTGCCGCTGCGAAACTTTGGAATGCACTTCCACTTGAAATCAGACAATGTAGTACCCTGTCCCTGTTTAGGAAAAGGATCAAACGTGGCTGTTCCCCAGAAACTGATTCTGTCGTTTTCGAGTAATGTTTTTTAGGTTCTGTCTTTCTCGCTCCACGTTGGTCTGTGTTCACGTATCTTTAGCGCCAGGGTACCCGCAGGGTGTTTGCTGCGCTTTATAAATGCTATATACAATACAATACAATACTTGGCCTGGACTGTGGTCCTCCACTCAACTCCAGTTGCCACAACTTGTTGGATGGCTGGCCCTGCGGACATCATAACAGTGTGACTGACAGTGCAAGGTCTACAATACAGCTATGTACCATGTGTAACTGGCCCCTATGTGTGAGCGCAGCCCTGCTATTGTCTTTTCAGTGTGGACATATACAACTCTGCTGAGGGCCAAGATTTCAGGCCCCAGCTCTCTGAAGACTTCAGTGCAACACACCCATTTCTCAAGCAACTAAGCTCCCCATGAATCAACAGAGTAATGTTTACCAGCATTGTGGGATTAAACAGCAAATAATCTTTGACAAATAGCACATTACTAGGTTCGTCCTTTGATGGTTGCCATGGGAAGCATCTGCTCCCCTTAGCCATCCCTTTGCTATCCTTGGCAGCTTAACTGTGACCCCTGACTGAGGTTGCAGATAAAAGCCACACAAGAAAGTAAACATGGCTGCCAGAGCCATGTTTACCTTCTGCACACTGGAGGCACTCAACATTTTGAACAGGTGCAGCAGCAAGACTGGGATTCCACAGCACCTGGTGCATGCGCATTCCAAACCTTTTCAAAGATTGCCACATGTGTGCCTGTATGGAGCACAGTTACATAGGCTGTGGCTGCTCCAAATAAAAATGACCTATGATTTAACGTCTACGTCACCATAGGTGGACAACTTGGGACTTTTAGGATGTTGATGTGGAATATCACCCAACGGTGTCAGAACTTGCATATTTACTCACACATCCACCTATGCATCCCCCTCAGTGAGTTTCGTACCTTCCCCAGAGATCTGTCTCTAACCTGCATGCCATTCATGCCTCAACTATACATGTTCTCAGTCAAATCTTGTACTAGTTTGTTCTGCTTGGAATGAAAGATTGCACTTGCTGCCTTCTGTGAGAGTGTGAAGCTTGCTTTTTTTTTTTTAGGTCGAGCCTAGACAGCACATGCACTGTCTGTAAGACCTGCTGTAATTACTCTACGGAGTTTAATCGTGGCTGCTTCTTTCCATTGGCTAATTCCTACGTTGCTCTTCTTTCCTCTCTTCTTATTGGTTGGTGCTCCCGATAAACATCATTTCCGGTTTATGTCAGGAGCACCGGCCAACTACAGTTTACTTTCGCTATAGATGGTTATCTGTTTCTTTAGGAACTACTTGTGTAATGTCCTGCTAGTAATTCAACACATGGCGCACATAACTTTTTTGTACACGGACGCCGCGCTTCATGGTATAGCTATAGCACGGTGCCCGCTTTCATTTAAAAAAAAAATTAAATTATGGAAAACATGCGTCTTGTGCGCAGCTTGTTCAATTTGTTGTTGTTTTTTTTTTTATTAAATGATGGCGGCCGGGCGTCTTGTGCACAGGTTGCCCAAATCACAGTTTTTTAAAAATCTGAAATAATCTGCCTTAAGCCCTCACTAAAGCTGCTTCCTTCGGCCTGGGTAGCGTGTCACCATTTAAAAAAAATATTGCACAATTTTACAGTCAGCTATGGCGGCTGCGCGTGCTGTTGTGTGCAGCACCGGGTTTCTTGATTGAGTGCCACATGAGCTACAAAGCATGGATGTGGCTGTTCGTCCATCAGAGCAGCTGTCTGCCCGGGGCTGAAAAGCCATATACATCAAGGCACTACTATAGAAAATGCAGTTGGCATCGAGACAAGTAAGCATTCAGTGTGAAATTGCACGCAAGTTGAAATGCTCGGAAAAGGTTTCGGTTAATGACATTGAGTGAAAGATCAAAGATACTTGTATGAATCTTCCATATCGGTGTGTGGGAGAGTCTCTGGCTGTCCGGATCAGGGCTTGCTTTGCTACAGATTTGCTGTCCACCCCTCACAGCCCTCCTGTCCGCAGACGAGGGTGCCACCAAGACAGAAGGCAGCATAGCGTGCCATAAGGCACAGCACTGCTAGGGGGTACGAGAGTTGTGTTGAAGTTAGTTTTATGTTGAGGTGATGAGTTGCACATATATTTTTTTCATTTTGTTTTCTCTACTTTACAATAGAATAGCCCGCAGCTTTCCTTTCACTTTACTCACTGTGAAGTAAATATTTTGACAACTTTTTTTTCTTGGATGTAACTTTTATTTCTCAGTATGACAGCAAAGCATGTCTAATGTAAGCACAGCTAATAAAACACAATCTGGTGGCAAGGAGGGAACTAGCGAGGTAGTGGTAGTTTTGAGGGGGGATTGTGACTGGGAGGCATTATTGGTGACAGTTATTGGTGAGCGCCTACCTCACACCTCTCTACGCAGGCTTGCCTACTGTGGTGGGGGTGGTACGGTATTCTTATCAGAGCTCATTAAATAGGTTCTTGTGAGGGTACAGGGGTGTGGAGAGCGGCGGTGTTTTATTTTTTATTTATTTTATTTAGTGCATTTTTCTAAAGCGCGGACATTACCCGAAGGTGTCAGAGCGCTGTACAATAGAACCAGTTACGTTACAAGAGAAAAGTGTTACACAATAGAACATTACAAAGATAAACAGGAGACTAAAAAGGTAGGGTACACAAACACAATATCCAACACAGCAAGCAAGGGTGAGGAATGTACAAGAAAAAATTACAAATTTACAATGATGAACGAACTTCCTAGAGGGGCCTGAGAATGAAAGTATTAGTTCTGAAAGTGTCTTTGGAAGAGAAGAGATTTGAGATCAGCTTTGAAGATCCGGGTAGAGGAGGTGGCACGGAGCAATGGAGGAAGCGAGTCTCCAGATTCTCACCGCATTACCTGAGAAGGATTGCGCCATCGATCTTTCCCTTTTGAAGGAGGGGGGCTCAAGCAGAAGCTTTTCCGCATTGCGAGAAGGTCTAGAGCCACCAGACAATTTTAATTTATTCTCCAGGTAATGAGGGGAGGTGTTAGCGGCTTCTGTCAAATTCTTTCGTTTGTTCAATGGTGGAGGTTTCTTCTCAGGGTGGTAGCTGAACCCAGTTGTTTTGGAATGTGTACGGATGAGGCACCGCCCCCCTGTCTGGAGCAGACTCCGGAAGGACTTACCTCCACCATTGTCTGCCACCGCAGGGACGATGTACAGTGCCACCCACCTCCAGTGATGGCTGTAAACTAAACAAGGGGCTCTTTCTTTTTTTTTTAAATGTGCTCATTATGTTGTGGGAAAAGCGTGCCACTTCAGAGTGCCAGGACATTAATGCGAGGTATACATAGAAACACAGTGGTCAGGCGATATCGAGATGGCACGCAGTTACAAGTATTTACCTAATTTCCTGAATGTCATTTAGTTCATAAAGGCTTAGTGGAAGCGTGCAGTCTGTTCCTTTCTCGCCCTCGGGGCTCCTTTCGGAGCCGCAATAATGTGCTCAGTTTGTATTTTCCCATATTTACACCTCTGAACTTGCATTTTTTTTCGTTACTATTCACTAAAAGCCTGCACAGTGACTTTAGGACTTTCTTGATGCTTGACACCACTTGGTACCATTGCCAAAATGTGAATAAAAATCAAGTTATTTGATGATGAAAAAAACATGTGATATTAATGTTGGGCTACCGTGCAAATGTCTTTTCCCAAAATCAATTGGACTGTTGTCCCTGTGACAAAATGTCAAAACAATCAATTGTACATATTTTATTTTTTTGCCCATTCCATGCAAAGGAAAGAAAGAGATTTATTATCCCCTTTTTAAAAAAATGTTGTCTCCCCAGCTATATCACTGCATTGTCCATTATTCAACAGCTAGAGATGCCTTATGTGTGTTTTGTAACTGCCTCTTTTTTATGTGCAGCCGTAAAAACTCGCAACCTAGTTAATCATTGATCAAATGTATATTTTATATAGACATGAATTTTATGGGATATTTATTATCGCTTTAGGATTTTAAGAAAGAATGTATGCCTATGATGCTCTTTTAGCTTAATTTATTGAATTGTTATTTGCACTATGTACTTTTATGCATTTTTTCCAAAATGCGAAATAAGGTTATTTGATGATGAATACAACCAATAGCTTTAGAGTTGATTGTGCGTTTTAAAAAGAGTTGAACATTTGTGGGATTGAAGGGCATAAGTGTTTCTGGGCTTCTGCTTCACAAACGCTGACAATGGTTCAAGTACCAATGTCAATCATGGTGTCTCTTCTCTGTGTGTTTTACATCATGGATGTCCGAGGGCCATGGCTGGACATGCTACACTAACACAGATTTCTTCTGGTCTGACCGGTTGGAACAGCAAAATGACACTATTTTGATGCACAGGTAAAAGGGGCGCAGAGGTGTGTCCTTGGTGCTGATAATCTCCTACATTTTAATCTAATTCTGCTGGTTGCTGTTGCCAGGATACTGTGCAGGTCTAGTTGTGATGAGTCTGTGCTTACCGTGGATTACATTGAGTCTCCATTAAAGTGCTCATGTCTTTTAACCACTAGAATTTTTATTTTAAATTAGCTAGATATTGGTTCAATGTCTGCTGCCAGATTAGCAGCTCAATTAAATAACACATACGTTTCTGGAAAGGGAAAACAACCTTTAATACAAGCAGCTTTTGCAGTCCTGTGCCGCTCACGGCAGGGCCTGTGGTGGGTTTAATCATAGAAACCTCGCAGTTGTCTTGTTGTTTAAATTTTTTTTTGTTTTTTTGTCAGCTGTTGGTTGCACTATTACCCTGAGTATCAGAACTATAGTCACAAACATCTTTGTAAATTATATTATAAACTCACTCCATTTCAAAATATTATTTTGCAAATTCATCAAAATTGTTAATATCTGTTGAAATATATATTTAGTTTAGATGATTTGTTTAAAATGTAATTGTCTTTCGAATGTTTTTAACTCTATCACTAACCCATACCCTAATTTTAACTGTGTCCTGCAGTTTAACTTAACTCAAACACTCTCCCTAGCCCTAAATCAGTCGGTAACACAGAGCTTATGCCTAACCCTGCTCCTGTCCCTCATATAACCCTACCTTTCTCCCTTAACCCAGACCTAACACTCAACTTTCACCCTTAATCCAGATCCTATTTCTCTCCATAACTATAGAGGAGTTGGCCTAACGGTGTCACGAATACAAGAACTCCTCAGGATCTGGGCGATGCTCAAAGGGGTCCACCTCCTGACATCCCCAAACTCTGACTGAACTTTACCCAGAGTATTGAGGCGATCAAGCAAGGGATAGGGATAGGGTAGGCGCAGCGTGGGAAAAGGGCAGACCTGTAACAAAATAAACATATGATTAGTAGAATACACAAGTCTAACTACTCTCATATATTCTCGCTAATGCTGCTCCAGTACCTGTTAGGGATCTTCCCCGGCTGCTATGAAACCTCTCTGTTTAGTAAGATACCTCTCTCACCGCAGGCAACAAAACATAAGCACCTAGAAACCAAACACATCCCAGTTAGTATACCGTCAACCTTTTCTATTAATATAAATAGAAAAAATATCATCCACAAACATACCCTCTACCACACACCCTTGAAACCAGAAGAAAAGTAAAGGCCAACTCCAGTAAAAAAGGAAGTAACGCGACACTTGGTGAGGAAAAAGGTCATTCTGCCAAAGTACTGCGAAAATCCAAGAATACCCCTCTCCTTCTGGACATCCAGACGGGATACAGAATGAAAGTACTCAGTTGAATCTCACCAATGTCACGAAGGAAAGCAATAAACAACAAAAGAAAAGGCGGTACCTCATTAGGATGATCCTGGCACGAGACACCATATAAATCCAACACAATCCTTCCCTCTTAGATTCAAAGGGAAAAAAGAAGAAAAAACAGCAGCCGGTAATCATCCACGGTTTACTTGGGGAGTCAGTAAACCCTCGGAGGCACTTTCATCAGAGGCTCGGCGTTTTCCCGCTGCAGCCGCGGGCGGGGAAAACTAAGTTCAGAACGTTAACGCTCATCCGAGCGGTTTTGGCAGAAACGACCCGACTCCTTCCTCACGATCTCTGCCACAGAAGAAATAGGGAAGTGAATATTCGGCGCCTCGGACGGGGTGCGCCTAATCCTTCGGTACGAGCTGAAACCAAGCAGAGCAGCCGCTCTGCATCCAAGACTTCCTGAACCAACAAGAATCACGTACAACGCTCCATGCATTACACATGGTTTTAAATCCCTCCCAGAAGGACGGCCTTCTGGGAGATGTAGTTCTACTGACGCTGTCGTTTTACACCTGAGGTAGGCGCGCCGATTGATCAAAGCCTGACAAACGGCTAGGGCGTCCGACCTCGAACCTGGGAACTGGGTTCGTGTCTCGGCAATGACGCTGAACATCCTGTGATTCTGGGCAAAACATTTAATCTCCCCGTGCCTAACAAAAATGAATGTGTATCCTAATGTAACATAACTGGTGCTATGTAAAGCGCTCTGATACCCGATTCGGGTCAAGTTCGCGCTATATAAAACTCTGCAAAAAAAAAATAGCTTTCACCCTTAATCCAGACCTTAAGCATAACCTTGCTTTTATCCCTCACAGTAAACCCAGCTTTCACTCTTAAATCAAATGTATCACTCACCCTAACCCTAACTTTCACCCTCAAAAAAGACCTACTCCAATGCCTCACCTAATCCTAGTTTTCACCTTTCACCCATACCTTACACCCAATCCTGATCCTACCACTACCTCTAACCCACAACTCTAACACCACACAATTCCACAGCTAACAATTCCAATGCAACCCATATAATTCCACTCCACACCAAATACATTCACTACACTCCAAACCAAAACACATAGGCAAAAGACATTATCATTTACAACCCCAATACCGCTAACTCTCCCAAAGTCGAGACCTATTGCATTGCAAATGCTTGTTTTTACTGAGTTTTATATAGCGCAAACTTGACCCGAAGGTATTAGGTATCAGAGCGCTTTACACGAGCACCAGTTGCATTACATGAGGACACATTCATTTTTTTTTGTTAGGCACAGGGAGATAAGGTGATTTACCCA
This sequence comes from Calotriton arnoldi, assembly GCA_963921515.1. Lineage (NCBI taxonomy): Eukaryota > Metazoa > Chordata > Amphibia > Caudata > Salamandridae > Calotriton > Calotriton arnoldi. The sequence continues at coordinate 373,407 of CAWUFW010007722.1, read as the reverse complement.
GAATCACAGGATGTTGCGCGCCCTTGCTGAGACTCGAACCTGGTTCCCCAGATTTGAGGTCGACCGCCCCAATCCTGTACCAATTCTTGTCTATGTCAGTGTCCTTTAAAAATCCTTGCTTGCTAGTGGTCAGTCCAGCCTCTTTGTCCCTCCTTTCTCTCTTCTGTTCCTCCCACAGAGCAGGGGCTTAGTACTGTCTCATTCCTCTATGGTTCGTTATCTGGTCTCTGGGGGACTATTTTTTTCTTGGTTTCCTGCTCTGTTACTGTTTGTTGTGTTCAGCTTCAGTGCCCTAGCTTCTTACATTTAAATATAGCATTCTTCCTCCCACCCCTCTTAACATCCCAGTTGTGTTACTGCTGCCTCCCCTGCCCTGCCCTGCCTCCTGCTGGGTTGCTTGTTATTAATAATTGTCGACATTATCAGCGCTGCACTGGTTTCATTTTTATTGTGTATTTCCTGGCTCCTCAGCTCCTCGGTCCCACTTTCTCTGCTCCCCTCCCACTCCCAATCAGTCAGCTGGCTCCAGCCTGCCTCGCAGCAGAGCCAGGCGGAGGGAGAGAGAGGGTTGTGCTGCAGGCTGCCTCAGAGCAGGGGGCACTGCCATGGGCGTCCACAGGGGGCGGCAAGGAGGGGCGCTTGCCCCCCCTGGAGCGCCCCTCCTTGCCCCCTCTGTGAACGCCCATGCTTTTACAGACGCCTTTTGTCCGTAATTCTGGGCCCTGCAGGGAGCAGAGCTGTTCCCTGCCAGAGGCCTCAATTCCCTGATGGGGCGTTTCGCACTCCTCCTCGGAGCACAAGAGCAGCCCCACCCCGCCCATTGTCATTCTGTCTGTGGCTGATTGTCACATACAGAATGACAATGGCCAGTTTGAGCTGCTAAAGCATACTTCCCACCCTGGAACCCTAAAGCGCCTTAGCTTAAAATCACTGAGGAGCCCAGCGGAAGGTAAAGTTCAAAGTTGAAGCTTAAATATGACACAAATGGTAGGAGAAGCAGAAGAGCACTGCGGGGTTAAAAGAAGTCTCCTCTTGCAGTTGGGGCGCACAGTGAAGGCAGTGGGGGTACCCTGGGGGGTTTCGGTCCTGGAAAAAATGCAAGTAGGGGATCCGTGCAGTTGAAATCATAATCTCGCCCTTGTCGCATAATAAGACGAGTATCTTCTAACAAATGTACCTGCTTGTGTTCGATAAATTGTGAGGTCTTGTTACTCTCTGGTGCCATTTCATTTTGTAGTGTGAAAGGAACGGACGACGCTTTCTCTCGCTATGAAACTGTTACAGAAATGTAAATCAATCTGTTGTTTTAATTGTCTGTAATGAAAGAGAGAGATAGAGAAATGTTTGTGCATGTCTGTCTGTATACAAGAATAAACACAAACAGCTCCAATAAAAATACAAGGGCCATTTAGAAAAATACCAGACTGTCTGCAGGCAGCAGTAGAAAAGATTCGATTGTGCCAGTAAAGGTGAGCAGTAGGGGATGTGAAAGAACAGTAGTGTGCGCATGTGTGCGCTGTCCTGGGGGTTCCCACCCTTCACACCACCAATTAGGAAAGATAGATCACTAAAAGGATGGATTGATGAGTGAAAGGGTGGATGATGGGCGAGTGAATGGATGGATGGATGAGAGAAATGATGGATGGATTGATGAATTAATAAGTGAAAGGGTGAATGAATGGATGGATGGATGACTGGATGGATGGGTGGAAGAGTGGATGGATGAGTGAAAGGGTGGCTTGGGTGAAAAGGTAAATGGTTGGATGGATGAGTGAATGGAATTCATGAGTGGAAGAGTGGATGGATGAGTGAGAGGATGGATTGGGTGAAAGGGTGGATGGATGATGGATGAGTGAAAGGATGGATTGGGTGAAAGGGTGGATGGTTGATGGATGGATAAGTGAAAGGGTGGCTGGATGGGTGAAAGGGTAAGTGGTTGGATGGAGGAGTGGATGGATGGGTGGAAGAGTGGATGGATGAGTGAAAGGATGGCTTGGGTGAAAGGGTAAATGGTTGGATGGATGAGTGAATGGATGGATTGGTGGAAGAGTGGATGGATGAGTGAAAGGGTGGATGGATGATGGATGGATTGGGTGAAAGGGTGAATGGAGGGATGGATGAGTGAAATGATGGATGGAAGAATAGACATTGGATAGGTTTGCAAATGGTTGAAAAGGTTTGGATATGGATGGGAACACAGATGGAAGGACAGAATGAATGGTGAAAGGCTGAATGGTAGATGAAAAAATTAATAGATAACAGAAAGTACATTTGAAATGGTGTATGTCAGGGGTTTGATGGAAGGATGAATGGCTAGATCCTTGGATAAGAGAGCTCTTCTGGGGAGGGTTGTGATGACTTACTTTGCTTTCTTGGTGCCATAAGAGCTTTAGTTCAAAGTGGGAGGTATTTCAATTTTCTGGCTACTCCCTTGCCTATGTATTACTATTCTGTATTTGCTGTGTGCTTATGTGTGGGATCCATACATCATGCATACGACATTTTGAGTGACACCCAACTGCTACTTGAATGTTACACTAGTAATTGTAAATGTTTGCATGCTTTGTTTTAGGTGTAAGGTTTTAGGGAGAGCCTCATAGTGCCATAAGCTGTGCTTGAGATGTATATTGTGTTTGCAACAATAGGCAAGGTGTCAAAAATAAACTATGTAATAGTGTATTGACAGTGCCTTCTTTAAGAAAGCTCCAGGGAAAAGCACCTTTGTGACTTCCATCAGCCAGTGCAACTCTCTGCGAAGCCTCCATAAGCAAAGTCAGATTCCATATTTTAAGTTCCACTTGCTGAAACACCCATAATGCGTTCCCTATAGTGGGTTCATCACAGCAATCCTCCCTTTAGTTCACCTATGCTTGCCGCGTTACATCTCACAATGGCACTCAGATGTGAGATGCTAGTAACAAAGTCCATCCGAGCAGATCTTCCGGACCACTTCTCTCACCATACATTCCTGCTCACGACCATGAGTTGTAAACAAAATATCAGACTGGACAACCCAGTGCAGTAACCATATAAATAGATTATTATCATATGAAATACCTCAAAAAGACCTGCACAGTTGCTCAAAGCTGTGCGCATACCGAAAAACTGTGAAGTGCACGATTGTCTCAACCGAATATAAACTTATTTTGACTTGTACTTAAGTGGTTGTCTATTTACTTACTTTTATACTATCACGCAACTTCCTCTGATGTGTCTGTAAAACGTACCTTTTGTTCCGAAGATTTGTCCTGAATTTTGACCTTCTGTCCTGAATTTTCGTCCTGAATTTTGACCCTTTGCCCTGAATTTTTACACTTACCGTCCTGAATTTGCAACCATGCCAGTTGGTCACCCTACATTAACTGGTAAGTTCACTTCGGGGCGCTGCGTTCACACATGACGTCACCAAAAGTACAGAGTTCACCCGAACGTGTCTGCAAAGCATTCACCAACGCATCCATGGTACTTACAATGTGAAACGCTCGGATGCGCAGATCTGGACAGGACTGAAGCCCAGAAGCATGACTGAAGCACGCACCTCCACTAGCAGGGAAAAGACACGCTACAAGCCGCGCAGGAACGATGAGCCTCCTCCCCTGCCACAAACGTCCTGCTCAGCCCCCATTCCAGAACAGGGATTTCTCAAGAAATCTTCTGCATGTGGGGGGCCCTTTTGTTGCCGATCGTCATCTCACATTGAAGTGACCCCTCAGCCAGGGCTTTAAATGGGCCGGGCCCCCCCGGGTCGCAGAGGACGTTGCAACGGGTCCTTATCGGGCTCTAACATCATGCCCTTTATTCTGACATAAACACTGATCGATTTCTAAATAATGAATGTAAAAAGGCAATCCATGTCAACGATTTAGTTCCTGTTTGTGTTTGACGTTTTACTTAATATTTCATTCCCTTAGAGTGTTAACGATTTCCCGGATGTTGTGTTTCTGTATTTTTTCCGTGTAGCATATTACGCTTGTAAAGCGCCTACTTTGATCTGAGCCACCACCAGGAGCTAAGAACGAACCATGGTTGAATGCTAAGCATCCGAGAATGTGATTTTTATGACCCCTTCTGAGAGGCCCAGAACCAGCCCGAGCCAGCCCGCCTCCGAACGGTTTCAGCGACCCTCCCTGCCCCCACCCTTTGTTTTCTTTTAGACTGGTGCCACCGAGGTGATATCCTTGCCTGAAGGCAGGGATTTCACCTAAGCACTTGATGTGTTGTGAATGTGAGCATGGGGTGGGAGTGGAAAGATGTGCACAGCAGGGGGAAAGGGATGGCAGTGCATGGGACGCTTTTCCTTTGTAAAGTAATTTCTGCTGGCGTCATAGCCCAGGGTTTGCTGTCTGTGCACTTGTATAGATGTGTATTCCATACAAGTGCACAGACAGCAAACCCTGGGCTATGACGCCAGCAGGAATTACTTTACAAAGGAAAAGCGTCGCCTGCACTGCCATCCCTTTCCCCCTGCTGTCTGTGCACTTGTATGGAATTCACATCCACAGCGCTGCTCACCAGATAAAGGGTGAACAGGGCCATGGATCTGTCTCTTTTTGCATCCAAGGGCACCTACGAAGAGGCAGAGGAGGCCCAGGAAAGAAGAAACCAGGAGACATTTGACCCACACCTATCTACACAGTGAGACCTTCGGGAGGGGCTGGATGCCAGGACGACAGTGCTGCTGATCTGCCCGACTCCACTGAATAGTATCAGAAGAGCAGGCAGCAGTTTTTAAGTAAGTTCCAGTAACTTTAATGCATTCTACAGCATCAGCATTACCTACTGGCTGCATATCTGGTTACTCTAAGTGAACGGTGTTCTAGACTTACATGCAAGGAAACGTCCAGGAGGACAGTCCCCTCCGAATATGCAAATGTAGTGTAAGCTTGTAGTGTTCAGCTTTTGGAGTGCCAGGGGGTAACTTTAGGGTTCGGGTTGGGTGTGGGTTTTAGGGTGCCAGTGAGTAATTTTAGGGTTCAGGGTGGGTTAGGTATTGGGGTGCCAGGGGGTAATTTTAGGGTTCCAGGCGGGTATGGGTGTTGGTGTGCCAGGGGGTAATTTTAGGGTTCAGTGTGGGTATGGGTTTGGAGTGCCAGGGGGATAATTTTAGGGTTCAGGGTGGGTATGGGTTTTCAGGGGCAGGGGGGTAATTTTAGGGTTCAGGGCGGGTATGAGTTTTGGGGGGCAGGGGTAATTTTAGGGTTCAGGGTGGGTATGGGTTTTGGGGTGCCAGGGGATAATTTTAGGGTTCATGGTGGGTATGGGTTTTGGGGTACCAGGGGGTAATTTTAGGGTTCAGGGTGGGTATGGGTTTTGGGGTGCAAGGGGGGACATTTTAGGGTTCAGGCGGGTATGGGTTTTAGGGTGCCAGGGGGACAATTTTAGGGGTCAGGGCGGGTATGGGTTATGGGTTTTGGGGTGCCAGGGGGCTAATTTTAGGGATCAGGGAATTTATGAGTTTTAAGGGGCCAGGGGGTAATTTTAGGGTTCATGTGTGCTCTAATTTTTGTCCAGTTTCAAATGCAGAATTCACCACTTTTTTTCTCAGCTTGGCCTGAGCATTACCCGATCCTGATTGTCTGCCATTTTAGCCCCGCCCCTATTGATTAACATTAGCCACGCCCCTTCATTTGCCAGGTTAGCCCCCCCCTGGAAAAATTTCTCCGGACGCCCATGGGCACTGCTGTCTGTGCCTGCCATGCTTCTCGCAGCTGCCTCAGCCGTGGACTGACTCTGGTCTTCACAGAGAACTGCAGGTTTTTTGTATTAATTATATCTATCTTCCAGCAGGCAGGCTCTTTCTATCAGCGCAGTGCCCTTTCATGAGGGCCGGGCAGGTTTTGCTTTCCTTGTCGTCTCTCTTCCCTGGCTCCTCCACCCCACTCTCGCTGCAGTCCCTCCCCCCTCCCTTCCAATCATTTATGAGGCTCTTTCAGGCAGTTCCACATGATTAATTCCGAAAGCTTGTTTGCTTTTACAATGGGAGACCCACCATTAACGCTGCTCAGGCTATAATATATTTTTGGGAAAGTAGCTTGGCACGCTGCGCTTTATCTTATGATGTATAAATAATAGATGAATAATGTATCGTGAGAGTACGGTACATTATTTGCTAATGTTACCAGGCAGTTTTCAAGCTCAAACAAGCATTGGCATAGCCAATAGGTCTCGCCTTTGGGGCCTTATAAGTGTTTAGCCAGAGCTATTGACTTTGCCAATGTCTTCAAGCTGTGCTGTAGAGAAGTGTGGCTGCAGTGCAGCATGCTGAAAAGTTATAATAAAAAAGTGTCAGAAGCATTTTTGTTACTTTATATATGACCAAGAAGGCATTATGTAAAACTGAACGACCATATTAAAAAAGTATTTACAATAAAAAATGTCCTCAGTTTTCTTTTGTTCTTGCAATGCTGGCAACTTGTTTCTGCCTATTGCAATGGTTGTTTGTTAAAGCTTTTTTTTTGAGGGGGCATAAACAATCGGAGGGTGAAGGTTGGGAACTAGTACCTGTATTATAACACTAGCAGCGGCCAGACGCTAGGGGAGAATCAACAGATGCCAGATTCCGAGAGCAGGCTGAGGTGGTGCTGAGTGATGCTGAGTGGTGGTGGTGGTGACTGTTGCGGAGACGATGCTGAGGTGATGCTGAATGATACTCAGGTCTTGCTGAGTGATACTGCTGTGGTGCTGAGTGATGCTGTGGTGGTGCTGAATGATATTGTCTTGGCGCTGAGTGATATTGTGGTGGTGCTGAGTGATGCTGTGGTGGCCCTGAGTGATGCTGTGGTGGCCCTGAGTGATGCTGTGGTGGCCCTGAGTGATGCTGTGGTGGCCCTGAGTGATGCTGTGGTGGCCCTGAGTGATGCTGTGGTGGTGCTGAATGATGCTGTGGTGGTGCTGAATGATGCTGTGGTGGTGCTGAGCGATGCTGTGGTGGTGCTGAGTGATGCTGTGGTGGTGCTGAGCGTTGCTGTGGTGGCGCTGAGTGATGCTGTGGTGGCGCTGAGTGATGCTGTGGTGGCGCTGAGCGATGCTGTGGTGACGCTGAGCGATGCTGTGGTGGCGCTGAGCGATGCTGTGGTCGTGCTGAGCGATGCTGTGGTCGTGCTGAGCGATGCTGTGGTGGTGCTGAGTCATCCTTTGGTGGTGCTGAGTGATTATGTGGTGTCGCTGAGTGAAGCTATGGTGGTGCTGAGTGATGCTGTGGTGGCGCGGAGTTATGTTGTGGTGCTGCTGAGTAATGCTGTGGTGGCGCTGAGTGATGCTGTTGTGGTGCTAAGTGATGCTGTGGTTGTGCTTAGTAATGCTGTGGTTGCACTGAGTGATGCTGTGGTTGCACTGAGTGATGCTGTGATGGCGTTGAGTGATGCTGTGATGGCGTTGAGTGATGCTGTGATGGCGTTGAGAGATGTGTTGGTGCTGAGTGATGCTGTGCTGGCTCTGATTGATGCTGTGCTGGCTCTGATTGATGCTGTGGTTGCGCTGAGTGATGCTGTGGTGATGCTGAGTGATGCTGTGGTGTTGCCGAGTGAGAGATAGAGTGAAGATATAATGCCCAATTAGAGAGGGTGGTGAGAGAGAAAGAGAGAGAAAGGGTGTACATAGAATAAAGAGTGGAGCGGGATAGAGAGAGAGAAAGAAGAGGAGAGAGAGTGAATGAAGGAGTTTGAAAGAGAAACAGATAAAGGGGTGAGAGAGAATGAAAGGCTAAAAAAAATAGAGAGGGGAGAGTTAATTAAGTAGAGAGAGAATTAGAGAGGGGAGAGAGAGAGAAGGAGAGAGACAATAAGAGTGGGGGTGTGGAGTTTAAATAGAGTGAAGAAGTGACGCGGAAAATGTAACCTTAAATATAACTTTGTGCTTTGCGCGAATAAATATTTAAAAAAAAAACAGAGTGAGACAAAAATACTGGTAATTAGGCTGTGACTCCCAATATAAAACAAATAGCGATATAAGGTGAAATCAACCCACCGAAGCAATATTTCTAACTAGACAAAAAAAAAGCTTGCATTTCAATGCTAATCGCTGTTGTTTTTCATGTGACTGTAGTCCAGGGCCGTCAGTTGGTAATGTGAGCTGCTGCTGCGATTGAAACATCAGAGTCCGGAGAGTTAATGAGCCATGACGAGGAAATGAGGAAGAGATAGGAAACCCAGATGGCAGCTGCGCGCGTGCACGCCCATCATGAACGCAAGCTGGTCGCCAGCCGAAAGCCAGTGTTTGCACTTCCAAAACCCACTTACTAAAACTCTCGGCCAGACCAGCGCAAGCGCTGGTGCAGGCCGAGACCTAAAAAAGATGTTTCAACAAGTGCAGATTTCAAACCCTAGCGTGATAACATGCACCAGCATAAACAAAGTCTGCACGTTTAAAAAAATATATATAAACTGAAGTATCTGCTTTCAGCGGTGCTCGAAGTTGCTTCCGCAGCAAGACTCGGAAGTGTCGAGGGTCACACACACTTTAACTGCCTTTGGCTCCGGCCAGCCTGTGTCCGTGGTGGCAGGGCGATAACATCCTGTTATCTAACTGGCTTGGCCTTATAAAACAAACACACACAATACCATTTAGAAACACTTAATGGGGCTGTAAAATAAGGAATCTTTGCTTTTGTATGGGCGAATCAACATAGAGCCATCAGCAGAGTAGCCTTAAAAAATAAATACCCCCCCCCCACTTGTTTAAACTGCATTTGTGTCCCTTATTGCTTCATTTGTGCTCCTAGAACAGGCTGCGGTAAAGTTGATAATAAAATCGTTTTATCAGCTGGTGCAGTTGTTACTGTTTTAGCTTATATTTATTTCACTGCTCTATTGTTTCGTGTTTTTGCTCAGTTTCCACTTGTAGAAGATGCTCTCTCTGGTCAGAGGCAGTTTCCTAGCTGTTCTTCTTTTCTTTGGTCTGTCGGTAAATAAAAATAAATAAATATGTCATGGGACCTTTTGTGACATGTAAAAAGTGCGGTATTGACACTGATGTAGAGAGCCATCCGGACTCTCTCCGACAATGTTGCCACTAACACGCATCCCCACACCCCTCGGGGCGGGCTCGCCCTGAGGATAAAATAAACGGCCGGAAACCGCTCGGGTCTTCCGGCCACGATACCCAGTACACCTGTGTCGTGTGGTTTCCTTTGCGCTCCTGCGGCCTACCTGAGACCAGGCCCCGCCGCGCTACATTGGCGACGAGGCCGGTAGCACCCCTCGCGTGCTGGCCTACCTTCAGGAGCCCTGCTGGGAGCGTGCGGAGCCCACCCGCGCTGCCCTGCTCCCTCCGCTGCTGTGCGGTGTGCTTCACCGAGCGTGCGGGGCCCACCCGCGTCGCTCCGGTTCACCGGTCGACTGCTGCTCCCGGTGCCCCTCCTCGTCTGTGGCCTCTGCCTGTGACGTCGCTTGCCCGCCTCAGCGGAGATCTGGCCGGCGCCCGCCCACGCGTCTCCCTGCCCAACGGGAGCGTGTTCAGCCGGCGGCGCCGTCAAGTGGCCTGCACCGCGCGGGTAAGTGCGGGGGCGCTCTGCACGCCTCTCTGTGTCCCGCCTGCCCCTCCTGCACGGGGCTGCTTCAACGCCCACATCGGTCCACGCCCCCCCTGTGCCAATCTGCAGCGTCTGGACCCGCCGGCCCGCATCGATACTGCAAGGCCTCGGGAGTGTGCTGCCCCTTTTGCTGCCTGCGCTGGGAGCTGCGCACCCCCTACAGGGCCACGGAGGAACCACAGGCTGTCTGCCCTGATTCGTGTGAGGAGGGCTCTGTGACTTTCTGCGCGTGGGGGCCAGGTGCTCCTTGGAGGGTGCTGTGGAGAAGTTGGTTGTTCTGAGGCGCCCAAAGCAGGAACCACTGGCAGGACTGCACGGCGGCTGCTGAAAAAAAAAAAAGAAAAGAAGGTGGACCGCGCCAGGCGAACACAACCAAACAAGCAGGTCACGCCCCCGCGTCCACGCTTCACCACACGGCCACAATGAGCAACGCGCCGGCGGCCAGTGCTGCCGCTCAGCAAGATGGAGGGCGTAACCAAGTCGTTGGCGCCAATCAGCCCTCACCGGTGCACACCCACACCGCGATTGCACCCCTACCCCCCTTCAGTGAGGCCTCGGACCCCGCCACTGCCGCGCCCCGATGGAAGGCATCGGTCGGACGACTCAACCACTACTTTAAGGGGACGAGGGAAACAGATGGCACCGTGAAGCGGTCACTCCTCATCTACTGCGGGGGTGCAGAGATCTATGACCTGTTCGAGACGCTTCCCAACACTGGAGATGATGACGACTACGAGGCGGCGGTCGCCGCGCTCAATAGACATTTTGACCCACAGCTAAACAACGATTTCGAGAAGTTCAAGTTCAAGAGGGCGTGGCAGACCGACTCAGAGTCCGTTGATATGTTCTACGCACGTCTACGCCGGCTGGCTAGCACATGCCCCTTCGCGGACCAGCGGGAGGAAATCCGTGATCAAATCATCCTGGGCTGCCGCTCAAAACTCCTGCGGAAACTGATCCTCCGGCAACCTGGAATCTCGCTGGACGAGATCCTGGTCCTGGCTCGCTCCCATGAACTGTTGGACGTCAGGGCAGAAGAGATGGAAGCCGCCCTACACACCCCGGTCGCCGCCTCGCAGGCGCCCAGACACCCGCCAATCAAAGAAGAAAGGGTGGATGTGATCCAGAGATGCCCCATGCCGACTCGCCAAGCGCCCAAACCGCCACCAGCTGGACCATGTGGATACTGTGGGGAGGATCACCCCGCGACGGCCGTCTGTGGGGCCAAAGGGAAAACGTGCTCCCGCTGCAGAAGGCTAAATCATTATGCCCGAGTGTGCCGTGGTGGGCGATTCCGTCAAACACCGTTGAGGCCCAGAAGCATGTCCCAGCGTGTCCGACAAATCTCCCTCGATGATCCACCGCCAATGCCGGATGACCAGCCACAGGACCGACGTCCCGTGTATGAGGATGAAGATGAGGAAGTATTCGTGGTGTCATACGTCAGCAGGACAGGGACCCGTCGGAGACCACCACCCATGTGCTCAGTCTCCATCGAAGGCACGGATGTACAAGCTCTCATTGACAAAGGTGCATCTGTCAATGTGATGGGCTCAGACCAATATGACCGCCTGTCCCCGTGACCCCTCTTGCACCGTCCACTGCCCGAATCTACACGTACGGAGGGACGGACCCACTTCCTCTCCGTGGCGTCATTCAGACCACCGTCGCCAGCGGAAGCTACTCCACCGAGGCGAGGTTCCACATCACTGAGGGAAAAAAGGGAACTTTACTCAGCTGCCACACGGCCGAGGACCTAGGACTTGTCTTCTTCGCCAATCAGATCCAAGACTCCCACACGGAGGCGATGCTGAAGGAGTTTCCGGCTCTCTTCAAAGGACTCGGGAAACTCAAAGGCAAGAGGTTCAAGCTTCACATTGACCCCTCGGTACGACTTGTGGCCCTTAGGCACCGGCGAGTGCCCTTCAACCTACGCCCGCAAGTGGAGGAGGAACTGAGAAAGCTCGAAGCGCTAGATGTGATCGAGAAAGTCTCTGGACCCACTCCGTGGTCGTGGCGCCCAAACCCAAACAACCCGGAGCCATTCGACTCTGTGTCGACATGAGACTGCCGAATACCGCGGTGAAGAGAGAACGTCACATCACCCCCACAATGGACGATATTGTGGCGGACCTAAATGGGGCGAAGTGGTTCTCCAAGCTAGACCTGAACGCCGGCTACCATCAGCTGGAACTGGATCCCGAGAGCCGGTACATTACCACCTTCTCGACACACGTTGGCCTCCGAAGGTACAAGAGGCTCAGCTTCGGAGTATCCTCAGCCGCTGAAGTCTTCCAAAATGCCATCCGGGAAGCACTGTCGGGGCTGCAAGGGGTGATCAACCTCAGCGATGATATCCTTGTGTTCTCCAACACGCTCGAGGAAAACCACTCTCACCTCCGAGCCACTCTGAAGAGGTTGGCAGACTGTGGGCTGACGCTGCACCAATCCAAATGCTCATTTTATCAAGAGAGCGTAGATTTCTTTGGATACACGTTCACCCAAGAAGGACTCCGGGTGGACCCGAAGAAGGCCGAGGCTATCAGGGCGGCCAGCACCCTCAAAACCCCACCGAAGTGAGGAGTTTCTCGGCATGGCCACGTACTGTGGACGCTTCATCCCCAACCTGGCAGCCATGTCTGAGCCACTGCGCGTCCTTACGCGCCATGATCGCAAGTGGGAGTGGACGCTGGCGGCCAACAAAGCGTTCCAAGATATCAAAGCAGGGTTGCTGGACAAGACTGTAATGGCCTACTTCCACCCTAGACGAAGGACGGAACTGGTTGTCGACGCCAGCCCGGTGGGCCTGGGAGCAGTCCTCCAAGAATACGGCCCGGAAGTGTGGAAGCCAGTCGCCTATGCCAGCAAAGCCCTCACTGACACTGAGACCAGGTACGCCCAAATCGAGAGGGAGGCGTTGGCTATCAAATGGGCATGCCAGCACTTCCACCTGTATCTGTGCGGCCAAGAGTTTCATGTTGTGACTGACCACAAACCGCTGCTCCCACTGTTTGCTGGCTCATCCAGGCTAGCACCCCCGAGGATCGAGCAATGGGCGGTGCAGTTGCAAGCCTACAACTACAAAGTAATCTACCGTCCAGGGGCACACAACCCTGCCGACTATCTGTCTCGCCACCCGGAGTCCACGATGCCATCGGACCCGTCGGCGGATGCCTGCAGCACCGAAGCGTTTGTCAATATGGTGTCGCAAGGTGCGTGTCCCAAGGCCATGACACTTGAAGAGATTGGCCGAGCCACTGAAGAAGACCCCACTCTCTCCCGAGTCCGAAGAGCATTGGAGAATAATGGATGGGCCCACTTCATGGACGGTGCCCGCGTCCTCCGGCCGGAGGTCAGCCATGCCCGCCAACAGCTGTGGCAAGTCCGTAGCGAACTCAGTGTGGGCAAAGAAGGAGTGGTACTGAGGGGACACCTGATAGTGATTCCGGAGAGTCTTCAGAAAAGGATCCTTGCATTGGCACACGTTGGTCATCAAGGAATGGCGAAGACCAAAGCCAGGTTACGGGACATGGTCTGGTTCCCGGCAATGGATTCCATGGTGGAGGAGATGGTAAGGCAGTGCCATGCCTGCACGATCACCGGAGGGGACCCAGCGCCAGCACCCGTGATCACGGAAGAACCAAGCAAGACTCCATGGACACATCTCAGCGTGGATTTTGGGAGCTTCCCAGATGGACGTCACATGCTGGTCATGGTTGACTCATTCTCGAAATTCCCCATCGTTGAAGTGGTCCCGTCGACAGCTTTTCCCCATGTGAAGAGAGTCATGAACAGAACCTTCGCGATGATGGGACTACCGGAAGAGATCAAGTCCGACAATGGACCCCTTTTTCAGGGGCGAGAGTTCCAGGAGTACCGTGAAAGTCTAGCAGTTCGCCACAGGAAGATCACCCCGCTATGGCCCCAAGCGAACGGGGAGGTAGAACGTCTGATGAGGACAATCAACCGCGCGTTGCGCATCGCAGTGGAGAATGCAGAGGACCCTGAAACAGCTCTTGACCAGTTCCTCGGTGTGTACCGACAGATCCCTCATTGCACCACCAAGTGTGCTCCGGCTTATCTCCTGTTCAAGCGAGCCCGACGTGGGTGCCCGTGGAGCGGGATGATGTAGCCGTCCAAGCGAGGAGGGAGACAACGAACCGGAAGGCCAGTGAGGCCCGAAGAGCCCAAGAACCGCAGCTAAGGGTGGGAGACCGGGTGGTGATCAAAGACCGACACCACGGGTGGAAGTTCCGGACGCCCTACGAGCCAGATGTATGGATCGTTGTAAGTGTTCAAGGGACCATGGTCACTGCTCAGAAGGGACTACAATTCATCATGAGGAATGTGTCCAGCTTTAAGAAGACAGCTGAGGCAGATGCGGACCAAGGGGCATCCGACTACCAGGACTCACTTCCGAACTTCTCTCATCCTGCCTCACCCAGCGTGAGGAACGCGCCGCTGGAAACACCCAGGCAAGCCAGCCAAGGCGGTGCTGACAGTGCCCAGCTGACTTATCCGAACACCGCCATCGAGTCGGCCGGGGGTATCCCGTCCAGTGCCTCGACAGCTCACAGTTCCCGGAGCCAGAAGTATGGTCTCCGGCCGAATCCTGCACCGAGTCAACGACTGAAGGACTTTGTATATCCGTCTCCCTGAACTGAGACAACCTGATGGTCCAGAACCAAAAGAAAGAAGGGATGTAGAGAGCCATCCGGACTCTCTCCGACAATGTTGCCACTAACACGCATCCCCACACCCCTCGGGGCGGGCTCGCCCTGAGGATAAAATAAACGGCCGGAAACCGCTCGGGGTCTTCAGGCCACGATACCCAGTACACCTGTGTCGTGTGGTTTCCTTAGCGCTGCTGCGGCCTACCTGAGACCAGGCCCCGCCGCGCTACAACTATGATGGCGCCCGTTGCTGGGGCCTTTCCCTAAAAGCCTCCATTCGGTGACGGCTTCTTCTCACTTGAAAAACACACAAAAAATGTAAAAAAAAACTAAAAAACTGTTGAGGTGTAAAGCCTACACCTGCTAACGCACACACTTCCTCCTTTGCGGTTTTCAGCGGTGTGAGAAGTTGGCCTGGTATATGCTGTTCACTAATTAAAGTGGACACCTTGCACCAGGGCAAATCGACTCTTATGGTAGATAGGTTTAAGACAACCTTTTAAAGAAAGCTATCCTAGTGGTAGCTGTGGAGAGCAGCCTTCAGGCTAAGTCTTGAAGGAATGTAAAGCAGCTTGTTTTACCATATAATCTCTTGAATCACCAAATGAAAAGACACCACACAGGTATATATATCAAATATATATGTATTTATTTCTAAATAACTCTCTACTAATCTCTTTATGAGATTAGAAGACAAACATATGCACAAATCAACGTTTCACAATAAGTTAAGCACAAAATATGGCTGGGGCCCTAGGGGCGTACCAGACCATATACTAAGTAAGAGACTTAGGGACAACGACTTGCAGGGAGACAAGGCCTAGGGCCTTCAGAAGTGCTGGGGCCTCACGAAACCACCCAAGGCAGGTAAGTAAAGGACCCACGGGGGACGCGTGCAGTGTGGATACACAGGCGCGGATCGCCGTTAACTTCAATGGGGCAAGTCGCGGTTGGAAATTAAGAGTTCTAGGATACTTCGGGAGAACCTACAAGCAAGTCACTTACAGGGTAAGTAGTTCTAGGGCCCACACCCACAGGAGCACCGTAGTGCTGGAGTTACCTCACCCAGGAAGCCGGGTGCATAGGTGTCCTTGGTGTCGGGTCGCGGCGTCGTTTTCAATGTCGAACAAAGAAGACTTGCTGCTTGCGGGAGCGGAAGAAGTGTCCGGGGGAATCCAAGCCTGGATTCTGAAGAAGGATGACCTGAAAGCAGAGGGGACAGTGTTCAAAGTCACTTGGCAGTGACTCGGGGCAAGGAAGATGGATGCCCACCGTCGTCGAGTGATTCAGGTCGGTTGCGGGTGCCTTGACTCTTCAGCCACGTGGTCCAGGAGGCGTCGACGACGACCAGGAGCTGGATTCGGTGTGTCCTCGACGTCTGCAGCTGACTGCGGGGTCGGCAACTCGATCGGAGCCAACAAGCCTTGGCAGCCGCAAGTCTCGGGAGATGAAGAAAAGTCGATGGCGCAGACCAGCAAGGTCTGTGGAACTCACCCAGCGAGGGTAAGTCAGGGCAGGCCTGGAGCAACCAGGGAGCCCTTTGGTTTCTTTAAGAAGTCTTCTGGGGACCCATAAGCCAGCGGGCAAGGGATCGCGAAGACACCTCGGGCGGAATCACTCAACATGGGCCCACGGTCACTCGGGACGGTGTAGGCCTCTGATCTTCGGAGGGATTCTTGCTGGAGGTCGGGACCACACGTGGTCCAAAGCACAGGTTCGTGAGAACGTTGTGAAGGGGTTGCACTCGACAATAGTGCACGGTACCCAGGGGTCGCGGTTCCTCGTTACTCGTGGGGTCCACTTGCCTCAGCTTCGCTGGGGACTCACGATGGCCTGGGAGAGGTCAGGAAATCCACTTCCTGGGCTGCAGGGACTTCGGACTCCGGCGGGAGCGGCGTAGTTTGCGACCGTCGTTGTCGTTTTTGGTGCCTGCCAAGCAGGGGAGTCACTCCTTGACTCCAAGGAGATTCTTCTGTCTTCCAAAGGTAGTGGAACGTCGAAGGGCCAGGATTCTTCTGTAGAGCGTCGTCCAGGGGTTATCTGCTTTGCAATGGCAAGGTTCCCCTCTTATACTAAAAAGAGGGGATGGACTAGCTCTATGACCCCACCTATGGGAGGGTCAAGGGAGGGGTGGCTACACCCACTTCCTTTGTCCAGTTTCGCACCAGAGCAGGGGCAGGTAGCCCCTGAGCTGGTTTGAACTGGCATATGCACAGAGGAGCCTTTGCTCCCCCAGTGCAGGACTTCAAAGCACTCTAAGAGTGCACCCACCCAGCCCCATACACATTATCCTGTCTGGGGAGGTGGTCACACCTCCCTGCAACAGGAAACCTATTTTCCAGGCCTCCCTGCCGGAGTTTCGTCCAGCAGCAGGAGGCCAGACTTGTGTCTGTGGCAGCAGCATCCATTTTGTGATGCCAGGGCTTCAGAAAGAAGTTACCGGGTAAGCCAGAGTTAACATGTCTTTACCTCTAGAAGGGTGGAATGCTACCCCCGCCGCCAGGATTGGCGGGGGGTAGTATTCCAAGATGTTTGACACCAAACACGACATGTTTAGGTGCAGCCATTCCAAAGTTAGCATTTTACCGCGAGGATATAATGCGCTTAAGAGTATATGGTCAGGCTGCACTACAAACAGCATCAGAGATGGTCTCCGAACGCTGCAGAGGGGCCCTGCTCATGCAGGGGCACCCTCTCACATAGGAACCATGCACTCTGCCTTTAGGATTGATAAGGCCTGCCTTAGGAGTGACTTATAGGTTTATATGTGTGTATGTATTTAGTGATATAGGTAACCTATATCACAGTAAGGGGTGCATGCACCACCCTACCCAGGCTGCAGTAGCAGACCTGTGGTGTCAGTTTGGATGGCCTTCCAGGGGTGGCATAATACATGCTGCAGCCCCTGGTAGGCCTCTGAGGTACCTATGCCCTTGGTACATAGTATACCATATACTAGGGACTTATAAGGGCACTCCAGATTCCAATCAGAGATGTGCCTAAGGCACATGGAAACCTTTTACAGAGAAAGCAGATAGACTGGGGCCCTGAATAACAGGATCCCAGTCCAACTAAGTCATAAACCAGCAAAACACCATAAAAAAAGTGGGGGCAACCATATAGTCAGATTCCACCTTCCTACAAGCGGCCACCAGTGTGTTTGCTAAAATGCCTTTCCTGGGCAGTCACTTTTGCTGCCCACTGGTGGCACGCACGTGAAGAGGGGGTCTGCCGCGAGCTTCCCCTGCACGTCAGTGGCAGAGACTGAGATTACTCAGAATGGGTCTGTGGTATCACAGGCACCTCTCTCCCTCAGTCAAGGCAGGTATGCTGTGTGTACTCCAGTGCTTACATTGTGAAAAAATAGGTGCCAGGGCTCTCGTTAGGAGGCCACTGCAACTTGCACCACACTCTGCCCCTTCCAGCGCTAACAATGATAGTAACAACACAACTACTAATCATACCACCCTACAAGTGTGACAAGTCGGTCTATTTCAGGCCCCCAAAGCTAGAACAATGGCTTGGGCGTCAAGTGATAGTCATTTTTAATGTAAACTGAATTAATAATTAAATGCTGTAGTGGTCATCTTTAAATTAGCCAGACAGTGCCACCTTGTGGTGGACTGTCACAAGCGGCGGTGCTGACAATTAAGTGATGGTGCTGAGCACCGGAAACCACCTGCTCAAATTAAGCACTGGTACAGACAGAGCAACGCCTCGAGTGCTGCATCCCCAGAAGCACTGGATACTACATTTCACTGGATTTTTACCAATTTCAGGTGTGTGCTGGGATAGGAGATTCGAAGAGAGGCAATGCACAGGGGTCATGACAATTAATAAAAAGTTGCAGTTTCATTTGAAGTATTCATTATGTTTTAAGATGACGTAGAGCACCTCATTGAGTGACGATCTGTGGCCAGCCAATAAACTCACTTGGTATCGTGGGACCAGGCCTGGTTCTGCCGTACCAACCCAAGGGGGAGATAAAGCTCCCTGGCCCAATCAGAAGTCTATTTTTACAAAAATGTATCTAGTGGAACCAAATATTTTTTGTCTCAAAAACAGCTGAACAGATTTACACTAAATCACAAAAAGCACGCTATGTAGAAATGTCTTTCTGCCAAATTTGGTGTAATTCTGTTGAGCCATTTTTTCTGTCTCACTTCTTAAAATTCCTATGGAAATTTGCATGGGGAAAACGTGTTTTAGGACCCCTCTTTTTAGGTCGAGCCTATGCTCTGCGAACCATGCTGTATTGGAGTACGGAATTGAAGCCCCGCTTACTCTCTGCCCATATTTTTCATTGGCATCTGTCATTGTCCTTCGTAAATGCTGGCTTCTGATTCTTTAATAGGTCGTTAGACCCTCCTTAGTACCGCCTTGTCTTCATTCGTTACCTCCCATGAGGACTGGCCCTTTTACTTCTGTTACACGCTATGTCTTTTTAAGTCTTTAAGCACTATTTTCTGTAATGTGTTTCTCCTACTGCAGGCATGATGTGCCGTCCTTACATTCAGCCCGCCATGCGCTCTTTCAGTTTCTAAGCCGCCCAGGACAATGGCAGCCGCTTCTTTGAATAGGTCTCGCATTTTCAAGAGTTTGAGCTATTGGCATTGTACATGACAGCGCCTTTTATTTATGTGTTAATTATCAAAACATAAAAATAAAAGGCAGTGTCATTTACAATGCCAACAGCTTAAACTCTTGCAAATGCGAGACCTATTGCATTGCAAGTGCTTGTTAATCTTGTGGGAGGGATGCACCAGTAAAAAACATTTTTAGCTCACCCACACACAATTTTAACATAGAACAGAGAGTTTAACAAATATAGAACTTAAATGTTGATGCAAGAGACATAACCCTACCAAAACTAGTGAATGCATAACTAGGAGAATTTACAACTAGCAAAGAGTAATACTCTTGGATTTTCACGGTGGCAGACGTGGAACACACAGATTAATCATACCATGCTTTGCAAGTGGATTCTATTAAAGGTCTGGCTCTTTCTTCCAGGTGTGTTGTGCTTCTTGTATGTGTATGTGTGGTATGGAGAGTGTACAACAGTCCTTTAACACCTCTCACAGCCTCTTTAGTGTGTTTGCTACCTGTGTTGTACTTGTCCTGTATGAGTGAGAGAATTTTGTGATGTTCTTCATGCCCTTTACTAATCTTTACATTAGGGAAAGCTGCACTGCTGCTCTCCATGTTGTAATTTATTGTGTTGTGAAGCTGTGTACATTACTTTCATTACACACAAGAGAAAATGATTTGCATTGCCAATGCTCATTTTAATGTATGATGTGAATGAAAGAGTGAACCCTCACAAAATATGTAAGCAGAGTTTACTTTTGGTTTTGTGTGAAACAAGCAGATTTTGAAATACGTTAGATGACTTTGTGACATTTTAAAACATACCTTACAAGTGTCCTATGTCAAGTACCTCTCGTAAAAAAAGCCAATGTGGACCACGAGCGCACTCAGCAACTTTAGGTCCATTTCTCTACTGCCTGCCCTCCAAAGATCCTGGAGAACTTGGCAAATCACCAACTATCTTCCTTCGTCGAGGCAAATGGTCTGCTACATGACACTCAGTCGGGCTTCCGTTCTGGATATAGCACAGAGACTGCTTTACTGAAAGTGTCAGAGTTTGTCGGAGAAACAGTGGATAGCAGCTTCTCTGCCATGGCGGTTTTGTTAGACCTGTCGGCAGCGTTTGACATGGTGGCACATTCCAACTTGTTGAATAGGCTAAGCCGACTTGGCTTTCAGGGCACAGATCTGTCCTTGATCAGTTCCTTTCTGGATGAGAGCTCGCAGGGGGTTTTACTCCACCCTTTATCTTCCAATTCCAAATCCCTGGTCTGTGGGGTCCACCAGGGCTTTCCACTTAGCCCGCTACTCTTCAACCTCTACCTAGCGCCCTTGGCCACTCTTGTTGCGTCCTAGGAGTGAAGGTAGTCTCCTAGGCAGGCTACACGCAGCTGCTATTCTCGTTCGAGATCACTGAGCAGCGACCTTTCTTAAATATAAAGACTGTCTAACGGATATAGTGAAATAGATGGATTCACATTTTTAAAAACTAAATACAGATAAACAAGAGGTTAATTTCTTCAACCAGAAGGCTTCTTCCCCTGCTATCCTCTTGTGTCTGGCCGAACTGAATCCACCTCTGGTTCCGGCCTCTTCCACCAGAAATTTGGGGATCTTGTTTGATTCAGATCCTTCCTCTGCCTCCCAGATCAGGCATATCTCATTGATCTGCTTCCTGAAGCTCAGGTCAGCCAGGAAGCTGATACACTTACTTCCAACGGAGACCCGGAAAACAGTAATCCACGCTCTTGTGACATTCCACGTGGATTATGGTAATAGTCTTTTGGATCTACCTGCCTATCCAATCCACAGGCTTCAGATCACACAGAATGTGGCAGCTAGGCTGATCCGGCTGGTCCCTCTCCGTCATCATATTTCGCCGCATCTGATGCAGGTTCATTGGCATCCTGTAGCAAAAAGGATCCAGTTCAAGGCCCTGACCCTGGCGTTCAGCGCGCTTGCAGACAATGGCGTTCGTTACCGGAGAAATAGACTCGGTCGGTACCAACATGAGAGATCTCTGAGATTGAACCACCTCCAACTTATGTGTATCCCCAGGTTTTCTAAAGTCCAACAGGGTGGTAGATCCTTCTCAGTATTGACTGCGAAACTCTGGAACACCTTACCTATCAGCCTCTGCATGGCCGAGTCCGAGCACCGCTTTAGAAAGAACTAAAAACCTGGCTCTTTGATCAAAACTAGATTTGACGGCCTGGTCCTGTACTCAGTCTCTGCTTTGAGTGCCGGGACGCTTCTTCTGAAGCAGCGGCGTGTGGCACAAATTTCAGTGATTGATTGAGTGATGTATAGCAACTTTGGCCAGTTCTGTCATTTTACCCAACATCACTTTGCCATCTGGGGCTTTGACCCTGTACAGAAAATGATAAATGATAATGCAAAATAAAATGTCATTCCTGACTTTCTGTCTTTTTTTCTTGAGAGTCGAACTGCCCTATTAGTGAGTGGGCAGAGGTAGTCTCTCAAAAGCAAACAGGAGAATCTCACTGCTAAGTGGCTAACATTAACAGTCTTTGGGGAAAAATGTAATGCTAAAAAGACATTGTTTGCCAGAACAACATGAGCAGCAAAGACACTAGGAAAGGAGAAACAAGTTGTGGCATCTGAGCACCTGCCTGTGACGCGCCTTGACATGGTACAGCACACGCAGGTGCTGCCCCACGAGGGACGCCAGTGCTTCAGCAGTTTACATCCTTGACTCACACCTTGCCCCTCAGCAGCAAATAGAAGCCTACTGCAGAGTTAAGGGCAGGACTGTTTTTAATATCTACTCCCTGGTCCCACCCACCCATTTTCTGCAGGCTGATATTTGATGTAGCAGAAAGGTCATATCGTAGATCGAGGCGAGGTGCGCCCGCAGGTGTTGTTGCCGGGTCCAGGGCATGGAGCTCAGAGATGGTGTAGCTTCTGGTGGCGGAAGAAGCAGGGTTCCTGGCACTAGACGCGTTTCGAGGTGCAGACGGGCGCAGACGGCTTGCCTTCGGTGTGCTGTCGGCGCACTCGCTGTGTGATCTTCTGTCCCATCCCCACCCTCTCAACAGCTTGATATATGATGCAGCAGACAAGGGGAGAGGGTAATGGTGAAGCTTTTATCTCTCTTACATCATCTGACATATATAAGAATGAAACGGAAAGGAAAAGGCAACACAAAAGATTGAGAGGGAATAGCACTCAAAGGAAAAGGAGGAAGACAGAACAGTAAGTAAAGAAAGAAAAATCAACTTGAGATGCTAAAAGAAATAGACTGTCCGCTTCAAAAGAAGAGATAGACAAAAAAGTGAAAGAGAGCAACAAAAAAGGAAGGGAAAGATAAATTAAAACTTAAGAAATGAGCAAAGGAAGGAAAGAATATCAACAGGACAAACAAGAAATATAGCTGAGGCAAGAAAAAGATGGAGACAGAGTCTAGCAGGACAGGATAACTCATGACAATTGCAGCCTTAAGTCAGTACTTAATTTGTGCCAGTGTTTGCCAGTGCACAGCACCAGCACTTATGTCTTAACATATTTATCACAGTACACCACATGGTAGCGCTGTTTATCTACTTTTAAACATCAGCAAATGGTTTAACAATTCAAATCATATTATAAAAAAATAATAATGCCAGCCTGTCAAGGTCATTTTAACAGATGTGTCTGGGCAGAAATAATCCAAAATGTCACAATTGCAGGAATGTTACAAGAATGTTTTTTACATAGTTACAGGCATTTGGCAGCGCTGGTAGGGACAGTGGGAGGCAAAAGCTGCTGCGGCTCCATGAGAAAAGCACTGCCCTAAACCTAGGTGGACCCACCATGTACCCTGGATCTGCACCTGGAGTATGTGACGCATAATACCCGCTGCTGCTCCAATGGACCATGCTTCAGCAGGGAGGAGGATGGCAGGTGAGCAGCAATGCTGGCTTCAGTGAGCTTGATGAAAAGCTTGCTCATTGTGCAGCCAAGACGCACATGGTTGCATGTATCTACATTTAAAATATGCCTCCTCTAAAGTCGTTAGCAAGCCAACCAATGGCACTGCACCTCATTTTAAGTCACCTGTGAAGGTTACGGACATCAGCAATGCAGCACAATGCTTCAGATTCAGGGGACATGCATTTCTTCCAAAACACAGTTATTAGAGCCCTCACTAACAATTGTATGCCATGCTTACTTTCTTTCACCTTATGTTTAAATTATTGGTGTCTCCTAGGTTTCTGTTCATAGAGGAGCCAAAGTAAGTCAAAATGCTCCATTATGATCATAATGTGTGTGTTTATATAACACTCCATGCAGCACTTCTGTTGTTTCTAGGTGCTGTAAATAACTAATATTATTGTTAGCCCATTTAATGGTACTCAGTTTACTGGCCTCAGAAGGATGGAAAGCTGAGTTGGCCTTGCCAGGATTCATGGTCATAACCTGCAGGTCCTGGCATTTAACGTACAATGCCATCCAACCTTATGATTTGAAGGAAAGAGCCAGGCTATTGCAAAGCAAATGTGGCCAGCATTCATGGCTGTACGTGGAGTAGCATTGAGAAGGCTAGTTAGTAGCTGAGATGTTTTCAAATGGAGCACTGAGATATATTCTATACGTCTTCTATATTACTGGAAAAGTTGTAGTCAGTCTTCGAAGCTGATGGCAAACCTTATGGACTGTCTTCAGTGTCTTCAGGGGCTTATTTACAAGCCCAGTGCGCCGCCGGTGCATCACGTTTTTTAACGCTCTGGCAGCGCAGAGTGCCTGCCCATATTTACAAGGCCACGTAAAGCCACCCTGCGTGGCTTTTCATGGCGCTGTAAATATGGGCCCCTTTCACACATTACTCTGCATGAAAGAGGCATTCCATGGGTGTTGTGGTGGGTGTTTCCACGCAACATCCATGGAACCTGAGGCCTTCCCAGATTAACAAGCTTTTGTAAACCTGGGAATGCGTCAGATTCCTACCCCTCTCCAGGGAAATACCTTTACTTGTTTTTCCTTTTTCTATGTGTACTGCATTTTGCAGCACACATAGTAAGAGGAAAGCACCTCTCGTGATTGTTTTTGGGCAGGAAGGTTTCCCTTCCTGCACAAAAACAATTACCTCCACTACGCAGACACCCTTGCACCATGGCACGAGGGTGCCCATGTTGGCGCATGTCAGTCCATTGTGCGCCAGCGCAGGGGAAAAGGACAGGAATGTGCCGTATCTTGTAGATATGGCACATCCCTGCCCTTTTCTTTTGACACACGGCAGCTCAGCAGGAAGTCTTGCTGCGCTGCCGTCCGTCAAAATATTGTACATAAGACCCTGTGTTTACAGGCTGTGCCGAGTTTGGCGTTGATTATCTGTTCACCTTAGCACAAACTCAGGGCTGTGTTTTATTTCTTCCACTTTTCCTAACTCCCCTGTAAGATAGTACTAATGAATATTGAACATCGAAATATGATGATGTAAGAGTATTGTGAACAAAATTATGAGGACCAAAGTATCGAAAGGTAAGTGCATATAGAGGAAGTAAAGATTTACTATTCCTAACTCCACATATATGTACTTTGAAGATATATATATTGTCAAAGTACATATATGTGGTGCTAGGTATAAAAAATCTATACTTACCTTTTAATATTTCGGTTTTGATATTTTGTTCTTTATATTTTCATGCCACGATATTCTCTCTTCAATATTTAGGGGGCGTTCCTCCTGCAAGCAGGATGTGTGGGTATGTGGAAGAAGCAGTGTAGGGGTGTACATGCCCCAGAGCCATCACTAGCAAGCCACAATGCCTCAGGCTGCAGTCCGCCTCCATCTCTCCCAGCTTACCCTCATGTCCTCGAGCTGGGTCAGGATCCTAGTTCTGAGATAAGAGGGGTTCTGCACAGAGAGAAGGGATGGTGGGCTTTATGTACTGCACAGCTCATCTGAGGCTCCATCTGCTGGTTGCAATGCTGCAGAAGAGATGGTGGCTAATGCTAGACTTTCATGATGCTGCAGTGGACAACTCATGCTCCTGCGCATAGGGCAGCTACTCTGGTCATCTGAAGCAAAGGGTGCACATGCGCAAGTTTAGCCTCAATGACACATTCCAACGCATTACACCATTAACATGTATTGCTGCAGATCCCTAGTGCTGCTTCCCACTCACAGGCTTAGAGTCACATGCCCAGTGCAGCCCCACATGTGACGTGCACACTCCTGCATGGTGGTGCTGTGCCAGGCATTTAATTCCAAATCTGTTTATGGTTATATACCACTGGGCGTTTTGTGGCTGCAAGTGCCATGTGGAGACTGCGCATGACATTAGACACTAAGCAGGTTAACACAGAGGTGAGCAGAGACTACACTTGCACATTCTGAAGCTGCACTATGCACTTGAGATTATATCTAAGCATAATGAGGCTTTGCCTCTGCATGTGAGAGATGTACTTTGATTTTTGGGCTGTGCTTGGCCTGGGCAATTATGAATCTCCTTGGGCAGATGGGACTCTTCATTAGTATTTTGGGGCTGCGCCAGGATATGTACATTGAGAGTTCTACCTACGCAATATGGGCTGTAAATGGCAGTTGAGATGGCTGTGCCCCCTGTCTGTAGATTTTGACACTGGTGCCCCTAGCCTTAGACTCCAAGGACTACATCTTCCTTGGCGACCTAAATTTCCATATCGACGACCCCAAAAACAAAAACACCGCACACCTCCTCGACAGTATGAGCAGCCTCAGATTGACCCAGATTGTCCACGACCCTACATACACTGCAGGACACACACTTGCCCCAATTTTCTCCTTCTTCAACCACATCAAATACAGCCATGTCACAGAACTCACATGGACCAATCACTCCATCGTCCACTTCTGTATCTCCAGCCCCCGCACCGTCACCCCCAAGATGACCAACACCCCCCACCGGAGGTGGAACAAAATATCAGAGACCAGCTGGGCAAATGCCCTCCACACCTTCAACCCCGCTACCGCCACCAACCTCGAACAGGGAGTGAAAAACTTCAAAGTCTGGATCACCAATTGTGCAGACAACATCGTCCCCATCAAGAGCAACATCCAGAGAAAATCCCCCAAAAATGCCAGCTGGTACACCCAAGAACTCGGAACAGTAAAACGGGACAGCAAACAGTTGAAGAGGAGATGGTGCGCCAGCAAGAACAACTGAGACAGGGCAGCCTTCAAGACCTCCCTCAACCTCTACCACCGCCTGCTGAAGGCAACAAAGAAGACAGCCTTTGCCACATGCATTGAAACCAAAGCCAACAACACCAAGTAGCTTTTCAACATTTTTAAGGAATTCCCCAACCTGACTGCCAGCGAAAACAACATCATACCCTCACAGGAGCTGTTCGACAACCTTGCCCACTTCTTCCACAAGATCGCAACCATATACAGAAACTTTGAACCCCAACCCACACCTACAGACTTCCTCGACAGATACGCCATCACCATAACCAACATGAACCACACACTGACCGCCTGGAACATCCTCTCCACCCAGGACACCACCTTCACCATAAAATCCATTCACTCAGGAGCTCCCACAGATCCATGCCTGCACCACACCTTCAACTTCGGAAACCAAAGGATCAGCCAGGAACTCACCACACTACTCAACACCTCTATCACCACCCAACATTTCCTGATGCCTGGAAACATGCCGAAGTCAGACCACTACTCAAAAAAGCCCTCTGCTGACCCAGCAAACTCAAAAACAACCAGCCAATCTCCCTGCTCCCATTTCCAGTGAAGGTACTGAAAAAGATCATCAACAATCAACTCATGACACACCTGGAGCAGATCCAGCTACTTGGCGCCTCCCAATCCGGCTTCCGCAGCAATCACAGCATCGAAACTGCCCGTATCACAGCCACCGAAAACAGCAGCTTTGATCCTCCTTGACCTCTCAGCAGCCTTCAACACTCTATCCCACCACACACTGACTGAAAGACTCCACCACACCGGCATCAAGGGGACTTGCTAGGTTGGATCACCTCCTTCCTCACGGGGAGAACCCAGAGGATCCACCTAACACCTTTCACCTTTCACCTCTGAACCCAAGGAGATCACCTGCGGTGTTGCCCAGGGCTCATTCCTCAACCCCACGCTCTGCAACGCATATATGACCCCGCTCGCCAACATTGTCAGATCCCACGTACTCAACATCATTTCCTACGCAGAGGACACCCAACTCATCCTCTCACTCACCGACAACCCCACCACCACCAGAACCAACTTCCGCAGATGCATGACAAATGTTGCTGACTGAATGAAGAACAACTGCCTGCAGCTGAACACAGACAAGAGGGAAGTACTGATCTTTGGTAACAGCAGCAACACGCGGAATGACTCCTGGTGGCCATCAAACCTAAGACCCGCACCCACTCCCTCTGACTTCGCCACAAACCTTGGAATCATCATTGACAACAAGCTCACCATGAAATCACAGATCATGCCGTCTCCTCCGCCTGCTTCCTCACGCTCCGCATACTGAGTAAGATCTTCAAGTGGCTACTCCTACACACGAGACGCATCATGACACAGGTCCTCATCACCAGCTGAATGGACTAAGGCAATGTCCTCTACGTAGGAATCACCACACACCTCCTACAGAGACTTCAGACCATACAGAACGTCGCGAATAGACTCATCCTCGGCCTTCCCCGATGAATCCACATCACATCCCACCTCAGGCAACTCCACTGGTTCCCCGTACAGAAGAGATGCCAATTCAAGCTGGTGACCCACGTACATAAGGCTCTACACAACCAAGGATCCGCATATATTAACCACCGCCTGAACTTCCACCAACCATCGAGAAGATTACGCTCCACCCCTCTTTCACTTGCCCATACTCCCCACATCTACCGAAGCAGAAGTGGAGGACGCTCCTTCTCCCACATCACAGCAAAGACCTGGAACAGCCTTCCCACACACTTACGGACCATCACCTCACTTCTGGAATTCCGAATAGCCCTCAAGACCTGACTGTTTGAATAAGCCTCTGGGACCTGCAAGCACCTTGTTTCCCTATTGGGTGATTAGCCACGCTTTATAAATCCTGGTTGATGATTGATTGATGCTATAACATCTGAGGTTGTAATTAGCTATGTAGCACATTGAACAATAAGGTGATGCCTGTACTACTGGTATGCTTTGGTGTCATCACTGGCATATAAAAATAGCACCATAGCAAATATAGGGATGGTACTTAAGTAGATTTTTATTTGCCTTTTGCTATCTTACAGTGGGTTTATAGGCCGCCCATTGCTTGCCATTGGTTGGCATCATTGCCACTCTCTTTTGGTTGCTTCTGATCCAGCGGGTTACTAGCAACAAGCATTCATACGCTAAATACTCACCTGGGCCCATTCATTCACGCTAACTAGTAATCTCCGCTGGGGGGAATCAGTTGTACTCTTTATCAATATCCCTGCTACCAATTACCTTTCCTGATTGAAGAGTAATGACTTACCAATGGACCTTTGATAATTGGGGATAAAATGAGAATATACAAATACAATTTTCATTAACCACCTGAAATAACCACTGACTCAGGAAGTTTTTAAAAAAAATGTTTATCTAAATTCTTTAGCAGAGTAAATTACAAACCACATAATACTTAATCGCATATCAAGGAGGAAGCACACTATTGTCACCTATTGATCACAAATGACGGTCCCTCAGAAAGGAGAAGATAGAGACAGCAGTACAAACTAAAAGATTACGCATTTATAGTTACCTAAGGTGTGAAAACCAAACCCCTTGGCCAAGGATTTGGAAAAGGGTCCCAAGAAAGGATGAAGACCAAGACTTCCGGACCAGGTTTAGGACAGGATAGATGACCTCTCTACCAACGACGCCTGCGCCGTTCCCCTCTCTGACACTTCGTTCCTCCTCGGTTCTTCCGTGTCTTCTTCTAATAGAGTCCACCGCCCCCACCTCAGGACCTCTTTCGACAGCGGTTCAGTCTGCAATCGATCAGCTCTCGTCTGTGTCAGCATCTGAGCTTTTTTGTCCGTCTGCTCTGACAGCCTCTACGCTAACTAATTAGCTAATTCTATATCTATTATACCCTTCTACGCCCATGTACCTCCCATTAATGTTTCAAAATTATGGGCCCACTATTTCTGATTAGACAGGGACAGGGGGTTGATCCTCACACCATGTCATTTTAGTTCAATTTTCTTAAGCCCATTGTTTTAAAATACCGCCCTTCTCAATTAATACATTTGCTTTATTTCCCACCCCTTTCACTACGATTTAATACAAAGTATATACAAAATGTATCAATGTATAGGACATTTTGGATGAACTGTGAAGGTGATCAGCGGGTCATGTCCTTGGACATCTTCCAAGTTGACTTCATCGCTTTGCTTTGTTAGTTTTCAGAGCGCATGCGCAGGTCACATGGCTCTCGAGCTGCTGTTTAGCCAACCCAGGCCCACTTTACGAACTAATAGAAATCAAAGAAGAAACATATTAAAATCAAAAATAAATGTTTTCACTCTATACCCCCTACTTCTACTCTATTCCCATTTAATTATAAAAATCTATCCCGCATTAGTAGCGTTTGAATACCACATTATTAATTGCAGCAATGCGAAAGCTTTAGCATGTGAGAACATTAAGCAGCCATTTTAGCATACACTGCGCAGAAGCAAAAAGTTTCCCTCCAAGCAAAGAAAAGACGTCATACCACGTGACATGGTTGACACATGCGCAGTAGAATTCCCGCGCTTTAGCGGCCATTTTGGATTAGACAAGGATTACTTATTAGTGGAAACACATAGGCAAGCATCTCTCAGATAAAAATGTCGTGTTTGCACATTATTAATACTGACATTACAAGGTTTTAGTACAAATTAATTAATACTGTGAGAAGATTGCTTCCGAGCAAGTCTCATTTTGAGTCCTTGCTCCATCACTTCTTTCTTGTTCATCAGTTTTCAAAGGTTTCCCTGCCTCTTCTTGTGTTTGTCCCTCCCCTGGAGCATGGGTGCATTACTTTGTCCCTCAACTGCTCGCTTTTTCAGGTACTACTTTTTTATTTTTGTGTAAACATTCTATGGTAGCGTGTGTGTTTTTCGAGCTGTCTCCCTTGTGTACTTCTCCATACTCCTCTCCAATTCCCCTCTTGCCCGCCCTCGGATGTCCATGTGCTTCCCCAGGCACTCCTGCCCACCCTCTGCTGTCCGTGTGCTTGCCTCAGCCCCTCCTGCGCACCCTCTGTTGTCCATATGCTTGACCTAGCCCCTCCTGCCCACAACTCTTGTCCGTGTGCTTGCCCCAGCCCTTCCCACCTATCCTCCGTTGTCCATGTGCTCCCTCATTCAATCTAGCCTCGATTCTCCTCTCCAACTACTGCATCCTTCTCTCCTGCCCTCCCTCCGTGTTGTCTCATTCCTCAACCCACTACACAAATGGAAAGGAAGTGGGTGGGGGAGAGGACAGGCAAGAGGGGGTGGGGAAGCACACAACTATTTTATTTCTAAAACCTCTATGACGTGATAGTGCTAATACAAATTATTTCTTTAAAAATAGATGGCCTCGTCTTAGTGCAATTTTTTAAACTTTGCAAAACCAATAGCTCTCATAGGGGAGAAATAGCACCTTTGCCAATGCTTGTTTATTATATTAATCTTCTACCTATCTTAGATTTTTATCAACTTCAGTGGGGTCTGCCAAAGCATTAGGTCAAAGGCTAAAGAGAACAAGTTCCTTAGGTGCCATAAGGGTGAGAGATCACATGACATCCCTCACTGTGAGGTCATGGGAAGTCAGAGGCCACTTCCACTACTCCTGGCATTTTAATAAATTGATGTCCCTGCATATGACTTATTCTGCACTCTTTTCGCATTTTTATGTCAAGCCTATACAGTGCTTGCGCTGTTAGGCGATCTGTTATCCCTACTTTGTGGGGCTGAACTTCTCCCACGCTTTGAATAGGCTTTTGAGTGTGTCATTTTGAAATGGTAGCCTGCAAATGGCTAATCGTGGGTGCATGTCCCACCTTTTCTGGGAAATTCACTCCCATGGAGTATTGCCATGGGCACGAGCAGGGATGCGCACGCAGTCCCTACGTGCAGTCGATTAGTGCTTGTTTATTTTGCCTTTCTCCTTAAGGGATACTTTGGATCGCAATTGAAGATAAACACCGCTATTGTTTACATGCCCAGGTTTTATATGCATCATCCTTTACGAAGTTCAAAAGAAACGTAAGTATATGTTTAAATGCACATCCGGTTTCACTGCATTTTGATTTCAAGAATATCTACTTCGTGTTTGCCCACCCCCACCACCCCTCCAAGATCGCTGTTTTTTTTATTTTCAGCGCGCGCAGACCACTCACCAGACACTGTTTAATTTTTAGGTCGAGCTTTCGAGACCTCTTTTATATACTTTTAGTATATACTTATATATATACACTTATATGTGGGCTTAGAGCCCACGGACTGCTTTCATTTGTCTGTTTCAGTGTCATTTAAAAATACTTGCTTACAAATGGTCAATCCTATCTCTTGTCCCTCCTTTTGTCTTTGGTTTCCTCCCACAGGAGTAGGGACCGACTACTGTATAGTTACGCTCATTTCGGGGACTATTTTATTTCTTTGTTTCCTGCTCTCTCTTCACTCTCCCCTCCTGCCACGTCTCCCACCTCCTCCCATATGCTACATGCCCACCCCCACCTACCCCATGTGGCTGTGTGTTTATTCCATAAAATTCATATTGATCTCCCCGTTGTCCTGTTCTTCCTGCAGCTCCTGTCTTTTCACCAGTCACAGAAAGAAATGGCTGTTCTGCTGAATCCCGGAAAATGTAGTTCTATTTTCCTTTGAACTGCTCTAAGTACACAAATAGCACGAGTTGCAGGGACTAAATATCCCATCATGCCAAGCGCTTTCTCAGCACGGGTTGATATCACCACCATTCCAGTGCGTGCTGGCGTTTTCAGTGAGCCCTGGTGTTGTTGTTCATGCCATATATTGGTGCCGCAGCGGAGGATCACAAAGGAGGAGGCTGGGGCTCAGGAGACAGCAATAGGCTGCAGTGTAACACGGGCTCGACTGACCCTCACTTTAGCAACCAGCAGAGCACAATTTACAAATTCCTCCGACTCCGTCCATTTCATAAAGCATGGAGGGGATGCCTCGCTGGTAGGCCCTTCGTCACTTTATCCAAGACAGTGCACTTACAAATGCTTGTTTAAATTTAATTTCCGCCTCTAAACAAAAGTTGTGTCAAACATAGCTGGGTGAAAGCTGCTTTGTTGTCGCTGTCGGGCAGGGGCAAAGTGCTTTCCTCCGGGTTGTGAACACACGTTTTACCATCTGGGACTCTGTTCACAGCTTCGGGTGCTGTACTCGGGAGAAGGTGCCCAGCCCACACCTTTCACTCTCACTCCAGCACCCACACCTGTCCCGCCTTCTTCACATTCAGCTAGTGCTGTGTCTTCGATCCGCTGGTCTGTGACTGCAGATTAAGCACCATCTCTAAATAAAAGCTGTCTGAAATATTACCCGGGTGAAAGCTGCTCTCTCCTCTCTGTCGTACATAAAATAATGTCACAGTGGAGAACATTCAAGAAGCGTTAAGAAACAGTAAATGGTAAAAATAGACAAAGTATGACAACACCAGTTAACTCATACCATAAATGGTTATGATTTAATTGAATCACAGGGATTTGAAATGAATCAAAATCTATAGATAGTAATGTATTTCACATTTATACATTGATGAAAAACAGGTGCACACAATGTGAAGTGACCAGTGCATAATGAGGATGAGTGCAGGTGATGTGCAAAGGGAAGGTAGTGCGCATATATACATCAACATTCAATAATGACGACCTGTCCTACCAGATGACTGGCATATACATGAATGATAGAACATAACAAAAAATGAGAAAAGATGCAGATATATATTCTCTGTCATCTAAGTTTGACAAAAAAGATTTAAATATATAATAATGTCGACGTTTCGACCCCTATATAAACCAGCAGACTTCACGCCTTGAAAGTGGGGTCTTCCTCAGGACCAAGGGAAGGGGATAGTGGGCACCAGTAACAGCAAGAAAAATCCAGGCTGAAAATTAGTATGGTGGGCCATGTGGGCTCTCACAATTGGCGCTGATATTCGTGGAGAGTGGGCCAAGGTTAATCAATAACCTATGGTCAAAGTTATTGCGGATACTCGCAATGGGTGAGCCAAGGTTGATCAGTAACCTATGGCTGATGGTTGCATGAACGAAATGCTTCTGACAGCTAACACTGTCGGGCAGGGGCAGAGTGTATTTTCTCCGAGTTGTGGACACGGTTCACTATCTGGGACTGCATGGCATATGTCCCAGAGCTATTGCTGCTGCCTTCAGGGGATGTACTTGGGTGGCTAGTCTTCTGCCAAGGCTCAAATCACTTTCCCTTTAATGACATCACATGGGTCCCCATTCTGAGGAGTGCCGGAATACTGCACCGTTAGTTAGTCATGGAAGTACTGATACATACCACAGGCATTGGTAATTCCTGGATGTGGGAGTACCCTGGCATTCTGAGTGGCAGCTAAGAGAGCCGCATACAATAGGGGAATTACTGGAATCAGTGTTACTACTGCCGATTACTGCTGTAGTTCTCCATTTCCAGCTGGTTACCCACTGGGAAATGTCATCAGGTTCTAGCTGGTTGGCTTTCTGGGGCTTACCACGGCTTTTGTATTCCATAGGGAATTACATGGCACTTAGAATAGGGGTTTTAGTAGCTGTTCATTGAATGCTCATGCCTCTCGTTGGTTTCATATAACACGTGTACATTTAGCGATGCCCAGGGCAATCGGAGCACTGGGGTGCAAGTGGAACTACTGTCGTCCTTGAATACATGGTTTGGATGTTAGACCCTTTTTTGTTTGGCTGAGCCCATGTAGTCTTGCCTATTTCCTCTGTGTCTTCCATCCAGAGGTTCATTATGTTCTTCTATTTTGGGACCCGTTCATTCTGTCAGTGACTTAAACAGACTACTTGTCCTTGCCAAACACATGCATCCAGTTGGCTCACTTGAGCGACATGACACGGGGTTTGCAACATATTTGAGCACAACTTTTCTTCCAGTGTTCTGGCATGTCTGAAGGATGGGCAGCAACCACTGTAGAGTTCATATTTGGCAGAAGCCAAATGCTTTAACTGGCCACCGGGTGGTGCAGCACTACGTTTCCATAAGTATTGGTGGCCCTGTGAAAGGCAGTTCTTTTTACAACCCTGAGGTATCTCCGGTACTCTCACTGAATAGCCACTCGATGCTTGACAACTGTAGGAACATTCACAAAGTATGCGATGCATTGTGCGTCACAAGAAGGGGGGGGGGGGCATCCCAGTCCCACTCCTTCTCCTTGAAGATTGCAATAACCCCCAATGTGTTCACTGCAGCTCAGAATGACACATGCAAATCGCAAGGCACCTTTGCTCATTCTGAATTGTAACTATACATTCTGCAAAGGCATCTGGATTGGACAATGATCACTTTGTAAATACAAGGCTATGCTTCCACATGATGGTGAGGAGAGTGATAAGCGTGCTTTCAGTCTGAACGTTTTTACGCTTTTGCACCCATGCCCTAGACTCTTTTGTGTCTAGAAAGGTGGTCCACGTCACAAGTTGGATACAAGATGTGGTGTCAGACGTGGTCCACGTCATAAGTTGGATACAAGATGTGGTGTCAGACATGGTTTGTGATCCGAATAACTTTACTTGTGCTGTGATTATTATTAGTTAACATCAATAATCTGACTTCTCCTTTCCCTTGGGTGCTCTGCTCATCATCTATGGATGTTCTTCGGATTAGCCATTTCAGTTTTCTTTAATTCTCTGCCCACTTTCGTGAGTGTTTCATGTGCTTGCTTGGTTAAACTTGTCATCTGTTCACTTTACACAAAAAAAAAAACATTTTCTCAGCAAATGTAAATAGGTACTTTTCCCCCAAATTATACGAGACATAATAAACTTCTCGTGACAATGTCTGCAATTTGTTGTCACCTTTATTGGGCAAGTAGGCCTGCTTTTCAGATTAGGGCCCAAAATTTGAGTATTACGGTTTATAACGGCGTTATGGGATTGCTTTCACCTAATTGTACTGCCCCTATATTTTGAGTTTTCTATAATTGCCTGCCATTTTATATTTTTCCTGGCTGTCAGTCTCATAAAAGCGTATATGGCATTTTGCATTGGTTAATTAATTGCCAGTGGCTTTTCATCTAATCCTTGAAAGCAGCACCAGAACGTGTGTCATTTCCATTTCATACCACATAACTCAACAACAAACCACATATTTCAACTCAACAACACAATTACACAACACACCACATACATCCAATCCACACCACAGAATTCCACATCAAGCCACAAAATTCAACAGCCCACCACATAATTTAACTCCACAACATACCACTCCACAAAACAAAATGCCATTCCACATAATTTCAGTCTATGACACACAATCACACTCCACATTATTCCAGTACATCCAATACCACATAATTACTGTCCACATATTTCCACTGCACATCATGCCACAAAATTCCGCTACACAAATCCACTCCACACACAATTCCACAACTAACAAGTCCAATCCAACCCACATAATTCCAATCCACACTACATACATCTGCTCCACTCCACTCCAAAACACATAAGTAAAATACATAGTCATTCACAATGCCAATATCTCTAACTCTCACAAAAGCGAGACCAATTTGCATTACAAATGCTTGTTTTTTTTTGCGTTTCCCCTTAAGGGATACTTCAAATCGCAATTGAAGATAAACACCGCTATTGTTTACATGCCCTGGTTTTATATGCATCATCCTTTTACCAAATTCAGAAGAAATGTAAGTATACATTTAAACGCACATCCGGTTTCTCTGCATTTTGATCTCAAGAATATCTACTTACGCTGCATTTTCTCAGTGAGAGAAAGAAGTAACTATTGTAACAGGCTCAAGGCCAGTGCTGTCTTCCCTGGTCAGGGCCCGAAACGCCAGGATATTCTATTAAATGTTGCCTTTTTGAGAGTATGATTGCCTGCACGACGGAGTTTAGGAAGATTTTAATTTTGAATAAGCTCGTTTTTAGTCCGTTCTTTACTCGGTCATTAACTCTTTCAGCGCTCCTTCATTATAGATGAAGGAGCGCTGAAAGAGTTAATGCCTTCAGTGTTCATGAACAACTGTCCGGCAAGCAGAGCGCCCTGCCCAGGGTCTCTCTGGAATCCAATTAGTAGGAAGCAGCTGCGCCGCCCGCACTCTGCACCCGGTTCTGTTCGCCCTGACACTGTCCGACTACGAAAAATACCTTTCTCCAAATGGAGCGCTTCGTCCTGTGGCCAAGAGCTGCTCCAACCTTCACAATGGTTGTGGTACAAACACCAAGCGTACTGCGGGATCGGGCTGTTTAATCCAGTACTCAAAAATAAACATTGGATTTTGAGCTGGAGTCTGACTGCTCAACATCTCCGCTGCTTCCAGGCGCACTGAAGCCCTCGCAGGAGCTAAGCTTTCTGTGCAGCGCACGTTCACTGCCAGAGGCCTCGTGGGCAGCATTAAGAGACTCCCACTGAAGCACTCATGTAATGCTGGCCTTCATCCCAGGTGAGTTCATGCACCTAATGCCATCATTTTATAAGGTTATATTGAGGTATTGACCTCCCCCTTTGTGGCTCGGCGTGTTTGGTGAAATAATAGCATGGCTGACTCGGCCGTTCATTCTCCTGAGATCGACCCTCCGACTGCCATTCAGTCGGATGACACTAACCACCATCTTATTATAGTGCTTTGAGAAATGGAATATTGAGATAATGCTACGAAAGCTTAGATTATTACTACTTCTGTGCTTTCAAGTACACATCTTAAGGCCAGACTACCAGTCAGTAAGAACGGAATTACCATAAAGAATTCTGCTGTATCCGGTCACGAGTGGGGTGGTGTTGTCACACCTAGTTTTCCCTGGTGTGGGAATACCAGAACTGATTTTACCAGGTGGCAATTCCGTCCGGTAACACCACAGGAGGCTTTAGCGGCAACAGCAGCCAAACCTCATCCCCTGACCTTGCCTTCTGGCAGGTTAGAATTTTTTGACCCCCACAAGGAGTCATCTGCCTCTTCCCTACACTCTACTCCCCTCTCGCTCTCACTCCACCCTCACCTCCAACAGAATCTGCCGCACACATTCACCACCCTCTCAAAGCAGCTGGTTAATGTGTGCGTCTAACCCCAGGGAATGAGGAATTCCATGTGGTTTTATGCCTAGTAATTCCAGTTCCACAGTTATTCCCCAGCCTGTGGTTTAACTCATACCGGCACAGTGTCACTGCATGTGAGCACAAATTTCACATGCAGAGTTCGCACTCCACCAGTACAAGTCAACTTATAATCAGGCCCTTGGAAACATCCATTTTTGGTTTTAATCCTTTCTTCTCACATATGCCATTTCCCAGAAAATATTTCAGCCTAGCACTTTATATGTATATGCCATATTAATTTAAAGAGCGCAGCACTACCACTTACGAATGATTCAGCACCACCACAGCATCACTCAGCACCACCACAGCATCACTCAGCACCACCTCATCATCACTCAGCCCCACCTAAGCATCAGCACAGCACCACCTGATTACCACCACAGCACCACCTCAGCATCAGCACAGCACCATCCCAGCATCAGCACAATACCACCTCCTCATCAGTGCACCACCACCAGTGCAGCACCAACTCAGCATCAGAGCAGCACCACCTCAGCACCAGCGCAGCACCACCTCAACATCAGCACAGCACCATCTCAGCATCAGCGCCACCTCTGCATCAGTGCGCAACACCAGCGCAGGCCCACCTCAGCACCAGCGGAGCCCCCACCTCAGCAGCAACTCAGCACCAATGCAGCACCACTTCGGCATCATCGCTGCCCCACCTCAGCATCAGCACAGCATCACCTCAGCACAGCACCAACTCAGCACCACCAGAGCTCCAGATAAGCAATGCCTGAGCACCAGCTCAGCACCACCACCTCAGCATGACTCTGCATCAGCACAGCATCACTCATCGCCACCACAGCATCACTCAGCAACACCTTAGCACAAATGCAGCACTGCTTCAGCATTAGAGCAGCACCACCTCAGCATCAGCGCAGCACGACCTCAGCATCACTCAGCACCACCTGAGCACCAGCACCACCTGAGCACCAGCACCACCTGAGCACCAGCACAGCACCACCTCAGCATCAGCACAGCACCATATCAGCATTAGCACAGCTCGTCATCAGTGCACCACCACCAGTGCAGCACCAACTCAGCATCAGCATAGCACCACCTCAGCACCAGCACAGCCCCACCTCAGCAGCACGTCAGCACCAATAGAGCACCACTTCAGCATCAGCGCATTACCTCAGCACAGCACCAACTCAGCATCACTCAGCACCACCTGAGAACTAGCTCAGCACCACCTGAGCACCAGTGCAGCACCGCCACCTCAGCATGACACAGCATCACCTCAGCACCACCTCAACATCACTCAGCACCTTCTCAGTGCCACTCAGCATCACCTGAGCATCACCTACGCACCAAAACACCTCCACCTCAGCATCACTCAGCACCACCTGAGTATAATTCAGCATCACCTGAGTATCACCTCCGCATCAACACACCACCACCTCAGCATCACTAAGCACCACCTCAGTGTGCCCGTGGAATCTGGCATCTGTTGGTTCTCCCATTGTGTCCGTCCGCTGCTCATGTTGCAATTCAGGTCCTATTTGTCAACCTCCACTCTCCTGTTGTATATGTCCCCCCCCCCTAGCAAAAAAAGCTATAACAAACAAGCATTAGTATAGGCAGGAAGAAATTGCAAGGGCAAAAAAAAAATTCATTTTGTATGTTCATTCTTTTTTTAATTGGGTCGTTCGGTTGTACATAATGTCTTCTTGGTTATATATAGGGTAAGAAAATGCTTATAACACTCTTTTATTATGCATTTTCAACATGCTGCTCTACAACATAGCTTAAAGGCATTGGCAAAGCCAATAGTTCTGGCTAAGCACTTATAAGCCAAGGGCGAGACCTATTGGCTATGCCAATGCTTGTTTTGGAATACAACAGCTTCGTGTGTGCCTCTCACATAGCTCAACATCGCTAATGGAGGAAACAGGCGGACGAGACATGTTTGTTTATACTTGTTATGCCAATATATATATTTATGGTGCCATGTTCACAGCCACCTGTTACAAGGTGCTTTGGACCTCGGATGCAGCATATGCTGTATTACCTAACTAACTGAGTCTCCCTGCACAGTCCCGGTTGTTTGTGTACAGAAACACATGCTATTCTTCTTGCTGTCACTAGATGTCAGTGTTGTATCACATTAAGGGCTCAAAGGTGCTATCACTTTCAAAGTTCCCCTGGAGTGCCTGCCAACCTTTACTGTAAGCACAGTGAGAAATCGCAACTCTGCAGCAGTAGAATTAACATAAATACGAAATACGAGTTATATTTATTTTTCTCTTCACATGAAAACATGTTTCTATAGACAGAAATCCCCTTCCTCCACAGCCTCTGAAAAATACAGCTGTTGTCGAAGATTTTTCCTGCTCACTGCACCACAAAAGCCTACTTGAATATAGCTTAGAAGCGCAGTATGTTTCAGAAGAGCAGTGACAATGTTTACAAATGCCCGTAGGGTTCAGCTTGGTGGTGGTCCCTTACTGGCAATCATCCCAGGCAGTTCTTAATTTGTAAAAAAAAGTCGTGCACATGTAAAGCGCTCCAATACCTTCGGGCCCAGTTAGCGCTATATAAATCTGCAACAAAAAAAAAAGTGCCAGGGCCAAAAGTATTTTTTCGTGAGTCCAATGCACCTGGAGCCATCTGAGCTCCAACCACTGCTACCAAATGCTAGTGACATACCTACCTACTAGTTTTTACCAAGTATATTACATCACTATTGAGGAATTCTGCTACAAAAAAAATAGGCACACAGCACCACCATGTGGCGGCTAAAATATGTGCCGGTGTTTAAAAAGCCAAACACCGGCGCAAATTAAGCACTGGTCCCTGGTGAACAACCCTTTGCACGCTCAACTCACTAGATAATTCGGCCACTTGATAAATATGTCGCGATAGTTTTGTCAATGCACACACACACACACACACACACAAATCCATCATTCTAGAGTGTGGTGTGATCACTGCAGGGCTTACTTTGTAAAAAAATGGAGCCTCTGCAGCTTTCGCCTCCCACTGTCCCTGCCAGCTCTGCCAAATGCCCGGAGCGGTGCCACCGCTTTACCACCACATTCTTATCAATGAAACAATTTGGATTTTCCTGTTCGCTCAGAGCTCTTAGGATGCCGTCAACGCACTGGCATTATGATTTTTTAACCTTTATTAAATTGCTAAATCGTTTTCTGAAATTCAAAAATAGACAATCATCGCCACCAAGTGTCATAAATATGTGCCAGTGTTCAGAAATAAGTGCCGGTGCCGACCACCAGCAAACACCGGCACAAATTAAGCACTGGTGATCAGGCAAAGATAACATTGTTAGTGGATGGTCGCCCTACTCTTCTCCCTTGTTAAAGCCGACTTGCCATCAGCTTTAGCAGCTTCAAAGGGAACAGTCGCAGCCGGTGCAGGTAAGCGCGGTGGGGCAGGGTGGGGGCGGGGCAGAGGGAAGTGACAGACGACAGAACGGGCAAAATAAATAAATACATAAAACCACTTACCTTGTGCTCACAGCATCGCTGAGTCAGCGGAGCAGCGAGTGCAAGGTAAGTGGTTTGATTTATTTATTTATTTTATTTTGCCTGTTCTGTCGTTTGTCACGACCCGCAGCCACCCCTCCCCACCGCCTCACTGCGCTTACCTGCACCAGCCGCCACTGAAAGGGAGTAAGCCCCAAAATGAATGGGAGCCATATAGCATGTCTCCTGTATGCGGACCATCTCGTAATTACGGATCTAACTGCAATAGGCTAGCAAAGGAAGTTAGATGTGTTCACGGAATACTGTAGCGGTAAAAAGCTAGTGGTTATCATGGAGAAGAGTAAAGTTCTGGGTTTTGACAAAAATTCTGTAAAGTTTGGGGGCCACTTAATCCCCAACAAATTGGAATCCGTCAATGAATACAAGTACCTAGGAGAATGGTTTGAGAAGAACCTAAGATGCAATGTTCATGTGGAATCCCTTAAAGTAAAAGCCCTTGCTTCGGTAAGTGGCCTGAAAAGGTTTAATAGAGATTACGGCGAGATGTCACACAGACCAGTTCTAAAAGCTTACGCTGCTATGATCGTCGCCAATTTCAGTACGGAGCCGAGCTGCTAGGCCTTAGTGGCAAAAGTCGCTGGGAACTTAAGGAGGGGAAATGTCTAAAAAGTTTACTTTCCCTACCAAGGCCCTCAATGATCCAGGCGGTAAGAATGGAAGCAGGCATGATGCCATGGAGCTATCTGGCACGGGTGGCAGTGGTCAGATTTTGGCAGCATCTTAATGTAGCTGAGGGTCAAAAGGAAATATAGCATGTTACAACGCATGCTATTACATCGCGTACTATTACAACGCGGTCGTTACAACGGCCGCGTTGTTATTACGCAATACCTTTACATCGCAAGTCATTACAACGACTTGCTGTAGGGGACGTGCTGGACTTAGGAATAGTATTATTTACTATTCCTACCCCAGTTTGCACAACAGCAGGGAAGGTGTTGGATTTCATATCCAGTACCTTAGCGCCCCCTACAGCAAGTCGTTCTAATGACTTGTTATGTAAAGGTATTGCGCAGTAGCAACGCGGTCGTTGTAACGACCACGTTGTAAAAGCACTGCATTGTTATAACAGCGTTGTAAACGCTGTTTCCCGTCAAGAGGTATCATCATGGTGCAAAAACAAGTTTACGTACAGTGAATTAAAAAGGGCAAGGATGTCAGGAAAACCCTTGAGGCCTTATGTAAGGAACTGAGTGTTAGGTTGTGTACCCAGAGCCTCCATATAGAAACTGTGAGGTCTAAACTTCGAAACTGAACGAGGGAAAATTCTAGAGAATATGATAGGCAGTATTTTCAGTCCAGTTTGTGCTGAGCTCTTGGAGTAACGAAGAATGGCTCCCTTATGTGGATTTACTGACCAATCATTGGTTTAGATATGAACTGTTAAGGTTGAGAATTGGTATCAACCTATGTTGTAGTAGTGATAAGATAAAAATGGCAATGATAGATTTAGTAGGTAACTGTGCATGTGGCCTGAGTGTCAAATGCGACAACTTGTACACCCTTATAGATTGCCCTTCCGAAAGACCATTTTAAGGCCGCTTTTTTAAAAATATGGCATCAGTCACCACGTACAAGCGGGGGCACTCCTAACGGACATGCACTATTTAGATATTGCTTGTGCCGTTGGGAGATTTATGATCGCTGTAAAAAAACTCCAACGGGATTATGAGACCGTTTGCCACTTTTAAGTTGTTTTGAAGGATTTTATAGTGCTGCCAGTGTTTGCTATACAAGGCTATGAATATGATCTTGTTCTGTTAGATTTTATGATAACAAGTTCTTATGAATTTTACGATTGCTTTTATCGTTTAAAGCATTTCTATGATATCTACTGAATGACATGCGCAGCTCGTGCAGGTAGGAGCGGTGGGGTGGGGGCGGGGTGTGGGGGAGTCGACAGACGATGACGAGGTAAACTTAAATTAAAAAAACAAAATCCACTTACCTTGCGCTCGCCGCATCGCCGCCCCACCGCTCTTACCTGCACAGGCTGCGCCTGCTGAATGTACGTACATATTTTATGATGATTAATGCCTGTGTGTTTTATGTGTTTAAAGACCAATGGTCAAACTAAACATTTTCTGGACTAACTGACTCTTAGTGGATTTATTTTTCACTTCTGTGAACCATCAGTTTCGCCCGCTTAAATTATGGATCATGTTGCCATATTTTTAATAGGGAAATGTCCTTCTTAAGAGGCAGAAATCGAGAGAAAGACACACACACGCACACACGCACGCACACACACACGCTCAAGAATGAAGCCATTGGGACAGAGACCAATTTTGGTTACAGGGGTGCACCACAATTTTTCTACACCTGTCTTATGCGAATTGACCTTTACTTTGTGTGCGCGAAAAAGACATGCAAGGGGTCACATGTGCTAGAACAGAGTGCCCTAAGATAGGCCTACACCTGCTGTAGAAGCAGGGGTGTAGGCACTTGTAGCAACCAAAGGAGTGCACTTCGGCGCCGGGCTGTCTCAGGAAGGCAGTGCTACAGTGGCGTAACGAAACTTGAGGGGGCCCCCCTGCAAACTACATGGAGGGGGCCCCCCTCCCATTCTCCGCGCCAGACAATAGCAATCTTGAGGCATTGCATTGCTTCATACACACTTTGACCCCAATTCCATCAGTCTCTCTCTCTCTCTCTGTCAGTCAGTCTCTCTCAGTCAGTTTCTCTCTCAGTCAGTCTCTCTCAGTCAGTCAGTCTCTCTCAGTTAGTCAGTCAGTCAGTCTCTCTCAGTTAGTCAGTCAGTCAGTCTCTCTCAGTCAGTTTCTCTCTCAGTCAGTCTCTCTCAGTCAGTCAGTCTCTCTCAGTTAGTCAGTCAGTCTCTCTCTTTCTGTCAGACTCTCTCAGACACTCTCTCTGTCAGTCTCTCTCTCAGTCAGTCAGTATCTCTCTCTCTGAGTCAGTCTCTCTCTCAGTCAGTCAGTCTCTCTCTCAGTCAGTCAGTCTCTCTCTCTGTCAGTCTCTCTGTCAGTCTCTCTCAGACACTCTCTGTCAGTCTCTCTCTCAGTCAGTCAGTATCTCTCTCTCTGAGTCAGTCTCTCTCTCAGTCAGTCAGTCTCTCTTTCTCTCTGTCTCTCTCTCTGTCAGTCTCTCTCTCTGTCAGTCTCTCTCTGTCAGTCTCTCTCTGTCAGTCTCTCCCTCTGTCAGTCTCTCTCTCAGTCAGTCAGTCTCTCTCTCTGTCAGTCTCTCTCTCTGTCAGTCTCTCTCTCTGTCAGTCTCTCTCTCTGTCAGTCTCTCTCTCTGTCAGTCTCTCTCAGACACTCTCTCTGTCAGTCTCTCTCTCAGTCAGACAGTATCTCTCTGAGTCAGTCTCTCTCTCAGTCAGTCAGTCTCTCTTTCTCTCTCTCTGTCAGTCTCTCTCTCTGTCAGTCTCTCTCTCTGTCAGTCTCTCTCTCTGTCAGTCTCTCTCTCTGTCAGTCTCCCTCTGTCAGTCTCTCCCTCTGTCAGTCTCTCTCTCTCTGTCAGTATTTCTCTCTCTGTCAGTCTCTCTCTCTCTGTCAGTATTTCTCTCTCTGTCAGTATTTCTCTCTGTCAGTCTCGCTCTGTCAGTTTCTCTCTCTCTCTCTCTCTCTGTCAGTCAGTCTCTCTCTCTCTGTCAGTCAGTCTCTCTCTCTGTCAGTCAGTCTCTCTCTCTGC
This sequence comes from Calotriton arnoldi, assembly GCA_963921515.1. Lineage (NCBI taxonomy): Eukaryota > Metazoa > Chordata > Amphibia > Caudata > Salamandridae > Calotriton > Calotriton arnoldi. Next base: position 329,191 of record CAWUFW010007722.1, on the reverse strand, counting down.
CAGTCTCTCTCTCTGCCAGTCAGTCTCTCTGCCAGTCAGTCTCTCTGCCAGTCAGTCTCTCTGTCAGTCAGTCTCTCTCTCTGTCAGTCTCTCTCAATCAGTCAGTCTCTCTGTCAGTCTCTTTCTCTCTGTCTCTCTCTCTGTCAGTCTCTCTCTCTCAGTCAGTCTCTCTCTGTCAGTCTCTCTCTCAGTCAGTCTCTCTCTCTGTCAGTCAGTCTCTCTCTCAGTCAGTCAGTCAGTCTCTCTCTCTCTGTCAGTCTCTCTCTCTCTGTCAGTCTCTCTCTCTCTGTCAGAGACAGTCTCTCAGTCTCTCTCGCAGTCAATCAGTCTCTCTCTGACAGTCTCTCTCTGTCAGTCTCTCTCTGTCAGTCTCTCTCTGTCAGTCAGTCTCTCTCTCTGTCAGTCAGTCTTTCTCTACCTCAGTCAGTCAGTCTCTCTCTCTCTCTCTCTCTCTCTCAATCTGTCTCTCTCTCTCTCTCTGTCAGTCTCTTTCTCTCTGTCTCTCTGTCAGTCTCTCTCTGTCAGACTCTCTCTGTCAGCCAGTCTCTCTCTGTCAGTCAGTCTCTCTCTCTACCTCAGTCAGTTAGTCTCTCTCTCTCTGTCAGTCAGTCTCTCTCTGTCAGTCTCTCTCGCTCTGTCAGTCTCTCTCTCTGTCAGTCTCGCAGTCAGTCAGTCTCTCTCGCAGTCAGTCAGTCTCTCTCTCAGTCTCTCTCTCAGTCTCTCTCTCTGTCAGTCTCTCTCTCAGTCAGTCAGTCAGTCTCTCTCTACCTCAGTCAGTCACTCTCTCAATCTGTCTCTTTCTCTCTCTGTCAGTCAGTCAGTCTCTCAGTCAGTCAGTCTCTTAGTCAGTCAGTATCTCAGTCGCTCAGTCAGTCAGTCTCTCTTTCTACTCTCTCTCCACTCGCTCTCTCCTCTCTCTCTCCACTCTCTCTCTACTCTCTCCACTCTCTCTCTCTCTGTCTCCACTCTCTTTCTCTCTCCACTCTCTCTCTCTCGCTCTCTCTCTCACTCTCTCTCTCTCTCTCTCTACGCTCTCTCTCTCCACTCTCTCTCCACTCTCTTTATTCGCTCTCTCTCTACTCTCTCTCTACTCTCTCCACTGTCTCTCTCTACTGTCTCTCTCTCTCCACTTTCTCTCTCTCTCTCCACTCTCTTTCTCTCTCCACTCTTTACGCTCTCTCTCTATGCTCTCTCTCCACTCTCTCTCTCTCTCTCTCTCTCCACTCTCTCTCCACCTCCACTCTCTCTCCACTCTCTCTCACTACTCTCTCTCCACTCTCTCTCTACGCTCTCTCCACTCTCTCTCTCCACTCTCTCTCTCCACTGTCTCTCCACTCTCTCTCTCTCTCTCTCCACGGTCTCCCTCTCCACTCTCTCTCTCTCTCTCTCTCTCTCTCTCCACTCTTTCTCTCTACGCTCTCTCTCTCTAAAAGCTCTCTCTCTCTCTACGCTCTCTCTCTCTCAAAGCTCTCTCTCTACGCTCTCTGTCTCCACGCTCTCCCTCTCTCCACTCTCTCTCTCCACTCTCTCTCTCTCCACTCTCTCTCTACTGTCTCTCTCTCCACTGTCTCTCTCTCCCTCCACTCTCTCCACTCTCTATCTCTCCTCCCCACTCTCTCTCCACTCTCTCTCCACTCTCTCTCCACTGTCTCTCTCTCTACTGTCTCTCTCTCTCCACTGTCTCTCTCTCCACTCTCTCTCTCTCCACTCTCTCTCCACTCTCTCTCTCTCTACTGTCTCTCTCTCCACTCTCTCTCTACGCTCTCTCCACTCTCCACTCTCTCTCTCCACTCTCTCTCTCTACGCTCTCTCTCTCTACGCTCTCTCTCTCTCTCTCCACTCTCTCTCTCTCCACACTCTCTCTCTCCACACTCTCTCCACACTCTCTCTCTCCACACTCTCTCTCTCCACACTCTCTCTCTCCACACTCTCTCTCTCCACACTCTCTCCACTCTCTCTCTCTCCACTCTCTCTCTCTCCGCTCTCTCTCTCTACGCTCTCTCTCTCCACACTCTCTCTCTCCACACTCTCTCTCTCCACACTCTCTCTCTCCACACTCCACTCTCTCCACTCTCTCTCTCCACTCTCTCTCTCCACTCTCTCTCTCCACTCTCTCCACTCTCTCTCCACTCTCTCTCTCCACTCTCTCTCCACTGTCTCTCTCTCCACTGTCTCTCTCTCCACTGTCTCTCTCTCTCTCCACTGTCTCTCTCTCTCTCCACTGTCTCTCTCCACTCTCTCTCTCTACGCTCTCTCTCCACTCTCTCTCTCTCCACTCTCTCTCTCTCCACTGTCTCTCTCTCTCTCCACTGTCTCTCTCTCTCCACTGTCTCTACTCTCTCTCTCCACTGTCTCTCTCCACTGTCTCTCTCTCTCCACTGTCTCTCTCCACTGTGTCTCTCTCTCCACTGTCTCTCTCTCTCCACTGTCTCTCTACGCTCTCTCTCCACTCTCTCTCTCTCCACTCTCTCTCTCCACTCTCTCTCTCTACGCTCTCTCTCTACGCTCTCTCTCTACGCTCTCTCTCCCACTGTCTCTCTCTACGCTCTCTCTCTACTCTCTCTCTCTCTCCACTCTCTCCACTGTCTCTCTCTCTCCACTCTCTCCACTGTCTCTCTCCACTGTCTCTCTCTCTCCACTCTCTCTCTACGCTCTCTCTCTCCACTCTCTCCTCTCTCTCTCCACTGTCTCTCTCTCTCCACTCTCTCTCTCCACTGTCTCTCTCCACTCTCTCTCTCTCTCTCTTTACGCTCTCTCTCTCTCTCCACTCTCTCTCTATCCTCTCTCTCCACGCTCTCTCTCTACGCTCTCTCTCTCTCCACTGTCTCTCTCTCTCCACTGTCTCTCTCTACGCTCTCTCTCTACTCTCTCTCCACTCTCTCTCGCCACTGTCTCTCTCCACTCTCTCTCCACTGTCTCTCTCTCTCCACTCTCTCTCTCCACTCTCTCTTTCTCTACGCTCTCTCTCTCCACTGTCTCTCTCCACTCTCTCTCTATGCTCTCTCTCCACTCTCTCTCCACTCTCTCTCCACTGTCTCTCTCTCCACTCTCTCTCTCTCTCCACTCTCTCTCTCCACTCTCTCTCTCTCTACGCTCTCTCTCTCCACTCTCTCTACGCTCTCTCTCTCTACGCTCTCTCGCTCCACTCTCTCTCTCCACTGTCTCTCTCTCCACTGTCTCTCTCGCCACTGTCTCTCTCCACTCTCTCTCCACTGTCTCTCTCTCTCCACTCTCTCTCCACTCTCTCTTTCTCTACGCTCTCTCTCTCCACTGTCTCTCTCCACTCTCTCTCTCCACTCTCTCTCTACGCTCTCTCTCTCCACTGTCTCTCTCCACTCTCTCTCTCCACTGTCTCTCTCTCTCCACTCTCTCTTTCTCTACGCTCTCTCTCTACGCTCTCTCTCTACGCTCTCTCTCTCCACTCTCTCTCTCCCCTCTCTCTCTCTCCACTCTCTCTCTCTCCACTCTCTCTCTCTCCACTCTCTCTCTCTACTCTCTCTCCACTCTCTCTCCACTCTCTCTCCACTCTCTCTCCACTCTCTCTCCACTCTCTCTCTCTCTCTCTACACTCTCTCTCTCCACTGTCTTTCTCTCTCCACCGTCTCTCTCCACTCTCTCTCCACTGTCTCTCTCTCTCCACTCTCTCTCTCACCTCTCTCTTTCTCTCGCTCTCTCTCTCCACTGTCTCTCTCCACTCTCTCTCTATGCTCTCTCTCCACTCTCTCTCCACTCTCTCTCCACTGTCTCTCTCTCCACTCTCTCTCTCTCTCACTCTCTCTCTCACTCTCTCTCTCTACGCTCTCTCTCTCCACTCTCTCTACGCTCTCTCTCTCTACGCTCTCTCGCTCCACTCTCTCTCTCTCCACTGTCTCTCTCGCCACTGTCTCTCTCCACTCTCTCTCCACTGTCTCTCTCTCTCCACTCTCTCTCTCCACTCTCTCTTTCTCTACGCTCTCTCTCTCCACTGTCTCTCTCCACTCTCTCTCCACTGTCTCTCTCTCTCCACTCTCTCTTTCTCTACACTCTCTCTCTCCGCTCTCTCTCTCCGCTCTCTCTCTCCACTCTCTCTCTCCACTCTCTCTCTCCACTCTCTCTCTACGCTCTCTCTCTCCGCTCTCTCTCTCCACTCTCTCTCTCCACTCTCTCTCTCTCCACTCTCTCTCTCTCCACTCTCTCTCTCCACTCTCTCTCTCTACTCTCTCTCCACTCTCTCTCCACTCTCTCTCCACTCTCTCTCCACTCTCTCTCCACTGTCTCTCTCTCTCTCCACTCTCTCTCTCTCTCTCCACTGTCTTTCTCTCTCCACCGTCTCTCTCCACTCTCTCTCCACTGTCTCTCTCCACTGTCTCTCTCTCCACTCTCTCTCTCCACTCTCTCTCTCCACTCTCTCTCTCCACTCTCTACGCTCTCTCTCTCGCTCTCTCTCGCTCTCTCTCTGTCCACTGTCTCTCTCTCCACTGTCTTTCTCTCTCCACCGTCTCTCTCCACTCTCTCTCCACTGTCTCTCTCCACTGTCTCTCTCTCCCTCTCTCTCTCCACTCTCTCTCTCCACTCTCTCTCACTCTCTCTCTCCACTCTCTCTACGCTCTCTCTCTCTCGCTCTCTCGCTCCACTCTCTCTCTCTCCCACTGTCTCTCTCGCCACTGTCTCTCTCCACTCTCTCTCCACTGTCTCTCTCTCCACTGTCTCTCTCTCTCCACTCTCTCTTTCTCTACGCTCTCTCTCTCCACTGTCTCTCTCCACTCTCTCTCTCCACTCTCTCTCTACGCTCTCTCTCTCCACCGTCTCTCTCCACTCTCTCTCCACTGTCTCTCTCCACTGTCTCTCTCTCCACTCTCTCTCTCTCCCTCTCTCTCTCCTCTCTCTCTCTCCGCTCTCTCTCTCTACGCTCTCTCTCTACGCTCTCTCTCTACGCTCTCTCTACGCTCTCTCTCTCTCCACTTTCTCTCTACGCTCTCTCTCCACTCTCTCTCTACGCTCTCTCTCTCTCCACTCTCTCTCTACGCTCTCTCTCTCTCAACTCTCTCTCTCTCCACTCTCTCTCTACGCTCTCTCTCTCCACTCTCTCTCCACTGTCTCTCTCTCTCTCTCCACTCTCTCTCTCCACTCTCTCTCTCTACTCTCTCTGTCTCCACGCTCTCCCTCTCTCCACTCTCTCTCTCCACTCTCTCTCTCCACTCTCTCTCTCTACTGTCTCTCTCTCCACTGTCTCTCTCTCCAGTCTCACTCTCCCTCCACTCTCTCCACTCTCTATCTCTCCTCCCCACTCTCTCTCCACTCTCTCTCCACTCTCTCTCCTCTCTCTCTCTCCACTCTCTCTCCACTCTCTCTCCACTCTCTCTCCACTGTCTCTCTCTCTACTGTCTCTCTCTCTACTGTCTCTCTCTCCACTGTCTCTCTCTCCACTCTCTCTCTCTCCACTCTCTCTCCACTCTCTCTCCACTCTCTCTCTCTCTACTGTCTCTCTCTCCACTCTCTCTCTACGCTCTCTCCACTCTCTCTCCACTCTCTCTCTCTACGCTCTCTCTCTCTACGCTCTCTCTCTCCACTCTCTCGCTCTCCACACTCTCTCTCTCCACTCTCTCTCTCTCCACACTCTCTCTCTCCACATTCTCTCTCTCCACACTCTCTCCGCTCTCTCTCTCTCCACTCTCTCTCTCCACTCTCTCTCTCTACGCTCTCTCTCTCCACTCTCTCTCTCTCCACACTCTCTCTCTCCACACTCTCTCTCTCCACACTCTCTCTCTCTCCACACTCTCTCTCTCCACACTCCACTCTCTCCACTCTCTCTCTCCACTCTTTCTCTCCACTCTCTCTCTCCAATCTCTCCACTATCTCTCCACTCTCTCTCTCTCCACTCTCTCTCCACTGTCTCTCTCTCCACTGTCTCTCTCTCTCTCCACTGTCTCTCTCTCTCCACTGTCTCTCTCTCTCCACTCTCTCTCTCTACGCTCTCTCTCCACTCTCTCTCTCTCTCCATTCTCTCTCTCTCCACTGTCTCTCTCTCTCCACTGTCTCTCTCTCCACTGTCTCTACTCTCTCTCTCTCTCACTGTCTCTCTCCACTGTCTCTCTCTCTCCACTGTCTCTTTCCACTGTGTCTCTCTCTCCACTGTCTCTCTCTCTCACTGTCTCTCTCGCTCTCTCTCCACTCTCTCTCTCTCTCTCTCTCTCTCCACTCTCTCTCTCTCACTCTCTCTCTACGCTCTCTCTCTACGCTCTCTCTCCACTGTCTCTCTCTGCGCTCTCTCTCTACTCTCTCTCTCTCTCCACTCTCTCCACTGTCTCTCTCTCTCCACTCTCTCCACTGTCTCTCTCCACTGTCTCTCTCTCTCCACTGTCTCTCTACGCTCTCTCTCTCCACTCTCTCCTCTCTCTCTCCACTGTCTCTCTCTCTCCACTCTCTCTCTCCACTGTCTCTCTCCACTCTCTCTCTCTCTCTTTACGCTCTCTCCACTCTCTCTCTATGCTCTCTCTCCACGCTCTCTCTCTCGCTCTCTCTCTCTCCACTCTCTCTCTCTCCACTGTCTCTCTCTCTCTCACTGTCTCTCTCTACGCTCTCTCTCTACTCTCTCTCCACTCTCTCGCCACTGTCTCTCTCCACTCTCTCTCCACTGTCTCTCTCTCTCCACTCTCTCTCTCCACTCTCTCTCTACGCTCTCTCTCCACTCTCTCTCCACTCTCTCTCTATGCTCTCTCTCCACTCTCTCTCCACTCTCTCTCCACTCTCTCTCTCTCCACTCTCTCTACGCTCTCTCTCTACGCTCTCTCGCTCCTCTCTCTCTCTCCACTGTCTCTCTCTCCACTGTCTCTCTCGCCACTGTCTCTCTCACTCTCTCTCCACTGTCTCTCTCTCTCCACTCTCTCTCCACTCTCTCTTTCTCTACGCTCTCTCTCTCCACTGCCTTTCTCCACTCTCTCTCTATGCTCTCTCTCTCCACTGTCTCTCTCCACTCTCTCTCCACTGTCTCTCTCCACTCTCTCTCCACTGTCTCTCTCTCTCCACTCTCTCTTTCTCTACGCTCTCTCTCTACGCTCTCTCTCTCCGCTCTCTCTCTCTCCGCTCTCTCTCTCCAGTCTCTCTCTCCACTCTCTCTCTACGCTCTCTCTCTCCACTCTCTCTCTCCACTCTCTCTCTCTCCACTCTCTCTCTCCACTCTCTCTCTCTACTCTCTCTCCACTCTCTCTCCACTCTCTCTCCACTCTCTCTCCACTGTCTCTCTCTCTCTCTACACTCTCTCTCTCTCTCTCCACTGTCTTTCTCTCTCCACCGTCTCTCTCCACTCTCTCTCCACTGTCTCTCTCCACTGTCTCTCTCTCCACTCTCTCTCTCCACTCTCTCTCTCCACTCTCTCTCTCCACTCTCTCTCTCCACTCTCTCTCCACTCTCTCTCTCCACTCTCTCTCTCCACTCTCTCTCTACGCTCTCTCTCTACGCTCTCTCTACGCTCTCTCTCTCTCCACTGTCTCTCTCTCCACTGTCTTTCTCTCTCCACCGTCTCTCTCCACTCTCTCTCCACTGTCTCTCTCCACTGTCTCTCTCTCCACTCTCTCTCCACTCTCTCTCTCCACTCTCTCTCCACTCTCTCTCTCCACTCTCTCTACGCTCACTCTCTCTATGCACTCTCGCTCCACTCTCTCTCTCTCCACTGTCTCTCTCTCCACTGTCTCTCTCGCCACTGTCTCTCTCCACTCTCTCTGCACTGTCTCTCTCTCTCCCTCTCTCTCTCCACTCTCTCTTTCTCTACGCTCTCTCTCTCCACTGTCTCTCTCCACTCTCTCTCTCCACTCTCTCTCTCCACTCTCTCTGTACGCTCTCTCTCTCCACTGTCTCTCTCCACTCTCTCTCCACTGTCTCTCTCTCTCCACTCTCTCTCTCTCTCTACGCTCTCTCTCTACGCTCTCTCTCTCGCTCTCTCTCTCCGCTCTCTCTCTCCACTCTCTCTCTCCAGTCTCTCTCTCCACTCTCTCTCTACGCTCTCTCTCTCCACTCTCTCTCTCTCCACTCTCTCTCTCTCCACTCTCTCTCTCTCCACTCTCTCTCTCTCTCTACACTCTCTCTCTCTCCACTGTCTTTCTCTCTCCACCGTCTCTCTCCACTCTCTCTCCACTGTCTCTCTCTCCACTCTCTCTCTCTCCACTCTCTCTCTCCACTCTCTCTCTCCGCTCTCTCTCTACGCTCTCTCTCTACGCTCTCTCTCTACGCTCTCTCTACGCTCGCTCTCTCTCCACTCTCTCTCTACGCTCTCTCTCTCCACTCTCTCTCTGCTCTCTCTCTCTCTCCACCTCTCTCTCTACGCTCTCTCTCTCCACTCTCTCTCTCTCACTCTCTCTCTACGCTCTCTCTCTCACTCTCTCTCCACTGTCTCTCTCTCTCTCTCACTCTCTCTCTCTCTCCACTCTCTCTCTCTACGCTCTCTCCACTCTCTCTACGCTCTCTCTCTCTACGCTCTCTCGCTCCACTTCTCTCTCTCTCTCCACTGTCTCTCTCTCTCCACTGTCCCTCTCTACGCTCTCTCTCTCTCTCCACTGTCTCTCTCCACTGTCTCTCTCTCCACTGTCTCTCTCTCCACTGTCTCTCTCTCTCCACTCTCTCTCTCTATGCTCTCTCTCTCTCTCCACTCTCTCTCTACGCTCTCTCTCTCTCCACTCTCTCTCTCTCTACGCTCTCTCTCTCTCCACTCTCTCTCTCTCTCCACTCTCTCTCTCTCTCTCTACGCTCTCTCTCTCTCCACTCTCTCCACGCTCTCTCTCTCTACGCTCTCTCGCTCCACTCTCTCTCTCGCTCCACTCTCTCTCTCTCTCCACTCTCTCTCTCTCTCTCCACTGTCCCTCTCTACGCTCTCTCTCTACTCTCTCTCTCTCTCTCCACTGTCTCTCTCTACTGTCTCTCTCTCCACTGTCTCTCTCTCCACTGTTTCTCTCTCCACTGTTTCTCTCTCCACTCTCTCTCTCCACTCTCTCTCTCCACTCTCTCTCTCCACTTTCTCTCTCTACGCTCTCTCTCTCTCTCCACGCTCTCTCTCTCTCCACTCTCTTTCTCCACTCTCTCTCTCTCTCTCCACGCTCTCTCTCCACGCTCTCTCTCTCTCTCTCCACTCTCTCTCTCTACGCTCTCTCCACTCTCTCTCCACTCTCTCTCTCTCCACTCTCTCTCCACTGTCTCTCTCTCTCTCCACTGTCTCTCTCTCTCCGCTCTCTCTCTCTCTCCACTCTCTCTCTCTACGCTCTCTCTCTCTACGCTCTCTCTCTACTCTCTCTCTCTCTCTCCACTCTCTCCACTGTCTCTCTCCCCACTGTCTCTCTGTCTCCACTCTCTCTCCACTCTCTCTCTCCACTCTCTCTCCACTGTCTCTCTCCACTCTCTCTCTACGCTCTCTCTCTCTCCACTCTCTCTCTACGCTCTCTCTCTACGCTCTCTCCACGCTCTCTCTCCACACTCTCTCTCTCTCCACTGTCTCTCTCTCTCCACTGTCTCTCTCTCTCTACTCTCTCTCTCCACTCTCTCCACTGTCTCTCTCCCCACTGTCTCTCTGTCTCCACTCTCTCTCTCCACTCTCTCTCCACTCTCTCTCTCCTCTCTCCACTGTCTCTCTCCACTCTCTCTCTCTCTACGCTCTCTCTCTCTCCACTCTCTCTCTCTTTCCACTGTCTCTCTCTCTCCACTGTCTCTCTCTCTCCACTCTCTCTCTCCACTCTCTCTCTCTCTCTCCACTCTCTCTCTCTCCGCTCTCTCTCTACGCTCTCTCTCTCCGCTCTCTCTCTCTCCACTCTCTCTCTCTCCACTGTCTCTCTCTCTCCACTGTCTCTCTCTACGCTCTCTCTACTCTCTCTCTCTCTCCACTCTCTCCACTGTCTCTCTCCACTGTCTCTCTCTCGCCACTCTCTCTCCACTGTGTCTCTCTCCACTCTCTCTCTCTCTCTCCACTCTCTCTCTCTCTCTACGCTCTCTCTCCGCTCTCTCTCTCCGCTCTCTCTCTCCACTCTCTCTCTCTCCACTTTCTCTCTCTCTCCACTGTCTCTCTATGCTCTCTCTCTACTCTTTCTCTCTCTCTCCACTCTCTCCACTGTCTCTCTCTCCACTGTCTCTCTGTCTCCACTCTCTCTCTCTACGCTCTCTCTACTCTCTCTCTCTCTCCACTCTCTCCACTGTCTCTCTCCACTGTCTCTCTCTCGCCACTCTCTCTCCACTGTGTCTCTCTCCACTCTCTCTCCACTCTCTCTCTCCACTCTCTCTCTCTCTACGCTCTCTCTCCGCTCTCTCTCTCCGCTCTCTCTCACCACTCTCTCTCTCTCTCCACTGTCTCTCTCTATGCTCTCTCTCTACTCTCTCTCTCTCTCCACTGTCTCTCTCTCCACTGTCTCTCTGTCTCCACTCTCTCTCCACTCTCTCTCTCTCTCCACTCTCTCTCCACTCTCTCTCTCCACTCTCTCTCTCTCTACCCGCTCTCTCTACGCTCTCTCTCTCCACTCTCTCTCTCCACTGTCTCTCTCTCTCCACTGTCTCTCTCTCTCCACTGTCTCTCTCTACGCTCTCTCTCCACTCTCTCTCTCTCCACTGTCTCTCTCTCTCCACTCTCTCCACTCTCTCTCTCCACTCTCTCTCCGCTCTCTCTCTACGCTCTCTGTCTCTCCACTCTCTCTCTCTCTCCGCTCTCTCTCTCCGCTCTCTCTCTCTCCACTCTCTCTCTACGCTGGATACCTGGACTGCACACCTTGATTATATGTTTTTCGTCTTAATATACAACAACAACAAAACAATGAGTTGTTGTTAGCAAACCTGGAGAAACTTCGTTATTCCCCACAAAAATAGATTGGGTTGGCAGGCACCCTTCTCACCTGCTCCTGTCCACTCTTACCTCTTTGCTGCTGGGCCGCACCACCCCTGCCCAGAGCAGCAGCAGGAGGACGGTCCAGGCAGGCAGGGTCCGGCCCTGCAGTAGGCAAAGGATGAATGCACAGCCTGCATGTCCCAGTGTCCCCAGCGACCCTGAGATTCACAATGCTCTCTCTGGGGGCCCCCACCCCCATCCTTTTTCCGGGCCTGGCGCGCTCTGACTGAAGAGAAACAATGTAACTTGTTACATTGTTTCTCTTCAGTCCTAGGTCAGCAGCGCGAGGAGCTCAGAGCAGGCTGCAGACTGCTGCAGCTGCCTTAGAGCAAGAGACAAACAGCTCTCTACCGATGAGCTGAGGGTGCCCCCTTCATGTACTGAAGACTGTGGGCCCCCCCGCACCGCGGGGGCTGCGGGGGTGTTTGTTACGCCCCTGCGTAAGTAGAAATACAACCCGTTCATAGGTCTGGTACTAATACATTTTGTAGTGAAGTTGGAGCAGCGGTGTTTTTGTCCTGATCTGTGTGCTCTAAAACACTTTTTGTGAGCAGTGATGGATTGCTTGCCTGCGTTTATAATCCGGGTACTGGAATTATGCAGCAATGATGGGCCAAATTATACGACATGGCAGAGTGCATTATGCAGCATGAAAAGCTATATTATGAGGTACAATGCGGCACATTCTTTTGCAATATAATTTCACTGTTTCGTCATTTCAGCTAATATTAATACTGTCTGAACAGTGGTTTCATTTTACTGGTACCACTTCAACCCTGACTTCAGCAACCAGCAACTAAACTAAAGGGTAACTTTTTAATCTTTGTAAGGGGTCTGCCTGTGTGCGGCATCAGGTGTAGTGCTTTTTTAAATTAACTTTTGATCCGTTTAAGCTAGAAATTGTTTTGTTGAACTGTGGAAAATTTTCAGCAGATGATAGATTATACGGCAAGTATGGTAACTCTGTAATTATGTGGAAATGCCACACCCGCAGACTGGTACATTTCCAGTGGCCCTGATCATAATGTATCACTAATGATGATCCTTATATTAGATAGAGCTCGGGTTGGGATACATTATGTGAAACTCATGCACTGTCAATAAATTCATAAGTGCGCAAAAACACTTCAAGGCCAAGTGCTGGTATGAAAAAGCAATGCTTGCAACAAACATACTCTGCTGTTCGCACTGTGTGAGGCTGCAAGGGTATAACATGCTCTGCGTTGTACCCCATTGCCACAAGTACCCTGGGCTGTGCTGCTCTGTGGGGGCAAGAATGAAGGCTGATCCAAAAATCCCACCGTGAATCCAGCGTGCTGTGGCAAATCCCACCTTTATAAAATCTGAACCTGATATTAGATAGTATGTAATAGTCTTGCAGCATTGATGGTCTTGTTGAACAAGCTTCTATTTTGGAATTTAAAAACAACACTGAAAAAAGACTGTTTTTCATATTTGTGTCATATGCTCCTTTGATGTTCACATGGTCTCATTTTGGGGGGATGGTTTGTGTATTTGCCCCTTCACTTTACTGGTGACATTAGATTTCAGGCATAATGTTACCATTGTTTTCAATTAGATTTAAATTTTTTTGTGAGATTGGTTAGAAAAGGTGCTGCTGCGAATCGTTCTATGTGTAAATTCACGAAATTGGTGACAGTGGCATCACAACGGTGCCATGGGCAAAAAGGTGAACAAGACAAGCATTTGCAATGCAATCGGTCTCGCCTTTGGGACCTTATATGTATTTAGCTATTCAGCACATTAGCCTGGGTGCTGAAACATCTACTGTTCTTTAACATGGAGGGAAAGTAAGCACCAAACTGCATGACATGCCAGGTATGGGAACACATGGAGAGAACTATTGCCTTTCAGCTGGAAATGGTATAGTCCAAAGCTCTGTTTTTTATATAAAATCAGGTCCTTCGGTGGTCATATCACTGAAAATACAAGATTTGAAAAAAATATTATTGTCTACGGGTGCTCGTGGAAGACCATTTCTATGGACTGGAATCTAGAGAATGCTAAAGTAATTCTGGTATTTTACGGACCTCTGCTGGTCGTTTTCTATCAAGAAAGTTAAATAGAGGCAGTTGCCAGAAAAATTAAAAAAGAAGGTTCCTCAGCAGAAAGCAATACTGGTATTTTACTGACCTCAACTGGTCGATTTATACCAAGACAGTTAAATAGAGGCAGTTGAACACGCAGAAAGCAAATCTGGTATTTTACTGACCTCTACTGGTCTTTTTCTATCAAGACAGTTAAATAGAGGCAGTTGAACAGAAAAAAAGTCCCTAAGGGGAAGCAGACAAGTCCTAGGGCTGATCTCCAGAGCCCACAAAGTACATACACATATAAGTATAAACTAAAGTATATACAAGAGGTCTCCAATGCTCGACCTAAAAAATGAGGCCCACATGCCTTGATTTGACTTAGAAAAACAGATATGATTTGGCTATGGTGAGGCCCTGCAACCTCTGGGCCCCGGTGCCACTCTACCTGCTGCACTACTGATAGCTATGCCCCTGATTGGTGGCATTCCTGCATTTAATGGCCCCAGGTTGCACTTGCTGATAAAGATGAGGAAAACCACAAACATCAATAGATATATCATCAAGGTACGTAGATGTGGAGTTAAGAATAGCAAATCTACGCTTACATGTAAGTACGTAAATTCTCCATATAGTGGTAACTCTGCAGTTGATATTTTTGTGGGTGGGTCGATACCACAAATGTCATATTCTAGTCTTACCCCTGGTGCACAAGCCTGGCAAAACGCAAGCAGCAGCAATGAGTAGGACAAGGAGTTGCTGGTGAGGCAAGCCACAGTGCTGAAAAGAAGAATGGTTCTAGGTGCAGACCCCAAAGCTGATGAGGGGCCTGGGAGTTTAGAGATGAGGAAGAAACATGGGGACCCTTCCAGAAGGTATCTACAGAGGAACCTGGGCATAAACACAGTCCTGCTGTGAGAGCAAAGTGTGTGCTGAAGGGCCTCTAGTAACGGTTTGGCTGCTGAGGGATCAGGGTGTTTAGTGGTCTGAGGAAAAACCTGAAACATCTTTGAGGATGAGTCTGAAAGTCTTTGTAGAAGTTCGGTCAGATAGATGATCATCTTCCCTTTGAGTGAAGTATGCACTTGTAAGATCTCCATGGGCCCTTCTCAGCGATAGTAAGAAAAACAGAGCAGTTATACTTGTCCAGTAGGTCACAGCAGCAGGCTTCTGCTGAGATGGTACATGGGAAGTGCAGAGGGTGCACAAAGCAGAGGTGGATGTGTGGTCTCTGTCTTCTAAGAATTGTAAGCACACTTGTTCTTAGAGAAATAAGTTTCGCTGAGAGATTAATCCTTCTTCAGGCACTCAGAAGATCTTGGTTTCAGTCTGTGGTGGGGTGAGCGAGGCGTTGCTGACACAGTGCCAGCAGGAAGAGAGAGAGACCCCTTGGCAGCAGAGTCCACTCCTCTCCTTAGAAGTGAATGCCAGCTTGACAAGCCTGCCTGGGGTGTTGTGATCTTCCTCTGTTCCAGATTGTACTAGAGCACTAGACTGCCTGACTCCAGTGACCAGTCCAGAGCAAGCAGAGCCCCTCAGCTCTGTCCCACTGCATCAACAGATGAGGCATAACAGCCCTATGGTCCTTTGGGAATTGAGGCCCTTTCCTAGAGCTGTGGCTCATCCAGTCAGCCCTCCTGCTAATGTGTATGTTTTGGTCTTTGTTGATCTGTGGCAGAGTGGTACCGGAATGTATGGAGTACAGTAGGCTGGTTCCATACCACATGGCAGGCATGGCCTGTCTTGGAAACACAGCAAACACAAGGAGATGATGGACGGAGCGCTGAAACTTTTTAGACACTCAACCTCAGTTACAGATCTGGGTTGAATCCATCATTGTTCTTTAGCTCACTTTGCCACCCCAGTTCAGATCCAACTATATGCAAATCAGTCTTGACCCTGTGCCTCATGGGAGCAGTCTAGCCCGAGCCTCTTTGTGTTTGCTTTGTTTGCCCTAAGTTGGCAGGGTTTGCCCAGATGTGGGTCCCTTGCTCACTTTGCCACTGGATTCAAGTCTCAGTCATATCTATGAGGCGACGCAAAGCCACCCTGCGTGACTTTGCATGGCTTCATAGATATGGAGTAAGGCAAGACAGCGCTACCTTGCCTTAATCTGCATCAAGGAGGCGTTCCATGGGCATGTGGTGGGTCTTCCCGTGCAACACCCATGGATTTTGACGCTGCCCCATATTTACAAAATCATGTAAAACTGGGGCAGGGCCAACACCGTATGAATCCCCAGAGCAAGCATAACGAGGAGAAATGTTTTCATTTCTCACCGTTTTTTTCCTCTTTCCATGTGTGCTGCATTCCACAGTACACATAGAACGAGGAGGAAAATGCCTCCATGGATTGTTTTTGTACAGGAAGGTGCCCCTTTCTGCACAAAACCAATTGTGCCAATAACGCACCATGGTGCAAGGGTGCCTGCATTGGTGCTGGCTGAAAAGACCGGAAAGCGCAGTATCTCGTAAATACGGTGCATTCCTGCCCTTTCAACTCAGGCGCCATGTTCATATCCATATGTCCTTGCTCTCTGTCACAGGCACCTCTCACTTGTGGGGTCCCACAGGGCACACTGATGCTGCCCCTACTTCTTTACATTGATATATTTGCTCAGTCTCTTTTGGTAGGTGTTACCTCCAGGGGAATCCTTTTTCTGCAGAAGATATACTGCAATATTTGGGCATCTCTCCTATTGCTAGCGTTCGCCCTCAAATGCTGGCTGCCAGCTTTACCACTTTGGCTGCAAATAGCTGATTTTAGCTCCTTTTCCTGTACAACACAGGTTCATCTAAAGGCAGACACTCTTGATCGAGACCCTACTGGTAGCACCGGTTTTCAAAAAGGGTTTCTATGAATTATCCTTGCTCATCTGTCCACTCCAATGAGGAGCTCCAAACACTTGGTCGCTTTTTTGCTGCAAGTGGATTTGATGTTGTATTATTGGAATACCTCTGTCATTGCCCTTCCTTAGTTACAAATCATGTGTAATGCGCCTGACTGCAGTTCACAAGGTCTTATACAATGAATCACATAAGTGGATCTTGGCCTCTTTTGAAGCTTATATTACCGCATCTTGTTGGTTCACATTTCTGTATAAGAACAAACTACCCTGTGTCCTGGGAGCATATTCTATAAATAATTACTAGACAAGGGATTCAAACGTCTTTCCAGAATTCTCTGTCACTGCCACATTGCCATAATTAAACCAAAAGAGATAGACATGTCTCGCTCGAGGCATGTGTAGGAAGGTAGAATCTGACTATATGGTTGCCCCCACTTTTTTTATGGTGTTTTGCTGGTTTATGACTTAGTTGGACTGGGATCCTGCTATTCAGGGCCCCAGTCTATCTGCTTTCTCTGTAAAATGGTTTCCATGTGCCTTAGGCACATCACTGATTGGAATCTGGAGTGCCCTTATAAGTCCCTAGTATATGGTATACTATGTACCCAGGGCATAGGTACCTCAGAGGCCTACCAGGGGCTGCAGCATGTATTATGCCACCCCTGGAAGGCCATCCAAACTGACACCACAGGTCTGCTACTGCAGCCTGGGTAAGGTGGTGCATGCACTCCTTACTGTGATATAGATTACCTATATCACTAAATACATACACACATATAAACCTATAAGTCACTCCTAAGGCAGGCCTTATCAATCCTAAAGGCAGAGTGCATGGTTCCTATGTGAGAGGTGCCCCTGCATGAGCAGGGCCCCTCTGCAGCGTTCGGAGACCCTTCTCTGATGCTGTTTGTAGTGCAGCCTGACCATATACTCTTAAGCGCATTATAACCTCGCGTTAAATGCTAACTTTGGAATGGCTGCACCTAAACATGTCGTGTTTGGTGTCAAACATCTTGGAATACTACCCCCCGCCAATTCTGGCGGCGGGGGTAGCATTCCACCCTTCTAGAGGGAAAGACATGTTAACTCTGACTAGCCCGGTAACTTCTTTCCAAAGCCCTGGCATCACAAAATGGATGCTGCTGCCACAGACACGAGTCTGGCCTCCTGCTGCTGGACGAAACTCTAGCAGGGGAGGCCTGGACAATAGGTTTCCTGTCCCAGGGAGGTGTGACCACCTCCCCAGACAGGATAATGTGTATTGGGGCTGGGCGGGAGCACCAGCTGTGTGCTTTGAAGTCCTGCACTGGGGGCACATTTGGTGTCCCTGTGCATACCCCAGTTCAAGCCGGATCAGGGGCTTCCAGCCCCTGCTTTGGCGCGAACTGGACAAAGGAAAGGGGTGTAGCCACCCTCTGCCCTGACCCACCCATAGGTGGGGCGACAGAGTAGTCCAACCCCTATCCTTAGTATAAGTATAGGAACCCAGTCCTTAGGACTTTAGATTATACCTGGACGAAACTCTGAAACTGAATCCTGGACCTTCGACGCTCTACGACAAGATTAGAGGACTGAAGAATCTCCCTTGGGGTCAAGGAGTGACTCCCCTGCTTGGCAGGCACCAAAGAAGCATCTGTCCGGTTCGCATTTCTGAAGCTCCCGTCGGACGCCGAAGTCATCGCATCACCAGAGGTGGATTCTCAGACTTCCCCGAGGCTACCCTGAGTCCCCAGCAAAGCTGAGGCCCGTGGCTATCGTGGGTGACTTGAGACCATGACCCCTGGACACCGAGCACATTTGCAAGTGCACCATCTTCTGGGTCTCCCAAGAAGTCGTGCTTTGGGCTCCGAGTAGCCCTAGCCTCCAGCACCACCTGCACCGAAGATCACTGGCCCCCACTCCACGAGTGTCCTGTAAGCCAGCTCCACGTGCGGCGTCACGAGGCTCCTTCGCGGTCGCTAGCCCGTTGGCTAGTAGCCCTTAACGAAGGCCAATCCTTTTCTTACTTGGCATCCTGGTTGCTCCAGGCCTGCCCTCACTTACCCTCACTGGGTGAGTTCCACAGACCTTGCTGGTCTGCACCATCGACGATCTACATCTTCACCGAGACTTGCCGTTGCCAAGGCTTGTTGGGTCCAATCCGGTCGCCGACACCTCAGCACTCGACAGACATCGTGTACCAGCCCGAATCCTGCTCCTGGTCGCCGACAACGCCTCCTGGACCTCGTGGCTGAAGAGTCAAGACGACCGTCAACGCACCTGAAGCACTCGACATCGGTGGGCATCTGTCCATCGCCTTCCTGGTCACTGGCTAGTGACCCAGACTCTGTCCCCTCTGCTTTCAGGTTCTTCAGAACTCCGATCCACTCTTGGATCCACCCGGACACTTTTCTCTTGGCCGCCAGCAGCACTTTGCAGCAGATCGCCATTCGAATCGACGACGAAACCCGACCCCGAAAGGCACCTATGCACCCGGCTTCCCTGGGTGAGGTAACACGAGTACTCCAGTGCTCCCGTGGGTAGAGACTCTTCAAAGTCCTAGATCTCAAAGGGTTTTGTCCTAGTCCTCTTTTAAGTGTCCCTTTTCTATAATTTCCCGATCCCGACTTTCTCCATAGAAGTCAACGGCGTATCGCGGTTGTGTATTTACACTGCACGCGTCTCCCGTAGGTCCCCTGTGTCACTACCTTGGGTGGTTCCTTGTGGTCCAAGCACTTCTAGAGGCTCTAGGCCTAGTGTCTAGTTCAGTCGTGGTTCGCATACCACTTTATTGGTATATGGTTTGGTACGCCCCTAGGGCCCAAACGTGTATTTGTGCTATTACTGTGATTTGATAACTTATAACTTATGTACTTCGAACTCTAGCCTCATAAAGAGACTAGAGGGGTGTGTTTAGCAATAAATACATATATTTTGAATATATACCTGGTGTGGTGCTCTTTCATTTGGTCACTCAAGAGATTATAGACTGGTAAAACAAGCTGCTTTACATTCCTTCAAGACTTAGCCTGAAGGCTGCTCTCCATAGCTACCACTAGGATAGCTTTCAATAAGGTTGTCTTTAACCTATCTCCAATAAGGGGTTGTTTGGACTGGTGCAAGGTGCCCACTATAATTAGTGGACAGCATATGCCAGGCCAACTTCTCACATTGGTGTGCAGCGTGTGGGATTCCAGCTTGCTATTGTTTTACCAGATAATCTCAATTGAATTGATCAACTGAAAACCACTAAAGGTACCTAAGGTACATATAATTTAAGCTTAGAATACAGTAAGTTCTACTGAACTTAGAGTTGTGGGTTAAGGGATAGCACAACCCTTTCTACAACTCAAGAGAGTTTAGTAGGCCACACTAGAGTAGGTAGTGCATACACCACACCACACTAGTAATGTCTTTAAGGGAGGATCCAAAGAATCCTTGCAGGAAGCCATTGAGCTTCCACCCTCCAAGTATGATACACTCCCATTCTTGGAATTGAGAGCTTTATGCAACTTGAGAAAATTAAGGACAGGCCAAAGCCCCACCACCCAACACCTCAAGGAGTTGTTGGTGGCTTATGACCTTAGTAAGCCCTTGGGGGCTGAAGGGGTAGGAGCTGAGGGTGGGGCAGGAGAAGAGGAGGAGGCCAGGGGTACCAATACCCCCAGCCCCCCTCTGAGACTGGCCAGGAGGGTGACAATGACCCTGACCTGGATAACCCAATCCCTCCTGTGGAAGATGATGAGGATGATCAGAATGATGCCCTGTTTGTCCCCCCAGGAAGGATTAAGAGTGTGCCCAGGAAGTCTAGATCTCCTTCTCAGGAGTCTAACCACTCTGGCACCTCCACAGGGAGCTCTATCTCCTCTCACAGGAGGGAATCCTCTCATGAGAGAAGAGACAGACTGGTCCAGTATGAGGAAACTCAGCTGGAAATCAGAAAAAAGCAATTGGCTTTTGTAGGAAGGTGGAATCTGACTATATGGTTGCCCCCACTTTTTTATGGTGTTTTGCTGGTTTATGACTTAGTTGGACTGGGACCCTGCTATTCAGGTCCCCAGTCTATCTGCTCTCTCTAAACGACATGGAGTGCACTCTAGGTGCACTAGTGATTGGATACTGTGGTGCCTTATGAGTCCCTAGTATATGGTACCTTAGGTGCCAAGGGCATAGGTACTTCACAGGCCTACCAGGGGCTGCAGCATGTGTTATGCCACCCCTGGGAAGCAGTCTAAATCTGACACCACAGGCCTGCTACTGCAGCCTGGGTGAGGTGGTGCTAGCACCCCTCACTGAGATATAGGTTTCCTATATCTCTCTTGCACACACATATAAACCTATCAGTCACCCCTAAGGCAGGCCCTATCAATCCTGAGGGCAGGGTGCTTGGCTTCTATGTGAGGGGGTGCCTCTGCATGAGCAGGGCCCCTCTGCAGTTCTCAGAGTCCATTCTCTGGTGCTGTTTGTGGATGCGGTTAAACCATATACTCTTAAGTGCATTATATCCTCGCGGTAAATGCTAACTTTGGAATGGCTGCATCAAAACATGTCGTGTTTGGTGTCAAACATCTTGGAATACTACCCCCCACCAATCTTGGCGGCGGGGGTAGCATTCCACCCTTCTAGAGGGATAAGACATGTACCTGCTGTGGAAACGCGGTAGAATCCTAAAGAGCCCTGGCATCACAAAATGGATGCCACCAGTCACAGACACTGGGCTGCCCTCCTGCTGATGACCGAAACTCACAGTGGAGGAAGCCCAACAATAGGCATCCTGTCACAGGGAGGTGTAACCACCTCCCAGACAGGGTTTAGTGTATTGGGGCTGGGTGGGTGCACTCTTAGAGTGCTTTGAAGTCCTGCACTGGGGGAGCAGAAGGCTCCTCTGTGCATATGCCAGTTCAAACCAGCTCAGGGGCTACCTGCCCCTGCTCTGGCGCGAAACTGGACAAAGGGAAGTGGGTGTAGCCACCCCCTCCCTTGACCCTCCCATAGGTGGGGTCATAGAGCTAGTCCATCCCCTCTTTTTAGTATAAGAGGGGGAACCTTGCCATTGCAAAGCAGATAACCCCTGGACGACGCTCTACAGAAGAATCCTGGCCCTTCGACGTTCCACTACCTTTGGAAGACAGAAGAATCTCCCTTGGAGTCAAGGAGTGACTCCCCTGCTTGGCAGGCACCAAAAACGACAACGACGGTCGCAAACTACGCCGCTCCCGCCGGAGTCCGAAGTCCCTGCAGCCCCAGAAGTGGATTTCCTGACCTCTCCCAGGCCATCGTGAGTCCCCAGCGAAGCTGAGGCAAGTGGACCCCACGAGTAACGAGGAACCGCGACCCCTGGGTACCGTGCACTATTGTCGAGTGCAACCCCTTCACAACGTTCTACGAACTTGTGCTTTGGACCACGTGTGGTCCCGACCTCCAGCAGGAATCCCTCCGAAGATCAGAGGCCTACACCGTCCCGAGTGACCGTGGGCCCCTGTTGAGTGATTCCGCCCGAGGTGTCTTCGCGATCCCTTGCCCGCTGGCTTGTGGGTCCCCAGAAGACTTCCTAAAGAAACCAAAGGGCTCCCCTGGTTGCTCCAGGCCTGCCCTGACTTACCCTCGCTGGGTGAGTCCCTCAGACCTTGCTGGTCTGCGCCATCGACTTTTCTTCATCTCCCCGAGACTTGCGGCTGCCAAGGCTTGTTGGCTCCGATCGAGTTGCCGACACCGCAGTCAGCTGCAGACGTCGAGGGACACACCGAATCCAGCTCCTGGTCGTCGTCGACGCCTCCTGGACCACGTGGCTGAAGAGTCAAGGCACCTGCAACCGACCTGAAGCGACCGACGACGGTGGGCATCCATCTTCCTTGCCCCGGGTCACTGCCAAGTGACTTTGAACACTGTCCCCTCTGCTTTCAGGTCATCCTTCTTCAGAATCCAGGCTTGGATTCCACCGGACACTTCTTCAGCTCCCGCAAGCAGCAAGTCTTCTTTGTTCGCCATTGAAAACGACGCCGCGACCCGACACCAAAGGACACCTGTGCACCCGGCTTCCCTGGGTGAGGTAACTCCAGCACTACGGTGCTCCTGTGGGTGTGGGCCCTAGAACTACTTACCCTGTAAGTGACTTGCTTGTAGGTTCTCCCGAAGTATCCTAAAACTCTTTATTTCCAACCGCGACTTGCCCCATTGAAGTTAACGGCGATTCGCGCCTGTGTATCCACACTGCACGCGTCCCCCGTGGGTCCTTTACTTACCTGCCTTGGGTGGTTTCGTGAGGCCCCAGCACTTCTGAAGGCCCTAGGCCTTGTCTCCTTGCAAGTCGTTGTTTCTAAGTCTCTTACTTAGTATATGGTCTGGTACGCCCCTAGGGCCCCAGCCATATTTTGTGCTTAACTTATTGTGAAACGTTGATTTGTGCATATGTTTGTCTTCTAATCTCATAAAGAGATTAGTAGAGAGTTATTTAGAAATAAATACATATATATTTGATATATATACCTGTGTGGTGTCTTTTCATTTGGTGATTCAAGAGATTATATGGTAAAACAAGCTGCTTTACATTCCTCCGAGACTTAGCCTGAAGGCTGCTCTCCACAGCTACCACTAGGATAGCTTTCTTTAAAAGGTTGTCTTAAACCTATCTACCATAAGAGTCGATTTGCCCTGGTGCAAGGTGTCCACTTTAATTAGTGAACAGCATATACCAGGCCAACTTCTCACATTGGTGGGCAGCGTGTGGGATTCCAGCTTGCCATTGTTTTACCAGAAAATCTCTATTTGAATTACTAACTGAAAACCATTATAGGTACTCAAGGTACATATAAAGTCAAGCTTAGTATCAATAAGTTCTACTGAACTTAGAGCTGTGTTCCAAGGGATAGCACACCCTTTCCACAGCTCAAGCTAGGATCAGTAGGCCACAAACTAGTGTAGGTAGTACAACACTGCACAACACTAGAATGTCCTTAAAGGGTGGGCCCAGTGGATCCACTCAGCCTCAGTATAAGGACATGGCTTTCTCTGACTTGAGAGCCATGTGTGTTGACAGACACCTGAGACTAGGACAGAGTCCCTCAACACTACACCTGATAGATCTGCTGACAGCAGATGACCTTAGATTGGCTCTAGGAGCTAAGGGGTCTGAATCAGTGGGTGGGTCAATCATAGTATCTGGGTCAGATGAGGACAATCCGAATGACCAAGACTCTGTGGTTGAAGGGCCAGGCTTCAAGGAGCCTGAACAGGACAGAGGAGTTCTCCCTAAGAGAACTGGCAGAGTGGATGAGAGGCACAGATCCCCTTCCAGGGAATCTGAGCACTCTTATCACTCTGGCAGAGAATTTGTCCAAGAGAGGAGCTCATACTTTAACTTAAGAGAGACCTCCTCTGAGAGAAGGTGCAAACTGCTCCAGTATGAGGAAGCCAAAGTGGCCCTCAGAACCAAGCAGTTGGCACTGGATAGAGAAGCCCTGGAGATCCAGAGAGCTTCCAGAAGGGAGGGTTTAGAACCCCCTGGTGGCAGCAACAGTGTCCCTAGAGGCAGAGAATATGTCCCTGACCATAGGAACCTGAGCAAGGTTGTTCCTCCCTACCAGAGTGGGGATGATATCCACAAATGGATAACTGCTATGGAGAGGGCCTGTAGAGTACAGCAGGTCCCCCAAAAGCAGTGGGCAGCAATCTTGTGGCTCTCCTTTTCAGATAAAGGAAGAGACAAGCTCCTCACTGTTAGAGAAGAGGATGCTGACGATTATGAGGTCCTGAAGAGTGCACTGATAGATGGGTTTGGCTTAACCACTGAAGAGTACAGGTTGAAGTTCAGAGATACCCAGAAGGCACAGACTCAGGACTGGACAGACTTTGTAGATTGTGCATCCAAGGCTCTGGAGGGTTGGCTGGTTGGCAGTAGGGTTACTGATTTCAAAGGATTTTATAATCTAATGATGAGAGAACAGATCCTTAATAATTGTCAAAACCAGCTTTTACACCAGTACCTGGTGGACTCTGATCTGACCTCTCCCCAAGAATTGGGAAAGAAGGCAGACAAATGGGTCAGAACCAGAGTAAGGCCTAAGAATCAGGGTGGTGACCACAAGAAAGATTCTACCAAGTCCCAAGAGAAAGGTGGGGATAAATCCAAGGATAAGTCCACTACAGGGCCCCAAAATTCCTCTTCTGGGGGTGGGTCCCAAACTCCTTCCTCTCCTGAAAAGAAACCCTATTGCCATGTCTGTAAAAAGCCTGGGCACTGGAAATCTGATCCCAGTTGTCCCAGGAATGGCAATAAAGAAAATGTTCCTCCAACAACTACTACCACCCCTCCTGGTACTACCAGTAGTAATCCTCCAGTTGGGAGTAGTGCACCCAAGAAGTTAGGTGCTTTTGCAAGAGGAACAGAGGTGGGCCCTAGTTTAGACAGGACCCCCTCAACAGACTCCTCAGATTCTGATGGTGGTGTAGGATATGCCACCTTTACCATGGGTCCCATAGCATTGGGCAGGTACAGACTGGAGCCAATAATTAATGGTCAGAAAGCTGTGGCATTTAGGGACACAGGGGCTAGTGTCACCATGGTGGCAGGGAAACTAGTCCCCCCTCACCAGCTTTTACCTGAGTTTAAATACCAGGTGACCAACATTGATGGTGTCAGAACAGATCACCCCATGGCCATAGTCAATCTCAGCTGGGAGGGGGTCACAGGCCCAAAAAGAGTGGCAGTGTCCCCAACCTTACCTGTAGATTGCCTGATGGGCAATGATCTGGAAATTTCAGCCTGGGCTGAAATTGAACACCAAACCCATCTGAAGATGTTGGGTGTCCCTGTAAAGGTTAGTGGGGCTGTGATGGCCACAGCCCCAGCCCAAGATTTTGGAGAGATGGAGCCTGGAAGAATGGCCCACTCTCCCCCAGAAGAGAGCACAAGGGTTGAAGAAAAGTCTTCTTCCCTCCAGACAGTAGGTAAGGGTCAGCCTCCTCAGGGAACTGACCCTACCCCTAGTGAAGGAACTGCCACAGAGGTAGTCAGGCCTGGCCTGGCCACCCCCTGATGGCAGAGGACCCTTACAAGGTGGTACCCAGTCTGGAGCAGGTAACCTGCCCCTCTCTACCCTGCCTCAGTCAGCCCAGGGCTGCAGAGGTCAGGGAGGTCAGTGGACCCCCAGGGCCCCCTGTCCAGAGGAACCCCCCATCAGCAGATTAGGGGCACCCAGGCTAGTAGCCCTAGCCAGGTAGAAATTCCTCAACCCACTGAGGGATCCCCCATACCTTTATGTAGGGACCTCCCCCAGAAGGACTCTGTTAGGCAAGGGCAAACCTGGGACCAAAAGGTTCCAAACATGCCATGTCCCTCCAGTGTTCCACCCAAAGGGACCCAACCCCCGGCTGTAGGCAGTCAAAGGTTGACCCTTAGAGCAGAGTACCACTCAGTCATGGAAAGACAGGCATACATGGTGACCAGTGAGCTGAGAAAGCTGAGGCCAACATTCCTAGGGCCACACTTCCCTACTCAGACACCTCACCAGCCTGGTACTTTACCAAAGCACACCACAGGTAGTGATTCCCCATGGTGGAGACCCTCTCATACCCTTAGGGTGAGGGATTGCTTAGTGGACCATAAGACAGGGGGCAACCATGCTAGTGCAGGTGCTTCCTTATATGGCCACTTAGTCAATAAAGGCTCAACTGGCCAAGGTTAGCCTTATCTCCTTTCGTTTGGGGGGGTTATGTAGGAAGGTGGAATCTGACTATATGGTTGCCCCCACTTTTTTATGGTGTTTTGCTGGTTTATGACTTAGTTGGACTGGGACCCTGCTATTCAGGGCCCCAGTCTATCTGCTCTCTCTAAACGACATGGAGTGCACTCTAGGTGCACTAGTGATTGGATACTGTGGTGCCTTATGAGTCCCTAGTATATGGTACCTTAGGTGCCAAGGGCATAGGTACTTCACAGGCCTACCAGGGGCTGCAGCATGTGTTATGCCACCCCTGGGAAGCAGTCTAAATCTGACACCACAGGCCTGCTACTGCAGCCTGGGTGAGGTGGTGCTAGCACCCCTCACTGAGATATAGGTTTCCTATATCTCTCTTGCACACACATATAAACCTATCAGTCACCCCTAAGGCAGGCCCTATCAATCCTGAGGGCAGGGTGCTTGGCTTCTATGTGAGGGGGTGCCTCTGCATGAGCAGGGCCCCTCTGCAGTTCTCAGAGTCCATTCTCTGGTGCTGTTTGTGGATGCGGTTAAACCATATACTCTTAAGTGCATTATATCCTCGCGGTAAATGCTAACTTTGGAATGGCTGCATCAAAACATGTCGTGTTTGGTGTCAAACATCTTGGAATACTACCCCCCGCCAATCTTGGCGGCGGGGGTAGCATTCCACCCTTCTAGAGGGATAAGACATGTACCTGCTGTGGAAACGCGGTAGAATCCTAAAGAGCCCTGGCATCACAAAATGGATGCCACCAGTCACAGACACTGGGCTGCCCTCCTGCTGATGACCGAAACTCACAGTGGAGGAAGCCCAACAATAGGCATCCTGTCACAGGGAGGTGTAACCACCTCCCAGACAGGGTTTAGTGTATTGGGGCTGGGTGGGTGCACTCTTAGAGTGCTTTGAAGTCCTGCACTGGGGGAGCAGAAGGCTCCTCTGTGCATATGCCAGTTCAAACCAGCTCAGGGGCTACCTGACCCCTGCTCTGGCGCGAAACTGGACAAAGGGAAGTGGGTGTAGCCACCCCCTCCCTTGACCCTCCCATAGGTGGGGTCATAGAGCTAGTCCATCCCCTCTTTTTAGTATAAGAGGGGGAACCTTGCCATTGCAAAGCAGATAACCCCTGGACGACGCTCTACAGAAGAATCCTGGCCCTTCGACGTTCCACTACCTTTGGAAGACAGAAGAATCTCCCTTGGAGTCAAGGAGTGACTCCCCTGCTTGGCAGGCACCAAAAACGACAACGACGGTCGCAAACTACGCCGCTCCCGCCGGAGTCCGAAGTCCCTGCAGCCCAAGAAGTGGATTTCCTGACCTCTCCCAGGCCATCGTGAGTCCCCAGCGAAGCTGAGGCAAGTGGACCCCACGAGTAACGAGGAACCGCGACCCCTGGGTACCGTGCACTATTGTCGAGTGCAACCCCTTCACAACGTTCTACGAACTTGTGCTTTGGACCACGTGTGGTCCCGACCTCCAGCAGGAATCCCTCCGAAGATCAGAGGCCTACACCGTCCCGAGTGACCGTGGGCCCCTGTTGAGTGATTCCGCCCGAGGTGTCTTCGCGATCCCTTGCCCGCTGGCTTGTGGGTCCCCAGAAGACTTCCTAAAGAAACCAAAGGGCTCCCCTGGTTGCTCCAGGCCTGCCCTGACTTACCCTCGCTGGGTGAGTCCCTCAGACCTTGCTGGTCTGCGCCATCGACTTTTCTTCATCTCCCCGAGACTTGCGGCTGCCAAGGCTTGTTGGCTCCGATCGAGTTGCCGACACCGCAGTCAGCTGCAGACGTCGAGGGACACACCGAATCCAGCTCCTGGTCGTCGTCGACGCCTCCTGGACCACGTGGCTGAAGAGTCAAGGCACCTGCAACCGACCTGAAGCGACCGACGACGGTGGGCATCCATCTTCCTTGCCCCGGGTCACTGCCAAGTGACTTTGAACACTGTCCCCTCTGCTTTCAGGTCATCCTTCTTCAGAATCCAGGCTTGGATTCCACCGGACACTTCTTCAGCTCCCGCAAGCAGCAAGTCTTCTTTGTTCGCCATTGAAAACGACGCCGCGACCCGACACCAAAGGACACCTGTGCACCCGGCTTCCCTGGGTGAGGTAACTCCAGCACTACGGTGCTCCTGTGGGTGTGGGCCCTAGAACTACTTACCCTGTAAGTGACTTGCTTGTAGGTTCTCCCGAAGTATCCTAAAACTCTTTATTTCCAACCGCGACTTGCCCCATTGAAGTTAACGGCGATTCGCGCCTGTGTATCCACACTGCACGCGTCCCCCGTGGGTCCTTTACTTACCTGCCTTGGGTGGTTTCGTGAGGCCCCAGCACTTCTGAAGGCCCTAGGCCTTGTCTCCTTGCAAGTCGTTGTTTCTAAGTCTCTTACTTAGTATATGGTCTGGTACGCCCCTAGGGCCCCAGCCATATTTTGTGCTTAACTTATTGTGAAACGTTGATTTGTGCATATGTTTGTCTTCTAATCTCATAAAGAGATTAGTAGAGAGTTATTTAGAAATAAATACATATATATTTGATATATATACCTGTGTGGTGTCTTTTCATTTGGTGATTCAAGAGATTATATGGTAAAACAAGCTGCTTTACATTCCTCCGAGACTTAGCCTGAAGGCTGCTCTCCACAGCTACCACTAGGATAGCTTTCTTTAAAAGGTTGTCTTAAACCTATCTACCATAAGAGTCGATTTGCCCTGGTGCAAGGTGTCCACTTTAATTAGTGAACAGCATATACCAGGCCAACTTCTCACAGCTTTAGATAGGGAATCCCTAGATCTCCTTAGAGAGAGAAGAAAGTTGGGACTAGAGTCCCATGGTGGCAGCAATATCCCTAGAGATAGGGAAAGGTCTTATGACCATAGAAACCTAAACAAGATTGTCCCTCCCTACCAGAGTGGGGATGACATCCACAAATGGATAACTGCACTGGAGAGGGCCTGTAAAGTTCAGAAGGTCCCCCAGAGGCAGTGGGCAGCAATCTTGTGGCTCTCCTTTGCAGACAAAGGTAGAGACAAGCTCCTCACTGTAAGAGAAGAGGATGCTGACAATTACACAGTCTTGAAGAGTGCTCTGATAGATGGGTTTGGCCTAACCACTGAACAGTATAGGTTGAAGTTCAGAGACACCCAAAAAGCTCAGACTCAAGACTGGGTTGATTTTGTAGATTGTGCTACAAAGGCTCTGGAAGGTTGGATACATGGCAACAAAGTGCATGACTTTTTAGGATTGTACAATTTGATTATGAGGGAGCAGATCCTTAATAATTGTCAAAACCAGCTTTTGCACCAGTATCTGGTGGACTCTGATCTGACCTCTCCCCAAGAATTGGGAAAGAAGGCAGACAAATGGGTCAGAACCAGAGTAAAAACTAGAAATCAGGGTGGTGACCAGAAGAAAGATTCTACTAAGTCCCAAGAGAAAGGTGGGGATAAATCTAAGGATAAGTCCCCTACAGGGCCCCAAAATTCCTCTTCTGGGGGTGGGTCCCAAACTCCTTCCTCTCCTGAAAAGAAACCATATTGCCATGTCTGTAAAAAGCCTGGGCACTGGAAAACTGATCCAAGTTGCCCCAGGATTGGCAATAAAGAAAATGTTCCTCCCACAACTACTACCACCCCTCCTGGTACTACCAGTAGTAATCCTCCAGTTGGGAGTAGTGCACCCAAAAAGTTAGGTGCTTTTGCAAGAGGAACAGAGGGGAGCCCTAGTTTAGACAGGGACCCCTCAACAGACTCCTCCGACTCTGATGGTGGTATAGGATTTGCCACCTTTACCATGGGTCCCACAGCGTTGGGCAGGTACAGATTGGAGCCAATAATTAATGGTCAGAAAGCTGTGGCATTTAGGGACACAGGGGCTAGTGTCACCATGGTGGCAGGGAAACTAGTCCCCCTCACCAGTTTTTACCTGAGTTTAAGTACCAGGTGACCAACATTGATGGTGTCAGAACAGATCACCCCATGGCCATAGTCAATCTCAGCTGGGAGGGGGTCACAGGCCCAAAGAGAGTGGCAGTGTCCCCCACCTTACCTGTAGATTGCCTGATGGGCAATGATTTGGAAATTTCAGCCTGGGCTGAAGTTGAACACCAAACCCATCTAAGGATGTTGGGCGTCCCTGTAAAGGTTAGTGGGGCTGTGATGGCCACAGCCCCAGCCCAAGAATTTGGAGAGATGGAGCCTGAAAGAATGGCCCACTCTCCCCCAAAAGAGAGCACCAGGGTCGAAGAAAAGTCTTCTTCCCCCAGACAGTAGGTAAGGGTCAGCCTCCTCAGGGAACTGACCCTACCCCTAGTGAAGGAACTGCCACAGAGGTAGTCAGGCCTGGCCTGACCACCCCCTGATGGCAGAGGACCCTTCCAAGGTGGTACCCAGTCTGGAGCAGGTAACCTGCCCCTCTCTACCCAGCCTCAGTCAGCCCAGGGCTGCAGAGGTCAGGGAGGTCAGTGGACCCCCCAGGGCCCCCTGTCCAGAGGAACCCCCCCATCAGCAGATTAGGGGCACCCAGTCTAGTAGCCCTAGCCAGGTGAAAATTCCTCTACCCACTGAGGGATCCCCCATACCTCTATGTAGGGACCTCCCCCAGAAGGACTCTGGTAGGCAAGGGCAAACCTGGGACCAGAAGGTTCCAAACCTGCCATGTCCCTCCAGTAGTCCATCCAAAGGGACCCAACCCCCAGCTGTAGGCAGCCAAAGGTTGACCCTTAGAGCAAAGTGCAACTCAGTCATGGAAAGACAGGCATACATGGTGACCAGTGATCTGAGGAAGCTGAGGCCAACATTCCTAGGGCCTCACTTCTCTACCCAGACACCTCACCAGCCTTGTACTTTACCTAAGCACACCACAGGTAGTGAATCCCCATGGTGGAGACCCTCTCATACCCTTAGGGTGAGGGATTGCTTAGTGGACCATAAGACAGGGGGCAACCATGCTAGTGCAGGTGCTTCCTTATATGACCACTTAGTCAATGAAGGGTCAACTGGCCAAGGTTAGCCTTATCTCCTTTCGTTTGGGGGGGTTATGTAGGAAGGTGGAATCTGACTATATGGTTGCCCCCACTTTTTTTTATGGTGTTTTGCTGGTTTATGACTTAGTTGGACTGGGATCCTGCTATTCAGGGCCCCAGTCTATCTGCTTTCTCTGTAAAATGGTTTCCATGTGCCTTAGGCACATCACTGATTGGAATCTGGAGTGCCCTTATAAGTCCCTAGTATATGGTATACTATGTACCCAGGGCATAGGTACCTCAGAGGCCTACCAGGGGCTGCAGCATGTATTATGCCACCCCTAGAAGGCCATCCAAACTGACACCACAGGTCTGCTACTGCAGCCTGGGTAAGGTGGTGCATGCACTCCTTACTGTGATATAGGTTACCTATATCACTAAATACATACACACATATAAACCTATAAGTCACTCCTAAGGCAGGCCTTATCAATCCTAAAGGCAGAGTGCATGGTTCCTATGTGAGAGGGTGCCCCTGCATGAGCAGGGCCCCTCTGCAGCGTTCGGAGACCCTTCTCTGATGCTGTTTGTAGTGCAGCCTGACCATATACTCTTAAGCGCATTATAACCTCGCGTTAAATGCTAACTTTGGAATGGCTGCACCTAAACATGTCGTGTTTGGTGTCAAACATCTTGGAATACTACCCCCCGCCAATTCTGGCGGCGGGGTAGCATTCCACCCTTCTAGAGGGAAAGACATGTTAACTCTGACTAGCCCGGTAACTTCTTTCCAAAGCCCTGGCATCACAAAATGGATGCTGCTGCCACAGACACGAGTCTGGCCTCCTGCTGCTGGACGAAACTCCGGCAGGGGAGGCCTGGACAATAGGTTTCCTGTCCCAGGGAGGTGTGACCACCTCCCCAGACAGGATAATGTGTATTGGGGCTGGGCGGGAGCACCATCTGTGTGCTTTGAAGTCCTGCACTGGGGGCACATTTGGTGTCCCTGTGCATACCCCAGTTCAAGCCGGATCAGGGGCTTCCAGCCCCTGCTTTGGCGCGAACTGGACAAAGGGAAAGGGGTGTAGCCACCCCTCTGCCCTGACCCACCCATAGGTGGGGCGACAGAGTAGTCCAACCCCTATCCTTAGTATAAGTATAGGAACCCAGTCCTTAGGACTTTAGATTATACCTGGACGAAACTCTGAAACTGAATCCTGGACCTTCGACGCTCTACGACAAGATTAGAGGACTGAAGAATCTCCCTTGGGGTCAAGGAGTGACTCCCCTGCTTGGCAGGCACCAAAGAAGCATCTGTCCGGTTCGCATTTCTGAAGCTCCCGTCGGACGCCGAAGTCATCGCATCACCAGAGGTGGATTCTCAGACTTCCCCGAGGCTACCCTGAGTCCCCAGCAAAGCTGAGGCCCGTGGCTATCGTGGGTGACTTGAGACCGTGACCCCTGGACACCGAGCACATTTGCAAGTGCACCATCTTCTGGGTCTCCCAAGAAGTTGTGCTTTGGGCTCCGAGTAGCCCTAGCCTCCAGCACCACCTGCACCGAAGATCACTGGCCCCCACTCCACGAGTGTCCTGTAAGCCAGCTCCACGTGCGGCGTCATGAGGCTCCTTTGCGGTCGCTAGCCCGTTGGCTAGTAGCCCTTAACGAAGGCCAATCCTTTTCTTACTTGGCATCCTGGTTGCTCCAGGCCTGCCCTCACTTACCCTCGCTGGGTGAGTTCCACAGACCTTGCTGGTCTGCACCATCGACGATCTACATCTTCACCGAGACTTGCCGTTGCCAAGGCTTGTTGGGTCCAATCCGGTCGCCGACACCTCAGCACTCGACAGACATCGTGTACCAGCCCGAATCCTGCTCCTGGTCGCCGACAACGCCTCCTGGACCTCGTGGCTGAAGAGTCAAGACAACCGTCAACGCACCTGAAGCACTCGACATCGGTGGGCATCTGTCCATCGCCTTCCTGGTCACTGGCTAGTGACCCAGACTCTGTCCCCTCTGCTTTCAGGTTCTTCAGAACTCCGATCCACTCTTGGATCCACCCGGACACTTTTCTCTTGGCCGCCAGCAGCACTTTGCAGCAGATCACCATTCGAATCGACGACGAAACCCGACCCCGAAAGGCACCTATGCACCCGGCTTCCTGGGTGAGGTAACATGAGTACTCCAGTGCTCCCGTGGGTAGAGACTCTTCAAAGTCCTAGATCTCAAAGGGTTTTGTCCTAGTCCTCTTTTAAGTGTCCCTTTTCTATAATTTCCCGATCCCGACTTTCTCCATAGAAGTCAATGGCGTATCGCGGTTGTGTATTTACACTGCACGCGTCTCCCGTAGGTCCCCTGTGTCACTACCTTGGGTGGTTCCTTGTGGTCCAAGCACTTCTAGAGGCTCTAGGCCTAGTGTCTAGTTCAGTCGTGGTTCGCATACCACTTTATTGGTATATGGTTTGGTACGCCCCTAGGGCCCAAACGTGTATTTGTGCTATTACTGTGATTTGATAACTTATAACTTATGTACTTCGAACTCTAGCCTCATAAAGAGACTAGAGGGGTGTGTTTAGCAATAAATACATATATTTTGAATATATACCTGGTGTGGTGCTCTTTCATTTGGTCACTCAAGAGATTATAGACTGGTAAAACAAGCTGCTTTACATTCCTTCAAGACTTAGCCTGAAGGCTGCTCTCCATAGCTACCACTAGGATAGCTTTCAATAAGGTTGTCTTTAACCTATCTCCAATAAGGGGTTGTTTGGACTGGTGCAAGGTGCCCACTATAATTAGTGGACAGCATATGCCAGGCCAACTTCTCACAGCATGGAGGCTGTGCACACTTCTGCTGCAGCATCTTCACGAACAACCAATCACCTTAAGTTCAAGCATCTACTTCAACCAGTCAGCTTGCAGATGACCAGTGCCAGAAAATGGTTGAAAGCAAAAAGAACAGATGAGGGACAGAATAGTGAACAATGCCCAGACATGGGTCCCTCGCTCGCTGTGCCACTGGATTCAAGCTAGTCTGACTGATGAGGGGTGTTACCCCAAAACCGGTCCCAGGATGCTTGTTTCAGGTCCAGGGAAGACCTGGCTTGGCAGTTTTGGCTGGACTGCTCCCATGAGGCACAGGGTCAAGACTGATTTGCATATGGCTGGGTCCAAACTGGGGTGGCATGGCAAGCACAAAAACAATGGAAATGGATTTAACCCAGATCTGTGACTGGGGGTGAATGTTTGAATTGTTCAGCATTCCGTCCATCATTTGTTTGCGCAACAGGAAATGGTTGAAAGCATGAGGCTTGGGGCTCACTCACATACTGAATGACTGACTCACTCACACACTATGTTTATTTCTTTATGGTCATTTTGTGGTACAAGCACTATATCTTGGAGTAGATTCAATCGTATGGCAGTCACCCTACTTTATTGTATATACCCAGGGAAGAATGGGTAGTCAAATATTGCTTTCTGAATTCTTTGGCAATGTCTGGTGATGCGATAAAAAATGAGCCCCTTTAGAAGATGGTCTATTTGGGATGGACCAACCCATGTTTAAAGGAATCATCTACTGAATGAGGTCACAATAGTTTTCACAAGTCAACCTGACGTCGTCAAACAAAAGGACATTCAGACCCCTTATTGCCGGTGGTTGTTGATGATTTAACATTGGATAAGAGGGAAAGCTTTTTTCTTTTTACTGGATGGCCCTTTTAGGTTCAACCTTAACCAGAGGAAGAATGAATTCCTTCACTAGTAGACATGATTGAGGCTTTATGTGATACTGGCCTCTACCTGGTCCACTCTCAAGACAATCAGCAGTGCCTAGATACCTGTGCTTGGCACCACGTGTAAATATTGAACTGAACATTAGGATAGAACATGAAATTGGATACCACACATGCCCGCTTACTTTGGTAAATATCGTTACCCTCTGACATCTTCTGGTTCTGATTCTGGAGGAAGCACTGATTCGATACTAGTGCCTTGCCTATAACACCCCAATTTTTTTAGTTTTCGAGAGATGATGTCAAATCCTACCACATAATATGTCTTGGTGGGCGTCGCTGGAAGGATATGTCATCCGTACTTGTATAGTGCCATCTACAATTCTTTCCTTCATGATCATCATACGGCATTGATTATAGGTCGCATGTAAACATGTGTCTACTAAAAGTCTAGTTTACTTTTGGCTTCCGGCTACTTAATTAAAATGTACAATGAGTTTGATCCAGAAAAGGATCTTTGTAGGTTGTCATACCTCAAGATGAGTGTGGTGAAAGACTTTGCTGCTTTTCATTGAGCTGGGTGGTCGGTTGTCCATCTTCTAGCTTGTTAAGTTTGTTTACAAAACAGTCATCACTAGCCAGGTACATAGCATCAGATGGGGCTTCATGTCCATGCTAACTTCACCTGGATGGTTTGTAGATACCAAATTTTGGTCAAAAACCTCAAGCCTTATTCATGGAAATATCTATGAATTGTACGCTGAAAATATGGAGGTGGTTTCTCACATAGAGCAATGAGTCAAAGATGATGTTGAAAGAGAAACTCAGAATAGAGGTGGAGAAGTTGCTAGAGACCCTGGATCTCTTTATTCCAGCTGTTCAAACCCGGAGGGAGCACAAAACCTCCTTGAAGTATTCTTGGTGAACATATAGTTAACACAGACCAAATAACAAAAGATTCACTCCACTAGAGGTGCTGGTGAAGCTGGCAACAACCAGCACAATATCATACTATCAATTGATAAATTTGGACCCGGAATCCACTAAAAGATCATTTGAAAATTATAATAAAAGTCCATGGGGCTTAGATACAGTAGCTGTTAATGATGGCCAGAGTTAGTGTGTGTGGTTAAAGTCCCAGCAGGTCTGTGAGTGAGCCATGTAGGCGTGGGGTGGAGATATGTTCCAGTGCAAAAGTCTTCTTCTGGCATAGAGGTTTTCATGGAGTTCAGTTCTCCCAATCCGTGATGGACCCAAGCGATGTCCGACATGGAATCTATAGCCCTAAGTCAACTCTATAGGAGTCCTTCATGGAGCAGGGATGAGATAAAGACAATACTCTCTTCGGGGAAAAAGGCTCTTCCAGACGATGAATCAGAATGCGTAGTCGCCAGATCCAGTGGGATTCTGGTGGTCAAGCACTTTTCATTGAGTCTGAAGATTGTTTAACAGTCTTGGGTCAACATGGTGCGAGTTTGCAGTGGTGAGTCTGTACAACGTGAAGATGCTTCAAGCGAGACCAGAGAGTGCAGGAGGCCAAGAAGGGTGCAACATTTTCACCTGAATGATGCAGTCTTTCCTGATTACGTTTCTTGGAGATGAACCTGAGCACTTAGGCTTGTGTCTCGCATTTAGGATTTTATTAAACTTTGTTGCCAAATCGCTTTCATAGCACTTGTTCTATCCCCAATATGGCCACTCCAAGCATTGTTCAGCTCATTCGTTCTTCTTTGAAACAATGCCACTAGACTCTGAGGGGTTCTCCTGTTGATCCTCCCAAGCCATACCATTGGCTGAGCTGGCAACCCGTTTATTTCCTGATTGCTCCGGGCTGCCACTACATCCAGTAGGCTCGCCTTTTTCAGGGTTAAGCTCCACAGTAAGGCCTCCATATTTGGCAGGACATTCCACTGTGTCTGGGTTTAGGATCCCAGTTTGGAACCAATCCTTGTCCCAGGATGTCCACAGGTATGCTAGGTAGCTCACCGGCTGTTCAGGGGGGTAAAATCCTGACCAATGCTTCAGGGTAGATTTGCACAGACATTGCAAAGACTAACAGGACGAGTCCTGTTGCAGGAGTGGGTGTTCAGGTGAATATAGCTTTGGTGGTCTTAGGTGTTATGTTATGGTTATCTGGCATTGGTAACATTTGTAATGACACAAAAGCGGTATTGTCGCACTGAGAGTGTCGAAGCGATTACAGGTGCACCACTAGGTTTCTTTGGAAGGTATGTGGCATGTGTTCTGGAAGTAGCAGCTGCTACCCCGGGATGCTCTTTAGTACCACTGACCTTCCTGTGACCACAGACCTTCATAGATTCCCATGTAAACGTCGAAGAAGACTGCATGCTGTGAGAAATCTAGATTTTACAGTACATCATAACATTGAAGAAGGCATCCTTTTTCTTTAACGTTTTCAAAATGAACATCAGCCAAAGACTATTCAGCATGGTTTGCACAGCTGTGTTCTAGCTTAGTTTGCCAAAGTGAATCGTGTTATAAGTGCAGCTCTCACACATCCTGGACATATAGGCCTTCAGTGATCCATCTCACAGTTCTGCTTTGATAACAGTACAGTGCTGCTCTCTGGCACATCAAAAGTGCAGAAATGAGCACCAAACACATGCTATCTATTATTATATTTTTCAACAATAATGTGTACACCCTATAATAGACTTGTCATTTTTCTATACATAGTGCTCTCTTATTGCACCTGTGCAACAAATTCTGTTACTGTCATGAATAGGAGTGCCTTACTTTTTATAGTGAACAGGGTCATGGAGGGTCAGGAGGGAGGAAGTAGCCCTAACACAAATCTATCCTCTTATATGGTCCAGACTCCATGCGCCTCGTAAGTGTTTCCCCTAGCCCAGGGGGAACCCCAGGGATCTATGCTAAGCGCTATGCTATCTAACATCTATATGCACACCCTGGCAGATGTCATCGGCAAACACAATGTCACCATGGTGTCCGATGACTCACAATCGATTATCACTCTTGTCCAGGATGGAGAGTCTGCAATACGTTTCAAATCTTGCATGGTGGAAGTGGCCCAGTGGATGAACTCTGGCTGCTTAAAATGTAACACCAACAAACTGAGGTTCTAATAGTTGGGAAACAACCCTCAGTATGGTCCTCGGCATGGTGGCCGAAGACGCGGGCTCGTTCCACAGCCCCAAGCCTAAAGTAAAAACCCTCGGAACATGGCTTAATGCACTCCTTTCCTTTGACAACCACGTTTTTTGCCTGGCTGAAAAATGTTTTGCCATACTTAAAATGATTGCTAACATTTCCGAGCTGCTTCCCTTGTCTGCGAGGAAGGCGGTTACACAGGCTCTTGTGGTCTCAAGACTGGATTACTGCAACAGATTGTATATCGGAGGGTCTAAGAACAGAATCCAGGAGCAGCAAAGAGTGCAAAATGCAGCCGCCTGCCTCCACTGTCAATCGCTCAGGGGGGCATTTCAATCCCATCTTTGTTTTACCCACTGTACCTCACTAGGCAGAGACATACTTTATGAAAAACAGTATTGTCTGTGACCTCACACAGTCCTCTGTACTGTAGTGTCTTGTCTAACCATGCTTCTCCTGAGAAGACCCTGCCTCAGGATGGGTGTACCAGGAAAGAAGGGCTAGCCCGCATCTGGGACCTGATCTGAGTGTGAAACGGACGATCATGGAAACCTTCGAGCAGGGTGATATGCAATGTATTATGCCTGAAAGACAGACAACAGGGCTAAGTAACCCTACGATGAATTGGCCTCTACGTAAAGCCCTCCCACCTGCACAGTTTGTCATTACGTACAATAGTCCTGACAATTGATTTTGTGGGGATTTTCAAGACCTAAGTCTATGCAATATGACATTTTCCCTGGTGGACATCCGGTCACCATTGTCAGCAGTGTGACATGAGACGCTTTCCTTCTAACTTCCTAAATCTCATGCTTCACTTTCTGTTTTTCTAAAATAGATTAAATAAACCTTCTTCCGAATCTACTCGTTGAACTCTTTACCCACCCAGCAGACGTACTTCAACAGTCTCAGACACAGGAGTAACACAGCATTCATTGAACCCCCAAATCTGCTGGTGACAGTGTCTGCTGTGTTTTCTCTAAAGGACAAAGGCCCAACGCCTACCCGGCTAAATTGTAAAGTACCAGCAGCTCTTCTGCATGTTGAAACATAATCTTGTATTACTATTGCTTCAACGCCAATGTCCCCTTTCACCTGTATATCAATGTGTATGGACATATTTTATATTCAAATATGGATGTTGTTTTCTTATCAGTTTGAAGTATGCTTTCGCCTCAGTTGTTGGACTTGGCCCTTCTTGGCTAAAGTTCCTTAAACTTTTTGCCTTCCTCCTAGACCTTTTTCTGACATTATGTTGCCGACTTAGATGCTTTGGGCACTTTGCCACTGCTGATCAGTGTCAAAGTGCAAGTGCTCCCTGTATAAAGTGTTATGGTAATTGGTTGTCCATAATTGGTATGTTTGCCTTACTAGTAAAGTCCCTAGTAAAGTGCACTATGTGTGCCAGGGCTGGTAATGCCGATGCTACTAGTGGGCCTGCAGCACTAATTGTGCCACCCACACAAGTAGCCCTAAGAAGAGATCTCAGGCCTGCCACTGCAGTGCCTGCACGCAGTTTGTTAACTGCCTTGTTGTCCTGACAAGCGCACCCACTTGCCAGGCCTTACCTTCCCTTTTTATGCACATCAGACACCCCTATAGTAGGCCATCAAGTGTCTGAAATCACTACTTTTAAACCACGTGTTCTGTACTGTATCTACTGGTGTAACCCCCTACAAACATCACCAGGCAAGGGGGTGAAAAAGTGGGAACAAAGAAGGCAGTGCCTCACAGGAGTAACACCATGGGAGTTTACAGACTGATACTCGCCTCTATCCTCAGGTTCTCATCATCAGCAACTGCCAACTTTTAAAACAAAATAAAGAGTGAGGAGAAAAGAAAGAGTGCAAAAACTGTGTATGTTCAGTGCACAATACGTGAACCCTATTTAGGAAACCGGGGTCTCGCATAGAACAACCAGTATACCTAAATCTAAAACCGAGCTAGACAACCACTAGCTGAACTACTTTATTTCTTTGCTGTGTGTCTGCTCTATTAAAACCAACATGGTTCATTGCCCATTGAAATTTGCGGCAACTTCATCAGGGTAGGGTCAGCGTCCTCACTGCACCACTTTCCTCTGTTTGTCAAACCTACAGAGAACAGAGACAGTACAACACATATCATCAACACATTTACCAGCACAGGCATCGGACTAAAAACAAGAGAGAAACTCTTGCAGCACATGTAGCACACTAAAACGCCAAGCTGAGTATTTTTGGTGCTACTAGTGGGGAATGTCGACATCACATATGATATATTTACCGAAAGGTTGCCAAACTTCGGCATACCTGCAACCTCATAAAAACTGCTTCTAACCCTGTGTGTGTGTACTAGTCCACAGACACAACGTCCGTCTCAGTCGCTGCTCTCAGTCAGTCTGTGTAGGAGAGAAGGTAAAATATTTCAAGTATTCTGGTTGTTCTATGCGAGACCCCGGTTTCCTAAATAGGGTTCACGTATTGTGCACTGAACATACACAGTTTTTGCACTCTTTCTTTTCTCCTCACTCTTTATTTTGTTTTAAAAGTTGGCAGTTGCTGATGATGAGAACCTGAGGATACAGGCGAGTATCAGTCTGTAAACTCCCATGGTGTTACTCCTGTGAGGCACTGCCTTCTTTGTTCCCACTTTTTCACCCCTTTCCTGGTGATGTTTGTAGGGGGTTACACCAGTAGATACAGTACAGAACACGTGGTTTAAAAGTAGTGATTTCAGACACTTGATGGCAGATGGGAGATATTGATCCACTGCTGCGTCACACAATATTGTGGGCCTGAGAAAATATATGGTGGACGTCCATAGGAGTCCAGACAACTAACAGAGCAGGTCTTTGATTGTATTGAACTCTGTGAGTGGGGGGCGACCTGTTCTGTTTCACCCCCTTGGCTCCTAGTTGTGAATAATAATAACCCCTATAGTAGGCCCAAGGTACCCCCCTAGGCAGGGTGCAGTGTATGTGAAAGGTAGGACATGTGCTGAGGTGTGTACCATGTCCTGACAGTGAAATACTGCCAAATTCGTTTTTTACTGTTGCAAGGACATCTTGCCCATAGGACAGAATGGGGAATATTGTGTCCCATGTTTCCAGCATATCTTCCCATAGGCATAAGATGGAGAGATGGAGTTTAGTGTGCCTGAACTCAGAATTTAATAACACATCTTTTTGTGAAGATGGTTTTTAA
This sequence comes from Calotriton arnoldi, assembly GCA_963921515.1. Taxonomy (NCBI): domain Eukaryota; kingdom Metazoa; phylum Chordata; class Amphibia; order Caudata; family Salamandridae; genus Calotriton; species Calotriton arnoldi. Next base: position 288,771 of record CAWUFW010007722.1, on the reverse strand, counting down.
ATTGTGTGCTTAGACAGCAACAGGCTGGCCTGCATTTGATGTGGGGGGGGGGGAGTAGCCCCTGGATGTGAAGAGGGCTGTGTTGCTGCCACAAAAAGATGGCTCCACCTCCTGCTGAGCGTCTGGGCCCCAGACCCTGACTATCAAAGGAAGAGGGCGTGCACTGGCAGGAAGACACCCAGGTCTGGTTTGAACTGGGGCCAGAGCCCCCTGAACACAAAGACTTCAAAGGCATTTAGGGGTATAAATGTGAGAGCTGAAACCCCTGAACTCAAGACTGAAATCCAGACTGAAAAAGGATTGAACCTACTTTGTGATCAAGAGGAACCTCTGCCAAAGAAGAACAGCTGAAGAGACTGAAGAGAAGGACTGCCCTTGCTGTGTGTTCTGGGGCTGGCCTGCAGTTTGCTGATTTGACTAAGGAGAGGCCAAGGGACTTTGCTGTGTGCTGTGTCCACCGGCTTCTGAGGACTTTGCTGTGTCCTGAAGTAGCGTGTCTCCAAGGGCCCGAGGAGAGCTGGTCCCCTGTTGTGGAAACTCAGGAACATAAAAGTTTCCAACCGTGTCTCAGCGACGCTTGGTGCGTGGTGCTTTTGCACGCCTGAGACTGCCGTGTGGTCCGTGGTACTGTTTACGAGGTGCCCCGTGATCGCATTGCCCCCGCAGCGTGAAACATCGTCCACGCTGCTGTATTGCTGTTTGTGGCCCGAGCTGTCATCGTAACTGAGCCTTGAGTGAGAATCACCGCCGCCGGCCAGAGCCGCAACATGCTACAGGATTTCTGGAAGACTGCCGTGTGGTCTGTGGTACTGTTTACGAGGTACCCCGTGATTGCATTGCCCCCTCAGCGTGAAACATCGTCCACGCTGCTGTATTGCTGTTTGTGGCCCGAGCTGTCATCGTAACTGAGGCTGTGAGTAAGGATCACCGCCGCCGGCCCGAGCCGCAACGTGCTAAAGGATTTCTTGAAGCTAAGAAAGCTGCAAGGTGAAAGGGATCGTGATTCACCGAGAGGAATCTGCCCAAGATCGTCAACGAAGGAGAAGGCAGCGCCGTAACCCGTCCGGCTACAGCGTCGCCTAACAACGGAGCTGCAACGTCATCGGGGCCCAGCAGGACGTCCGACGAGCGGGGAGAGAGAGAGAGCGAGGCAGCGCACCCCCCCAGGTAAGGCTTGGACTCCGGTCGGGAGCCGCAAGCGTGTGTGGCCTGGGGAGGCGTGCAGGAGGAGTACAGGAGTGCTCCGAGCTCTCTCCCGCTGCACCGCGTTAGACGCGCTGAGTCCCCGAGCGGCCCGTACCTGCCCAGCAGTACCGGAGCCGCCCCTGTAAGCTTATGACCGTTGTCTCTGGTGGTGGGGCCTAGTGGGGGCCCGAGTTGACCACGCAGATTGGCGTACTGCATTATTCTTACATTACGAACTGCCTGATTCTTGCATTACGAATCGCATTATTTCTTGCATTACGAACTGCCTGATTCTTTCATTACGAATCGCATTATTCTTGCAATACGAATCGCATTATTCCTGCGTTACGAACTGCATTAGTACGTGCATTAAGGACTATGTTATTACTACATTACGAACTGCATAGCATTGCATTAGGACTGCATTAGATCATTGTGAACTGCTCATTAATACCGCAAGAACCTATAAGTGATTGCTGGCCTAATAACCGGCAAAGTGAAAGATTACGAATTTGCATATGTTGGATTTCTATCGTTTGGTCTCATCGTATTCCTTTTGATAAAGATACCGCTATTTTTATAAAAACCAGTGTGGTGTCCATTTGTGGTGTTATCACTGTGTTACTGGGAGTGTGGTTGCAAATACTTTACACATTGCCTTGGAGATAAGCCTGGCTGCTCGTGCCAAGCTACCAGGGGGTGAGCAGGGGTTATCTAAGCGTGTGTCCCTCCTTACCCTGACTAGAAGCAAGGGTCCCTATTTGGACTAAGGTACCTACCTCAGCCAACTAGAGACCCCCAGCTCTAACATCAGTCTACTTGTTAAGTTTCATGACTCTACTAGGCCCAGCAGCGATTTTATGCGGAGTAGTACATTTGCACATTTTCTGAAGTAATTCCATAGTAAACCTAAGCCTTGTTTTTGATATTTGCGAACCGAAGTCCGATTTTAAGAAATTAATGAAGTCTGCAGAGTGTTCATGTATTGTATCTCAGTTTCATGGACACCTCACGTTGTCTCTGTGTGAACGTCCTGCCATCTGCTCATTAGATAAGTTTTGTTGAACGTAACAAGTTTCTGTTGCATGTTTGCGTTCCATAGCTTTGTACTGAGCAAAAAACTTGTATGCATTTTAGCATCACATGCTCCAACTGGCCATTTTGGGTGAGTGCTGTAGTCGGTTGGAATGACAATTGTCTCCTGACGTTTTGCTTTGCTGCTCGATATTTTTGCATTGAGCACGTTAGACTTTTAGCTATCCGACGTGTTGTTTTTATTTCATATGCTGTAACAGAGGACTGATTTCTGGAGCTTTCAAAAGGTCATACATATGTTCAGGTTAGATTTTCCAGTTAGCCACACAAACAAGATGTTAATTTGATGGATGATAGAAGTGAATATTTCTTGTCCTTAAAAAACAGATTTTTTGGGGGGGAGGAAAGTAAAAGATACATTTTTCCGGGTTTAATCAACATTTCTCTGAATGCCTTGCAAAGTATCTGACTCCAAGCTGCTGTTATGAAGTTATTCATGGAGGTTTACTAGGGAGGCTTAAGATTACCAGCATGTTGAGGAGGGTTCCAGAACTTTTTACTGTTGCACATTCACCAATGCTTGTTTAGCACTGGTGTTTTTGTTCCACAGCAAATTCGCTGCTTAGCGGCTTCCCCTGATGAGCTTCCCTCTGTAGCCTTTTGTTTTCTGGTTGATTACCTCTGATGTAATCTTCACATTTTTCTGCTTATGTATCCCTCATTGCAATTCATATATTCATTTATATGAGTGTACATTTGTCATTTGTAAATGCACATTGAATTTAGTATTGTTAGCACACACATATTGTTTAATGTTTGTTTCGTCTTGATTTCATAGTACATCAGTTGTTTAAGACATGTAATTCAAACAGTCGTTAATGTTTCATATTGTTTAATGTTTGTTTTAGCAATTATTTACATATGAAATTCAAATTGTCAAAAATGTTTCATTGAAACAAAAGTAGGTGATGGTGCACGTTGATAGCTGTTTTGGTAACATTCAATAAGGAACCCATTTATTTCAAAACATTCTGAAAATAGTATTAAAACTAAATACAAACAAGTGTTAGAGAGAGAGGAATCTTTACACTTTCAGGTTGCTTAGGGCAGGGAGCTTGGACTTTTGCAGACAAAAGTTGTAAACACCTTTTTGAAAGCCACCTTGGGGCTGTCAGGCAGGCCTTATCAGCTTGCTCTCTTCATATGAAAAAAATTCTCCATCGTTCCATTAAGGCATGCGGGCCACCTAAGAAACTCATAAAAGTTCCTTTTTGTGCTAAGATAGTTTAGCTAGAGGGACAAAGGGAGAGGTTGGAGAACAATGACTGGTTCCATCTTTACTATGTAGGGACAAAAATACTGTAATAATGTTGCATTTCTTTCCAATCTTCTGTTTATGCACCTCTATGGTTGACACTATTCTGTTTGTTTTTATAGTTACGACTATACAGGTCATGCACTAGCATAGAATTTTGATTTTAATAAAAGTCATAAAAGTATTTTTGTTTGTAGTCTTCAGTGTGTCTATTCATAGTAAAAGAAGAATGAAATCTACTTACAAATACTTCTGTGAGTCTCACAGGACTGATAGTTGTCTAAAACGCATCATCCTCGTGTAATGCACAAGTAGTTTGTGGGTTACACTCCACCAGGCTCTCTTGGTATGTTCACTACCAGCCTGATTTATATTTTGTTGGTAAGCATGCTCTGGCGCAGCGGCAACAGAATATGCTTACCGCCAATATAATGGTCCACACGCCAAATTTATATGCGGGTGGCCATAGTTAGGCAATGTCAGAGATTACTCCGTTTCTGCCGTGGCCAAACTTCTCTGACGGGGTGGTAAGGGGCAGTAAAAGATGTCAAATGCCCCCTCGGCATGGGAGATGACTCCCAAGGTGAGGGAGGCATTGTTCTTTTTTATTTTCAAAACAAAGCTCACTTTGGGGTTTTGTTTCTGAAAATAAAAAGAGTTTTGAAACTTTACCATACAGCTCCATCATGTTTCACAGGGCTGTATGGCAAAGTTCCAATATATTCACAGGAACTGCCATGAAGGTGGTTCCAATGAATGGTAGAAATTTTCGTCGGGCTGATGAACATTTCTAAATTTGGCAGGCGGGTGCACCGTCAGGACAACTGAGTAATTTACTTTGTCACCCTGACCCAAATATTAAATCAGCCCCTTGGTCTGCACTGCAAGAGGGCGTAGGGATCCCAAATTACGGGATGCATTCTGGATGAGTTCCAGAGAATTAACCACCTCTTCTTTAATCATTACGAACCACCCTTTTGCATCCCTCTGTTTTTTGATGATAGCGGTTCATCAAAAGTGGATGGCTTCCTTAGATGGGGTGAACCGCAACCTAGAACTTTTTGTTTTGTGAACTCTAACGCTCTTCTGCGGCCTACCTCCCTTTTTGTTCTGTGGTGTTTTATTTTTGTTTACAGGGTTTTCTCCTTATGCCCCATTTTTTTTAATTAAGAAAAGGGTGCCTTCCTATCCCATCGCCACCGTGCTTCTTCTGTTTTTCCCTGTTTAGTTTCCTGCATATGCTGAGGAACACATATCAGTGGTGTGGTGCGAGGCCTTACGCTTCCCAGGCATGCTAGGGCCACAGCACAGAGACAAACTGTGACACTGGAGAAACATTAGCCAGGCACCTTTGAGCATAAAGAATTTACATTTTGGCTAAATAAAACTAGTTGCCCCATAATTTTAATGTAGCTACATTCATATGAACATTTTACACATAAACCAACATGAGAGGCCAGCAGAAGGCCAGTCTACATAGAGTAAACTCACTCCTCAAACTAGTATGGCTGCACTCTGGTAGGAATATACCCTTTTAACTAAAACACAAGAGGTTTGAATGCAAGTATGAAAGTACCCTTGGTCAGATAAGATAATAAAGAGTCTGCAGGCTGACAAAATATTTGTGGTTATATGTATAAACCAAATGGTTGATCTACAATAGCCTAGTGGAATCGAGAATGTGGGTCGGTCATTGCTCCTGGTTTCAAGGACGCCTTCCCGTATGTTGTCCAGGGCTGTTCCTAGTGGTCGCAGACGCAGAATTTAAACCATACTACTCCTCCGTGTTCGTATGTAATTGCTTTTAGATTACATTCAGATTTACAGTAAGCTTATTAATTTTAAGTATATTTGAAGTCAACATTTGTATCATGGAAATTGCTAGCATGTCAGAAAGATGATGTTAAAAAAGCTAGAACGTATTCAGGCCATCACTGCTAAACTTACACTAAACAGACCTCGATACTCATCCGCTACAGATGCCTTGAGGGAGCTTCATTGGCTACCTATCAAGCAGAGAATAACTTTTAAATCTCTCTGTATTGTCCACAAGGCACTACAAAACAAAGGGCCAAAACCTCTCCAAAACAAATTAAAAAAATATACCCCCGGCAGAAACCTTCGCTCTACCACTGGTAACTATGTTCAAGAGTACAGATTCCAAAAGGTCAGACAAGGAGGACGTACATTTACGGTCAACGCGGCCCGGATTTGGAATAAACTTCCAGCCTCCTTGCGATCTCAATCTGATTTACAAAAATTCAGGAAGGCACTGAAGACCTGGTTATTCCCTCATTAGCGGCCCGCCTTCAGCTCTTTCATCTGCTGTGCCTTACATAGTGGTGTTAGCGCCAGGATACCATTTTTGGTCACAGTGCGCTCTATAAATAACCCTTACAATACAATTACAATACAATGTGAGACTTGAATTACATACAATTTCCTCTTTTCTCAAATGCCACGCCAAACATTATTTACTGAGAAGGCATTTCCTTTCCTCATCACATTCCATATATGTTTTTTCTACTGGATATTACTGTGAAATTGAGCAGCAGGGAGTAGGCTGGACTGACCCAAGAACAGAAAGTGAAGCAAGAAATAGCATGATAACCAAGATAGTCTTTTTTTTTATTTACATAAATGTAAGATTACAAAAGATACATGCGGATAAAATAAACACAGCAGCATTTATCAGACTTGTTTATGCTTTCAGTGGTGGGCGCCATTTTACTTATTCTTTTACAACTATGATTTTTCTATGGTTCACGTTAATGTTTCCAAAAATGTGTTCTTGGAGAGGAAGAGAACGGACAAAATGGAGTGTAAAGCACAAAATTAATAATACTGTTTTCACAGCAACGAGACTGAGAACTTAAAATGGCCCTGTATACTCAGGAAGGTGCACAAACTTATAATTCCATGGAGTAATTGGACAACTTTTAGAATTCTACAAAGATTGTAAAGTTTTGAGTTTTGGCTTTCCAATTATGAGACTTGAAAAATTATGGGGCATATTAGCAAGAAGAGGCGATAATCATCGCTAACCCTGCTTAGCGTGATTTGTTTTATCGCCGGCTATCGCTGGAATATATCGCCACGCTAACGCTGTATTAGCAACGATTAGCGCTATGGCGATGAATATTCCAGCGATAGCGGGAAATGGGCCAACATCGCTGAAAAACCAGCGATGTTGCATGGAGAAGGGAGAACACCTTGCTGATACGACCCTGTGGTCGTATCAGCATAATCCACCCCCCATGTTAGGTATGGCTAACACCTGCTAATTGCAGGTGTTAAATAAATGGTGATGACCCCGGTTAGCGCGAATTTTCACGTCGCTAACTGGGGCCATGGCCACCTTGCTAATAGGCGATAGGCCTGTTAGCGAGTGTTTCCCAGGTTTGTTCGTCGGGAACGCCCACTTTGCATGTCATTAGCGATAAATATCGCTGACATGCAAAGCGGTAAAAACGGGCGCTAATGCCCGCAAACTGTCGCTAACTGCTGTTAGAGACAGTTTGCTGATAGGGCGATATAAATATCGCCGCTTTAGCGGCAAAAAGTGCCGCTAAAGCGGCGATAGTGCCCTTGCTAATATGCCCCTATGTTTTTTTCCGAAAACTGCGGCAAAAATCGATTTGCAGTTTTTTCCGGAGTAAAACTGAAAAAAAGCTTCGAGAACATGTAAAATTTGCACAGCTGACTTTTTTTGGCAGCTTAGTGATGTGTTTTCAAACACCTCGTCTATTTCGCAAAGGTGAAGAAATTAAAAAAAATAGCAAGTGCTCGTCCAAACAAAGTAGGGTTTTCAGTGTCCCCTAGGTTTGCTCACGCAAAATCCTTTGCAAAATAGTTTTCCTGAAAAATGTGCTGGAAAAATGTCTGAAAAATCTTTAGTTTGAAGTAAATTTCACCTGCAGGTGTTTTGTGAAGGCAATAATGGTTGCAGCTTTTTGATATTGTAGTTTGTCATCTCGGAAAAATAATATTGTACACCCCTAATAGTTGTTTAAATGTCAGCATTTCTCTAGCTATCTGAGGAACCCTGTCTCCACTTGTCTTTAAGAGTCGAAGCATTTATTTTTGACCACTCTTCAAATAAGATGATGGGTTGAATTTAACTAGAAAGGCAGACAAATGCCACTCACTGTAAGTTTTTCTGAAACAACTGTAATTGCAACAAGAAAGCCAGTTCTTTCAAGAAACAGATCTTAGAGGCATTGGTACATGATTTGGCGGAGACTGTACCAGTGGTTATCCCAAGTTAGTTCATAAAAGCTCCTCCCACTCCAGGACGGTTCCCCCCTAGATTTTTTGGTTTATTCCAAGCACCCTGTTTCTGGGAGGTCTTGAATGAAGTGCCAGCTCCAAGAAGTTACCAACAGTGGCATCTATTGTTTATGGGGATGCAGATTTAGAAATCTGCCAGCAAAGTTGTGCAATGTTCACAATCTTTTCACTTCATGGAGTTGTGATCAAAATATATACATTTGCCCGCACATTGTTTTATGCCACAGAAAGGTTTTTGCTTCAGAATTCCATGCTAAAAGTGCATTTTTGTGTGTTTTCACTCCTGCAAAATTTAGTTTTCAAAGGCTCTTCCCCAGCTTCTTTTATTTTACACTGTGCAAACTTTGTTTAAAGAAATATGTGAATATTTAAAGAAACCTCTATGAATTATGACTGCAGTTATATGGGGGCAAGTGATTGATCATGATATATATATATATATATACATATATATATACACATATATATATATACACATATATATATATGGTTTATATTTTTGAACTTTACATTTTTCACTCTTCATTTTAGTAGTCTATGGGGCATATTAGCAAAACCGGCGATAAAATTATCGCCGTTTTAGCGGCAGGAAACTGCCGCTAAAACGGCGATAATGGGCTTGCTAATATGCGTTATAGAATTCCAATAGAAGCCCAGGTTAGATGTCCTGCACATCTAACCTGGGCTTCTATTGGAATTCTATAACGCATATTAGCAAGCCCATTATCGCCGTTTTAGCGGCAGTTTCCTGCCGCTAAAACGGCGATAATTTTATCGCCGGTCTTGCTAATATGCCCCTATATTTTTACATTGTACCCTAAAATATGTGGCGATCAGGGAAGATGGTGTGGTATTTTCTGCCACCTACCCTGGCACAAGGGCACATTTTACTACTTGTAACGACAACTGTCATCTGATGGTGGCGCCATAGAAGCCCATCTAGTCATGCCTCGACTTAGACTTCTTTTTTATTTCCTTCCAGTTGAAAGTGAAATACCCTTATGCCCGTGGCCAGGTTTATCTTTTGTTATGTTGTGTTGGTAACCCGTCTTCCTGCCCGTTGCCCACTGCTTGGCATAGTTTCCTGTTTTCTACTCTTTCCCATAATGCATTGCTCTCCTGCGAATGGGATCATTTGGCCTCTAGCTTTATATAGACAGGTTGCCTTAACAGATTTGGGCATAGGTTAAGATATGTGGCTGCTCTTGGACCTTGTGGGAAAGTCTAGTAAGGGTCAATGTGGACTGCACAGCAAGGCCTGTGGGTGTGAGCCTGCAACACCCTTCTGCTGTGTGTGTCTGCAGATGCATCCCTTTCTGTGAAACACCCTCCCAACATTGTGCATGTGTACAGCATTCATGGCACTAGCCAAAGAGCATTTATCCAGCACAGTATATCAGTCCTTTCTAGTCTTTTCTCACCCAAGTAGAGTTTCTCTGAAGCTTCCTTTGTTTCTGGACAAGCCTGAACAGAGGAGATCATGTTACTCTTTCTGTTTACTTCTCTGCATGATTAGTGTCCTGGCCTGCAAATTGAAGGTGGGAGCAGCCATCTTAGGTAGACTACAAAGAACAGGTCTCAAGTTTAATTTTCTGATAACTTGTGTACCCAATTTGTTTTTCTGCTGTAGACCTTTTGGTGGCAACTGTTGTATATGGGAGCCATCTCGTTCACTAAACTGTGTTCCTCTGGCTCGAACCCTATGGCCTTATGTGGATCTGGAGCGTCTGGTAGTAGACAAAGTGGGTGTGTTTTCTTTAGGTTTCCTCAGTGAACCATGTACATAAGTCCACTTTTATGGATTCCTAGAGACCTGAAAAGGCCATGGTTAGTTCATGTATTGAAAAAGAGGGTTTAAATTAAGGCCACACTCCCACATTTCACCCTTGCTCCTTCTGTAAGATATGTTGAGTGATTGCAGGAAATGCAATTACTACTGTACACTAGAGAAATTAATTACCATTTTCTGTGTTTTTATCCATACATCCTTTCTGTGGCTTGCTGATACCTCGTCTTTAATTCAGAAACACAAGGTCGGCTACTTCACACTGACGAGTTCCGAAGAGAGGATAAATCGTCTGATATTCCTGAGTGAGAGATCTTTGTGGAGCAAATTAGACAGATACACACAACCTAAAACACTATTCAAACAAGAGCGAGAACAAAAAAATAGCATCCCTCAATGAAGAATTGAATGCATACAACTTTACTACTTTGTGCCTGTACAAACAAGAAAAATAGGAAAGTTCTTAATAGTTAACTAAAAAACTACTTGTCTTTCAAAAATGGTAGTGTAGATGGCTCCGCTTCTCAAGAAGCATGTGTGCATACGTAGAAGTCGTTGGCCATAAAAAAGTACTAGAGTCCTTTTGGGTCATTAGTGATTGTGCGATGCTAGCCTGCATCCTCCCTGTCCACCCTCATGGAAGTGAGTGTGAAATGGCCGAAATGTCCATGCATAATATAATTTTTTTCCACTTATTCTGAAGCAACGTATTGCAGCCCAGGCCTTCCCAAGACCACGGATGCCATGCGTTAAACTTCTAAGTCATGCGGCTGGCAGTCCACCTCCAGTTTCTGTAAGATCATAGTTATCCCTTCTAGACCATGCTGGCTCTGAGTTTTGAATACAAAATTGACCAATACGATGAAGAACACTTGAGTAGTTTCTGAGTATCTTAGGAAAGTGCTCCAGCCCATAGTAAGCATGCTTAAATGTTTCAAGGCTTCATAAATACGATATACAGGTCTATGTTTCTAAGACTATGCACTCTCGACAGTCGCACTACAAGGGAATCTCATCTTTGCAACTACAGGACTAGCAGTAAGGTAAGAGTGGGTAAAGAAATCCTAAGTTGCAAGTTTCTACTAGGTGGAGTTGGTAATCAGCTCAAAGAAGTTTTTGTTTTTTGTGAATATACAGTACAAGGCATGTACCAATGTATTGGAATGGACTGATGGATGACATGAATCAACATTACTCAACCGATAAGTCATGGTCCTGCAACTCTAATCTGTTTGGTAGGCATTCTTACTTAAACAAAACAGGACAACAAAGGTGCCCATCAGCTTGTTGAGCATGGTTCTGCAGGCTTCATCTGTGCTTGCGCTTGCAGGACACAGACGCTCCTTGAGTGGTTTCAACGTGCTTTGTGGTATAGTCCAACCATAGGTCTTTCACCTCTCCGTTTGTAACTTCACCCTTTCTTTAAAGTCTATTATCGCAGTTTTGCAAGTCTTGTTAAGAGTTTATTGCATTTTCTGTGATAGTACTGGCAACATAATTCTTTGAATTTGATGTCTGAACAGAGGTCTCATCAACTGTGTGTTGAGTTTCGATCTTGGTGTGGATGACAGATTCCTGCGACCCTGACACATCCTTGTTGGAGGCTGTCTTGAAGCTGGACTCACTCCCTGCATCGCTGTTTTGCAGAGGTAGAAGGGCTCGATGCCTGAGCAGGCTGTCGTCGCTGTGCTTGCCTTCCAGGGAATTCCTCCTGTTGGGTATTTTGTTGCTGACGGCATTCTGTTGAGGCTCCTCGAAACCCAGGGACAAAGTGACTGTCCCACTGCCAAAGCTCACTTTGTGCTTGCATGGTCTTTGCTTCTCGTTGCAGGAAAATGGCTCTTCGTGGTTACTCTTACTGCTGATAGAGGATGACGGGGTCGAGCCGGATGAACCGCCAAGACTATTGGATCTTTTGTGAGACACATTGCTGCGTCTCAACGTGGCCCTGGCTGCCACCTTGAATGCATGGGCCGCTGTGCTGCACCGGACCTCTTCAATGGTGTTCCTTGAGGGTTTGAATAATATGATGTAGATTTTGTTGAAGAAAATGCAGGCCAGTAGCCCAAAGCTGGAAGCTAGGATTGCAATGACTTCAACTGCAGAGACAAATTTTCCATAGGTGCTGGCATAGGCTGGAATGAAGGAAATCCAGACGATGAAGAAGATGAGCATGCTGAAGGTAATAAATTTGGCTTCATTGAAGTTTTCTGGAAGTTTCCTGGACTTGAAGGCAAAGAAGAAGCAGACTGCAGCCAGGAGGCAAGTGTAGCCAATTAAAAAGCCCAACGCCATCAAGGAGCCCTCATTGCATGTGATAAATATGATCTCATCTTCCATCTCATGATTTCGATAGCTCGAAGGTGGTGTGGTGTAGAGCCAAATCACACAGATGATGATCTGCACAAAGGTGCACAGGAACACCAACAGGAACTGGAGGTTGAGGCCCCACCACTTGCGGTGGAAACTGGTGGGAATTTTAGCCTCAAAGACAAGAAGGACCCGATTGGTCTTCACCAGGATGCATGAGATGCACAGCACAAAGCTGATCCCGAAGGTCGGCTGGCGCAAGCGGCACGTCCAATCCTGGGGCTCCCCTATGAAGAAAAGAGAGCTGGTGAAGCAGCAGATTAGGGAGAAGAGGAGGAGGTATGAGAGCTCTCTGTTGGTGGCCTTGACGATAGGGGTGTTGCGAAACTTGATAAAAACTCCCAGGACAAAGGATGTCAGAACAATTCCCAAGACTGCGAAGAGAGTGAGGGCAATGCCGAAAGGCTCCGTCCAGGAGAGGAACTCGATTTGCTTCGCAATGCAGGCCGTGTGGTTTTCATTGGACCAGAAATTATCGGGGCATTTTTCACAAGCACTCGCATCTGTAAGGATAACATTCATAGAACACAATTAGACAAATTAATAACAAACGTCAACATTTTGTAATTTTAATAGCAAACAGTACAGTAACATCGTGTGGTGAAATTTGTTCGACAGATATATGATTTGCACGGCAATGAACAATAAAATACTTTTGCTCTATGTTTTTCACTTCTATTTAGAATGGATGTAATAGATGATCTGGTGACCCTGGTTGGTCTGGGGTAGATGTTATGGAGCGTACAAATGGTTTCATCATCACACCAGCAGCTCTGACCTCTCCACAACATCAACCCTTCCATTTCCCACAGGATTACTCTGGTCAGGGGCATTAGGCACTCAATTATGGCCAAACCTATTAAATTTGTTTTGAGGAGAATTATTCCGAAACAGAAGCAGCTATGCTAGACTCCCTGCGGCTCTAGCCTCATCAACCTTCATTGGATCCTATCTCAACAACTATGGGCCAGATGTAGGTGGCCAAATAGCGAGCGCTAACGCTGAAATTCGCAGAATTTCAGCGTTTGCGATCGCTATTTGGCAGCGAGCAATGTAGGTAAGTTGAAACCTACTAGCAAAATAAGAAATCGCAAAATTGCGATTCCTTATTTTGCTCTTGCATTTAAGGAATCGCAAATTGCGATTCCTTAAATGCAATGTAAGTAACACAAAAGAAAGTGCACTTTAGCCTTAAGGAATCGCTAATTACCACCAACTTCAAGTTGGTGGTAATCAGCGATTTCCTTTAAAAAGCACTTTTCTGCTTTTTTTAAGTGCCATGTGGCACACATTCATGCCCTTAGGGCATGTATGTGCGCCACATATGCACACATGCACATTTCAGGGGTGCAACAGGGTGTCCTTTTGGAACCCTGGCACCCTTGAAGTGCGCCCGCAATTGCGAGTGCCTCTTGGTGACTCGCAAATTGCGGGAGCAATTCTATTCATTCCTATGGGCCTCTTGGCCCATAGGAATGAATGGGAAGGTATTCCTTAATTGCGAATCGCAATTTGCGATTCACAATTAAGGAATATTAAGGAATTGCTAAAAATTTTGCAATTCCGACCTACATGGCATTTTGCGATTCCTTAATAGCGATTCCCTAAAAATCGCTATTAAGGAATCGCAAACATGCATTTACCTACATCTGGCCCTATATCTTCTGGAGGAAGTAATCGCAAATAGAATTTTAGAAAAAGAATGGAATAAAGGCCATGTACTGGGCAGCAGATACTGCTGTAATAAATGTATCTGTAGTACTGGCATATGCAGGTGGATGCAACACCCATTTTCTTGTTCACATATCCATTATCACTCATCCCATACCTCCTTCTACTGCTATGTCCTCCAAATAAACACTAAGGGCCAGATGTACGACCATTGGAAATTGCGACTCGCAAATTGCAAGTCGCAATTTCCAATGTACAACAGTGTCTGAGACACTCTTAACGATTCCCAATGGGGTCGCAAATTGCATGCCTGATGAATATTAATGAGGCTGTCACAATTTGCGACCCCATTGGAAATGGCGGGCACTCCCAGGGATAGTGGCCTGCAGGGGTCAGCAGACCACCATGTCTGGGACTGCTTTTAAATAAAGCAGTTTTTTTTAAAATGCAGCCCGTTTTCCTTAAAGGAAAATGGGATGCATTTAAAAAGAAAACAAATTAACTTTTTATTTTCATTTTTTAAGGGCAGCAGTGGTCCAAAATAGTGTTAGTACATGGCCCACAGGATTTTTGCATGCGCAAACGGGTCTGAAACCCATTTACGCATGCAAAAACCCGTCGTACATCTGGCCCTTAATTGATCCTTCTCTCTTCTATCCCTCCATTATCCTTTTCAACCAAACTCACAGACTCACATGTCCACCGCTAAAATTAATTTCATATTTCCCTATATTAATTCACCAGTAATCATTTTTGGGTACCGGAGTAGCGTGCTACTCGCCGAAAAGGGCTTTGATGCCTCGTCAGGGGCAGTAAGCGCTATATAGATGCAATTGCAATTCCAATTCCTGGAGAGCACCACCATTGTCCTCAGCTGCATATGTGGCAGGGGGTAATGGAGGGCAAAAGTAGGTGGCGTCCCAGTGAGGGCCAGGGACTGCTGCAGCATTCCCCCTGCCTGACAGCTTGGGGGACCAGACCTCCTGCATTAGAGCAGACCGTCAAGGTTTTTCAAGGACTGTCCCGGCGTCCCAACACCTTTTTTTTAAATAATAAATACATGTCCTGGTTTTTGAGAGAGTGTAGGGTGAGCATGCACAATTTCACGGGGCTGAGCAGACTCAAGTTTACACCGACCCTCTCATCACTGGAGAGACAGAGTTTACTTAATCAGTGTCTCTTGTGCTTCCGCTGCCAATCACGCAGCACAGAAGGAGTTAATGAGGGGTGAATCAGGGTTTACAAAGCCCATCACCCAAAGCTGGGATAACAAGCCTGCACTTGGAACAAAGCTTGGGAGGAAGGAGTCTTTAAATGTCATGCAACAGAGTTTGTGTATATTGTAATTATGAGTTTTTTTGTGTATGTATATACAGCATGTAGTCCTATTTCTATGTCAGTGGCAGTCTCGGTTTTTTGTTCTGAAAATCTGGTCACTCTACCAACAGTCCCTCACCTCATCTCCATCATGGGACAACCAGCACATTCTTAGACCTCAAAATGAACCAGGAAGGTTCTGGATATGCTAGCCATTCTAATTGGCTGCTTAGGAGCCAATCAGGTCGACCGGGACAGCTATTTGGCTGGCCAGAAGCTGATCAGGCTAACAGGGACACATTTTGATTTTGCATCAGGTTGCTGTCCAGAACGGATGTAGCAACCTGGTGTTTTGGTGCCCTTTGACCTGGTAGTATAAACGTGTTTTGCTGTTCTGATAAACCAGGGGGCAGCCAACTAGAATGGCAGAAATACCATGACACGGTTTGCAGCCCTGGAGGGTGTGGGGAGCCTCTTCACGTTTCTATTTATATTCTGCCAAGAGCAGGCCGGTCGTCTATTTGGGCTCCACTCACACTGTATGTGGTGGAATCCCACAAATAACTCGACTCACTGGTTTAGACATTAGTTGTGCAACAAAAATGTGATGGATTCAAATTGTTTTTTATTATTAAACATTTACTGGCACATGCATCAAGGAAGGCTTTTGCGATTCCTTAATTGCGATTTTTAAGGAATCACAATTAAGGAATCGCAAAAGCCTATGCATGTAGGAATCGCTATAAAAATAGCGATTCCTAAACATTCCTTAATTGCGACTCGCAAATTGCGAGTCGCAATTAAGGAATGCCTTCCCATTCATTCTTATGAGCCCAGAGGCCCATAGGAATGAATGGGAAGCCATTCGCAATTTGTGAGAACCAAATAGGTACTCGCAAATTGCGAATGCAATTTGAAGGGTGCTAGGGGGCCTTAAAGGCCACCCTGCTGCACCCCCAAATTTGGCATGTATGCTCATGTGGCGCACACTTATGCCCTAAGGGCATATGTGTGCGCCATATGGCACTTTGAAAAATGCACTTTTGTGCATTTTTAAAAGTTTTTGCAAATTACCATCAACTTGCAGTTGATGGTAATTAGCGTTTCCTAAATGCGAAGTCGCATTTAGGAAAGGCTTTGATGCATCCCAAATAGGGAATCACAATTTGCGATTCCCTGAAATCATTCGTAATTTAGGTAATCGCAAAATTTGCGATTACCTATATTGCGAATGGGTTTTGGGTTTGATGCATCGGAAATGGCATTTTACCGGCCGCAAACGGGCCGATTCTGCAAATCGGCCCGTTTGCGGCCGGTAAAATGCTTGATGCATGTGCCCATTAGTGAATAGTATTTTTCCAAACATTAGCAATGCAGCAGGTTTTGCATTTTTGACATAGACATATCTGTTTGTGGCCCAGAGGTGTATCAGTGTGTATTCGTACAAGAGTACTTTTTATTAAATAGTATTACTCTATAATTGAGCAATCACATGGGTTTTAACGGCTCACCTCATTTCTTTATATGCTGGGTGGCCCAGGTCGTATCCAATCGGAGTGTCAGGCTCCATGTATTGCTGTGTCTGGTCTATTTCGTCTGTTCTATAGATAGCCCCACCAGACACTCTCTGCCTCTTTATCTGACTCTCGCAGGTTCTTTTTCAACCCAGATTTCTTCTTTTGTCACTGTTTTTATTATCTTTCTCCTCCTCCGCCTTTTCCCTGTTTGTGTTTTACTCTCTCTTGCTTAGGGTCAAAGAAAACATATACGTACTGATTCCCAAAAATGAGTGCAGGTGGGTCCCACCTGCAACCACCAGCTCAAATTAAGCACTGGGTGCAATAGATTTGGAGAGGTATTGTAAGAAATTGAGTTACTAGTTGACTGGGGGGATGAGACCTGGCCAAGCAGCAACCACAATCCTTGTCAGGGTAAGGCAGAGTAAAACCCCAAATGAACCTTTGTTCAACCCCGTTAGCTTGGCACAGAGCAGTCAGGCTTAACTTAGAGGCAATGTGTAAAGTATTTGTGCAACACTTCAAACAGTAAAACAGTGAAAAGAGCACACAGAAAGATCCCACATCAGGTTAGAATAATAGAGCAAACTATAATAAATAAAATGACCAAAATGACAAAAATGAGACCAATGATTATTTTATTGAGAAGATCATATATATTGCTCGATGAATTTTTAGACTATGTTAAGTGGTTGCTCAATACATGTTTACACTACAGTCAAATATGGACAGTTGAATATTTTGTTTTATTGTGAAACTTTTATGGCCCTTGGCCGAAATAAAGTATTTATGATGATGATGACAAAAATGCAATCAGTAGAACCGGAGTTATGAACTTTTAAACAATAAACTGTAAAATAGCACCTAAAATCATAAAGCACCAACTGTGGCTACCTGGTCACGCTGGAACGGGTAAAAGTCAAAGGTTCAGGCTGATCGCAATGGAGCGCGTGCTGGATGAAGCAGATTACTCCTGCTGAAGTTTTACCTAATCAACTTTGGTGGCAAAAGTCCTGTTTGCATTGGAGAGGATTGCAAGGAGACCTTAGTGACTGGTAGTCCACATGGTGCGAAGAGCAGGCCGGGCGTCACGGATGGACGGGCTGGAGCTTCGCGTTGACAGTCCCCTGCTGGCTCTCGATGCAGCTGAGTGAGGAAACAGGCTGACGGTGGCTTGCACTGGATTTTGGTGTGAGCGGCATGGTTCCAACGCAAACGGATCAGTTCGCAGTCGTGAAGAGCCCAAAAGTTTGATTTCAAGAGCTCGTGAACCACACCAAGAATCCAAAACCTGACAGGCACCATTTGGGGGTCAGGAACTAGCTGGAGGCAGGTCCAGGAGCTGTTTGGGGAGCCTTTTATGTCCCTTAGGAGCAGATCAGGAGGCCAGAAGACTAGCCCATGGAGTCACTCTGGGGTCCTGGGTTCAAGATGAAGTTGCAGGTTCAGTTCTTCTTCCCCAGACAAGAGGGCTGCAGGCAGAAGGTCAGTATTGCAGGGCAGCAGTTCCTTTACAGCAGCAGTCCAGCAGAGTAGCTGTCCTTGTAGCAGCACAGCAGTCCTTCTTCTAGGCAGAATATCCACAGGTCCAGAAGTGTACTGAAGAGTTGGTGTCTGAGGTCCTTCTTTTATACCCTGGTGCCCTGATTCTGGAAGGTGGGAGAAGCTTCTAGACAGTGGCTTTGAAGTGCACATATGCCCTGCCTTCCCTGTCCTGGCTCCAGACTATCTACATGGGGTGTGCAGCCCTTTGGTGGAGACAGGACACAGCCTATTCAAGTGTAAGTGGGGCTGTGCCCAGCTCATCCTTCCCATCCTGCCAGTGATGGCCCATACAGTCACACCTAAGCTCCCATTGTGTGTGGCTGTCTAGTAGGAATGCACAAAGCCCGATTGTCAGCTACACCCAGTCATGTGACCAGAGGCAAGAAAATGCATTTACAGAATTGGAATTTAAAATCCGACTTCACCATAAGTTAGAATTTTAAATTAGGATTCCAGAGACACCAAACATGAACTGGTTATCTCTTCCCATTAGGAAATGATGCTTACAAAATGTAATAAGGCAACTCTAATGTTATCCTATAGGAGATATAACCCTTGCACTAGTGAAAAATGAATGTAAGAGTTTTTCACTACCAGGACATGTAAAATTTAAAAGTACAAGCCCTAGTTTTTAAATACATTGCACACTTCCCACTGGGCTGTCCAGGGCCTACCCTAGGGATGACGTATGTATTATAAAGGAAGGTTTTTACCTGGCAAAAAGTTTATTTTGCCTGGTCGAAATGACAGTTTAAACTGCACATACAGGCTCTGCAGTGAAAGGCCTGAGACATACTTGGGTGGCAAAACCAGTGCTGTAGGCCCACTAGTAGCATTTAATTTACAGTCCCTGGGCACATGTAGTGCCACTTTACTAGAGACTTACAAGTAAATTAAATATGCCAATTGGGTATAAGCCAATGTTATCATGTTTTAAGAAGAGAGAACAAGCACTTTAGCGCTGGTTAGCAGTGGTAAGGTGTGCATAGTCCTGAGGCCGACAAAAACGAATTCAGCAAAAAAGTGGAGGGCAAAGTCAAACAGTTTGTGGATGACCCTGTAGAAAGGGCCAGGTCCAACAGGTATCCTAATCTGAAAACAGTCAAAATCTCATCCCACCTGCTGCCTGTCTGGGACACTGTAATGCTTCTTCCCACTCAGAGTCTTTGAACACTCCCAGGTCTGTTTCCCACATTGCTCTGAGCTTGCTAGGTGCATGTTGTATGGGTGATCGCATTTTATAAATGATATAAGTGCTACAGCTTTTTTAGTTAATCCATTGGATTGAAAATGTTGAACCAATAGATTTCAACCACTGGGAACTCCTCTGAGCATCCCATTTATTTTTAGCTTGTTTATGCAATTACAGAAGGGGGCTGACCAAATGGCAATCAGTCTTGGCCCTGCCCTAAATGGAGCAGTGTAAAAGAACAGGTAAACCCTGTCCCCTGTTCCATGCAGACCTTTAAATGTGTTTTAGGTCCGTCTAAGCAGTGTTAGACTCAAATCATGAAAAAAGTGAAAGGGCGGGCAGGGAGATTTACATCTTGGCCATGAGCAGGCATTTGCTATTTTTTCTATTTGATCATTCCCTCAGTGGAAAGGGGACCCAGCGAGATTGAAATGTACATGTTTGTGTGCAATCCCAAACTTCCAATGCAAACCATACCTGGAACATCCACTTCCCTCCTCCTGAGTGGGATTTATTACTGTGGATTTTTCTGGACTTGTGGTGGAGAAATCCACAGTAGTAAATATTTTTACACCTGCCAGAAACCCTTTGTAAATTCCTAAAAGGGTGTATATTCAGCTTTAAACTTACGTTTGGGCCAAAACTTTCTTTGTGAATTGCTCCATTGCGTTAGTTAAGGTAAGGTTGCCTAGCGCACTTGTGTATACTGTATACGGACACTTTCACGCATTCCTTTATGCAGATCAATACGTCGTTTTGCCGTGTGGTACATAGCACATTATCTAAGGTACAAAGAATACAATTATGGGTATAAGCCATATGAATGAATGCACGTGCTACCGTGAATGTAAGCTATACACTGATACACATGGATTGTGTCTATCTGCACACTGTGTATATTACCTGTTTCGTCGCTGTACTCGCCATCTGGGCAGGCAACGCACTCGAAGCAGCAGGTGGGTTCCCCTTCGATGATCCCTTTGCGTGTTCCCTCCTGGCAGTCTCTGCTGCAGTTTGAGAAAGGGACCTGAAAAGAGAGAAGTCTCTTTAGCGTCTGAGCATTCAGCTTACCTGTTTAGTATAGTGCTGGAGGTAGAACCTCCTGAACAGGCAAAGGGTGAGACTGGGCAGGAGACATCTTTTTACTGAAGACCATCTGTTATTCTTGTGCCTGAGGGATACCCAGACCGGGCAGACAGCGCGTGAGACTGGGAAGGAGACCTTGTCTGACCAAAAAAACCATCAAGCTGTGCTAGCTCCTTAGAGATACCCAGCCCGGGCAGGTAGAGCATGGGCCTGGGAAGAAGACCATGTCTGACCATAAAGACCACCAGCTGTTCTAGCTCCTGAGGGATACCCAGCCGGGGCAGGTAGAGCATGGGCCTGGGAAGAAGACCTTGTCTGACCATAAAGACCATCAGCTGTGCTAGCTCCTTAGAGATACCCAGCCCGGGCAGGTAGAGCATGGGCCTGGGAAGAAGACCATGTCTGACCATAAAGACCACCAGCTGTTCTAGCTCCTGAGGGATACCCAGCCGGGGCAGGTAGAGCATGGGCCTGGGAAGGAGACCTTGTCTGACCATAAAGACCATCAGCTGTGCTAGCTCCTTAGAGATACCCATCCCGGCCAGGTAGAGCATGGGCCTGGGAAGAAGCCCTTGTCTGACCATAACGACCATCAGCTGTGCTAGCTCCTTAGAGATACCCAGCCCGGGCAGGTAGAGCATGGGCCTGGGAAGGAGACCTTGTCTGACCATAAAGACCATCAGCTGTGCTAGCTCCTGAGGGATACCCAGCCGGGGCAGGTAGAGCATGAGCCTAGGATGGAGACCATGTCTGATCATGAAGACCATCAGCTATTCTAGTGCCTGAGTGATACCCTGTCTAGGTTGGGATGGTATGCATGGATCTCATTTAAGAGTCACCAGGGATCGCAACTGCGACCCCTGGCTTGCCTCCTGTACCCCCTAGCACTGTGCTTGAGACCCCTGGCCTCAGAGGAAAAGCCTAAACCTGCAAAACAATTATTTATTGTTGCAAGAGGAGAGAAGGCCAGTAAAAAGATGTCTCAGTTTCTCGTGCTGCCCCATAGCATGTGAAGGGAGCGAGAAAGACAGGACGGGTAGGGATTAGAGAGGAAAAACCTCAGGGGGAAATGAGGGGGAAATAAGGAGAAGAAGAGGAGGTAGAGAATACAACAAAGAGACAAGACGTGTGAGAGATTAAGAAGCAAAAGCAGAGATGTGTATACGAGAGGGATAGATATCAGAGAAGTGACGGATGTGACAGAGATACCGACAGGTTTGAAAGAGAGTGATAGAGGAGAGAACAGTAGGTGATAAACACATAAAAGACAAAGAGACAGCTAAGAGTCAGAGAAAGGGCAAGACCACTGAGAAGGGATGACAGTATGAAAAATGTGATATAGATACAGGTGAGGAAGAGATAGCTAAGAGAGACAGAAAGAGAGGATGAGCCAGCCATGAGAAACTAAATAAAGGGACAGCTGATGATAGACCACTCAGAGGCAGAGGATGGTAGGTGAGACTCTTAAGAAAGATACAACTCCAAGATGGACAGGTTTAAGACAAGTAATAAAGAGGCTGCTGAGAGAGAGTTGGGAGACAGGTGCAAGAGGTGGGAGACTACTGAGAAAGAGTCTGTTCAGAGAGAAGGAGAGGAAGAGACAGGGGCGGCTCCTCCATTTGGGCGGAGGAGCGTCGCCCCACTGCTTTCTCACAGTGCGAGAAAGCAGAAACATAAAATGGTATTTTAAATACCATTTTATGTTTCTGATTCTCGCACTGCGAGAAAGCAGAATGGTTTGCCTGGTTGGGGGCGGGCGGGTGGGCAGGTCCGGGAGGAGTGGCTTGCCCAATGCTTTGGGCCCTGACTGTTTGGTCAGCCCTCTGGGGCCGACCAAACCAGTCATGCGCACTGTGCATTTTCTCTATGTAGGCTGCATGCAGCCTACATAGAGAAAATGGCCTCCCTACAGGCGCCCGGCTGGGCGCCGTCCTCACCAATCACAATGCTGGCAGCGTTGTGATTGGCTAAGGAGAGGGGAGGGAGGCAGCCTTTAGCTGCATCCTGTTCAGCAGGCGAGCAGCAGTAAAACGCGGCCGGGACCCGGCCAGGAGCTGAGGCGACGCGAGACCCGGTAGGTACGTTTTTAAAAATGTTACTTAAACACCCCCCGACTACCACCCCCCACCCTTCTCCCCCTATGAACCCCCCCCCGTCATGCCGGCCGCCACTGCCTTTACTTCATGCACGCATGAAAAGCTGCATGGTTCGCATGAGGTGAAAACAGCGATATATGCCAATTATTATGCAAAAAGTATCAATAGATAATATGGCTTATGTCCCCGAGATACCGCTGTTATAAGTGCCTCATACACCCGAAGTACATTTGTACTGTGATGAATACGCTGCAGGGGGCCTGAAAGGTATTGAGAAAACGTCACATGGTCGATGCAGCCTCCTAGCACAGAGACAGTGCTGGTTTCACCCTCCATGGTGCTGTGGAAGGTAGAGGATGTGTACTTCCAGTATGTGTCACAGTCCTTCGGGTATTTGGCACTACGTGGGTGCTCGGGTGCTTTTGTTGATTTGGTGTACAGACAGAATATCGAGTTGTTTATTTCGAACTACAACAATATCGAGTTTGAAATATCGAGGTACAAGAATATCGACAGCAAGTATATCATAGCACAGAATATCGACAGTAAGGTAAGAAATATTGGTTTTTTTAATATCGAACAGTAATATCGTTTGTAAAAATATTGTTGTTAATAATATCGATATTTATATTAGTGTTCTGTATTTTAGTATGTGTGTTAAAAGTATGTGATGTAATTTTTTGGTATAAGTGTAGTTTTGTTTTTAATGTATGTGTTAAATTTTTAGCAGTAATTACTTTTATGAAAATTATTTTTTGCGTATTTTAGTTCTGTAGCGGGTTGTGGGTTTATAGGGAAATAGGGTGGGAAGTAATTTAATTATAATAAAGTAATTATTAATTTTTCTTTATTATTTATAATGAATTTATTATTAATTAATTGTTAATTGGTAATTAATTAATATTAACTAATTAATAGATAATTATATTAATTGTGTTATTTTTTTAGGTGCGGGTTGTGGGTTTATAGGGGAATAGGGTGGGAAGTAATTTAATTATAAAAGAGGTAAATATTAATTTTTATTTATATAATTAATTTATAATTAATTAATTATTAATTGGTTATTAATTTTTATTAATTAATTAATTGATAATTATATTAATTGTGTTTTTTAAGGACCGGGTTTCTAGGGGAATAGGGTGGGAAGTAATTTAATTATAATAAAGTAAGTATTAATATTTATTTATTAGTATTTATAATTAATTTATTATTAATTAATTATTCATTGGTTATTAATTAATATTTAATTAATAGATAATTATATTAGTTATGTTATTTTTTAGGAGCGGGTTGTGGGTTTATAGGGGAATAGGGTAAGAAGTAATTTAATTATAAAAAGGTACATATTAATTTTTATTTATATAATTAATTTATTAATAATTAATTATTAATAGGTTATTAATTTTTATTAAATAATTAATTGATAATTATATTAATTGTGTTTTTTTAGGAGCGGGTTGTGGGTTTATAGGGGAATAGGGTGGGAAGTAATTTAATTATAGTAAAGTAATTATTAATATTTATTTATTAGTATTTATAATTAATTTATTATTAATTAATTATTAATTGGTTATTTAATTATAATAATTATTTAATTGATAAGTATGTTAATTTTAACCCTCTGCTATCCAACACTTTCCCTACTGTTGCACTCACTGGAGTGGGAATAGTAATTTTTACCCCTCCGCAATACAACACTTTCCCTACTGTTGCACTCACTGGAGTGGGAATAGTAATTTTTACCCCTCCGCAAACCAACACTTTCCCTACTGTTGCACTCACTGGAGTGGGAATAGTAATTTTTACCCCTCCGCTATCCAACACTTTCCCTACTGTTGCACTCTCTGGAGTGGGAATAGTAATTTTACCCCTACGCTTTCCAACTCTTTCCCTACTCTTGCACTCTCTGGAGTGGGAATAGTAATTTGTACATCTCCGCTATCCAATACTTTCCCTACTGTTGCACTCACTGGAGTGGGAATAGTAATTTTTTCCCTCCGCTATCCAAAACTTTCCCTACTGTTGCACTCACTGGACTGGGAATAGTAATTTTTACCCCTATGCTATCCAATACTTTCCCTACTGTTGCACTCACTGGAGTGGGAATAGTAATTTTTTCCCCTCCGCTATCCAAAACTTTCCCTACTGTTGCACTCACTGGACTGGGAATAGTAATTTTTACCCCTCCGCTATCCAACACTTTCCTTACTGTTGCACTCACTGGACTGGGAATAGTAATTTTTACCCCTCCGCTATCCAACACTTTCCTTACTGTTGCACTCACTGGAGTGGGAATAGTAATTTTTAGCCCTCCGCTATCCAACACTTTCTCTATTGTTGCAGTCTCTGGAGTGGGAATAGTAATTTTAACCCCTACGCTATCCAACTCTTTCCCTACTGTTGCACTCACTGGAGTGGGAATAGTAATTTTTTCCCCTCCGCTATCCAAAACTTTGCCTACTGTTGCACTCACTGGAGTGGGAATAGTAATTTTTTCCCCTCCGCTATCCAAAACTTTCCCTACTGTTGCACCCACTGGAGTGGGAATAGTAATTTTATCCCCTCCGCTATCCAATATTTTCTCTACTGTTTTAGTTAATGTAGTGTAAAATGTATTTCTAAAAAGATTAAAAACATTTTAATTTGTTATATATGTTTTTTGTTTTTAATTTATATTATTGGTGTATGTGTATATATATATATTTATCATTTTTAATATTTTTTTAACAATTTATAAGTTATTAAAATAATTATTTATAAATATTATTTAGTAAGTATATATTATATTTTAGACATATATATGTTTAATTTATTTTTACATTATATGTATTACTTATAATTTTAAACATTTTCTAATAATTTTAACTATGTTTTTTTTAATTATCTGTATTATTTACTTTATTTTACATTATTTTTTTAACATTAAAAAAACGATATTTTTAACAGCGATATTTTTAACAACGATATTTTTTTTCTTCGATATTTTTGTACTTACCATTATGTAGATAGGACTTCGATATTCTGGAGATCGATATTTTTGCGTCAATATTTTTGTACCTCGATATTCTGACTGTCGATATTCTGTCAGTGATCCTCAGTGTGAGTGTGAACGCCAGACAGCCTCACATCCCGGGCACATCAGCCCAATCAAATGGCATTGATTAGTCATAATTCAATCAGGGTATGCTAAACAGCTAGATGTGTGTGACTTTGTGACGCCGAGACAGAGAGGAAAGGAGAATGTGCTTATAATGGAATGGGACTGTAAAGGGGCAAAAGTGGCGTTTTTGTTTGCGTATTGCTGAATAAACAGGCCCCATCGACTGCGGGGACCAAGCCTGTGGACAGCCTGTTCACAGAGACACCGATCTCACTGGAAATAGGAATATACTCTCCCTGCGGTGAGCATTAGAAGCAATTGGGCTTTGTTTTTACTACACCAAGAAGTTTTTTTTTAATCTTATGTCGAACTGCTGTCGTTTTATCTACTTCACTGCTTTTTATGCTGGCGTGAACCAAACACTGGAAATATGGTATTCTGTGTGTTTTGTACCAGTATTTACAACGGAGGGTGCTTTATGCTACGCTTTAGATACAACACATTGGGTACGTTTGAAAGTGCTGAGAAAGGTTGAAATTTACACATTTTCTTGTGATTGATGTATTTGGAGCCACATAGGCGGTCTATAGGTCAGGTTGCTGCTCACAGATGAAGACACCATTATTGTAGTCTCATTTTCTCCTCTTAGCTTTGTGTGACCTTGGGCAATTCACTTTATCTGGGGGAGAGGGGCAGTACTCTGTACACAAGGCAACGGAGCCATTAGAAGAAATAATTTGGACCAGCTACCTTTCACGATTACGACTCTGCTGAATCTGTTGGAATGTCTTTCATGAATGTCCCTTTTGAGTATTAGATTTCAGTTGTGGTTTATGTAGGTAACGCCTGCTGTGTTGCACCAGCTTTTGTGTTCAAATTTTCTGCCTCTTGATGCCACATAGCAAGGCCTTTGTGTCTCACACATCTGGAAGGAAGGTTGAGAATGAATTGGCTTGTGTCTCATTTGCCCTCGATCCATTTCTTATTACAACCTGTGCTTGCTTAAATTTAGATCTGTGTGCCAGTGAAATGCAAAGACATGGGGTACAGGCCTACAGGGTTGTTCCCGTTAGCCGTGAGCCCCGAGATCTGCTGCTGCTGATTCGTCCCACCACTTTCAAATGTCACTAGTCGCCACTGGGAAGAGAGTCGAGAGATTCAATAAAGACAATGAAACAGCCTGCTCAGAGAGAAGCGAAGACGGATGTGAGAGAGAGGTGCGATAAAGAGATACTTCAGAAAGACAGCAAAGAAGTGGGGAGGTAGACAGGTTAGAAAATGACATCTGAAAAAAGGGTAAAAATTGAGAGAGTGCTGATAAAGTGGACAGAGCCTGATGGGAGAGCGGTTATACAGTTTAGAGAGAAACACAGAGGCAGGATACAAAAAACAGCAAAGAGAGAGGTGTTGAGCATGAAAGGTGAGACATGGAGGTGATATTGAGAAAGAGAAAGGTGGGAAAGAGACAATTGGGGAAAAGAGAAATGGGCGACAGGTGAAAGAGATCAAACAGAGACATAACAGCTGAGAAAATCACATGTGAGATACTATAAGGAGATCAGTGTGGAAGACACAGTTGACCTGGAGAAGGAGACAGAAGGGATGAGAAAGAGAAAACAGGCAAGAAAGACAGGTGAGAGAGATGTAATAAAAAGAGAGTTGAGAAACAGACACATGAGGGTAGGGTTACAGAAATCGAAGGTCATATGTCCACTTCCTATGATGTTATTGGGGGGGTCAAGGGGCATGTGATATCACTTTTGCTAGCTCTGGTATTTTGGTGAATCGACGTCCATGAGACCATGAGACTCTGAAGGAGACCATGTTCGACCATGAAGACCATCAGCTATTCTAGCTCCTGAGGGACACGGAGTCTGGGATGGTAGAGCATGAGACTGGGAAGGAGACGCTGTCTGACCATGAAGACCATCATCTGCTCTGGTGTCTGTGGGATAGCCAGCCTGAGCAGGTCGAGCGTGAGGCTGGGAAGGAGACCATGTCTGACCATGAAGGACATCAGCTATTCTAGCTCCTGTGGGATACCGAGTCTGGGCAAGTGGAGCGTGAGCCTGGGAAGGAGACCATATCCAACCATGAAGAACATCACCTACTCTGGTGCCTGAGGGATAGCCAGCCTGAGCAGGTGGAGCGTGAGGCTGGGAAGGAGACGATGTCCGACCATAAAGACCATCCACTACTCTGGTGCCTGAGGGATCGCCAGCCTGAGCAGGTGGAGCGTGAGGCTGTGAAGGAGACCATGTCCAACCATGAAGACCATCACCTACTCTGGTGCCTGAGGGATAGCCAGCCTGAGCAGGTAGAGCGTGAGGCTGTGAAGGAGACCATGTCCAACCATGAAGACCATCACCGACCCTGGTACCTGAGGGATAGCCAGCCTGAGCAGGTGGAGCGTGAGGCTGGGAAGGAGACGATGTCCAACCATGAAGACCATCACCTACTCTGGTGCCTGAGGGATAGCCAGCCTGAGCAGGTGGAGCGTGAGGCTGTGAAGGAGACGATGTCTGACCATAAAGACCATCCCCTACTCTGGTGCCTGAGGGATAGCCAGCCTGAGCAGATGGAGCGTGAGACTGGGAAGGAGACCATGTTCGACCATGAAGACCATCACCTACTCTGTACCTGAGGGATAGCCAGCCTGAGCAGGTGGAGCGTGAGGCTGGGAAGGAGACGATGTCCGACCATGAAGACCATCGGCTATTCTAGCTCCTGAGGGATACAGAGTCTGGGCAGGTGGAGCGTGAGACTGGGAAGGAAACCACTTCCGACCATGAAGACCATCACCTATTCTGGTCCCTGTGGGATAGCCAGCCTGAGCAGGTGGAGTGTGAGGCTGGGAAGGAGACGATGTCCGACCATGAAGACCATCACCTACCCTGGTACCTGAGGGATAGCCAGACTGAGCAGGTGGAGCGTGAGGCTGGGAAGGAGACGATGTCCAACCATGAAGACCATCGGCTATTCTAGCTCCTGAGGGATACAGAGTCTGGGCAGGTGGAGCGTGAGGCTGGGAAGGAGACGATGTCCAACCATAAAGACCATCCCCTACTCTGGTGCCTGAGGGATAGCCAGCCTGAGCAGGTGGAGCGTGAGACTGGGAAGGAGACGATGTCCGACCATGAAGACCATCACCGACCCTGGTACCTGAGGGATAGCCAGCCTGAGCAGGTGGAGCGTGAGGCTGGGAAGGAGACGATGTCCGACCATGAAGACCATCACCTACTCTGGTGCCTGAGGGATAGCCAGCCTGAGCAGGTGGAGCGTGAGGCTGGGAAGGAGACGATGTCCGACCATGAAGACCATCACCTACTCTGGTGCCTGAGGGATAGCCAGCCTGAGCAGGTGGAGCGTGAGGCTGGGAAGGAGACGATGTCCGACCATGAAGACCATCACCTACTCTGTACCTGAGGGATAGCCAGCCTGAGCAGGTGGAGCGTGAGGCTGGGAAGGAGACGATGTCCGACCATGAAGACCATCACCTGCTCTGGTGGCATGAGGGATCACCAGCCTGAGCAGGTGGAGCGTGACACTGTGAAGGAGACGATGTCCGACCATGAAGACCATCACCGACCCTGGTACCTGAGGGATAGCCAGCCTGAGCAGGTGGAGCGTGAGGCTGGGAAGGAGACGATGTCCGACCATGAAGACCATCACCTACTCTGGTGCCTGAGGGATAGCCAGCCTGAGCAGGTGGAGCGTGAGGCTGGGAAGGAGACGATGTCCGACCATGAAGACCATCACCTACTCTGTACCTGAGGGATAGCCAGCCTGAGCAGGTGGAGCGTGAGGCTGGGAAGGAGACGATGTCCGACCATGAAGACCATCACCTGCTCTGGTGGCATGAGGGATAGCCAGCCTGAGCAGGTGGAGCGTGAGGCTGGGAAGGAGACGATGTCCGACCATGAAGACCATCATCTGCTCTGGTGTCTGTGGGATAGCCAGCCTGAGCAGGTCGAGCGTGAGGCTGGGAAGGAGACCATGTCTGACCATGAAGGACATCAGCTATTCTAGCTCCTGTGGGATACCGAGTCTGGGCAAGTGGAGCGTGAGCCTGGGAAGGAGACCATATCCAACCATGAAGAACATCACCTACTCTGGTGCCTGAGGGATAGCCAGCCTGAGCAGGTGGAGCGTGAGGCTGGGAAGGAGACGATGTCCGACCATAAAGACCATCCACTACTCTGGTGCCTGAGGGATCGCCAGCCTGAGCAGGTGGAGCGTGAGGCTGTGAAGGAGACCATGTCCAACCATGAAGACCATCACCTACTCTGGTGCCTGAGGGATAGCCAGCCTGAGCAGGTAGAGCGTGAGGCTGTGAAGGAGACCATGTCCAACCATGAAGACCATCACCGACCCTGGTACCTGAGGGATAGCCAGCCTGAGCAGGTGGAGCGTGAGGCTGGGAAGGAGACGATGTCCAACCATGAAGACCATCACCTACTCTGGTGCCTGAGGGTTAGCCAGCCTGAGCAGGTGGAGCGTGAGGCTGTGAAGGAGACGATGTCTGACCATAAAGACCATCCCCTACTCTGGTGCCTGAGGGATAGCCAGCCTGAGCAGATGGAGCGTGAGACTGGGAAGGAGACCATGTTCGACCATGAAGACCATCACCTACTCTGTACCTGAGGGATAGCCAGCCTGAGCAGGTGGAGCGTGAGGCTGGGAAGGAGACGATGTCCGACCATGAAGACCATCGGCTATTCTAGCTCCTGAGGGATACAGAGTCTGGGCAGGTGGAGCGTGAGACTGGGAAGGAAACCACTTCCGACCATGAAGACCATCACCTATTCTGGTCCCTGTGGGATAGCCAGCCTGAGCAGGTGGAGTGTGAGGCTGGGAAGGAGACGATGTCCGACCATGAAGACCATCACCTACCCTGGTACCTGAGGGATAGCCAGCCTGAGCAGGTGGAGCGTGAGGCTGGGAAGGAGACGATGTCCAACCATGAAGACCATCAGCTATTCTAGCTCCTGAGGGATACAGAGTCTGGGCAGGTGGAGCGTGAGGCTGGGAAGGAGACGATGTCCAACCATAAAGACCATCCCCTACTCTGGTGCCTGAGGGATAGCCAGCCTGAGCAGGTGGAGCGTGAGACTGGGAAGGAGACCATGTTCGACCATGAAGACCATCACCTGCTCTGGTGGCATGAGGGATCACCAGCCTGAGCAGGTGGAGCGTGACACTGTGAAGGAGACGATGTCCGACCATGAAGACCATCACCGACCCTGGTACCTGAGGGATAGCCAGCCTGAGCAGGTGGAGCGTGAGGCTGGGAAGGAGACGATGTCCGACCATGAAGACCATCACCTACTCTGGTGCCTGAGGGATAGCCAGCCTGAGCAGGTGGAGCGTGAGGCTGGGAAGGAGACGATGTCCGACCATGAAGACCATCACCTACTCTGTACCTGAGGGATAGCCACCCTGAGCAGGTGGAGCGTGAGGCTGGGAAGGAGACAATGTCCGACCATGAAGACCATCACCTACTCTGTACCTGAGGGATAGCCAGCCTGAGCAGGTGGAGCGTG
Source organism: Calotriton arnoldi (assembly GCA_963921515.1). NCBI lineage: Eukaryota > Metazoa > Chordata > Amphibia > Caudata > Salamandridae > Calotriton > Calotriton arnoldi. The sequence continues at coordinate 257,723 of CAWUFW010007722.1, read as the reverse complement.
AGGCTGGGAAGGAGACGATGTCCAACCATGAAGACCATCGGCTATTCTGGTGCCTGAGGGATAGCCAGCCTAGCAGGTGGAGCGTGAGGCTGGGAAGGAGACGATGTCCGACCATGAAGACCATCCCCTACTCTGGTGCCTGAGGGATAGCCAGCCTGAGCAGGTGGAGCGTGAGGCTGGGAAGGAGACGATGTCCGACCATGAAGACCATCACCTACTCTGGTGCCTGAGGGATAGCCAGCCTGAGCAGTTGGAGTGCGAGACTGGGAAGGAGACCATGTCTGACCATGAAGACCATCAGCTATTCTAGCTCCTGAGGGATACCGAGTCTGGGAAGATAGAGCGTGGGCCTGGGAAGGAGACCATGTCCAACCATGAAGACCATCAGCTCTTCTAGTGCCTGAGGAATACTCAGCCTGAGAAGGTCGACGGTGAGATTGGAAGGACAGGAGAGGGTTGTGCTAGCCTCACTTAAGGCTTAGTGGTAAAGCAGAAATGCAATCCTACCTCAGACAGGTAGTGCTTATTGTAGATTCTGTATAATTTGTTGCAAGACACTCTGCAATTTCATTCATAGGTGAGATGCTATTACATGCACTTTCATTCACAGGTGAGATGCTACAGCCTGCACTTTCATTCACAGGTGAGATCCTATAGCTTGCACTTTCATTCACAGGCGAGAAGCTATAGCCTGCACTTTCATTCACAGGTGAGATGCTGTAGCCTGTCCTTTAATTCACAGGTAAGCTGCTACAGCCTGCACTTCCATTCACAGACGAGATGCTATAGTCTGCACTTTCATTCACAGGCAAGATGCTATAGCCTGCACTTTAGTTAGTTAGTTAATTATCTTGTAAAGCGCATGGCTGCCCGGAGGCTTCCCAGCGCTGAGCGATCGAGCTGCGGTGGGGAGCTATACCTATTGAGGTTACTGGGGGAATAGCCAAGTCTTGAACTTTTTCCTAAATCTGAATTCCTCGTCTAGGAGTCTTAGTTTGTGGGGCACGGGATTCTAAAGCTTAGGTACCAGATGTGTGAAGGATCGGCCACCCCATCTTGCCCTCTTGATTCTTGTAGTTCTAAGGAAGCCTTCTTGAGACAATCTTAGACTTCTGGTAGGGACATGTGTCCGGACCAGGTCTCTGATTTTAGGGGGACCTCTATTATTTATTGCTTTATGTGCCAGGCAGGAGGCCTTGAATCTAATCCTTGCATCAACAGGAAGCCAATGAGGCTGTTTCAGGTGCTTCCTTGCTGGTTCGTGATTTGGAATTTTGCAAAGAAGCCTAGCTGCTGCGTTCTGCATGGTTTGGAGTCGTTTTTATAACATATTTTGGAGAACCCAGGTAGAGGGAATTACCATAGTCCAGGCGAGAGACCACCATGAACTGAATTACCGTTTTCCTTAAATGCTCCGGAATAATCTCCAAGACCTTCCGGATCATTCTGAGTAGTCCAAAACATGTACCCGCCAACTTTTTTGCTTATTTGTCCATTGTTAGTGCTTTGTCCATCTATATTCCCAAATTCTTAATGGAGGGATTGGGGACAGTAGAGTTCCCCATACAACTTGGCCAATTAAGGCCTGGGGGCGGCGTTAGTACCTAGAATCATCAGCTCTGTCATGTCACCGTTTAGTATAAAGCGGCAATTGGTCATCCATTTAGCCACTTTTTCCAAACATGGTGCTAGTTGTTGGAGTTCTAAGTTCGTGACATTGTCAAGGGAGGCCACCAGCTGCGTATCATCTGCATAGGAAACGAAGGACAGGCCGAACTCCTGGGTGATTTCAGCCAGTGGCCGCATGTAAATATTAAATAAAGTGGGGCTAAGTGATGATCCCTGTGGCACTCCGCATACTGCATACTTTCATTCACAGATGAGATGCTATAGCCTGCACTTTCATTCACAGGTGAGATGATATAGTCTGCACTTTAATTCACAGGTGAGATGCTATAGCCTGCACTTTCATTCACAGATGAGATGCTATAGCCTGCACTTTCATTCACAGATGAGATGCTATAGTCTGCACTTTCATTCACAGATGAGATGCTATAGCCTGCACTTTCATTCACAGGTGAGATGATATAGTCTGCACTTTAATTCACAGGTGAGATGATACAGCCTGCACTTTCACCCACAGGCTAGATGCTAAAGCCCTCACTTTCATTCACAGATGAGATGCTGCAGCCTGCACTTTCATTCACAGATGAGATGCTATAGTCTACACTTTCATTCACAGATGAGATGCTATAGTCTGCACTTTCATTCACAGATGAGATGCTATAGTCTGCACTTTCATCCACAGGTGAGATGCTTTAGCCTGCACTTTCATTCACAGGTGAGATGCTATAGCCTGCACTTTCATTCACAGGTGAGATGCTGGAGCCTGCACTTTCATCCACAGATGAGATGCTAAAGTCTGCACTTTCATTCACAGGTGAAATGCTATAGTCTGTACTTTCATTCACAGATGAGATGCTATAGTCTGCACTTTCATTCACAGGTGAGATGCTATAGTCTGCACTATCATCCACAGGTGAGATGCTATAGCCTGCACTTTCATTCACAGGTGAGATGATATAGTCTGCACTTTAATTCACAGGTGAGATGATACAGCCTGCACTTTCACCCACAGGCTAGATGCTAAAGCCCTCACTTTCATTCACAGATGAGATGCTGCAGCCTGCACTTTCATTCACAGATGAGATGCTATAGTCTACACTTTCATTCACAGATGAGATGCTATAGTCTGCACTTTCATTCACAGATGAGATGCTATAGTCTGCACTTTCATCCACAGGTGAGATGCTTTAGCCTGCACTTTCATTCACAGGTGAGATGCTATAGCCTGCACTTTCATTCACAGGTGAGATGCTGGAGCCTGCACTTTCATCCACAGATGAGATGCTAAAGTCTGCACTTTCATTCACAGGTGAAATGCTATAGTCTGTACTTTCATTCACAGATGAGATGCTATAGTCTGCACTTTCATTCACAGGTGAGATGCTATAGTCTGCACTATCATCCACAGGTGAGATGCTATAGTCTGCACTTTCATTCACAGATGAGATGCTATAGTCTGCACTTTCATTCACAGGTGAGATGCTTTAGCCTGCACTTTCATTCACAGGTGAGATGCTATAGCCTGCACTTTTATTCACAGGTGAGATGCTGCAGCCTGCACTTTCATTCACAGATGAGATGCTATAGTCGGCACTTTCATTCACAGGTGAGATGCTATAGTCTGCACTTTCATTCACAGGTGAGATGCTATAGTCGGCACTTTCATTCACAGGTGAGATGCTATAGTCTGCACTTTCATTCACAGGTGAGATGCTATAGTCGGCACTTTCATTCACAGTTGAGATGCTATAGTCTGCACTTTCATTCACAGGTGAGATGCTATAGTCTGCACTTTCATTCACAAGTGTGATGCTTTAGCCTGCACTTTCATTCACAGGTGAGATGCTATAGTCTGCGCTTTCATTCACAGGTGAGATGCTATAGCCTGCACTTTCATTCACAGGCAAGATGCTATAGCCTGCACTTTCTGTTCAAGGTGAGATTCAGTGTGCACTTTGCATCCTAAGTAAAATGGTACACTCTGTACTTTCGAGTGTGGGTGAGATGCCACAACCCGCTCTTTCAGTCCTAGGTGAGATGGCTCAGTCTGCACTTTCAGCCATATGTGAATCGCCACCATCTCACTATTGGTGATACAGAGTGTCCTCCTCCTTTTCCTTTTTTCATAAATGTTTTCATTGAAGTTTTGAGTAAGTATATTAAAACATACATCAGGTATTGCCAGCCCACAACATTGACCATAGGACAGATGCAGTATATTAGCTCATGGCGCGTGACTGGCGCCATAGGTCACAAAGCGAGCCCAGATGTCTTTGGGTCGGTTTTTCTCTGGCATTAAGTGCCAGTATTCTTCCAGCTGCTGTTGGCAACAAGCTGCATCTCCCAGCCAATCTGTGAGTTTCGGACAAGTATGATATCCCCAGTGCATTACCACCCTCCTCTCTGCTAACAGTAGCAACACAGTCCTCAGTCAGCGTGTACCAATCAGTTTGTTCTTACCGTAACCAATAAGCATGATAGGGGTGTCCGCGGCACCAATGACCAATAATCTCCTCCAAGTAGGTGTATACAGTAGACCAGAAGCCCACCTCCCCAGGGCGATTCCAAGCCAAGTGCTGGAAGCCATCATCTCCACAGCCACCGCGCGAGCACCACGCGTCTGTCAGGAGGGCCATTCTAGGCTCGTCACAGGAGTGTCATGGTTGCAACGATGAAGGTTTTACATTAAAAAAAAGGCAGAGGTGGTAGTTAGGGGAGAGCATGCTCGATGCATTGCAGCAACATTTCCATTTCTTCCCCGTGAGGTCATTTCCAATGTGCCCATGCCATCTCTTGTATGCTCGGGTGTGGCCACGGGGACCTCTTCCTGCATAGTCACATACAGCCTGGTGATCAGTTTCCAAGGAAAGGGGGTATGGAGGACACTGCCCAAGACTTGAAGGACCTCAGATTCTTTAGGGAATGTGGACCGACAGGCCGCATTTGTGTGGTGCCCCACAGGCGCTCCGTCATCTGTAGAAGAGAAAAATAGCGGGGGTTGTCAGCCTCCACCGCAGTATGGGGCAGATATTGGGTGGGATGAAACCAGTGGTGGGCACATTGAGCCTGAGCGCAATAAGAGCTCCATGCCAGGAGCACTTAGTCCACCCTGCTCAGGGGGAACGGTGAGGATCTCTCAGGAGAGTCTTGGCTGTCAGCCGGCCCAACGCCAAATGGATCATAAGGGAGTGTAGGCGGTGAAAGAAGGCTCTAGTGAGGGGCATTAAATGAACACATAAAGAGATTTAGGTAGGACCACCATTTTGGCAGTTGCCATTCTCCCAGCGAGGGGACAGTGGCAAGCATGTCCATGCAGGTATTTGCTCTTCCAGCCACATCACAGCCATAGTTCTCCTGCCAGAGAAGTGTCATATCCCTGTTGAGCTGAATCCCCAGATGTCGAACAGTCTCACCCATACATACTTAAAGGAAATTGCTTTACTACATGGGATCAATGGAAGATTACGGATTTTGTCCAATTCACTGAGAACCCGGTTAGGGCACCAAAGTGTATGAATTCACGTAGCATGGGAGCTAGGTATTGAGCCACCAGTCTTTGGATTAAGTAATTGAGACGGCGATCAGAATGATGTTGCCTTAAGTATGTAGTCAGCGGTTCCATAGCAATAGAATAAAGGACTGGGGAGAGTTAGCCCCCCTTTGTCTTGTTCCCCTACTAATCACTATGGGGTCCGATATTATGCCGCTGGCATGCAGCTGAGCCGTGGGGAGTGTCTACAGAAGTGCGATCCACTTGAGAAAGATGGGGCTGAAACGAAGGCGCTCTAATAGTGCAAATATGAATGCCCGTTCCAATGGGACGAAGGCCTTTATGGTGTAAAAAAAAACCTCAACCACTGGTAGCTGTGGCTCGAGGACATGTAGCAAAGAGAAAAGGGTGTAGAAGTTATTGGAGGTGGAACGCCCCAGGACAAAGCCCAACTCGTCAGGGCAGACTATATTAGGAAGCAGCGGAAGTAGTCTTGCCGCAAGCATGCACAGCAGGATTTTAGTATCTATGTTAATCATAGAAAGTGGGCTATAAATATCACACAGGTTGGGCGTTCTGCTAGGGTTCAGGATCGTAACTCTCCAGACTTTACGAACAAAGGGCAGTAAATGGGCTGTCTGCCTAACATCTTCGTACTTTCACTAGCAAGTGCGGGTCCAGTACATCAGCATATTCCATATCAAATTGAGCTGTCAGGCCATCCAACCCAGAAGCTTTATGCCCTGCCATGCTGCATATAGCTAGGGTGACATCCTCTACCATGAAATATTACCTATGTCCACTCTCCAGCCACAGTATTTGGATGGAGTTGAAATAGTCGCTGAGCCTATCTAGTGGGTGTTGCAAAATCATCCTGTGTACTGGGCACCCCCAATCTTTGCTGACTGGTACTGGTGGTAACTGACTCCGACTGTCCCTGGGCTCTGCCTACCCAGGCCCAGGGCCAGTGCAATGTTGAAAAGACACTTAGAATACAGTGAAAACACCTACACACACTAGGGTACACTATAGGTTAGGGTACCCCTAAGTTTGGCATGACCTCTCCTATAAGGCCCTAGTACATAATAGGGCAGGGGGATTGAAACCAACTTTAAGTCCCTAGTATATAATAGGGCATGGCAGTTTAGAGGGCAGCAGCCTTTCTGCACTTGCATGTGTGCACTGCTGAAGCCTGAGGTCAGTTTAAAAGTGGCTCTGTGTGGCAGGACTGCTTTTAAAATGCAAATTGTGCCAAAACTCTACTTTGCGTGTTTGGGGCACTTAAAATGAATAAACTACAATGTGTTGCCATATTAGGTATCCCCAGGGTCTCCCCTAGGAGTCCCAAGGGTGGGGGTGAGGGGGCAGGTACTTATGAGGAGGAGCCTTATAAAATGATTTGTATATGCCCTGGGGTTTGTGAAATTGCACATTTCACTCCCCACATTGTATTGAGGTGCTTCCCCAAATCGACGTTTGTGCTATGAGCACTGTGAAATGAGGATCTGCAATATCTTTGGATATTCAGAACCCCTTAAGTCTCCCCTAGGTGTTCCAGGGGTGGGCGGTCCTGTAGATATAGGCAGGGTCCTTATAAAAGATGTTTTATAAGCCCTGGTATTGGACAATTTGCCCAGTTCATTTTTCCCATTGCAGATCCCCAGCCACATAGTTTAACATGGCTAGAAGTAATTAATTAATAATTCCCGCTAGGAGAATCATAAAAAGGACTTCCTAGAATGGTATTGATAAATCCAACAATATGGGATTATTGAATTTCCCCTAAAGTATACAGACAAGAAGGTCTAAGACTTTCTTGTCTGTAAGCCAAAATTCAGTGATCAGACCTGATTGGTCAGAGTTAAGTGGATTAGCCAGTCTGCTTTGATGATGTGATAAGTAGCCCCTGGGGTTTTCCAGCCATTCTGGGAGGGCAGGGTCTGCTACATAGGAATGCCAGAGCAGGGGGAGGGGTCGTAAAACATCTTCTTCAAAGAGAGGAGGGGACAGACAGTGTAAGTCAGGTCCAGTTACAGCCCAACCCTCTGAACCCAGCCAGATAGCATAATTAAGGAAGGAATGAGCAGATGTAAGGGGGAGGGACAGTATGGAAACGAACCATCCTGAAGGAAGGCTTAGCCAGCTCTTGCCTCTCTGCTGAAAATCAGCCATGTTGAATTTTGGAGAAATGATGCTCTCTGGGAGACCATAGTGCCACACTTTGGAGGAAGTGGTCATGCTCTGGAGTGTTGCCCTGCACCTCATTGGACAGGAGTGCGCTCCTGTGTGACCCCAGAGAACACTGAATAGGTATCTGAGAGGGGCAGTGCCTCTCAGCTCTTCTGCTTGAAACTGAGAAAAGAAGAAGAATTGCCAAGTTGAAAACTTGATTTGAACTATCAGGCCCTGCACTCTGAAAAGACTGCACATGGCGCATTATCTGGAACGTGCAAAAACAACAGTAGATGGACAGAATGCAAAACAATGTCATACATTCACCCCAGTACAGAGATCTGGGCCTAAATCCATCGTTTTTTTGCTCACCATGCCATTCCAGTTTGGACCCAGCCATATGCAAATCAGTCTTGACCCTGTGCCTCATGGGAACAGTCCAGCCCGAACTGCCAAGCCAGGTCCTCCCTGGACTGGAAACAAGCATCCTAGGACCTGTTACGGGGTTTCACCCCTCTTCAGCCAGGATAGCTTGATTCCAGTGGCATGGAGAGCACGGGACCCACGTCTGGGCATACCCATCCCACTCGGGGTGACAAATGCAAAAACAACAGTAGATGGACAGAATGCAGAACAATGTCATACATTCACCCCAGTACAGAGATCTGGGCCTAAATCCATCGTTTTTTTGCTCACCATGCCATTCCAGTTTGGACCCAGCCATATGTAAATCAGTCTTGACCCTGTGCCTCATGGGAACAGTCCAGCCCGAACTGCCAAGCCAGGTCCTCCCTGGACTGGAAACAAGCATCCTAGGACCGATTTCGGGTTTCACCCCTCTTCAGCCAGGATAGCTTGATTCCAGTGGCATGGAGAGCACGGGACCCACGTCTGGGCATACCCGTCCCACTCGGGGTGACAAATGCAAAACAACAGTAGATGGACAGAATGCAGAACAATGTCATACATTCACCCCAGTACAGAGATCTGGGCCTAAATCCATCGTTTTTTGCTCACCATGCCATCCAGTTTGGACCCAGCCATATGCAAATCAGTCTTGACCCTGTGCCTCATGGGAACAGTCCAGCCCGAACTGCCAAGCCAGGTCCTCCCTGGACTGGAAACAAGCATCCTAGGACCGGTTTCGGGGTTTCACCCCTCTTCAGCCAGGATAGCTTGAATCCAGTGGCATGGAGAGCACAGGACCCACGTCTGGGCATACCCGTCCCACTCGGGGTGACAAATGCAAAAACAACAGTAGATGGACAGAATGCAGAACAATGTCATACATTCACCCCAGTACAGAGATCTGGGCCTAAATCCATCGTTTTTGCTCACCATGCCATTCCAGTTTGGACCCAGCCATATTCAAATCAGTCTTGACCCTGTGCCTCATGGGAACAGCCCAGCCCGAACTGCCAAGCCAGGTCCTCCCTGGACTGGAAACAAGCATCCTAGGACCGGTTTCGGGGTTTCACCCCTCTTCAACCAGGATAGCTTGATTCCAGTGGCATGGAGAGCACGGGACCCACGTCTGGGCATACCCGTCCCACTCGGGGTGACAAATGCAAAAACAACAGTAGATGGACAGAATGCAGAACAATGTCATACATTCACCCCAGTACAGAGATCTGGGCCTAAATCCATCGCTTTTGCCCACCATGCCATTCCAGTTTGGACCCAGCCATATGCAAATCAGTCTTGACCCTGTGCCTCATGGGAACAGTCCAGCCCGAACTGCCAAGCCAGGTCCTCCCTGGACTGGAAACAAGCATCCTAGGACCGGTTTCGGGGTTTCACCCTCTTCAGCCAGGATAGCTTGATTCCAGTGGCATGGAGAGCACGGGACCCACGTCTGGGCATACCCGTCCCACTCGGGGTGACAAATGCAAAAACAACAGTAGATGGACAGAATGCAGAACAATGTCATATATTCACCCCAGTACAGAGATCTGGGCCTAAATCCATCGTTTTTTTGCTCACCATGCCATTCCAGTTTGGACCCAGCCATATGCAAATCAGTCTTGACCCTGTGCCTCATGGGAACAGTCCAGCCCGAACTTCCAAGCCAGGTCCTCCCTGGACTGGAAACAAGCATCCTAGGACCGGTTTCGGGGTTTCACCCCTCTTCAGCCAGGATAGCTTGATTCTAGTGGCACAGTGTCTGGGCATACCCGATGGGATTCAAGCTATCCTGGCTGAAGAGGGGTGAAACCCCGAAACCGGTCCTAGGATGCTTGTTTCCGGTCCAGGGAGGACCTGGCTTGGCAGTTCGGGCTGGACTGTTCCCATGAGGCACAGGGTCAAGACTGATTTGCATATGGCCAGGTCTAAACTGGGGTGGCATGGTGAGCAAAAGAATGATGGATTTAAGCCAGATCTCTTGACTGGGGTGAATGTTTTGATTTGTTCTGCATTCCGTCCATCAATTGTGTGTCTTTTGCTTTCTCGCCATAAGTGCGCCGGGTATGCCCAGACGTGAGTCCTGGGCTCACTGTGCCACTGGATTCAAGCTATCCTGGCTGAAGAGGGGTGAAACCCGAAACCGGTCCTAGGATGCTTGTTTCCGGTCCAGGGAGGACCTGGCTTGGCAGTTCGGGCTGGACTGTTCCCATGAGGCACAGGGTCAAGACTGATTTGCATATGGCCAGGTCTAAACTGGGGTGGCATGGTGAGCAAAAGAATGATGGATTTAACCCAGATCTCTTGACTGGGGGTGAATGTTTTGATTTGTTCTGCATTCCGTCCATCAATTGTGTGTCTTTTGCTTTCTTGCCATAAGTGCGCCGGGTATGCCCAGACGTGGGTCCCGGGCTCACTGTGCCACTGGATTCAAGCTATCCTGGCTGAAGAGGGGTGAAATCCCGAAACCGGTCCTAGGATGCTCGTTTCCGGTCCAGGGAGGACCTGGCTTGGCAGTTCGGGCTGGACTGTTCCCATGAGGCACAGGGTCAAGACTGATTTGCATATGGCCAGGTCTAAACTGGGGTGGCATGGTGAGCAAAAGAATGATGGATTTAACCCAGATCTCTTGACTGGGGGTGAATGTTTTGATTTGTTCTGCATTCCGTCCATCAGTTGTGTGTCTTTTGCTTTCTCGCCATAAGTGCGCCGGGTATGCCCAGACGTGGGTCCCGGGCTCACTGTGCCACTGGATTCAAGCTATCCTGGCTGAAGAGGGTGAAACCCAGAACCGGTCCTAGAATGCTTGTTTCCGGTCCAGGGAGGACCTGGCTTGGCAGTTCGGGCTGGGCTGTTCCCATGAGGCACAGGGTCAAGACTGATTTGCATATGGCCAGGTCTAAACTGGGGTGGCATGGTGAGCAAAAGAATGATGGATTTAACCAGATCTCTTGACTGGGGTTGAATGTTTTGATTTGTTCTGCATTCCGTCCATCAATTGTGTGTCTTTTGCTTTCTCGCCATAAGTGCGCCGGGTATGCCCAGACGTGGGTCCCGGGCTCACTGTGCCACTGGATTCAAGCTATCCTGGCTGAAGAGGGGTGAAACCCCGAAACCGGTCCTAGGATGCTTGTTTCCGGTCCAGGGAGGACCTGGCTTGGCAGTTCGGGCTGGACTGTTCCCATGAGGCACAGGGTCAAGACTGATTTGCATATGGCCAGGTCTAAACTGGGGTGGCATGGTGAGCAAAAGAATGATGGATTTAACCCAGATCTCTTGACTGGGGGTGAATGTTTTGATTTGTTCTGCATTCCGTCCATCAATTGTGTGTCTTTTGCATTATCTGGAACTACAGCACTTTGGATGCACCTTGCTTCAAGAGGAATAAAGAGGGGACGCCAAGCTGGAAACTTGATTTGCACCATCAGGCTCTGCATTCTAACAGACTGCGCCTGCTGTATTATGTAGAACTACAGCCCTTAGAATGTACCTTGTTTCAAGAGGAATTAAGAGTGGGCAACCTGCAAGCTACAGATTAACAGAGTTCACCTGCATCAAATCTACCAAGAAGCCCCTGCCTGGAGTGTATCCACTGGACTTTTAAGGGTGTTGTTCAGGTGCATTGTGGGAATTGTGGACCCAACCTTTCAAGGACCATTTTGGAGATTCCAGACCCTTGGTTGTGATTTTTACACTTTGAACCCTCAAGAGGAACTTCAGGAACAAGTTTGGGAAAGTTTGGTGAACTTTTGTGAAAAAGCTCTAGAGGGTGACTGGACTCTCACAGAGCTCACTGAATCTGGCCTGCGGGAGGAGGCTGCACGACGTCTGGTGAGAAATCTTCCAGAAAAGTTTCTAAGTGTGAAAGTAAAATCTTGACTGGGGCCTCCTGCTTAGTTTATCTGACCAGGGCTACATCGCGGTCGGCCTCAAACTTTGACTTTGTCCCGGTCAGATGCAATCAAAGGACCAGAAGTGGCACCATTGGTTTCTAAGCACTAGAAAGAGTTTCATCTTTAAAAATTTATATTTCGAGTTCCCAACAGTGGACTTTTTCCGTTTGGTGTCATTTTAAAGATAAAAATATTTCCTATTTTTATAAATTGGTGTCACATTTTTATTGTGTGTTGTGTCTTAATTATTTACTGAATTGGTGTTTTTAAATGCTTTACATACCTGTCTTTGAAGTAAAGCCTGCCTGCTCGCAGCCAAGCTACCAAGGGTTGAGCATGGGAATAATTGTCTAAGACTTATTCTGAGCCCTAGACTGTGCTAGTGGCCTTATTGCCAGTGACAGATATACATTTCCCACTACTAATAATCCACTTTCCAACAGTCAGGTAACACCGGTGAAGGCACAAAGGTTTGATCAGTTTTGCAGCATCACTTGGGTGATAGCCACAGACGAGTGGCATGGGTCCCCCTCTGTGTTTAATAATTTCATTATGTATTAATTGCTCCAGTTCTTTTTTAGTAGAGCCGCCAAGGTCTTACCCACTCAGTCTCCTTCCCAAACTGCTGAGCAGTAGCCTCCTTGTGGAGGAGATGGGTTTTACTTTCTGCAGTGTTCTCGTATTAGGGACATTTTGTTTCATATCTGCGCAAGATAGCGCACATCTGATGCCTCAAAACAGCGAACCTCCAGATTACGAATCTCGCATTCCAGCATCTGTAGCCACCTGCGCAGGTTGTGGAGCATGCCAAGAGTGTTTTCATACATAAATGCCCCGAATACAGGCTTTAAATGCCTCCCAAAGGAGACCAGAGGAATTCACTGTTCCGATGTTGTATGAAGAATTTAACAATGGTGCCACATACCTCAGACCTAAAGAGAGGGTCTCGCAGTGCATGTGCAAGTGACCTCCAGCTGAAGATGCGGCTAGGCACACCCAATGTGGTGAGCGAAAGGGCCACAGGTGGCTGGTCAGAAATTGTGCGTGGTAAGTGTTCAACACTCTTGGTATATCCGGGACATCTCTAGTAACCAGTCAGTAGTCAATGCGTGACCATGTACCGCAGGAGGTGGTCACACAAGTACACCATCAATTGCAAGTAGGTGCCGAGCCCACCAGATATCGACCAGAGCATGGTCAGTGAGGAGGGACTGCAGATAGACGATAGCTCAGGTATGTGGTCTGACATTGGATGGAGATTTGTCTAGATGAGGGCTACATTAAAGTCGCTACCCCCAAATCACTGTAGCGTGGCATAAGGCCACAATCTGATCGCACAACGCAATGAAGAACTCAGGGGAGTCCACACTGTGGCCATAAACACAGGCAAGGGTAACCTTTATGCCGAATTGTAGGCCATGTGCAAGGACATAATGTCCATCAGTGTCACAAAGTACTTTATGCATCCGCCACTGGAGTCCCTGTCGTATGAGAATCACTATTCCCCATTCATAGGCCGAGTAGGTAGACACATAGGTCTCCCATATCCAGCCCGATTGCAGGCGGGGCTGGGATTCCCTCGTGAGATGGAGTTCCTGCAGCATCACAACTTTCGCAACCTGTCTGTGGAGGTAGGCAACCATTTGCTGAACTTTACAGGAGTCATTCAGGCCATGTACATTTCAGGATATGAGAGCAATATCTCTCATGGCCGGTATCTCTGTAGCATGCCTTGAATGCCAGCTCTCACTAGACTCTCCTGCCTGCGGATGTGGCCCGAGAAGTCTAGTCGAGCCCACCAGAGTAATCGCTAAATTGTGTAGTCAATAAAAGAATGTCGGAATAGGCAAATAATGAAAGAGAACCCAACTTCCTCTCCCTCCCGCTCCTACTTCAACCACCCCAAAGAGTGCATCCCATCCACAATACAAAAAGAGCAAAAGAGAACCTGGGGCGTCATGGTAAGGTGGGCAATATCCCTTACCTCCGAGGAGTTAGGTGGCTCAGCGTAACAATGTCAAAGGACTGTAGACCATGAGCATCAGTCATTGCCGTAGAGGCAACTCTTCGTGTAATTGGTATCTTAGGAACTTGCGGCCGTCGATCTGCGAGTGTGTCTGCGGCAAAACATCATGGCTAACTTTGGGTTGTAGAATAGTGAGTTTTTCCATTCTGAAGGACCCGGAGTCGAGCTGGATACAGAAGGACATATGTGAGATTCATCTTCATAAGTAGCCGTTTAGCAGGAAGAAACTCCCTATGAACAGATTGCACTGCCAGGGTGAAGCTAGGATAAAACAAGAGTTTGTTCCCTTGATATTGAATCTCGCCTTTCTCCCGCACTCGCGCTGGCGTAGTATCATGGCATGGTCCCTCTAGTGTAATATGCGAGCAATGGTAGGCCAGGCCTGCACCCCAGCTGAGAATGGGGCCCTAAAGCCTGGTGGGCGAGCTCCACAGAGTACAGGGTGGTCAATTAGTCCCCACAAAGGGTGCGAAAGAGGGCCTCAACATAGTCCTCAACAGTGGACATGGCGGTGGATTCAGGTAGACCAAGATTTTAATATTGTTTCTCCTTGAGCACGCCTCTAGGTCAGTTTTCTTGGCTTTTATAAGGGTGTGGACTTTTTCCATCTGCAGGAGCCATTTGTTATTCGCCATAGCTCCATCTTCCCAGTCGGACACCCGCTGTTCTAGTTGAGGCACTCTTTCATCATGTTTATCAAGTCAGGTTGCCCATGCTATCAAGTTTGTTAGTGAGCGTATCAATTTTGGAGTCAATCGTTTTTAAGCTGTTGCGGACAACAGTTAGGTCTTTGATGGCCTGGCGCTCATCACAATCATCCCGAATTCCAGCAGCTACGTGTTCTTCATCAGTGTTTCCATTGGGTTGTTTAGGGGGCCTTTTTTTGTCAAACACCAGTTTAGTTTGGTGACCATCTTCCTCATTGCAAGTGAGCCACCAGGAGGCAGGTTTCCAAGCTCTTAGCAACTGTTTCCTCAGCTGTCCAAGGGTGGGCAACACCACCAGGAAATTTGGGTCCCACCTCTCCACAGTCCCCCGGGGGGCACAAGCAGGCCGAGATGCAGATGGCAATATAGGGGTCACCCATAAGAGCACATCCTGCCGGTAGTTGCTGGAAGTACTGCTCAACACATGCAGTCCAGGTGTAGTTGGGGTGTTCTCAGGGCTGCCATAGATACCTGCCAGTGCAGGGAGGGTAGTCTCAGGAAAATAGCAGCAAGGCAGTGGTCTAAGATCCACAAGCTCGCGGTCCATCCCTCGGAGCCCTGGGTGTGGCACAGTTACAGCAGGCAGGTGTGAGCCTTGCGATGCTCGCACTGGAGAGGGAGTGGGAGTCCTACTTCGTGTCCACACTATGGGAGTGTGAGACACAGGTGGTAGTGGCTGCACAGGTGTGATCTCCAGACAGCAGCAGTGGTTCAGCAATCAGGCGCAGCAAGGAGACAGGGTTGTCAGGTCTTATTTGGTCCCAGGGCAGCTCTCTGCAAGGCCGCAGGCAGGCTGCAATCACATGTGCTGGGGCTCACACCTCCCACAGCTTGGCGCCACTGTCCAGGGCCCTACTGGCCGTAGCGGTCACTCGACGTTTTCCTGGGGTTTAGTTTTGTTACTGGGAGCTGGTTTTGAGTAGTGCTGCAATATTGGCCCTCTGTAACAAAAGCGGCAGCAGTGCTAAAGAAGCAGCAGTGCTGTTTCTCACTAGCAGCCGCCCAAACCCCCCCCCCCCCGGGGGCCGATCCAGCAGAATTGCCAGTGCTGGTTTGTGTTCCCAGTCTGGCCCTGCCACAGCCAGCAGACTGAGTGGAGGACAGAATATGGCCACACTCCCGGTAGCGGGCGATGCGGTTCCACCAGCATGGCCACCGCTGCAGCAATAGTAGGGTCTTCCTCACCTGGGCTCTTGCCGCACCGCCTCCCTCAATCAGGGCAGGCCCAAGGTGGCGTGTGCAGTCACAGTAGGCCAGCGGCAGCCGGCAAGCGCGGTGGGACGGGGTGCGGCGGAGGGAAGTCGACAGAGAACGGAATAGGTATTATTTATTTATTTAATTATACCTATTCTGTCGTCTATCAACTTAAACCCCTCCCACCCTACCCCGCCAAACCGCCCCACCGCGCTTACCTGTGCCGACCGACGCTGCACAAGGCCACGTCTTCGATGGCCCACTGCGTTTCTCTTTCAGTGCTGCAGACTACCTCCAGCATTGCTTCGGCACTCCATAAGACAGTGCCCATCACTGAACTATCTTGATGTCAGCCCAGCAAATTGAAACTGACATATATTTCGCCGGCAGAGCGTGACGGAGTGCCGCCGCTCACCACCTTTCCCGAGTGTCCTCCTTCTTATATGGTGTGCTGAGGTCAGTGCAGACCCCGGTACCACTCAAAAAAGGGTGTGGTAGCATGTGAGCCCTTGACCGGGGGAGAGACCAACGTGAAGACAATAAGGAGCATCTCAGTGAGACTGTGCTCTATGTGAGAATGCGAGCAGGTATGACTCAGTGGAAATGTGGGTCTAAAGATCAGGGTAAGCGAACAAAGAAGTCTTTCCAAGATCTAAGGTTCAGCCTGTCCACAAGCGTGGTGTGTTAGGATAGACAAGTGCTTGGGTAGGAAAGTAGGCTTATGGAGTTCAACCTTGCGCAATTAGTCAATTATATTAAGGGGATAAGTTGGTTGCAGATTACATCATCCCCTAGGGATGTTTCCAACGTAAATAAAGGCACCTACACCTGAGGTATTGTAGGTAAAAGGGGCCCTTGGGCCTGTGTAGCTGCGTGATCGATTGATCTGAATGAGTGTCTGAATGTTTTATACTATCTACCAAGCGCCAGTCGTGGGCGCCACAGTCGTGCCACATGACGGCACACAAGATGATCACTATGGCTTGTCCTAAGTGCATAAATTCATTAGAGGTTTGAATGGCCATATAGAACATTTAGGACACATCTAAGGTGCCCACTTGGCATGCCTGGCCCACCAGATCGAACAAGGGCCGTGCGCCTACCCACCTCAGTGGAGAAGCCGCTCCATAGGATCTTGTCCTCACGGATAAACAGCCTTTCTCCTTTTTTGGCGTAAACGTTGTAATGACCAATTTCCTCAAAGACAATGGAGCCATCTTCGGGGGACTGGTGCCAGTTGATTATTGAGTAGTTTCCAATTAAGTCTCCAAACTCGTCAAAGTCCACTCGTTCCCCCATGTTGTTGGTGAAGTTCAGGTGTCGCAGATGCTTCAGGACCTGTAGAGAAGAAGATTTGAGGGAGAAATGAAGACAGGATAAGCAGGGATTCACTTTCACCATTTCATGTTCATCTTTGTCTAATTTTCAATTACACTCATTACAATTTAGGATTTTTGGAAGCTCTGCATGCATTAGAAAAATGAAGGCTTTTACAAAAATTCTGCAGCACAAATTTCGAAAATTTGACACACGTCTGAAATCTCCCAATGGAATTTCAAGAAGAGGCACAGAACATTTTCTCAATTTTTAGGATTACACCTGCAGCTAGTCAGAATAAAGATGAGGGACACCCTTGGCCTCACACTGCAAATGGTATAAATATCCCAGCCACAAATGCCTCTGGGTCTTAACAGGGTTGTAGGAGTGAGGATCTTGGAAGCATCGAGAGAGGTCCAAGCACTCACTGCATCTATGTCTTTCTTCAGAGACTGAAGTGAGAATCATCTCCTCAGCTGGGCAGCTTTTGATTCTGGGAGCTCTGGTATTGCTCAGACAGGGAAAATGTCGCCCATCACAAGTTGGGCCCTGAGAGTCCACACAGGGTCCGACTGGCCAATAAGCAGGGCCACTGGAATTATGCGACTGTGCGGCTGAGGTGATTTTCGCATAATTGTAGATTTTGCGCATTTGCCACATAATCCATCATCTGCTGCATAATTTGCAGATTTTAGCTCAAATGGATCAACAGTTACTAAAAATGCAGCGACATGTGGTGCCGTGCACTGAAAGGCCCATTTGCAAAGCTGGACTGGTCACCTTTTTATTGCTTATTGCTATATTTGGGTATTAAAATGGTACTAATGAGGTGCAACCAATACCCAGACGAGTTACCAAGTTTAAAAATGACGAAATAATGATGCAATACTATTACAAAATAGGCCACATTATGCTGCACAATTTGCCTTTTCTTGCTGCATAATTTACTCAACCCTGCCGCATAATTTGTCCCTCTCCTGCCACATAATTCCAGGGGCCCTGCCTATGAGGCAATCAGGCAGTGCCCGATGGGCTGGTCTGACAGATCAGTGTGTGGGCCGGTTTTTTAGCAGTTGTGGGTTGGTTTTCACTGTTGATTTCAGTGATATTACCCCCCTTTTTTTTTACCTAACTGCTTCCCTAATGGAGGAGACTTTGATTTTGGTGCCCAGGACTATTTTTTTTGTCCCAGTCCGACCCGGAGTCCACGAAGAAATAAGGAATTATCTGGGTGATCGTGAAGACTGTGCCCGACTTCCCGAGTGACCAAGGTCGGCTTGGTAACGCGGGCACTCGGGAAATGGCTGAAGGGCCGATAGCCGAGTTCCAGTTATGGGCTGCTTTTTTGGGCAGCCTGGGGGCTGTCTGTGCTGCAAGGGAGGCTGCCAGCGGCCCAGTGGGTGCCTGAGTGGCCTTTCTAGAGGCAGATGGGCGGAGGTATCACTCCCTTTCTCTTGCTGGGCCGGCCCATTAAAGTATGCTGATTGAGCGGGGGGAGGGGGCCTGAGCAGAAGTGGTCTCACTTGCATTCATGTGTGGCTCAGCAGTGTGAACTAATCTGTGCATTTTTTTTTATCTAAGTGAAGTTAATAAAACATGGCCCCCACCCCCTTTCTTTTCATAAAACTTCGCTGAAGCAGTGTTTTGCGGAAAGGCAATACGCAAATGTGGGCCACTTTTTTTTGGTGTGCCTGGGCCGATTTTTGATTCCAATCCAACCCTGCCAGTGACCTCTCATTCTGGCACAGGTTCACACTGATAGCTTCCTGCTCTCAGCAGATTAACTGCATGCCTTGTAATTCCAATAGAACCCGTAACAGGAGTCACCATCCCCACCAGAATTAAGCCCCAATTCATTATGGGGGCATACATCTCACTGAAGTTTCTGAACTTATTTCGATTCCTTTTTACATTGTAAGAAATGCTGATGCTGCCTGAAGAACTTTTGCACCTGTGTGACTGACCCGTTTCCGCGATGGGCAGGACAGCGGCCATTCCGTGCGTGTGTGATGAAGAGGAAAATCAGGGGTGAGAAGCTGTGCTCCAGAGGTGCAAGGAAAGTCCTCTGTTTGCCATGCACAAGGCCGGCACTAGGCATGGGCAGTGTGGGCAGCTGCCCAGGGCCCCGCGCTCAGTTCAAAACATGGGGCCCCGCTTCTGTCTGAAAGGCTACACTTTCATTTTTTTGTTTGATCTGTTTATTAAAGATTTTTAGTTGCGAACATATAAAGAAGAAAGTACATCATCGTATAGAGCACCACACAGAGCTAGTAGAGAGAAAAAATCAGGCCTAAATCACAAGGTAGCTGTACATGAAAGGCTACACTTTCATAGTCCTTCAGGGCCCCCTCCCCAACCCGATCACATTGCCAATGTTAAGCAAAGTGTCTTGACCTTGCTGGTCAGGGCGTGGTGGCATTCCTGGGGCTGAAATGGTGGGGGGAGGGGAAAGATTAGGTAGGGGACGTGCGGCAGCAAAGCCAGCAATTATGTCGGCTCTCAGGGACAAGGAGGGGGCAGCACCTCTGTTAAAAACCTGTGGAGAAGTCTTGTCTGCCCTTTGTGTATTCGGTCTCCAGGCAACAGAAGGCCCTTTTGTTTCAGGACGAGCCGGACATTAACAGGTAAGGACAGGTTGATGAGGGGAGGAGGGAGCATCCAGCTCACACTGGCACAGTAGGGCAGTGTTTAGCAAAATGTCTCCCTACTGCTTCGAGGCACAGGGGAGGTGGTCCTCATCCCCTGGGCCTGGAAGCACTGGATCAGGCTGCAAGGTTAGGTGTGGGGCCCCTTTCACTGGGACTTGGGCCATTATCCAGTGCTGCAAAGTCCAGGGCAGGTGGGCCTCGCAACCCTCCATCAGGCTGCAAGGTCTAGATGTGGGCCCCTTTCGCAGGGCTTTGTAGTCATTATGAGGTGCTAGGAGGCCCATGGCAGGGGGGGCTGTCCTTGGCCTCGCAGCACTATAGTGTTGGATCACTACATTTTATTCCACAGAGGGACTAGCATGTTTGCTTCCCAGCCCAGGTCACCAGTGCTAAACTTAGAGGGCTGTCTAGTAAATGCAGCTAAGTGCAGAAAACCTATTAGTTAAGTTTCTTTTATTTTGCAAAGTCTTTGATTACTTTGCACTCAAGTTTTCTTTTGTTTTTGCTTGTGGGCGCTGTTCTTAAAAGATGAGGATTATTTTATTGCAAAGCTACATTGTTACTTTCTTATGTGTATTTTCTGAAATTATGTTTTAACACATAATCCTGCAGCACACCCCAATGCACACCACTCCAATCCGCACTACACCAATCCACCTCACACCAATCCGCCCCACTTTATTCAATCCACCCCAGACCAATCCAAACACCTCCACTCCACCACACTCCAATCCTCCCACCTCTGTCCAATCTGCTCACTCCAATTTAACCCACTCCAGTCCAAAACAATCTGCCCCACTCCAATCTGCCCCACTCCATCCAAAACAATCTGCCCCACTCCAATCCGCCCCACTCCAATCTGTCCCACTTCAATCTGCCCCACTCCATCCAAAACAATCTGCCCCACTCCAATCTGCCCCACTCCATCCAAAGCAATCTGCTCCACTCCAATCTGCCCCACTCCATCCAAATCAATCTGCTCCGCTCCATTCAGTCCCACTCCAATCTGTCCCACTCCAATCTGCCTCACCCCAGTCCACCCACTCCATCCTAATTCACCGCACTCCAATCCACCCCACTCCAATCCAATCCACCCCACACCAATCCAATCCACTCCAATCCACCTCACCTCAACCCAATCCAATCCACCCCTCCCCAATCCATCCAACTGCAATCCAATCGGCCCCACTCCAATCCCAAAAAATCTGCCCCACAAAAATTTGCCCCACCCCAATCCAAAACAATCTGCCCCACTCAATCCAAACAATTTGCCACACTCCAATCCAAAACAATCTGCCCCATTTCAACCCAAAGCAATCTGCCCCATCCAATCCCAAAAAACTGCGCCACTCCAATCTGCCCCACTTCATCCAAAACAATCTGCCCCACTCCAAACCGCCCCATTCCAATCTGCCTCACCCCATTCTGCCTCACCCCAGTCCACCCATTCCATCCTAATTCACTTCATTCCAATGCATCACAATCCACCCCACTCTAATCCAATCCAACCCACCCCAACCCAATCTACCTACTCCAATCCAATCCAATCCACCTCACCTCAACCCAATCCAATCCCTCCCCAATACATCCCACTGCAATCCAATCCACCCCACTCCAATCCCCAAAAATATTCCCCACAACAATTTGCCCCACTCAATCCAAAACAATTTACCCCACTCCAATCCAAAACAATCTGCCCCACTTCAACCCAAAGCAATCTGCCCCACTTCAACCCAAAGCAATCTGCCCCACTCCAGTCCAAAACAATGTGCCCCACTCCAGTCCAAAACAATGTGCCCCACTCCAATCAGGTCCACTCCAATCTGCCCCACTCCAATAAGCTCCAATCCAAAACAATCTGCCCCAGTCCAATCAGCTCCAATCCAAAACAATCTGCCCCACTCCAATCTGCACCACTCTAGTCTGCCCCACTCCAATCCAAAACAATTTGCTCCACTCCAAAACACCCCAATCTAATCCATCCCAATCCAATCCAATCCACTCCAAACCAATCTAATACACCCTTCTTTAATTCAGCCTACTCCAATCCACCTCAATCCAATCCACCTCACCCCATTTCAATCCATCCCACTCCAATCAAATTAATCCACCTCACTCCACCCCAATCTACTCCAATCCAATTCACCCACTACCTCAATCCACTCTAACCCACTCCACCCGATTCCACCCCATTCCACTCTACGGCACTCCACTCTACGACTCTGCACTCTACAACACTCTCTGCCACTGAACTCTGCTCCCCTCTACTCAACTGTATGACACTCTACTCCCCCTACTCCACTCAACAACACTCTACTCCAACAAATCCAGTATATGACTTTCTACTCCTACCACTGCCCTCAAGGCCACTCCATGCCACTAACTTTTAACCATGCTGAAGAGCAGCCACACTGGTGTACAACACGGCAAATACACATTGCCAAAGTCAATAGTTCTTATAGGCGAATCCTATTGACTTTGCCAATGCTTGTTAATGGTGATGTTATTCTGAGCCTTTGCCTAGAATATTTAGCATGTTAAGATGCACACAACTTATTGGGTATTAACGCAGTGGTGAAACGCACAATACCTATGTGGTGGTGTGTCAAACGTATTTTTAGCTGTCATTTGAATTATCACTTACATATAATAGTGTTTCATTCCACTTTTTCTAAGTAGTTACTATTATACTATGTAATGACGCTCATATAATGGACCCAGGAAGGACGATTGTGCCTAGCATAGATTCAAACTCCTAATCTGCAGTTATACAGCCAGGGTGCAACTCACAAAACTATTCTGCTATCAACCGTGAACAAACTGAGGCCTTTGCTTGCCTCCTCCCCAGGCGTTGTTTATTTAAAGATTTGCTATCCAATCCGAGGCCCCAATTATTAGTGACCACACATAAAGGCTATAGGCCTTGCATGTATTTAGCCTTGTTTGTTGCATGTAACAAGCACAAACCCACTTTACGGAGAGATCAGAAGTAAGATGGATATCGTGCAAGGGCTTCCTATTGGCCTCGCATGTAAAGGTGCAGCCATACGGATGAAACAATGCTCACTAACTCAATCCTTAAACCTCATCTCCAGACTTTCGTTTTGGTACATTGGCAAGATGGCAGCCGTTTGGAGCTTTCCTTTTCAAGGGTTTATCCCTGATAAACGTGATTTGTAGTGTTGTGAAAAGCAGACGTTACTGTTACCCAGTTTAAGGATACGTTAATCGTAGGCTGGACAACCTGTTAAGTGAGCAATTAAATAGGTACACTTATGAAATGCTACATGAAAGATGCCACTCTTATGTCAGCTAGCCTGCTCGAGGTTGCGCACTGATCACAACAGAAGTCACGTTACCCCACCCAGCAACCTTATAGGTTAATATTCAATGCTGTGTGACCCACAGCAGCAATTTGGAAGCATTTCTAATTCATTTTATTGGGATTTTAACTTTTCAAATTTGTTACTTCGGTGTCTAATTAAAATATTGTATGGTATTGTAGCATTTGTATAGCGCTTACTACCCATATGTGAGGCGCTGAAGCACTTACCAACATAGATAGCAAGCTACAACATGTAGGGTGTGTGGTTGGAAGCGTTTTGTGTATTGAGCTTATATGTAATGTGTTTTTATGTGATGCGTGATGACCAACGAGGTACGGTTTACGTTATGTGACACGGCACTGCGGGGTGAGATGGGTGAGGGTATGAGAGGGAGACTCACAAATTGAAAATATAATAAGGAATTCCCAGCTTAGCCACAGCGATAGCGGAATGCTGTGTGCCTGTACCCCAAAAAGGGTGGTAATCACAGAAGGCCCAGTAATCCATATGGCGACATGTGCCAGGCAACAATGGCTTTCAATGAGTAAAAAGATGCCAAAATTGCTAGAATGGTAATTGGCGACATAAATTGCAGCCATGCACTATTTATTTATTTATTTAGAGGCAGAGATACTTCCTAATGCTCAAAAAATACACCTGATGAAGAAGGAAGGAAGTCGAAGAGAAATCAAGGCTGGTAACCTCGGCAGAAACACAAACTTTAAAACATCCAAATTCCACCTACTTCTACTGGCACGAAGGAAGCCAAAATTTAGAGCAGGAGTTCACACAACAAGCCTCTCTCAAACTGCAGAAGGATATCAAAAGCAGACAATTACCAGTCGGACTGGCCTTATTCGGACTGTGGTTCAGACCCCAGCCACACTGGCACCCTGCAAATGGAAGGGTCAATGCCAAAGCGCTTGGTAGGTTTCTGCCCTGATAGCAGAGGAGCAAATTGGGCTGCCTTGTGTTGCCTTGCTGGCATCACCCATCCATGCAAGCCCAATATTTTACTTAGATCCCAGGGACCCTTGTTCGTTCTAGCTAACACGAGGAAACATCCTCATTACCTTCAAGAATTTTCTCCCAGAAATGTTTCCCTTCATTATTAGTACTGAATGACATATCAGGATAAAAAAGACACAATGTGAAGAAATGGGACGTACCCAGCTTCTATTTTCTTGTCTATGAGAGCATCATGGCACAGACTTGTAGTTCTCAATTTTTTCAATCTTGGCACTGCTCTCCTCTGATCCAACAAGAGCATGCAGTTCCTTTTAAAGATGGTGGAATAAGTGTGTGTGGATACAGTTTATCGGGGGGGGGGGAATATGCTCCAATAGGAGCAAGTGCCCTCACACACCCATATGGGTGTCATGCTTCATTATCAGGCAAGCTCCTTGTCGGGCCGGCACTGCAATGCCCAACGGGCACTCACAAAGAGGCACTTTACCGGAAATCTTTTTAAAGAAGTGTTGGACCATTATTTATAGTAAGGAGCTTATATGCTGGACTTAACGACTCCTGGTCCCCCCCATTTGATATAACTTCTCTTCTCTAACCTGAGAGCCTTGTGAAAAACCATTTTTGTGTGTCTCCACAAGTTAACTTTACTTCTGATCTCCAGTGTTTTGAGGAATATCCTGATCGGCTCAGGGGATCGCCACCTCCTAATCATTGAAGGAGAAGGTAAGTATAACACTAATTCTGTTGCCTTGTATTATTTCCCTGTTTGTTATGAGTGAGCTTTCTGATAACCTGTTATATGTATATGTTTGTAATAGGATGTAGGCGAAACAGGGCAGATTCTACCAATAACTTCCAGATGTGTACAGGACATGATATGAAGATGGCAATTTCTTTGTTTTCATATTCCTAGCCCTACCCTCATTTTTCTCAAGTTGGACGACCACATAAAGTTGGAAATATATACAACAATAGGACTATCTTTTTGGGGCGATTAAGGGATTTTCATCCGAATCCTGCCATTCTGCCACAACCACTTTCTACAGTTCTGACACCAGATGAAAAACCTTAGTATGAAAACCCCTTACTTCTGCAGCATACCTTCACTTTAAACACACAGATACTAAACTTTACGTAATGAATCAATACCAGGGAGCCACCCAACGAGAATAATCTAGAACTTTGTAGTTACTCCATTTATGTTTCACTGAAATTCCATATTTATGTACTTATCAATTTACTTATCTCCTTATTATCAGATTGCAATGTTTCCTTTTATATGCTTTTTATAAGAAATATATATTTCCTCACTTGGCTTCCATCCCCTGTGAGGAGAATATATTCATTCTGTATCCTAAATCCAAAAGCTTTTTTTCTACAGAACTCTGCTGGCCTTTTTTTGTTCTGGTCTGTGATTTATGAAGCTCTCAAATAAGAATGCAAAAGGTATATGTATCTGAACTCAACTTCATCTCACTATACCCTGTTGCATAATTTTTACCAGTGATGCCATTCAATTTATTTTCTGCAATGCTCTCAAATTATTACTATGCACTAATTTGGCAACAATCAGTTAACTTGGAGTAAGAATTGCCATCTTTGTGAGAACTGCGTCTAGCTTTTCCATCCAATGTGACCAATGTAATCCACTTAATACAGTTTTAAAATAGATGGATGTATTTCATTTGGATAATCTTTTAATCCATGTTACTGATATCAACACTAGGGGGCATATGTACAAGCCCCTATCGCCTCCACAACGTCCCTTTCAGAGACGGCCTCACCTTATTTACAAGGCAGTGTTAAGCCACTTAATGTGGCTTAACGCTGCTGTGTAAATAGGGCACCCTTTTACGCTGTGTTTAGCATGAAAAGGGGGGGCAATGGGTGTTGCGGTGGGCGTTCCACCGCAAAACCCATTGATTTTGACGCTGCCCCCTATTTACAAGGGCGGCGTAAATAGGAGGCAGCACCAAAATTAAGACCAGGGAAAACCTGGTCTTAAACAGGCGAAACGAGGAGACATGCTTTATTTCTTCTCGTTTTTGCTGTTTCCATGTGTGCTGCCTTGTGCAGCACAGATAGAAACAGCAAATTGCCTATGATTGTTTATGTGCAGGAAGGTCCCCCTTCCTGTAACATAAATAATCATTTAAAAAAAATGCTGTTTTGCAATCTTAATGTGTGCTGCATTAAGCAGCACACACAGAAGTTACAAAACGGCATTTTAAGATTCCCGTCAACACAGGCACCCTTGCACTATGGTGCAAGGGTGCCTGCGTTGGCGCTAGGCAGCTTAATTTAGCGCCAGCACAGGGGGAAATGCAGGACTGCACCATATTCTTGTAAATATGGTGCAGCCCTGTGTTTTCAGAATGGAGAAGCGTGGCGTTAGCAATGTTTGCTTAACCACACGCTTCTCCGTTCTGTTGTACATATGCCCCTAGGTCTCTTCAGCAATGACAAAGATGATCAATAGTCCTGTGATGTTGGTTTTCTATGATGTCACTTCTTGTGATGTCACATTCAAATTAGAGGGGCCTCACATCTACCCTTTCGCCCAAGGCCCCACAAGTCCTAGGACCGGCCCTGGCCTTGCAGATTCAGAGAGACATTTTCCAATTCTCCTCTCTGGGACACGTGGTGTGCAGGATGCGGGCATGCAGCTGAGGTGAGGGCTGAGTAAGGATGTATTCAATTCGAATACATTAGGCCACGCCCTCAGTAACATAGGCCACATGGGGTTCTCACTTCTAAGGCCGCGCCACAATTACAGCTCCCCGCCTTTTCCCATCCCACGTAAAGCACTTCAAGGCACCATTATTGCTGCTTGTAATAAAACATATTAGTTCGGAAATGTTCACCTAGGATAATGTGAATGTAATTTGTTCTGCCTCGCAGACCTGGGAACAAGGATGTTTAATTTTTTTTACAAGGTCTTTTTATCTGGTCGTAAACTTTATTTAGAAAAGAAATAAAAGGATGCAATAAAAAACCTATCGGCACTCTGCCAAATAAAAGCAAATCACAATAACATTGCGCAAAAAAGACCCAGTTTGCGACGGTGAGCTTGGCACCAACAGAAAGAAAGATCATATTTATTCAAATGATGTAGCTTTTAACTTTTTTCTAAAATGGGGGAGGGTAATATAAAGAGTAATCGACCCACCCCTAATGCAGTAAACAAACGCTACCTTTCTCATTGAATTATGACTCTTCCCCCGCCACCACCCTCCCCTCCACCTTCCCTTTACTCATCCCAAACCCCTCCTACTGCTATGAACTCCATTAAATTAACAATAAAACTTTCTCAACCCCCACCTCTTCTATTCCTCCACTATTCCTTTTCAATCCAAATAACAGACTATAATGTCCACCGCTCAAATTAATTTCATATTTCCCTATACTAATTCCGCACTAATCCTGCTTGGGTTCCGGAGTAGCGTGCTACCCACCGAAAAGCGCTTCAACACCTCATCAAGGGTAGCAAGCGCTATATAAATGCAAACCCATCCCTCTACTAGCCTTTTTCAATCCAAATAACAGACTAACATGTCCACAGCTCAAATCAAATTAACTTCATATTTCCCTATACTAATTCACCACAAATCCTTTTTGGGTTTTGGGTTCCGGAGTAGTATGCTAAGCGCCGAAAAGTGCTTCAACACCTCATCAGGTGTAGCAAGCGCTATATAAAGGCAAACCGTTCCCTCTTCCATCCCTCCACTATCCTTTTCAATCCAAACATGTCCACCACTCAAATAATTTTTTATATTTCCCTAGACTAATTCCCCACTAATCCTGTTTGGGTTCCGGAGTAGCGTGCTACCCACCAAAAAGTGCTTCAACACCTCATCAAGGGTAGCAAGCGCTATATAAATGCAAACCCTTCTCTCTTCTATCCCTCCAGTATCCTTTTCAATTCAAATACTTTTTTTAATTTTATTTACAGAGTTTTATATAGCGCGAACTTGACCCGAATCGGGTATCAGAGCGCTTTACATAGCACCAGTTGCATTACATGAGGACACATTCATTTTTGTTAGGCACGGTACCACTCAAATTAATTTGATATCTCACTATCCTAACTCACCACTAATCCTTTTTTGGGTTCCGGTGTAGCGTGCTACTCGCCGAAAAAGTGCTTCGACGCCTCGTCAAGGGTAGTAAGCGCTATATAAATGCACTTTCAATGACAATTACAATCAATTCAAAAGTTGGAAGTTACAGATAGTTGTAGTCGCTGCCATTTGACGCCAGGTGGCGAGAGAGACCGAAAGATAAAAGGAGATGGCCCTAAACTACGAGATTGTAAATTGTGCCTATTGAGGTCAATTTAAAAAGGCGCAGGAAAAGTGATAGAAATGTTTCATGCACTTTTTAGAGAGTTGCTAAATTGTCGGCTAAGATTCGACCTGTATTTTTTCATGAAAGGCGTCTCTTATTCTGTAGAAGCGTCAGAAATCACAGCAGGCCGTAAATAACCCCATAAAACCTGTTTCCATCGAGTAACATAGAAATTGTTAATTAATGGCAAAAGCACCGGCAGCTCCATGCATGCTTGGGGAGTTTATGCGCTCTTTTTTGCGTTCTGGGACTTAAATTCCTGTTTATCCCATTATAAAATAAGGACTGCAAATCCCAGAAGGCTAGGCGAGAGTATGGATTGGCTGCTCGTGGACGGCCATTGTACATTGGACACATCTAAAGTTGACCTGTCGGCCAGACGGGTACAGGACGCAACTGACCTGACAACTTGTCCCAGAAACCATTTCCCCAACCACACGCCGCTGCCATGAGGAATGACTTCATAACCCTTTGGCCTGCAGACGCCATCACAGGAAATCCCTTTTCAGAGCAGTTAAGTGACTTCCGAAGAAGTGTTGGTAAACTCTTCTGCTGATGGAGACCCACACCTTCAATCTGCAGGTCCCCCAAAATCAGCAGCAGATGTTCGTGTGAAATACACAGGCTGTGTTTTTTTCCCAGTAGCCCTCCTCTTAAATCCAAAGGGTGGGCAAATGTGTCACCATTCGAGTCACAAGCAATCTGAGAGGCCCTTGCAGTGACAGGGGCACTGCAGTGAGGGTGGAGATGGTAAACTAAACAACCCCATTAAAATACTCCCCCAAGTTTACTCTCGCTCTTTAGAGTTTTTACAGGACCAGAAGAGCAAAATAAACAAGTTCAGTTTTGAGTCCTTATCCCAGAAATCAGGCCATTTCATGGCGTTCGAATGACTGCAAATTTAGCGACTACTGCTGAACATTTTAAAGTGAAGGCGCGCACGAAGCACACAACATAAACAACAAGCATTGGCATAGCCAATAGGTCTCGCCTTTGGGACCTTATAAGTGTTTAGCCAGAGATATTGACTTTGCCTATGTCTTTAAGCTGTGCTGTACAGAAGTCTGCAGCACGCTGAAAAGTTATAATAAAGAAGTGTCAGAAGCATTTTTGTTACCTTATATATGACCAAAAAAGCATTATGTACAACTGAACGACCATATTAAAAAAGTATTAACAATAAATAATGTCTTGAGTTTTTTTGTCCTTTCAATGCTAGCAACTTCTATCTGCCTGTCCCAATGGTTGCTTGTTATGGTTTTGTTTGTTATGGGGGCATAAATAACAGGAGGATGAAGGTTGGGAAATAATACCTGTATAACAGTCAGTGAGAGAGTCAGTCAGTTAGTCAGTCAGTCAGTGAGAGAGTTAGTTAGTTAGTTAGTTAGTCACTGAGAGAGAGAGTGAGAGAGTCAGTCAGTCAGAGAGTCAGTGAGAGAGTCAGTTAGTCAGTCAGTCAGTGAGAGAGTGAGAGAGTCAGTCAGTCAGAGAGAGAGAGAGAGTGAGAGAGTCAGTTAGTCAGTGAGAGAGAGAGTGAGAGGGTCAGTCAGTGAGTGAGAGAGTCAGTCAGTCAGTGAGAGAGAGTGAGAGAGTCAGTCAGTCAGTCAGTGAGAGAGAGTGAGAGAGTCAGTCAGTGAGAGAGAGTGAGAGAGAGAGTCAGTCAGTAAGAGAGAGTGTCAGTCAGTGAGAGAGAGAGTCAGAGAGTCAGTCAGAGAGAGAGAGAGAGTCAGTCAGTGAGAGAGAGAGTCAGAGAGTCAGTCAGTGAGAGAGAGAGTCAGACAGTGAGAGAGTCAGTCAGTGAGAGAGAGCGTGAGAGAGTCAGTCAGTCAGTGTGAGAGTCAGTCAGTCAGTCAGTGAGAGAGAGAGTGAGTGAGAGAGTCAGTCAGTTAGTCAGTCAGTGAGTGAGAGAGTCAGTCAGTCAGTGAGTCAGTCAGTGAGAGAGTCAGTCAGTCAGTGAGTCAGTCAGTCAGTAAGTCAGTGAGTCAGTCAGTCAGTGAGAGAGAGATTGAGAGAGTCAGTCAGTCAGTGAGAGAGAGTGAGAGTCAGTCAGTCAGAGAGTCAGTGAGAGTCAGTCAGTCAGTCAGTGAGAGAGTGAGAGAGTCAGTCAGTCAGTGAGAGAGAGATTGAGAGAGTCAGTCAGTCAGTCAGTGAGAGAGTGAGAGAGTCAGTCAGTCAGTCAGTGAGAGAGAGAGTGAGAGAGTCAGTCAGTCAGTCAGTGAGTTAGTCAGTGAGAGAGTCAGTCAGTGCGTCAGTCAGTCAGTGAGAGAGTCAGTCAGTCAGAGAGAGAGAGAGTGAGTCAGTCAGTCAGTCAGTGAGAGAGAGAGTGAGAGAGAGAGTCAGTCAGTGAGTCAGTCAGTCAGTCAGTGAGAGAGTCAGTCAGTCAGTGAGACAAAGTGAGAGTCAGTCAGTGAGAGAGAGTCAGTCAGTGAGAGAGTGAGAGAGTCAGTCAGTGAGAGAGAGAGTTAGTCAGTGAGAGAGAGAGAGAGAGAGAGAGAGAGAGTCAGAGAGTCAGTCAGTGAGAGAGAGAGTCAGTCAGTGAGAGAGAGAGAGTCAGTCAGTGAGTCAGAGAGTCAGTCAGTCAGTCAGTGAGAGAGAGTGAGAGAGTCAGTGAGTCAGTCAGTCAGTGAGTGAGAGAGAGAGTCAGTCAGTGAGTCAGTCAGTCAGTGAGAGAGTCAGTCAGTCAGTGAGAGAGTCAGTCAATGAGAGAGAGAGTGAGAGTCAGTCAGTCAGTGAGAGAGTCAGTCAGTCAGTCAGTGAGAGAGTCAGTCAGTCAGTGAGAGAGTCAGTCAGTCAGTGAGAGAGAGTGAGAGAGTCAGTGAGTGAGAGAGAGAAAGTCAGTCAGTGAGAGAGAGTGAGAGAGTCAGTCAGTGAGAGAGAGAGAGAGCCAGTCAGTGAGAGAGAGTCAGAGAGTCAGTCAGTGAGAGAGAGAGTCAGAGAGTCAGTCAGTGAGAGAGAGTGAGAGTCAGTCAGTGAGAGAGAGTCAGACAGTGAGAGAGAGAGTGAGTGAGAGAGTCAGTCAGTCAGTGAGAGAGTCAGTCAGTCAGTGAGAGAGAGAGTGAGAGAGTCAGTCAGTTAGTCAGTCAGTCAGTGAGAGAGTGAGAGTCAGTCAGTCAGTTAGTCAGTCAGTCAGTGAGAGAGTCAGTCAGTGAGAGAGAGAGTGAGAGAGTCAGTCAGTCAGAGAGTCAGTGAGAGTCAGTCAGTGAGAGAGTGAGAGAGTCAGTCAGTCAGTGAGAGAGAGAGAGATTGAGAGAGTCAGTCAGTCAGTGAGAGTCAGTCAGTCAGTGAGTCAGTCAGTGAGAGTGAGAGAGTCAGTCAGTCAGTGAGGGAGAAATTGAGAGAGTCAGTCAGTCAGTTAATCAGTGAGAGAGAGAGTGAGTGAGAGAGAGAGTCAGTCAGTCAGTCAGTGAGAGAGAGAGTGAGAGAGTCAGTAAGTCAGTCAGTGAGAGAGAGAGAGAGAGAGAGAGTGAGAGAGTCAGTCAGTCATTTAATCAGTCAGTCAGTGAGAGAGAGAGTGAGAGAGTCAGTCAGTGAGAGAGTCAGTCAGTCAGTCAGAGAGAGTCAGTCAGTCAGAGAGTCAGTCAGAGAGTCAGTCAGAGAGTCAGTCAGAGAGTCAGTCAGTCAGTCAGTGAGAGAGTCAGTCAGTCAGTGAGAGAGAGATTGAGAGAGTGAGTCAGTCAGTCAGTGAGAGAGAGAGAGTGAGAGAGTCAGTCAGTCAGTGAGTCAGTCAGTTAGTGAGAGAGTCAGTCAGTCGGTTAGTCAGTCAGTGAGACAGAGTGAGAGAGTCAGTCAGTGAGAAAGAGTCAGTCAGTGAGAGAGAGTGAGAGAGTCAGTAAGTGAGAGAGAGAGTCAGTCAGTGAGAGAGATTCAGAGAGTCAGTCAGTGAGAGAGAGAGAGAGTCAGACAGTCAGTCAGTGAGAGAGTCAGTGAGTCAGTCAGTGAGAGAGACTGAGCGAGTCAGTCAGTCAGTGAGAGAGAGAGTGAGAGAGTCAGTCAGTCAGTGAGTCAGTCACTCAGTGAGAGAGTCAGTGAGTCAGTCAGTCAGTGAGTCAGTCAGTCAGTGAGAGTCAGTCAGTGAGAGAGTCAGTCAATGAGAGAGAGAGAGAGAGTCAGTCAGTCAGTGAGAGAGTCAGTCAGTCAGTCAGTCAGTCAGTGAGAGAGTCAGTCAGTCAGTGAGAGAGTCAGTCAGTCAGTCAGTGAGAGAGTCAGTCAGTCAGTCAGTCAGGGAGTCAGTGAGAGTCAGTCAGTCAGTGAGAGAGAGATTGAGAGAGTCAGTCAGTCAGTGAGAGAGTCAGTCAGTCAGTCAGTGAGAGAGTGAGAGAGTCAGTCAGTCAGTGAGAGAGTCAGTCAGTCAGTCAGTCATTGAGAGAGTCAGTCAATCAGTCCGTGAGAGTGAGAGAGTCAGTCAGTGAGAGAGAGATTGAGAGAGTCAGTCAGTCAGTGAGAGAGTCAGTCAGTCAGTCAGTGAGAGAGTGAGAGAGTCAGTCAGTCAGTGAGAGAGTCAGTCAGTCAGTCAGTGAGAGAGAGATTGAGAGAGTCAGTCAGTCAGTGAGAGAGAGAGTGTGAGAGTCAGTCAGTCAGTCAGTGAGAGAGAGAGTGAGAGAGTGAGTCAGTCATTTAGTCAGTCAGTTAGTCAGTGAGAGAGAGAGAGTGAGAGAGTCAGTCAGTCAGTCAGTGAGAGAGTCAGTCAGTCAGTCAGTGAGTCATTTAGTCAGTGAGAGTCAGTCAGTGAGAGAGTCAGTCAGTCAGTCAGTCAGAGAGAGTGAGAGAGTCAGTCAGTCAGAGAGTCAGTCAGTGAGTCAGTCAGTGAGAGAGTGAGAGAGTCAGCCAGTCAGAAAGAGAGAGAGTGAGGGAGTCAGTCAGTCAGTCAGAGAGTCAGTCAGAGAGTCAGTCAGTGAGAGAGTCAGTCAGTGAGAGAGTCAGTCACTCAGTTAGTCAGTCAGTGAGACAGAGTGAGAGAGTCAGTCAGTGAGAGAGTGAGAGAGAGAGTCAGTCAGTGAGAGAGAGAGAGAGTCAGAGAGTCAGTCAGTGAGAGAGAGAGAGTCAGAGAGTCAGTCAGTGAGAGAGAGAGAGAGAGTCAGACAGTCAGTGAGAGAGTCAGTCAGTGAGAGAGAGAGTGAGAGAGTCAGTCAGTCAGTCAGTGAGAGAGTCAGTCAGTCAATGAGAGAGAGAGAGAGTGAGAGAGTCAGTCAGTCAGTCAGAGAGTCAGTGAGAGTCAGTCAGTCAGTCAGTGAGAGTCAGTCAGTCAGTCAGTCAGTGAGAGAGAGATTGAGAGAGTCAGTCAGTGAGAGAGAGAGTGAGAGAGTCAGTCAGTGAGAGAGAGTGAGAGAGTCAGTCAGTCAGTCAGTGAGAGAGTCAGTCAGTCAGTCAGTGAGAGAGTCAGTCAGTCAGTCAGAGAGTCAGTGAGAGTCAGTCAGTCAGTCAGTGAGAGAGTGAGTCAGTCAGTGAGAGAGAGATTGAGAGAGTCAGTCAGTCAGTCAGTGGGAGAGTCAGTCAGTGAGAGAGTCAGTCATTCAGTGAGAGAGAGAGTAAGAGAGTCAGTCAGTCATTTAGTCAGTCAGTCAGTGAGAGAGAGAGTGAGAGAGTCAGTCAGTCAGTCAGTGAGAGAGAGAGTAAGAGAGTCAGTCAGTCAGTCAGTGGGAGAGTCAGTCAGTCAGTGAGAGAGTCAGTCAATGAGAGAGAGAGTGAGAGTCAGTCAGTCAGTGAGAGAGTCAGTCAGTCAGTCAGTGAGAGAGTCAGTCAGTCAGTGAGAGAGTCAGTCAGTCAGTCAGTGAGAGAGAGTGAGAGAGTCAGTGAGTGAGAGAGAGAAAGTCAGTCAGTGAGAGAGAGTGAGAGAGTCAGTCAGTGAGAGAGAGAGAGAGCCAGTCAGTGAGAGAGAGTCAGTCAGTGAGAGAGAGAGTCAGAGAGTCAGTCAGTGAGAGAGAGTGAGAGTCAGTCAGTGAGAGAGAGTCAGACAGTGAGAGAGAGAGTGAGTGAGAGAGTCAGTCAGTCAGTGAGAGAGTCAGTCAGTCAGTGAGAGAGAGAGTGAGAGAGTCAGTCAGTTGGTCAGTCAGTCAGTGAGAGAGTGAGAGTCAGTCAGTCAGTTAGTCAGTCAGTCAGTGAGAGAGTCAGTCAGTGAGAGAGAGAGTGAGAGAGTCAGTCAGTCAGAGAGTCAGTGAGAGTCAGTCAGTGAGAGAGTGAGAGAGTCAGTCAGTCAGTGAGAGAGAGAGAGATTGAGAGAGTCAGTCAGTCAGTGAGAGTCAGTCAGTCAGTGAGTCAGTCAGTGAGAGTGAGAGAGTCAGTCAGTCAGTGAGGGAGAAATTGAGAGAGTCAGTCAGTCAGTTAATCAGTGAGAGAGAGAGTGAGTGAGAGAGAGAGTCAGTCAGTCAGTCAGTGAGAGAGAGAGTGAGAGAGTCAGTAAGTCAGTCAGTGAGAGAGAGAGAGAGAGAGAGTGAGAGAGTCAGTCAGTCATTTAATCAGTCAGTCAGTGAGAGAGAGAGAGAGTCAGTCAGTGAGAGAGTCAGTCAGTCAGAGAGAGTCAGTCAGTCAGAGAGTCAGTCAGAGAGTCAGTCAGAGAGTCAGTCAGAGAGTCAGTCAGTCAGTCAGTGAGAGAGTCAGTCAGTCAGTGAGAGAGAGATTGAGAGAGTGAGTCAGTCAGTCAGTCAGTGAGAGAGAGAGAGTGAGAGAGTCAGTCAGTCAGTGAGTCAGTCAGTTAGTGAGAGAGTCAGTCAGTCGGTTAGTCAGTCAGTGAGACAGAGTGAGAGAGTCAGTCAGTGAGAAAGAGTCAGTCAGTGAGAGAGAGTGAGAGAGTCAGTAAGTGAGAGAGAGAGTCAGTCAGTGAGAGAGATTCAGAGAGTCAGTCAGTGAGAGAGAGAGAGAGAGTCAGACAGTCAGTCAGTGAGAGAGTCAGTGAGTCAGTCAGTGAGAGAGACTGAGCGAGTCAGTCAGTCAGTGAGAGAGAGAGTGAGAGAGTCAGTCAGTCAGTGAGTCAGTCACTCAGTGAGAGAGTCAGTGAGTCAGTCAGTCAGTGAGTCAGTCAGTCAGTGAGAGTCAGTCAGTGAGAGAGTCAGTCAATGAGAGAGAGAGAGAGAGTCAGTCAGTCAGTGAGAGAGTCAGTCAGTCAGTGAGTCAGTCAGTCAGTGAGAGAGTCAGTCAGTCAGTGAGAGAGTCAGTCAGTCAGTCAGTGAGAGAGTCAGTCAGTCAGTCAGTCAGGGAGTCAGTGAGAGTCAGTCAGTCAGTGAGAGAGAGATTGAGAGAGTCAGTCAGTCAGTGAGAGAGTCAGTCAGTCAGTGAGAGAGTGAGAGAGTCAGTCAGTCAGTGAGAGAGTCAGTCAGTCAGTCAGTCATTGAGAGAGTCAGTCAATCAGTCCGTGAGAGTGAGAGAGTCAGTCAGTGAGAGAGAGATTGAGAGAGTCAGTCAGTCAGTGAGAGAGAGAGTGAGTGAGAGAGTCAGTCAGTCAGTGAGAGAGTCAGTCAGTCAGTGAGAGTGAGAGAGTCAGTCAGTGAGAGAGAGATTGAGAGAGTCAGTCAGTCAGTGAGAGAGAGAGTGAGAGAGTCAGTAAGTCAGTCAGTCAGTGAGAGAGAGAGTGAGAGAGTCAGTCAGTCATTTAGTCAGTCAGTTAGTCAGTGAGAGAGAGAGAGTGAGAGAGTCAGTCAGTCAGTCAGTGAGAGAGTCAGTCAGTCAGTCAGTGAGTCATTTAGTCAGTGAGAGTCAGTCAGTGAGAGAGTCAGTCAGTCAGTCAGTCAGAGAGAGTGAGAGAGTCAGTCAGTCAGAGAGTCAGTCAGTGAGTCAGTCAGTGAGAGAGTGAGAGAGTCAGTCAGTCAGAAAGAGAGAGAGTGAGGGAGTCAGTCAGTCAGTCAGAGAGTCAGTCAGAGAGTCAGTCAGTGAGAGAGTCAGTCAGTGAGAGAGTCAGTCACTCAGTTAGTCAGTCAGTGAGACAGAGTGAGAGAGTCAGTCAGTGAGAGAGAGTGAGAGAGAGAGTCAGTCAGTGAGAGAGAGAGAGAGTCAGAGAGTCAGTCAGTGAGAGAGAGAGAGTCAGAGAGTCAGTCAGTGAGAGAGAGAGAGAGAGAGAGTCAGACAGTCAGTGAGAGAGTCAGTCAGTGAGAGAGAGAGTGAGAGAGTCAGTCAGTCAGTCAGTGAGAGAGTCAGTCAGTCAATGAGAGAGAGAGAGTGAGAGAGTCAGTCAGTCAGTCAGAGAGTCAGTGAGAGTCAGTCAGTCAGTCAGTGAGAGTCAGTCAGTCAGTCAGTCAGTGAGAGAGAGATTGAGAGAGTCAGTCAGTGAGAGAGAGAGTGAGAGAGTCAGTCAGTGAGAGAGAGTGAGAGAGTCAGTCAGTCAGTCAGTGAGAGAGTCAGTCAGTCAGTCAGTGAGAGAGTCAGTCAGTCAGTCAGAGAGTCAGTGAGAGTCAGTCAGTGAGAGAGTGAGTCAGTCAGTGAGAGAGAGATTGAGAGAGTCAGTCAGTCAGTCAGTGGGAGAGTCAGTCAGTCAGTGAGAGAGTCAGTCATTCAGTGAGAGAGAGAGTAAGAGAGTCAGTCAGTCATTTAGTCAGTCAGTCAGTGAGAGAGAGAGTGAGAGAGTCAGTCAGTCAGTCAGTGAGAGAGAGAGTAAGAGAGTCAGTCAGTCAGTCAGTGGGAGAGTCAGTCAGTCAGTCATTTAGTCAGTCAGTCAGTGAGAGAGAGAGTGAGAGAGTCAGTCAGTCAGTCAGTGGGAGAGTCAGTCAGTCAGTGAGAGAGTCAGTCAGTCAGTGAGAGAGAGAGTGAGAGAGTCAGTCAGTCAGTCAGTGAGAGAGTCAGTCAGGCAGTCAGTCAGAGAGAGAGAGTGAGAGAGTCAGTCAGAGAGTCAGTAAGAGAGTCAGCCAGTCAGTCAGTGAGAGAGAGTCAGTCAGTCAGTGAGAGAGAGTTTGAGAGAGTGAGTCAGTCAGTGAGTCAGTCAGTGAGAGAGTCAGTCAGTCAGTTAGTCAGTCAGTGAGACAGAGTGAGAGAGTCAGTCAGTGAGAAAGAGAGTCAGTCAGTGAGAGAGAGTGAGAGAGTCAGTCAGTGAGAGAGAGAGAGTTAGTCAGTGAGAGAGAGAGTCAGATTGTCAGTCAGTGAGAGAGAGAGAGTCAGAGAGTCAGCCAGTGAGAGAGAGAGAGTCAGACAGTCAGTCAGTCAGTGAGAGAGTCAGTCAGTCAGTGAGAGAGAGAGTGAGAGAGTCAGTCAGTCAGTGAGAGAGAGAGTGAGAGAGTCAGTCAGTCAGTCAGTCAGTCAGTGAGAGTCAGTCAGTCAGTCAGCTAGACCCCTGACCCTCGGTCAGAGATCAGCTCTCCCCCCGCAGCTCCGCCTGACTGCGCTCGGCTTTGGTCCATCCAAGGCAGGGTTCGAGTCTTCTCCCTGCTGGGTCCCGCTCTTTTGGATCTTGGCTTGATTTTTCTCGCCTGTTCCCCAGCTGCCCATAACGCTGTTCCTGCGTTATTTTCCCGCCGCATCCCGCCCCGCTCCCGCCTCCCAGACGCTAGCCCCTCCCCTACTTATATGGCGACCGCTGCGGGGAGCGCGAGCTAGACCCCTGACCCTCGGTCAGAGATCAGCTCTCCCCCCGCAGCTCCGCCTGACTGCGCTCGGCTTTGGTCCATCCAAGGCAGGGTTCGAGTCTTCTCCCTGCTGGGTCCCGCTTTTTTTGATCTTGGCTTGATTTTTATCGCCTGTTCCCCCGCTGCCCATAACGCTGTTCCTGCGTTATTTTTCTGCCGCATCCCGCCCCGCTCCCGCCTCCCAGACGCTAGCCCCTCCCCCCTCCCCTACTTATATGGCGACCGATGTGCGGTCGCGCAGCGGACGCGCGCAGCGGGCACGCCTAAGGCAAGCCTGTCTGCGCCCGTCCGCTCCTGGACCGCGCCCAGCGCCAGACCCCCTGGCCCCCGCGAGCACCACGACGCCAGACGCCGCTACGACGCCAACCTCCTCCACGCACTCAACGCCGGCCGATCTACCGCCTGCTTCCAGGCCACCCCGAAGCACACCCACGGACCATTCACCTGCCGAAACTGCAGCTTCACCAGCCAGCGTACACCAGCACGTCCTGCCCCCCCACCAAGGCAGGCAACAGCCATCTCAGATGCATACTGTCCAACACCCGCTCCGTCCACAGGCACGCCATCGAACTCTGGGACCTGTTCGACTCATCCTCCCCGGACGTCGCTTTTCTGACGGAGACCTGGATGAACACCTCATCGGCACCCGACGTTGCCATGGCCATCCCGGATGGCTACAAGATCACCCACAGGGACTGCACCAACAGACCGGGAGGAGGAATCGCCATCGTCCACAGAAATACCATCAGAATCTCAATCAACACCGAAGACACCGTCAGAACCGCCGAACACCTGCACTTCCAGATCCACATCGATCCCAACACCACCCTCAGAGGAACCCTCATGTACAGACTCCCCGGACCCCGGGCACAGTTCATCGACTCCATCACAGACGCCGTCAGCTCGCACGCCCTGGCCTCCACAGACTACATCCTCCTCGGAGACCTGAACTTCCACCTCGAGAACACCAACGACAGCAACTCCACCACATTACTGGACAACCTCGGCCTCAAACAACTCGTCACAACACCCACCCACTCCGCCGGACACACGCTCGTCCCCATTTTCTCTGCCAGCCACACCACCGAACTCCACTGGACCGACCACCACTGCATCCACTTCTCCTTCATGAAAACCACCGCACACAACCACCAGCAAAGAATCCCCCACCGCAGCTGGAACAAGGTCACCGAAGACCAGCTAATCACCACCCTCGCCCAAAACCCACCAACCGACCACACCGACACCGACACAGCTGCCCGCAACCTCAGGCAATGGATCAACGACTGCGCCAACACTCTCGCCCCGATCAAGAAACCCTCAAACAGACGCACCGACAGAAGAGCCATATGGTTCACCGCAGACCTCCAGACATCCAAGCAGACCTGCAGAAGACTAGAGTAGAAATGGCGCATGAGCAAACACCGGACAACCATGCAGCCCTCAAGAACGCCAGCCGCAGACACCACCAACTCATCCGAACGGCCAAAAGCACCTCCTTCAAGGAACGCATCGACAACAACGCACACAACAGCAAAGAGCTCTTCAACATCGTAAAGGAACTCGCCAACCCCAGCTCCAGCTCCAACGACATCCCGCTGTCACAAGACCTCTGCGACTCTCTAGCAACCTTCTTCCACCGCAAGATCGCAGACATCCACGACAGCTTCAACTCCCAGACCTCTCCAACAACCGCCGACACCGCAGACCCACTGCCCCCCAGTCACACCGGCTGTCTGACGTCCTGGAACCACGTCAACGACGAAGACACCATCAAGACCATGAACACCATCCACTCCGGCTCACCATCAGACCCCTGCCCCCATCACATCTTCAACAAAGCGAGCTCCATCATTGCACCCCAACTCCGTAAGATCTTCAACAGCTCATTCGAGACTGCCACCTTCCCAGAAAGCTGGAAACACTCAGAGATCAACGCCCTACTCAAGAAACCCAAGGCAGTCCCAAAGGACCTCAAGAACTTCCGGCCCATCTCCCTGCTCCCGTTCCCGGCGAAAGTCATCGAGAAGATCGTCAACAGACAACTGACCCGATTCCTCAAAGAGAACAACACCTTGGACTCGTCCCAATCCAGATTCCGCAGCAACCACAGCACCGAAACTGCCCTCATCGCCGCCACCGACGACATCAGGGCCCTGCTGGACAACGGCGAAACCGCGGCCCTCATCCTCCTGGACCTCTCAGCCGCCTTCGACACCGTCTGCCACCACACCCTTCGCACACGCCTCTACAACGCAGGGATCCGTGACAAAGCCCTGGACTGGATCACCTCCTTCCTCACCAACAGAACCCAGAGAGTCCGCCACCCTCCATTCCGATCCGAAGCCACCAAGATCACCTGCGGCGTACCCCAAGGATCATCCCTCAGCCCGACCCTCTTCAACGTCTACATGACACCGCT
This sequence comes from Calotriton arnoldi, assembly GCA_963921515.1. Classification (NCBI taxonomy): domain Eukaryota; kingdom Metazoa; phylum Chordata; class Amphibia; order Caudata; family Salamandridae; genus Calotriton; species Calotriton arnoldi. The sequence goes on along the minus strand of CAWUFW010007722.1, from coordinate 217,642 downwards.
CGCCAACATCGTCCGATCGCACGACCTCAACATAGTCTCATACGCCGACGACACCCAGCTGATCCTCTCCCTCACCAAAGACCCCGCCACCGCCAAAACCAACTTCCACGAAGGGATGAAGGCCGTCGCCGAATGGATGAAGAGCAGCCGCCTGAAACTGAACTCGGACAAGACGGAGGTCCTCATCCTCGGCTCCACCCCCTCCGCCTGGGACGACTCCTGGTGGCCGGCCTCGCTGGGAACTGCGCCGACACCCACTGACCACGCACGCAACCTGGGGTTCATCCTGGACTCTTCGCTGTCAATGACCCAACAAGTCAACGCCGTCTCTTCCTCCTGCTTTAACACCCTCCGTATGCTTCGCAAGATCTACAGATGGATCCCCACCGGAACCAGAAGAACGGTCACCCAGGCCCTCGTCACCAGCAGGCTGGACTACGGCAACGCCCTCTACGCGGGAACCACGGCCAAACTCCAGAAGAGACTCCAACGCATACAGAACGCCTCCGCACGCCTCACCCTCGACATCCCCTGCCACAGCCACATCACCGCCCACCTGAAGGACCTGCACTGGCTCCCCGTCAACAAGAGGATCACCTTCAAGCTCCTCACCCACGCTCACAAGGCACTCCACAACACCGGACCAGCATACCTCAACAACCGACTCACCTTCTACACCACAAAACGCCAGCTCCGCTCCGCCGACCTCGCCCTCGCCACCATTCCACGCATCTGCAGAATGACCGCCGGCGGGAGATCATTCTCCCACCTCGCCGCCAAGACATGGAACACCCTCCCCATCCACCTACAACAGACCCAGGACCTGCTGACCTTCAGGAGACTCCTCAAGACCTGGCTGTTCGATCAGTAGCTGCTTCCCCCCCCCTAGCGCCTTGAGACCCTCACGGGTGAGTAGCGCGCTTTACAAATGACTGATTGATTGATTGAGTCAGTCAGTGAGTCAGTCAGTCAGTGAGTGAGAGAGAGAGTCAGTCAGTCAGTGAGAGAGAGTGAGAGAGTCAGTCAGTAAGAGAGAGTCAGTCAGTGAGAGAGAGTGAGCGAGTCAGTCAGTGAGATAGAGAGAGTCAGTCAGTGAGAGAGAAAGAGTCAGAGAGTCAGTCAGTGAGAGAGAGAATCAGTCAGTGAGAGAGAGAGAATCAGAGAGTCAGTCAGTGAGAGAGAGAGAGTCAGACAGTGAGAGAGCGAGTCAGTCAGTGAGAGAGAGTGAGAGAGTCAGTCAGTCAGTCAGTGAGAGAGTCAGTCAGTCAGTCAGTCAGTGAGAGAGTCAGTCAGTCAGTCAGTCAGTGAGAGAGAGTGAGAGAGTCAGTCATTGAGAGAGAGTGAGAGTCAGTCAGTGAGAGAGAGAGAGTCAGAGAGTCAGTCAGTGAGAGAGAGAGTCAGTCAGTGAGAGAGAGTCAGAGAGTCAGTCAGTGAGAGAGAGAGAGAGAGTGAGAGAGTCAGCCAGTGAGAGAGTGAGAGAGTCAGTCAGTCAGTGAAAGAGTCAGTCAGTCAGTGAGTCATTTAGTCAGTGAGAATCAGTCAGTGAGAGAGTCAGTCAGTCAGTCAGAGAGAGTGAGAGAGTCAGTCAGTCAGAGAGTCAGTCAGTGAGTCAGTCAGTGAGAGAGTGAGAGAGTCAGTCAGTCAGTCAGAAAGAGAGAGAGTGAGAGAGTCAGTCAGTCAGTCAGAGAGTCAGTCAGAGAGTCAGTCAGTCAGTCAGTGAGAGAGAGATTGAGAGAGTGAGTCAGTCAGTTAGAGAGAGAGTGAGAGAGTCAGTCAGTGAGTCAGTCAGTCAGTGAGAGAGTCAGTCACTCAGTTAGTCAGTCAGTGAGACAGAGTGAGAGAGTCAGTCAGTGAGAGAGAAAAAGTCAGACAGAGAGAGAGAGTGAGAGAGTCAGTCAGTGAGAGAGAGAGAGAGTCAGAGAGTCAGTCAGTGAGAGAGAGAGTCAGAGAGTCAGTCAGTGAGAGAGAGAGAGAGAGAGAGTCAGACAGTCAGTCAGTCAGTGAGAGAGTCAGTCAGTCAGTCAGTGAGAGAGAGAGTGAGAGAGTCAGTCAGTCAGTCAGTCAGTGAGAGAGTCAGTCCGTGAGTCAGTCAGTCAGTGAGAGAGTCAGTCAGTCAGTGAGTCAGTCAGTCAGTCAGTGAGTGAGATAGTCAGTCAGTCAGTGAGAGAGTCAGTCAGTCAGTGAGAGAGTCAGTCAGTCAGAGAGTCAGTGAGAGTCAGTCAGTCAGAGTGAGAGAGTCAGTCAGTCAGTGAGAGAGAGATTGAGAGAGTCAGTCAGTGAGAGAGAGAGTGAGAGAGTCAGTCAGTCAGTGAGAGAGAGAGTGAGAGAGTCAGTCAGTGAGAGAGTCAGTCAGTCAGTGAGAGAGTCAGTCAGTGAGAGAGAGAGAGTGAGAGAGTCAGTCAGTCAGTCAGAGAGTCAGTGAGAGTCAGTCAGTCAGTCAGTGAGAGAGTGAGTCAGTCAGTGAGAGAGAGATTGAGAGAGTCAGTCAGTCAGTCAGTGAGAGAGTCAGTCAGTCAGTCAGTGAGAGAGAGAGTAAGAGAGTCAGTCAGTCATTTAGTCAGTCAGTCAGTGAGAGAGAGAGTGAGAGAGTCAGTCAGTCAGTCAGTGAGAGAGTCAGTCAGCTAGTCAGTGAGAGAGTGAGTCAGCGAATCAGTCAGTCAGTGAGAGAGTCAGTCAGGCAGTCAGTCAGAGAGAGAGAGAGTGAGAGAGTCAGTCAGTCATAGAGTCAGTGAGAGTCAGTCAGTCAGTCAGTGAGAGAGTCAGTCAGTCAGTGAGAGAGAGTTTGAGAGAGTGAGTCAGTCAGTCAGTCAGTGAGAGAGAGAGTGAGAGAGTCAGTCAGTGAGTCAGTCAGTGAGAGAGTCAGTCAGTCAGTTAGTCAGTCAGTGAGACAGAGTGAGAGAGTCAGTCAGTGAGAAAGAGAGTCAGTCAGTGAGAGAGAGTGAGAGAGTCAGTCAGTGAGAGAGAGAGAGTTAGTCAGTGAGAGAGAGAGAGTCAGATTGTCAGTCAGTGAGAGAGAGAGTCAGAGAGTCAGCCAGTGAGAGAGAGAGAGAGAGTCAGACAGTCAGTCAGTCAGTGAGAGAGTCAGTCAGTCAGTGAGAGAGTGAGAGAGTCAGTCAGTCAGTGAGAGAGAGAGTGAGAGAGTCAGTCAGTCAGTCAGTCAGTGAGAGTCAGTCAGTCAGTCAGCTAGACCCCTGACCCTCGGTCAGAGATCAGCTCTCCCCCCGCAGCTCCGCCTGACTGCGCTCGGCTTTGGTCCATCCAAGGCAGGGTTCGAGTCTTCTCCCTGCTGGGTCCCGCTTTTTTTGATCTTGGCTTGATTTTTATCGCCTGTTCCCCCGCTGCCCATAACGCTGTTCCTGCGTTATTTTTCCGCCGCATCCCGCCCCGCTCCCGCCTCCCAGACGCTAGCCCCTCCCCTACTTATATGGCGACCGCTGTGCGGTCGCACAGCGGACGTGCGCAGCGGGCACGCCTAAGGCAAGCCCGTCTGCGCCCGTCCGCGCCTGGACCGCGCCCAGCGCCAGACCCCCTGGCCCCCGCGAGCACCACGACGCCAGACGCCGCTACGACGCCAACCTCCTCCACGCACTCAACGCCGGCCGATCTACCGCCTGCTTCCAGGCCACCCCGAAGCACACCCACGGACCATTCACCTGCCGAAACTGCAGCTTCACCAGCCAGCGTACACCAGCACGTCCTGCCCCCCACCAAGGCAGGCAACAGCCATCTCAGATGCATACTGCTCAACACCCGCCCCGTCCACAGGCACGTCATCGAACTCTGGGACCTGCTCGACTCATCCTCCCCGGACGTCGCTTTTCTGACGGAGACCTGGATGAACACCTCATCGGCACCCGACGTTGCCATGGCCATCCCGGATGGCTACAAGATCACCCACAGGGACTGCACCAACAGACCGGGAGGAGGAATCGCCATCGTCCACAGAAATACCATCAGAATCTCAATCAACACCGAAGACACCATCAGCACCGCCGAACACCTGCACTTCCAGATCCACATCGATCCCAACACCACCCTCAGAGGAACCCTCGTGTACAGACCCCCGGACCCCGGGCACAGTTCATCGACTCCATCACAGACGCCGTCCAGCTCGCACGCCCTGGCCTCCACAGACTACATCCTCCTCGGAGACCTGAACTTCCACCTCGAGAACACCAACGACAGCAACTCCACCACATTACTGGACAACCTCGCCAACCTCGGCCTCAAACAACTCGTCACAACACCCACCCACTCCGCCGGACACACGCCCGTCCCCATTTTCTCTGCCAGCCACACCACCGAACTCCACTGGACCGACCACCACTGCATCCACTTCTCCTTCATGAAAACCACCGCACACAACCACCAGCAAAGAATCCTCCACCGCAGCTGGAACAAGGTCACCGAAGACCAGCTAATCACCACCCTCGCCCAAAACCCACCAACCGACCACACTGACACCGACACAGCCGCCCGCAACCTCAGGCAATGGATCAACGACTGCGCCAACACTCTCGCCCCGATCAAGATACCCTCAAACAGACGCACCAAACAGAAGAGCCATCTGGTTCACCGCAGACCTCCAGACATCCAAGCAGACCTGCAGAAGACTAGAGAAGAAATGGCGCCATGAGCAAACACCGGACAACCATGCAGCCCTCAAGAACGCCAGCCGCAGACACCACCAACTCATCCGAACGGCCAAAAGGACCTCCTTCAAGGAACGCATCGACAACAACGCACACAACAGCAAAGAGCTCTTCAACATCGTAAAGGAACTCGCCAACCCCAGCTCCAGCTCCAACGACATCCCGCTGTCACAAGACCTCTGCGACTCTCTAGCAACCTTCTTCCACCGCAAGATCGCAGACATCCACGACAGCTTCAACTCCCAGACCTCTCCAACAACCGCCGACACCGCAGACCCACCGCCCACCAGTCACACCGGCTGCCTGACCTCCTGGAACCACGTCAACGATGAAGACACCATCAAGACCATGAACACCATCCACTCCGGCTCACCATCAGACCCCTGCCCCCATCACATCTTCAACAAAGCGAGCTCCATCATCGCACCCCAACTCCGTAAGATCTTCAACAGCTCATTCGAGACCGCCACCTTCCCAGAAAGCTGGAAACACTCAGAGATCAACGCCCTACTCAAGAAACCCAAGGCAGTCCCAAAGGACCTCAAGAACTTCCGGCCCATCTCCCTGCTCCCGTTCCCGGCGAAAGTCATCGAGAAGATCGTCAACAGACAACTGACCCGATTCCTCAAAGAGAACAACACCTTGGACTCGTCCCAATCCGGATTCCGCAGCAACCACAGCACCGAAACTGCCCTCATCGCCGCCACCGACGACATCAGGGCCCTGCTGGACAATGGCGAAACCGCGGCCCTCATCCTCCTGGACCTCTCAGCCGCCTTCGACACCGTCTGCCACCACACCCTTCGCACACGCCTCTACAACGCAGGGATCCGCGACAAAGCCCTGGACTGGATCACCTCCTTCCTCACCAACAGAACCCAGAGAGTCCGCCTCCCTCCATTCCGATCCGAAGCCACCAAGATCACCTGCGGCGTACCCCAAAGATCATCCCTCAGCCCGACCCTCTTCAACGTCTACATGACACCGCTTGCCAACATCATCCGATCGCACGACCTCAACATAGTCTCATACGCCGACGACACCCAGCTGATCCTCTCCCTCACCAAAGACCCCGCCACCGCCAAAACCAACTTCCATGAAGGGATGAAGGCCGTCGCCGAATGGATGAAGAGCAGCCGCCTGAAACTGAACTCGGACATGACGGAGGTCCTCATCCTCGGCTCCACCCCCTCCGCCTGGGACGACTCCTGGTGGCCGGCCTCGCTGGGAACTGCACCGACACCCACCGACCACGCACGCAACCTGGGGTTCATCCTGGACTCTTCGCTGTCAATGACCCAACAAGTCAACGCCGTCTCTTCCTCCTGCTTTAACACCCTCCGTATGCTTCGCAAGATCTACAGATGGATCCCCACCGGAACCAGAAGAACGGTCACCCAGGCCCTCGTCACCAGCAGGCTGGACTACGGCAACGCCCTCTACGCGGGAACCACGGCCAAACTCCAGAAGAGACTCCAACGCATACAGAACGCCTCTGCACGCCTCACCCTCGACATCCCCTGCCACAGCCACATCACCGCCCACCTGAAGGACCTGCACTGGCTCCCCGTCAACAAGAGGATCACCTTCAAGCTCCTCACCCACGCTCACAAGGCACTCCACAACACCGGACCAGCATACCTCAACAACCGACTCACCTTCTACACCACAAAACGCCAGCTCCGCTCCGCCGACCTCGCCCTCGCCACCGTTCCACGCATCCGCAGAACGACCGCCGGTGGCAGATCATTCTCCCACCTCGCCGCCAAGACATGGAACACCCTCCCCATCCACCTACGACAGACCCAGGACCTGCTGACCTTCAGGAGACTCCTCAAGACCTGGCTGTTCGATCAGTAGCTGCTCCCCCGCCCCCCCTAGCGCCTTGAGACCCTCACAGGTGAGTAGCGCGCTTTACAAATGACTGATTGATTGATTGAGTCAGTCAGTGAGTCAGTCAGTCAGTGAGTGAGAGAGAGAGTCAGTCAGTCAGTGAGAGAGAGTGAGAGAGTCAGTCAGTAAGAGAGAGTGAGAGAGTCAGTCAGTGAGATAGAGAGAGTCAGTCAGTGAGATAGAGAGAGTCAGTCAGTGAGAGAGAAAGAGTCAGAGAGTCAGTGAGAGAGAGAGAGAGTCAGTCAGTGAGAGTCAGAGAGTCAGTCAGTGAGAGAGAGAGAGTCAGACAGTGAGAGAGCGAGTCAGTCAGTGAGAGAGAGTGAGAGAGTCAGTCAGTCAGTCAGTGAGAGAGTCAGTCAGTCAGTGAGAGAGTCAGTCAGTCAGTGAGAGAGAGTGAGTCAGTCATTGAGAGAGAGTGAGAGTCAGTCAGTGAGAGAGAGAGAGAGTCAGTCAGTGAGAGAGAGAAAGTCAGAGAGTCAGTCAGTGAGAGAGTCAGTCAGTGAGAGAGAGAGAGTCAGAGAGTCAGTCAGTGAGAGAGAGAGAGAGTGAGAGAGTGAGAGAGTCAGCCAGTGAGAGAGTGAGAGAGTCAGTCAGTCAGTCAGTGAGAGAGTCAGTCAGTCAGTCAGTCAGTGAGAGAGAGAGTGAGAGAGTCAGTCAGTTAGTCAGTCAGTCAGTCAGTGACAGAGTGAGAGTCAGTCAGTGAGAGAGTCAGTCAGTCAGTGAGAGAGTCAGTCAGTCAGTGAGAGATTCAGTCAGTGAGAGAGAGAGTGAGATAGTCAGTCAGTCAGTCAGTGAGAGAGAGAGTGAGAGAGTCAGTCAGTCAGAGAGTCAGTGAGAGTCAGTGAGTGTCAGTCAGTCAGTCAGTGAGAGAGTGAGAGAGTCAGTCAGTCAGTGAGAGAAAGATTGAGAGTCAGTCAGTCAGTCAGTCAGTGAGAGAGAGAGAGTGAGAGAGTCAGTCAGTCAGTCAGTCAGTGATAGAGAGAGTGAGAGAGTCAGTCAGTCAGTAAGAGAGTCAGTCAGTCAGTGAGACAGTCAGTCAGTGAGAGAGTCAGTCAGTCAGTGAGAGAGTCAGTCAGTCAGTGAGAGAAAGATTGAGAGTCAGTCAGTCAGTCAGTCAGTGAGAGAGAGAGTGAGAGAGTCAGTCAGTCAGTTAGTCAGTCAGAGAGTCAGTGAGAGTCAGTCAGTCAGTCAGCGAGAGAGTGAGCGAGTCAGTGAGAGAGAGATTGAGAGAGTCAGTCAGTCAGTGAGTTAGAGAGTGAGAGAGTCAGTCAGTGAGAGAGTCAGCCAGTCAGTCAGTCAATGAGAGAGAGAGTGAGAGAGTCAGTCAGTCAGTCATTTAGTCAGTCAGTCAGTGAGAGAGAGAGTGAGAGAGTCAGTCAGTCAGTGAGAGAGTCAGTCATTGAGTCAGTTTGTCAGTGAGAGAGTCAGTCAGTGAGTCAGTCAGTCAGTGAGAGTCAGTCAGTCAGTCAGAGAGAGAGAGTGAGAGAATCAGTCAGTCAGTCAGAGAGTCAGTCAGAGAGTCAGTCAGTCAGTCAGTGAGAGAGAGAGTGAGAGAGACAGTCACTCAGTCAGTGAGAGAGAGATTGAGAGAGTGAGTGAGTCAGTCAGTCAGTGAGAAAGAGAGAGTGAGAGAGTCAGTCAGTCAGTGAGAGAGTCAGTCAGTCAGTTAGTCAGTGAGACAGAGTGAGAGAGTCAGTCAGTGAGAGAGAGAGTCAGTCAGTGAGAGGGAGTGAGAGAGACAGTCAGTGAGAGAGAGAGTCAGACAGTCAGTCAGTCAGTGAGAGAGTCCGTCAGTCAGTGAGAGAGAGAGTCAGTCAGTCAGTGAGAGAGAGAGTGAGAGAGTCAGTCAGTCAGTCAGTGAGAGAGTCAGTCAGTCAGTCACTGAGTCAGTCAGTCATTGAGAGAGTCAGTCAGTCATTCAGTCAGTGAGAGAGTCAGTCAGTCAGTCAGAGAGAGAGAGAGTGAGAGAGTCAGTCAGTCAGTCAGTCAGTCAGAGAGTCAGGACCAATTTTGGCAACGAGGGACAACTAAAGGAAGGTTGTTATTATTACTACAATAATTATTAAGGTTGTCATTATTATTAGTTCTAGTAGAACTAGTATTAATATTACTTTACCTGCTGATGATTTAAAGACTAACAAATAGTGTAATGAAGGGCAATAATGTCAATGGCAAAGTTGCTAGGAATAATAATAATTAATAATATTATCATACTTAAGAATATAAAAGAAGACAAAAGGGCACCTCAAATGCATATAAACTGTCGCAAAAAAATAATAAGGGGTTAAAATAACACGTGCGTTTGTAATATATGCACAAGGACAAAAATCATGGGAACAGAAAACAAGCGCAGCCGCAAAGTGAAAGCGACCGCGCTGTGTTTCATTAGTAACATGATTCACAAAAACAAGGGAGGAATGCAGCTGTCACAAAGCGCGCCGCTGCTCGCTCCCGACACCAAAACGCCGTGGGAGTGACCTTTACAGAAAGAGGTGGGACATGCACCCGCCTTTGGCCTTTTGCGTGCTTTCATTATTGAAAGCCACACGCAAAGGCCAATAGAATGTGTGGGAGTTACCAGACCCACACGAAGAACTTTTGGGGAAGTTTGGAGTACTTACAAGAAGCTTCCCATAAAGCAGCGCACGTGCGCTGCGCTAGGCTCGACCTAATAAAGGACTATATAAAAGAGTTTTTGAGGTACACATTCTTTTTCACAGTTCCAGCGAGACAGTTTGTGCTCATTCTTAAGACTCCTGCAATACAAAAGCCCCCGATCCACTTAAGCCTAATGAAAAGAGAAATTAGACAAGATGAGCACAGCTCAGTAAGCGGGGTCGATTGCGCTCGAATAATTAAAACGAGTCACTGCCCTAACTAAACACACAGGGCCTTATCTACAAGAAAGTGACACAGCGCGGCACCGCAAGCCATTTGGCTGCACCGCACTGAGTCACTTTCAAAGCACAGGGAAGCAACATATTTACAATAATATGTTGAATCCCTAAGCTCTCCCGGGTGCTGGTGCACAATTGGCTGCCATGCGCCAACGCAGGCACCCTTACACCATCGTGCAAGGGTGTCTGCGTTTTAGGGGAGATTGTTTTTGTGCAGGAAGGGACACCTCCCTGCACAAAAACAATCACAAGAGGTGTTTTCCGTTTTCTATGTGCGCAGCCAAATCTGCCGCCGGTGCGTCACAAGAAGTGACGCACCGGCGGCGCAAGGGGCTTGTAAATATGCCTCACACTGTAGAGACATGTGTAACATGAAGAACACAAGACTGAATCCTGGCATGCCACAAAGAGTCTCATATGTTCAAGGGTGAAAAATGAGTAATATTATGGCACTCACTACGAATCAAGAGCAAATACTTAAAAAAAAAATAGATCGGCATTATAAATTGTGCGAAATTTGGGCATATCTACAATTTTCCCATGTCAATATAACACCTGGTTAAATTTGCTCTGGAAAAAGTGGATGGAAAGTGGTTAAAGGTTCCTCTCAGGTAAACCCTCACTCCAATCTCATTAACTTGGAAATTTGTTCTGGAAAATTATGTTGGGAAGTGGTAGTAGGGGTCCAGAGTCCGCACAGGTAAACTCTTGTGTAAATCTCATGAATTCAGAATTGGGTGGTAATTTTGTACCTGGGAAAAAGATGCAATATACCGCATAGTAATTCCCTAAGACTCTAAATGAGGCCTACGATGGGTTATTGTAATGACTGGCATTTTCCATATTTTTCTTGCTCTTAGTAATCAAGAGTTACATTAAAGAGGGTGAGCCTACCTCTGTGGTGTATAAAACATATCTATTTTTAGTTCAGTTTAAGAGTAATGAGAAGGAACCCTATTTTCTTTCATTAAGGGGAAGGGTGTCTGTACTCATCTATGCCTAGATGTAATATGTATTTGTAAAGCGCGCTATCAGCGCAAGGGTATCTTTGTGCTGTGCAGGTGAATGTGCCTAGCCCTGACTATGATAGGTTGGTTCAATGATAAGCCAGGTCTTCAGCTTATTGCAGAATTCAAGAAGAGAGAAGGAGGTTCTGATGTGGAGTGGGAGGCCATTACACTCTTTAGAGCGATGTAAGAGAACGCTCATCCTCCTGATCTGGTTCGGTCTATTCATGGGATGTGCGCGAGTAGGAGTCCTGCGGAAAGGAGGTGTTTGGGTGGTTGATGGAAGGAGGTGTGACTCTTCAGGTAGGTGGGGCCTTAGTTGTGTAGTGCCTTGAATGTGTGTGTGAGGAGTTTGATGTTACTGGACTTCTATCTCATTGTGAAACTGACCCCAAAGGATTGAAGGAGCTGTAAAAACAATGTGTTCATCTGACTGGAAATTCATTTCTAAGTGCTCAGAAGTGGCCTGCAGTCTACATTGAGACTACACAGATTGATGCTCAGATGCAATCTCCCTTTCTACTTTCAAACAATGACAATCAGTGAGAGCCACAAGTCAGACACAATGGGCAATATGATCCTCGGACATCTAGCTACTGATATCATACTGCATCCTTCAACACCTTGAATATGTGATAACATGGTGATACCGCATGTTCTCCCCCCATCCGCGCTGCAAAATAATGGAATATGTGGTATTTTCCCCAGACAAACTGCCCGGTTTTTACCTCGTAAAATTCCTGTGGGATAAAGTGTGGTATTAGTACACCGGTTATAACCCTGGTTAGACCACAAACACCTGCGTATGCTGAATGGGGATTATAACAGTTCTAAGAAAAAGGGCCTAAATTAGGGTTTCACAAACGGGGCATGCTTAAACATGATCTGACACTCAAACTATAACTTATGCACCGACTATGATATCTCCCTTTATGTGTTACATTATGTACCCTAAACCATGCTTTCCAACTGGCAGCTAAGTCATCAAACATTTTAATATGGAAAAAGTAATTATTCGTTTAATATTTGAGATATTTGAGATGGAGAAAGCATAGGCCTGAGAAAGAATGGAATGGAAACACAGGAAAATATTTGAGAACTAGTGTAAGCGGACAATCTCTTGACACACTGAAGGTAATGGTGGTGATTAGTGCGCATGTTACTGAGCTAATTTCAAACACGCAGAACATGCATATGGTGCGTGGCCCCTGGTGGACATGTATATCTTAAGGGATGATTTATCTGGAATAAATGACAGGTGGCAGAGCTGGTACTCAGTGATTATCCACTGCTTGATAAGGGCAGCTGCACATGTGTCTTTAGTCCTGGTGCACTGCTCCACCAGGACCTCTGACCTGAGGACCACTTCCTGGTGCCTGCATGGATCTTCACCTGTTTACCACATGGTTGTGGATCAGAGTGTCGTTCTTCAGGATGTATCTCACACCCAACATCCCAGGTATTCCACAGATTTCTGAGGCTGCTCCAGGAGCCCACAAAGATGTCCACACACTAGGAGGTGCCGATAGGATGGTCGGTGAGATAGGGGGGAAAATGACTTGGGACGCTATGTGATGCATACACCAAGTCCACAGCCAACAGCTGGTGGAACCTACTACCTGCAATGATTTTAGTAATGTTGGATGGCGGCTAGGCCTGCTGCTGCCCAACTGCACGTACACATTTGGAGAGATGCTCCAGCAGCTGTGATACCCACTGACCTTGCTCAATGTCAAGAAGCTGGTGGCAAACGACGCAAGGCCAGTACGTATCACGCAAGCGTTAAGTGGAGACATAACAACAACACAACAACAATGGATGAATGTTCTTCAGTGGACAAAGCATGAGCTACTTGACAACATACACAACAAATGCCTAGTCATCGTACTCAACGGTTGTGCGATGTCAAGTCCTGTGATGTTACTTCCTGTGATGTCATTGGGTGTGAAAGGACATGTGATCTCACTTCAGATTCCACAGTTCTGCTAAATGGACAGTGTTTATGGCATGCAACAAATGGAAGGTGTCCTGACGCTGGCATATTAGACTATGGGGCTCACTTGAGGACAATTACAGAGAAACAAGATGGGTTTTCAATAATTTGTTGAATTTGATCAGTACTTTGTCGGATTTGATTTCGAGGGGCAGGGCATTTTAGGCTTTGGCACTGATGACTGGGAAGGCATGGCCTCTCACACGTGCACAAGCAGAGACAAGCTAGATCGTAAGGGCGTGACAGGAATAAACACAGAGAAAAGGAAGACCTGTAGACAGAAGGACTGTGGATAGCCTTGTGACCGAAACAGAGACCCTTTAACAGGCCGCTTTTTTGATGGGAAACCAGTGAAGTCTGATTTTATGAGATGTAATGTGGGCATATTTACAGAGGTCGATAAGGTGGCCTAGTTCTGGGTGAATTTACGTCTCCTCTGCAGTGCTTAATTTGAGCCAGTGGTTTTTCGTACTCGGCACCGGCACTTAATTGTCAACACCGGGACTTATGACAGCCAGGCACATGGTGGCGCTGTTTGTCCAATCTTGTAATAAACACAACCGCAGTTGTTTAATAATTCTATATACATTAAAAAATTACTAATACCTGCCACCCAAGCTATATATATAGCTTGGGTGACAGGTATTAGTAATTTTGAATGTATAAAAAGTCTGAATTGGTATTAGTAGCGCAATGGGTGGTGCTAGCTGCTGTGGTCTCCCGACAAGGGCCCTGGCACTTATTTCTTTAAAAATGAAGTACGTCTCTTCAGTAAGTGTCCCAGCAGGTCTACGAAGAGGGAATTACAGTAGTCTAACCTGGATATGATGAGAGATTGAGCCAAGGGCTTTCTAGCTGCACGAGGGAGAAAACGAATAATATTCTTGGTCACTTTCATCATTCAAAAGCAAATAGATGTAAGTTTGTTGATGTGAGTTTCGAAACTTAGCTGATGGTCAAAAATCATGCTTAAGTTGCAGTGGCGGCTGGTGACATTTGAAAGTGGCGGGGCGTAAAACAATTGTTGTATTTCACTGCGGCGAGCGTAGCGAGCGAGCCTGAACCACCTAGGTGGGGTTCAGGTGGGTTCTCCCCCCGAGAAAATTTTGAAAAAAGAGTGGGCAAATGGTGCATTTTCAAGCAATAATGAGAAGAACAGACGGAATTGGTGATGAAAATAACGGAAACAAAAAATGAGATAAATAGAAGAGATAAATGCAAGCGATGGACAGGTAATGTGTCAGGTCAGAGATCTACAAATGGGGACTGAAGAACCAGTGTGATGGACACAGGCAGGCGCAGGGGTGATGGACCCACAGTGTGACCAGGCAGGTAGGTAAGTGATGTACAGATCTCGTGTCATGTATTAGAACAGGAAGAGACAGATGAGTGATGGATAAGGCTCTGCGCTGCTTCAGTGCTTCTTCACGCTGAGAGAGAAATAAAAGAGAACTTGTGTTACTCCGAGAGCGGGCAGAATCTGGCACCTTCCTACTCACAACTTCCCTCCTCTGCGCAGCAACAACAGAGGAAGAGCCGGAAGCCAAGAGGGAAGGGAGCAGGGATAACAGTTGTTTCCCCCATCATTATAAAAACACAGATGCGCTCCAGGGCTCTGGCGCGTCGATATGTGAACATAAGCTTGCTGCATCGCAACCAGACATATAAGAAAGGTGAGCAACATTGAAAATACTTCATCATATGCAATAATTGGAAAATACAGTTCATAATGTATATACCCACATGTGTGTAGCTCCTACACATTCGTGTGAACTTATGACCTATATTCACAGATACACACGCCAGATTATATAAGTATAAATACACATATCTATACAAGGCCGCACCAATTGCAGTCTGTGCGCTGTACGTCAGGGAGAGGGACGTACCTATCAATAATACAGCGGGCGCAGTGGCACGGTGACCCAGGGATGTAAGGAGTCCTCTGTGCTAAAACTATGGCTGCACTTTACTACTACACTGTGGCAAGGGGGTAGTTTGTTTTCTTGCATGAGAGGGTCGATGCCACCCTTACTACGCCACCGCATTCTGGGCACTATACAGGTGCCAGAAACATGCGATGTTTGCTCAAGTTCCGTCAAGAAATATTAACCACTCCACGGGTTAACCTAAACATGCACCGTGTACATGCAAACCCCGATGCAAGGGCCGGGTATACAGAAAGTACAAAAGGCAGCAGTCCCGCTGTAGAGGATTCCCTCGAACCCCTGTAGCGAGAGCTCGGCCCGATGCACCCATTTGTCGCCTTCATCCTAGCAAAAGAGACCTGCACGTGTGCCACCTCTCTGACCTGCTAACTCACGCTTAACACAGACCATCACACACAGAACACACACAGACGCCACAAATAAGACGCAATCAAGTCCGCGGCCGAAAAGCTGTCCATGCGTCCAGTCACAAGTGCACAGGTCTGAGTATGAGCAGCGGCGCCCTTGGGCGCAGTATCCCGCACGAGAGCCTTCCAGATGCCGGGGCTGTGCAGTCATCCAGCAACATTGCAGCGTGCGCGAAACGGCAGACTCCGAAGCCAGGAGCTGCCTGATCTTAACCATGCACCTAACTGCAGCAAGTGGCCGGGACTCCAAACTCTGCACAGCCCACGGAATCCCCCGTTACCTTGGTCGCCGCACACGGGGACTTCAGGCACATCTTGCTGCTGGAGCAGCCCATTTTCAGCAGTCGCGGCCGGCAAAACGGGCGGGTGGGTTCGCGCGGGGGGGAAGTGGGACGGTCTATATAAAATAAGAAACGTACCTTCCTCCGCTACCGCATCCCGCGCCGCCGCCTCAGCTCCTGCTGCTCCTGGCGCGCTTTAGGCAGCCTCCCTCCTCCTGATCCCCCTAAGCCAATCACAACGCTGCAATGGCAGCATTGTGATTGGTGAGGCACAGCGGAGAGCGCCCCAGCCAGGCCATTTTCTCTATGTAGGCTGCATGCAGCAGCCTACATAGAGAAAAAGGGAGAGTGCGCATGACTGGGTTGGTCGGCCCTGGGGCCGACCAAACAGTCAGTACCCACATCAGTGGGCAAGCCACTCCCCCCCTGCCCTCGAGCACGACCGCCCACCCGCCCGCCCGCCCACAACCAGGCACTCCAGGCACTTCTGCTTTCTCGCAGTGTGAGAAGGCGAAGCAGAAACATAAAATGGTAGTTTTACCATTTTATGTTTCTGCCTTCTCGCACTGCGAGAAAGCAGCGGGGCAACGCCCCCACGCCCCAATGGAGGAGCCGCCACTGTTAAGTTGTGAGCTGAAGGAGGGACGGGTGCAGGGACCGGATCGAGGGATTTCCTAAAACAAACACCTCCGTCCTGTCCGTGTTGAACCTGGGGGGACTGGTGCCCACCAACTGGTCCTCTGAGTTTTGTAATTGGTTTTGAAGAGACTCCACGTCACTCTCGAATCTAAGAATGACCAGTATGTTCTCGGCACAGCCTAAACACTTGAGGCTATGAGACACTATGGGCTCGGCCAGAAGGGTCACTCAGATGTTCAACAATGTGCGGCTCAGGGGGGGACCCCTGCAGAACCCAGGAACGTTTTTTTTCCTGAAACCAGAGCAGAAAGGGTGCAGAGAGACTGCCTGTGTGTAGTTCTCAAGAAATGAAGCTAGTCCGGCATGGCATAGGCCTCTGGCCGCATTACTCCACAGCCAGTGCAAAAGGATGGCATGGGAGCCATGTACAAGGCTGTAGAGGGGCCAGTAAGACCAGGGCCCCTGCTCCTCCAGAGGCAAGCAGCATACGACTGCCATTACATGCTGAGACAGCAAAACTTCACAAGTGGGGACTTTGTTTGAAGAGGTTCGGAAATGTGGGTTTTTCAATGTACTTGGAAAGTTGGCAATTGACAAAGCTTTCCAAGATCTGGCACCAAGGGCAGGAGTGAGGTGGGGCGACAGTTCACCAAGATCGAAGGGTCAGCATTGGGCTTCTTGAAAAGGGGCCATGAGTGTGTTTTTTCCATGAGTCAGGCCCTGTGCCAGAACTGGAAGAGGAGTTGCAGAAAGCCATAAGGAAGGGAGGCCGAGAGGTTGTGGGCCCTAGCAACTCTGCTGGGGCAAGGGTCCGGGGAGAACCTGGACTCATGGACTGGAGCCTGATGCCAACTGATTCCTGACTCCCTGGATCGAAAGAAGCCAGGCAGGGTCCTAGCTCCCAAGTTTTCCATGTCCATGCATGGATACCTGGTCCAGTCCAGGGTTTTCTTTGCATTCTGAGACTTGTAGCACTGGCTGTTATAATGGGACATATCAGCTTGCAAGTCTCAGAATGCAAAGAAAAATCCTGGATTGGAGCGGCTAGTCACGCATGGACCTGGGAAGCTTGGTAGGGCTGCACGAGTTAATCATAATACCAGAGATGAACTCAGAGCACCTAATGGATGTGGTAAGAATCTCACTTGGGAACGAGCTGAGTAGATGAACAATTGTCTCCTCTTCTGGGAGAAATCCAGAAGTCGGGAGCATGACTGTTGAGAAGGTGGGGCCGATGGAGAAGCTGAGGTAGGATGGGCTAGACTATTAAAGAGTGCAAAGACTACTGTGGCAGGACTTTGAGCTGGCGTGAGAGGGCCGCATAATTTTTTATCATGTTTTATATGAATTTAGCTCTCTTTCTGAGTAATCAGTTAAGCTGTTCCTGGTTGCAACTTGATGTCTCTGTAATCCAGCCTGAACTGGGCCATTAACCCACAATAATTCTCTATTTGAAGTGTCCCATTTTATTGCTAATATAACTGCTCTCTGAAAAGTGCTCAGCTGCACCTTGGGCGTAAATGAAAAACCAAAATAAGCCACACCAAGTGTGAGTGACAGGCAAGGGAGTAGCAAGAAAATTAAAATACCCCCCACTTCGAACCAAAGCTCTTATGGCACCAAGCAAACAAAGCAAGTCATCACAACCCTCCCCAGAAGAGCTCTCTTGTCTCTTCCATCCAATCATCTATCCATTCATCCTTCCATCCACCTGCTGATATCCACCAGTTCACCTTTATATTCTGTCATTCATTGATTCTTTCACCTATCAGTCTTTCACCATTCCGTCCATCCACCCATCTCCAAGCATATCCGTCCATCCATCCATCCATCTATCTATCCATCATCTATCCTTCACTCGTCCATCAAATCAAATCAAACAAGCTTTATTCGGTTAGTTAAAAAGATACAACCATAAAAGCATCCTAAAACAAGAAAGACTTTTTTTTTCATTTCATCACGAGAAAATACAATAAAGTGCATTTAAATTCCAGCAGCACATCCATTAATTTCATTTCACATAAAGTGCTTTGTGCAGAATATACAGTCAAAATCAAAAACCTTAATTTGCGTTGTGCAAGACAAGGCATTTTCCCCTTTTGTCACAATAGGAAGAAAACAGTAAAGTGCATTTAAGGTTCCAACAACACATCCATTAATTTTCATTACCCGTAAAAAGTGTTATGTCTAATATACAATTAAGGACAAATCATAAATTTACAATATGCAGGACAACGGCATTTACCCCTTTTATCACAATAAAGGAAAACAATATGCATTTAGGGTTCCAGCATCGGAACCATCAAAAACATTCTATCTAATGTACCATGTACAAAGTATGTAATGGGGAACAGTACTCGCGTCCTATCCGTCAGTTTTTATTCTAGGGGCCTATCTTCTTCATATATCAGAGCCTCGAGATGTGAATTATTTTTCCTTATTGTAATTGCCTTCTGGATGTAGACCGCCACTGCATTACAGACTCTATTATTTGCTAGGTTACAGATATATTCAAAGGCGATTTTGTATGTAAAAATTCTCTCCTTTAAAAACAACGGGCGTAAAATACTCTTTCTTAAGTCTCTACTATAAAAACCACAGAATAGAATAAAATGCAAGGTTGTCTGATCTGACTTTCCATCGCAGGGGCACTTTGGAAGATTTCGTTTCCATTTCCTAATCGATGGGAAAGCTATTATTAAAAAAATGGACTATCTCCATTCTTAGTCTCGTAAGGTAAAATCTGTGTCTTATGTTTGTTACCTGAGTTAAATAGTATTGAATCCCTGTCCCTAAGGTCCTATCACTATATGCCTTGGTCGTCTGTTTTGTTTTTGCCTCGATTTCCCTTGACCAACTTCGTGATTTCATAATGGCTGTTTTCAGGTCCTTTTTATTATACTCAAGTATTTGGGGGGGATTATTAAAAACATCATTTTCAATACATTCATTTAAAAGTTTCTTAATATATATCAACCATGGGATCTTTTTCCCGTGTTCTAGTGTCAAACAGTCTTTAATAATCTCCTGAGTAACTTTTGTGCCTTCCTTGCGCCATATTCCATACCAGGTGTTTAAACTTGCCATGCTAATAAAATCCTTAATATAAGGTGCACCTAGCTCTTTGTGTACACTGTATGTGGGGGTGGAATTTGGGACAGCCAACAATCTCCGAAGGAAAATGTTTTCGTTAATCTGGAGGGTGAAGAGATTGGATGCTCCCCATAATGCAGCACCATAACATGTTCCTGTAAGGCACTTGCTATTATACAGTGCCATAATTTCCCTGATGGGTTTATTGCCCATTTTCTTAGAGAATCTGAAGATTGCCTATTATCCGGGAAAATTTTAATTTGCAGTGTTCGATATGGGCTCCGCATTGTCCATTTGCTGTGAATGTTAAACCTAAATAGACAAAGGAGTTTGTTGCTGCAATAGGGACGTTATTTATATGATGGGTCCTATTCTTTATTTTCCCTCTCCCACACACCATCGTATAGGTCTTTTTCAGGTTCAGTATCAAATCCTTCTCTTTCATATAATCAGCAAATTTTTCAATTAAAGATTGCAACCCATTTGCAGTTCTTGATAAAAAGGACTGCATCGTCCGCATATAGCAGAGTGGGGATAGCACGTTTACCGGCTCTAGGGACATCAGCATTTAATTTTTGGAGGGTTTCGTCCACTCCATTTATATATAAGGAAAAAAGTAGTGGAGCAAGTATACAACCCTGCCTGATTCCCCGTGTTACTCTAAAACTAGTTGTGCATTCTCCTACGGTTCCATAGCGAACTTTAGTGCTTAATCGACTATATATTTGTGAAAGAAATATAATAATATCTTTCGGTGCACCCATGTGATTCAAAGTTTGCCATAATTTCGCATGGTTTACCAAGTCAAAGGCGCTAGTTAGATCGACAAAACAAAGATGTAGAAAGCCCTTTTTTACCAATGTATATTTGCTGATTATAAGGTGCAAGTTTACACACTGTTCGATTGTCCCTATCTCTCTTCTAAAACCATACTGGGATTCAGTGAGGATTTTGTTTTCATCCACCCATGATTCCAGCCTCTCCAGTAAGATTCTACCCATCAACTTGGAAGTTGTGTCAAGGAGGAGATAGGACGATAACAGTTGGCTTTACTTCTGTCTCCCTTTTTAAAGATTGGGACAATAATGCTCTCCACCCATGTTCTTGGCACTAGACCACCCGATATGGTGTTAAATACTTTTTGTAACAGTGGGGCCCAAAGATCTATATTGGTTTTAAATATTTCTATCGGGACCCCATCAGGGCCTGCTGCCTTTCCATTTTTACTTTTATCCAAGGCCACCACAACTTCATCAAGAGTAATAAAATCTAGATTAGGGGGTTCCAAAATAATAAGGTCCGTACATTCAGACGGTAATGAGTTATCATTGGAACTACTAGTATCTACACAAGTGGGTTTTCATCCGCTGGGTTAAAAACCTTCACAAAGTAGCTCACCCATTGTGACAGCTGCACCAGGCTCTCAATTTTAACCGCACTTTGATCTTTGAAATAAGGATGATTTATCGTTTTCCAAAATAACGGGGCACCCTTTGTGTTAGCAGCCTGGGTGAGTTTTTCCCATGCTTGATCTTGGATCTCCCTCTTCCTTTGTTTAATAGTCTCTTTATATATCCTTCTCTGTGTATTAATGAGCGCACTATCTCTGGGCCTATTCTTTAAAGCATTTTTTAGAGATTGCTTAGCCTTTGTACATTTGCAATCGAACCAACTAACTTTTCTTTGATTATTTTTCCTACTCTTGCTTTTCAATCCCCCAGATATTACAGACGTTATATTGCAAAATGCCCCCATAATCTGATGTTCAGTGGAGTCTCCCTTATTACAAATCTCAATTTCATTTTTACAGTTGTGCAGTAATTTATTCACAAAGTCTTGTGGGTTCACTCCACCATTTAATGGTGATACCATTTTCTCCTTGTGTTGATATAAAAGGTGCTAGGCAGGGCACTTTCTGTATAATCTCATTTAGTTTGACAGAAATAGAGGGTTATGGTCGCTAAAACAAGTTTTTAATACCTCCATTTTCATTATTTGATTCCGCCCCGATACAGAGATCAATATATGATCGATAATTGACCCCTGACCATGGCCTTCGTAGGTAGGTAACCGGGGCTGTCCCTCCGGGATGAACTGTTCCAATAATTCTAGGTTATATTTATATATTGCCCCGTTCACAGTTTCACCATACAGATTATGTGGGAAGTGTGAATGACTTTCACCAAGCTCATTCCCATATCCGCAATATTTTCCATCTAAAAGTTCACATTTTCTACTGTTAAAATCACCGACCCAAATCAGGAAATAATCACTTCTGATGTTTTTTTAAAATGAATCAAGCTCCTTCTCCATAGCCAGTATAACTTGATTTCTAGTATTATCAAATACATTGTTATAGAAGTTAATTATTACAAAACACTGGTTATCAGTAGATAGGAACCACAAGAGTTGAAAAAAAGGTGAGTCAGTATAAGCTTTTTTGAGAGTCAATGGACATGTAACAGAGACTAGAACTGCCAAACCCCTTTTGCCCGCCCATTTTGGGAGGGAATTGCTTACGTATCAATTGTAGTAAAACCATCAATATGAAAGGGTTTCGTGTGCCAGGTTTCTTGCATGCAAATGATATGAGAGTTACTTATAAATTCCAACCAGGCATCATCACACAATCTCTTATTAATACCTGCGATATTCCATGTTACCAGCTTCAGGTTCTTAGGTGTTACATTTTTAGTTTGTTGTAATACTCGATTTATTTTAGTATGAGAAAAATTGTATTTAGGGACATGCTGTAGTCAATCCAAATCACTACATCTTCTCAGAGGTAGGAATCTATTAGACAATAGAAGGGATGTAGGCCTATCCACTGTTAATAATTTATTTACAGGGTAACTATGAAGTTCCTTCTCTGGTTTATAGAAGTACCCTAAGGGGGCTACAGTGATAACATCATTCCATGGGTTTGATAACATCTTCCCTCTATTGTGTAACTCTTCAAACAAAGCTCTAACCATTTCTGGGTTTCGGAAATTACATTCTCCTTTACATTCTTTTGGCTGTTTACCCACCCAGGATACTCTTTCAACCATACTAATGTTCTGCGCCAAAATATTTGAATTATAGTAACAGTTTTTTGCAAACCAGTACACTGCCTTGTTTTTCAAGTCTTCCCAATCCTCTCTGGTCCCCTCCGTTAGTTCTGGCACATTTTTAAGCACAATAGTGTAAGGTGTTGCCTCAGGTGGTAAGTGGAGGACTCTCTGATAATTCCTTTGAGGTTGGGAGGTAGAATGCATTCTAGCCATATTTTTGTTGTTATTTGTTGGCTTTTTCATGTTTCTTGTATTTAACAACACGGGTTGCAACACATGATGTCTAGTTCTTGGGGGCACGGATTCCATCACGTTATCCCTGCCACCCAATGTTTGTATTTCTGTGGTACCTGTTGGAGTGTCATTTGGAAGAGACCTTTCAGTATCTCCAGACGTTTTCCCGGCAATTTTAGCATTTTGGACAGTTGTCCTGGGGCGATTTTCCGATAGTGTCGACTCTGTAATTAATTTTGAAATCTGGGCCACATCATTTTTAATTTTTGTTTCTAACATCAAGTTCCTTTCCTTAGTATCAATTTTTCCCGTGTAGTTTTTTGAATAATGATTCCAAACTGAGGTGGTATTCAGAGCACAAGGTATCCCCCGAGCCATTACTCTGTCTTGTGGGTAATAATTGTGGTTGTTGTTGTTGTTTCCTGTAAGGCACTTGCTATTATACAGTGCCATAATTTCCCTGATGGGTTTATTGCCCAGTTTCTTAGAGAATCTGAAGATTGCCTATTATCCGGGAAAATTTTTATTTGCAGTGTTCGATATGGGCTCCCCATTGTCCATTTGCTGTGAATGTTAAACCTACTTTAGCCTTCAGTGGCTGTTTTCCTTTATTTACCGAGGTAGCGGCTAGATCTGTACCCTCTGTTAGAACCGTTATTTCGAGTGGTATTGTAGACACACTTGGCGCTATACTGGGTGATATACTAGTGTTATGTGTTACAGCCATTAAATCCTTTTGGGGATTTGTTTCAGGGTCTAATATCGCTTCACTCAACACAGACCCTTCCGTTGCTGCAGTCAGAGCTGTTTTAGTGGCAGCTAAGCATTCCTCGACGCTGACAATCTCAATATTTATGAAACCCATGGCAGTGTTTAAGTAGTTCCTTGTGGGTGCGCTCAGCCTGGCATTTTTGTTTTTACTGCCGGGAGGGACAGTAGCAAGTTTACGCTTTCCCATAGTTAAGGCAAAAGAGATCCTCAGTGCGTAATCAATTTATATAATCGCTCTTACCGAGGTTCTGTAGATCCTGTTTGACAGGTTAGGGGAGTGGCCCGACCCGGCCTCTGTCGGGCGCAGACGGGCCCGCCCGCCCGCGTCCCGCGCTGCGGGAGCCGCTATCAGGTTTTAAAGGCGCCTCCTGGCGCTGTGGGTGGTGCTGGCATGGGCATCTGCGCGCTGGGTTTCCCGGGGGTGCCGCAAGGGACGCTGGGGGATATAGTCTACTCCCAGCTCCCTGGTTCCCCGTGCTGGTCTTCTCTCCTCTCAGCCCCCAAACAGAGGGCAAACAACAAGGCTGGCGCGCGTCCATCTCTCCTACCACCCTTTCACTCATCCATCCATCCTTTCTGTAATCCATCCATCCATTCATCCTTGCACTCCATCCACCATCCCTTTCACTCATTCATCCATCCTTTCACTAAGCCATCCAATCACCCATCCTTTCACTCATCCTTTCACCCGACCACACATCCATCCATCAATTTACCCTTTCACTCATCAATGCATCCACTCACTCATCCATCCATGCTCTCACTCATCCATTCATACACCCTTTCATCCTTCCATCCACCCTCCTTTTCACTCATCCATTCATTCTTTCATGCATCCATCCTTTCTCTCATCCATCCATCCTTTAACTTCATCCATCCACCCACCCTTTCACTCCATCATCTGTTCATTCTCCCTTTCACTCATCCCATCTATCAATCCATCCTTTCTCTCTTTCACTCAGCCATCTATCCTTTCACTCACTCACGCACCCATCCGTCCATCCATCATCCTTCCACCCATCCATCCATCCAATCATCCATTCATTCATCCACCCTCCCTTTCACTCATCCAGCCATTCTTTCATCCATCCATCCACCTTTTCACTAATCCATGCATTCTCTCACTCTTCCATCCATCCATCCATCCTCCATTTCACTCATCCATCCATTCTTTCACTCATCCACCCTTTCATTCATTCGTCCATCCATCTGTTCACTAATCCATGCATTCTCTCACTCATCCATCCTTTAAGTCATTCAGCCATCCATCTACCGATCAACCATCCTTTCACTCAGCCATCCATCCTTTCACTCCCTTTGTCTGCTGCAGACAGAAGAGGCCCATCAAGAACCCCACCCCGCTGTAGCTGCTAAGGTTGGGGTTCACGACGCCCCTGACAGCACATAGTGCTGAACGTAGCTGTGATTATTGGCCTCGGCTCTGATCATGGAGAGGAGGCGATAAATGAGAAACCTGGAAATGTGAGATTCTGACTTTTATTGTAAATCAAATCTCAGAGCAATTGGGGCCATTTCCATACCATCTGCAGACTTTCTGGCACACGTGTAATTGGCACTTGCTTTCCTGTAATCGAGGTAATGAGGTCGGTGATGGTTGTAATGCAGCCACAAGTGATGTATGCAGAGAGGGGGCGCGGATATCCAGCCCCCCCATCCCGCCATTTAGGAGGAAATAGCTACCGAGTGCGAGTCTGTGGTTTCACAGGAAGGATCTCATGGGGGAGGGAGGGGATCTTACAGCAGCAGAACTACCCGGATAATTTAAATTAATTCCCCAATCACTTGTAAGAACAACAATCTCATTAGCTAGGATGATCTCTCTCTAACCTTTTCTCTCTGTGGCTCCTAACGTGATTTCTTGCTTATGAAAAAGCCCTGAAACCAGTTCTTTTCACTGCTGCATTCATCAAGTTAATAAACGCTGGGCCCAGCACTCGGAGACTTGTGGGAAAAGGAGACGCTTGTCTGTTTGTACCTTCCTATTGATTTTTAAAGGACTAGCAGGCTCTTATGGTGTGTTCACAAACAGGGTTGCTGAATAGCAAGGCTGTCTGGTCTTGATTCCACCTCATGCCTCTCTCTTTGATTTCCCTGCATGCCCTGTCTCAGTGGCGGCTCCTCCGCTAAGGCGGAGGAGCGTTGCCCCACTGTGTAACTAAGGAACAATAAAATGATAATAACGTGATGTTATTATCATTTTATTGTTTGCAACTGCTTTGAAAGCGGTGGGCGGGCGGGGCTGCTCTCTCAGAGCAGGGCGGGGGAGGAGTGGTTTGCCCACTCCTAACAGCGCAATGACGCTTTGACTGGCCCCTTCGGGCCGGCCAGACCGTCATGTGCACTTTGCATGTTCTCCATGCCGGCTGCATTGCAGCCTGCATGGAGAACATGACCAGGCCCCCAGATCCCGTCTGAGCGCCGAGCCACGGTGCTCAGACCAATCACAGCGCTGCATTGCAGCATTGTGATTGGCCAGGGGAGCCTGGGTGCTTATCAATCACAACGCTGCACTGCAGCGTTGCGATTGGTCAGGGGAGCCTGGTAGGGCTTCCTGGTTCAGCCGAGTCGGACGGAGGAGAGACGTGGGTTGCAGCGATATAGTAAGTGGTTTTCTTTTTTTTTTTATTTACACCCCCTCTACCCCGCCCAATCACCCCCGAACCCTGCCGGCGGCCACTGCTGTCTTTTATTTCGTGAATACCAAGGCTGTCTGGTCATCATTCCACCTCATGCCTCTTTCTTCCACCACCCTACACATGCAGTCTTTTTTTCACATGAGTACTGAGGCTGCCTAGGCTTGATTCCACCTGTTGCTTCTTTCTTCCACCACCCAACACTTCCTGTCTCTGTATCTCAATCTCATAGGTTCTACCTTTGTCGCTGTCTTACTGTTTCTCTTCCTCCCTTTTTGTTCCTTTTCTGCTTTTCTCTCTTTTACACTGGGTCAAACCCTAATGATGAAAAACCAGTCCTTGTCTCCAACAATGAATGTTGCTTCCATAACCTGAGCAAATTAAGCACTGCTTCCAGATCCAGGGCCAGAGGTACTACGCAATTTACCGGTCGCAAACGGCCCATCGGGCTGTTTGAGTCCGGTAACATGCATTTTCCCATGTACCAACCCTATTTTGCAAGTCGGTAACCTATTACAGACTCGCAAAATAGGGTTTAGGAGTCGCTATTAGGAAGGGGTGTGCCAAGGGCTTCCCTTTCTGATAGCGAGACGCACTGGTATGTATGAATAATTTGTGACCGGGATGCGGTTGCGAAACATTCACAGATTACCACCAATTTCAAATTGGTGGTAAGCCATTCGCAAACAGGAAGGGGTCCCCAAGGGACCCCTTCCCCTAGGTGAATGGGGGCACCAACATTTTATCAGAGCAACACTGATCCGACAGACCCACTGTAAAAAGAATTAAAACTAAACTTTTCATTTTTATTTTTGAAATGCATCCTATTTTCCTTTAAGGAAAACATGCTGCATTTAAAAAAACATAAAAACTGCTTTATTTAAAAAGCAGTCACAGACATGGTGGTCTGCTGACCCCAGCAGGCCACCATCCCTGTGAGGCCGGCCATTCCCAATGGGTCGCAAATTGTGACCTGTCTAATGAGGCAGGTCCCTTGTGACCTGTTTGGAAGTCGAAAACAGTGTCTCAGGGTTTGTGACTTTGCAAGTTGCGAGTCGCTAAAAATCGCAATTTGTGAGTCGCAAAACCTGACAGTAGTACATGTGGCCCAAAATCCTTAGGCAGACAGTAAGAAAAGTCAGTTCTGGTGGTGGAGAAATATTATGGGGCTTGGACAGGGGGTGTCAGTAGAGGCGACTCGACTACTAAGGAATATCACTGCCCTGTGGGGTGCTGCCTTGTCTGCCATGCTAAATTTGAACTAGGCCCCGGTGAAATTTAATCTCACCTGTGTAATTCACTGAATTTACGGAATATAAAGCTACATTTGTTGTGATAAATTCCTGAAATTATGCCATTACGCCATGTTGCATAATTAGGCCGTAATTTGTGGCAAAACTTTTGTGGTGGAGCGTGGGAACATGCAAACAACCAAAACATGAATGTCTCACAATATTTAACCTTTCCACCAATAAGGAAATACCTATTGTTTTAAACCTATGTTTTATGTACACTTTTTCTGCCTGATGGGCACTTGATAGGGAACATTCAGTGCTAAGGTTGAAGTTTAAACATTGGTACCCCAATGTTCAGATATATATTGACATATGATCTTTGGGAAAAATGCATTTATATATATATATATATATATTATCTACTGGCGGTCGCCAGTAGATAGTTATAGTTAGGACCTATTATCCATAGGAAATCCGCGACATTCTATTTGAAATAACGTTGGCGCCGGTTGACGAATCTTCGCGAAAGTTTCCAACTTGTTGGGGCGCTCCGCTCCGCTCCTACCCTGAAAGTCTCGGGTTGATTCGTCAAGCGGGGGCCGAGAAAAAGGGGGTCCCAAAACGCGTTTTCCCCATTCATTTTTCCATAGGAACCTTTAGTCGCAGCTACAGCCCGAACTGCTGAACGGAATTACACCAAATTTGGCAAAGAGGTAGCCCTTGGTTCAGTGTCGTGCCTTTTGCTTAAATGGTGTAAATCCGTTCAGTAGTTTCTGAGAAAATCACAAATAAAATCACATATATATCTATGGCCGAGTAGGGTCCGCGTACCCTCCCGATCACGAGCTGCATGCTAATTGGCTGTCAACACTCCCAATCAGGAAGTGTTGGCAGCCATTTTGTCCCTCGGTAGAACCGAGGGACAGAAACAAGTGCGCAAAGCGCAAAAAGGGGGCAGGGTAGAAACACCCTGACCCCCTAGGTCTGCTCAGGGGGTCCCACAAGGACCCCCTGGGCAGAAAAAAGCATTATTTTTTTTAAATCGGCGGGATGCGCTTAGGGTGCGCGGATCCCGCCGAGAAAAAAAAAACGAAACAAGTGCGCAAAACGCACAAAGAGGGCAGGGTAGAAACACCCTGACCCCTAGGTCTGCTCAGGGGTCCCACAAGGACCCACTGGGCAGAAAAAGCATTTAAAAAAAAAATCGGCGGGATGCGCTTAGGGTGCGCGAATGCCGCCGGAAAAAACAAAACGAAGCGCGGTCTCCCGCGCTTCGTTAGTTAGTGCCCCCGGGTGGGCCAAGTCCCGGGGGCATGGTGGGGGGTTTAAATGTAATGTGGGGGCCTCTAAGGCCCCCAAGCCCGGGACCGCCACCCCCGGGGCTTTGAAAACATAATGGTGCGGGAGGGCTCTTGGCCCTCCCGCAGCCCCGGGACGCCACCCCCGGGGCTTCTTTTAAAAAAAAAATTTGACCTGTGTGGGGGCTCCAGCCCCCACACGCCCCGAGACCGCCACCTCCCCGGGGCACTAAAGATTTGAATATGGGGGTCCGTTACGGACCTCAAAGCCCGGGGACCACCACCTCCCGGGGCTGTGCACTGGATGGGAGGGGGCCGCGCGGCCCCCTCCGGGAGCCCTTGACGGCCCTGGGGACCGCCACCCCCAGGGCCGGCTCCTGCAGTGTCCCGGGGTGCCTACCCCCGGGACACTGTAGTTTGCTACGACAGGACGGGAGCCTCGCGGCTCCCGTCCTGTCATAACAAACTTGGTTTGCATTTTGAAAGAGAGAGCATGAAACCTGCTCTCTCTTTCAAAATGCAAACTAATAGCTTTCCACATGGGGAGCAGCATGTTAGCTGATCCCCATGTGGAAAAGCAATGCCGGCTCCCGTAGGACGCGGGGAGCCGGCTGGGACTGTGGGGGGATTGGGGACCCCCCCACAGTCCCCAACCAGAGGCCAGGCCCCGGGGGATGGGGTCCCCGGGGCCATAAGTGGCCAGGGAGGGGGGCCACGCAGCCCCCCTCCCCAAATAAAAAAAAAAAAGGGCAAGGCCGGCCCCGGGGGATGGGGTCCCCGGGGCCTTAAATGGCCTGAGGAGGGGGGCCACGCAGCCCCCCTCCAAATTTTTTTTTTAAAAATCGAGGGCATGCCCCGGGGGATGGGGTCCCCGGGGCCAATACAGGCCCAGGGAAGGGGGCCACGCGGCCCCCTTCCCGTTTTTTTAAATTAAAAAAATAAATAAATTGCTCAGGCCCCGGGGGATGGGGTCCCCGGGGCCAAAAGTGGCCAAGGAAAGGGGGCCACGCAGCCCCCTCTCATAAAAACAAAAAAAAAAACGACCGGCATCGTGCCAGAGGCCCCGCCCCCTCCCTGCAGTACTCTGCAAACGCGCCCCCTGGCGCGTTTTAAGAAGGGAAGTAATTCCCCTTGAATACTGGGGGTCCCTGGGGCCAACTAGCCCACCAGGAACCTCCAGTATGCGCCAGGGGCTGCGTTGCAGAGAGGTGTACAGAGGCCGCGCCCTTTTTACACCTCTCTGCAACGCAGCTCTGTGGCGCTTTTTAGAAGTACATGGTGGGCTAGTTGGACTCCAGGGACCCTCAGGATTCAAGGGGACTTAATCCCCCATCTTAAAACGCGCCACGGGGTGCGTTTGCACAGTGGTGAAGGGAGGGGGCGGGGCTTCAGGTGACATGTGTGCAAACAGGCCCCGTGGCGCATTTTAAGATGGGGAATTAAATCCCCTTCAATCCTGAGGGTCCCTAGGGGCCAACTAGCCCAACAGGTACGTCCAGAAAGCGCCACAGAGCTGCACTGCAGAGAGGTGCAAAAAGGGGCGTGGCCTCTGAACACCTCTCTGCAACGCAGCTCTCTGGCGCATACTGGAGGTACAGGGTGGGCTAGTTGGACCCCAGGGACCCTCATGATTCAAGGGGACTTAATCCCCCAACTTAAAACGCGCCACGGGCGCGTTTGCACAGATGTCACCTCAGGCCCCGCCCCTCCCTTCACCATTGTGCAAATATTCCTCTAAAATCAGCTGAACTACGAATTCCTATTTACTCACCTGTTATCAGGAGAGACCTCAGTGCTGCATCTTTCAGCCCAGTACTGATCCTGAAAAGTAATTTTAACCGTACTTACCAGTAACTTGAATTTCCTTCCATAGGATATCATTGCCTGCTTTTTGCTGAAAAAGTTTCTAAGTGTCGATTTTTGAAACTTACAAATATTCCTCTAAAATCAGCTGAACTACGAATTCCGATTTACTCACCTGTTATCAGGAGAGAACCCAGTGCTGCATCTTTTAGCCCAGCACTGACCCTGAAAAGTAATTCTAACCGTACTTAACAGTAACTTGAATTTCCTTCCATAGGCTAACATTGACTGGTTTCACTTGGAAATTCTTCTAAGTGTGGAGTTTTGGAACTTTATAATATTTCTCTAAAATCAGCCGAACTATGAATTCCGATTTACTCACCTGTTATCAGGAAAGAACCCAGTGCTGCATCTTTTAGCCCAGCACTGACCCTGAAAAGTAATTCTAACCGTACTTACCAGTAACTTGAATTTCCTTCCATAGGAATCCATTGTCTGGTTTTCAGCAGAAAAGTTTCCAAGTGTCGATTTTCACAAACTACAAATAATCCTTAAAAATCGCCTGTGTGACTTAAACGCATTCTTTCAACTGTTTACAGGAGATGCACCAGTGCTGGTTCCAGGATCCACCTCTGAGTAAGAAAAAGTAACTATAACACTACTTACCTGCTAAGTGAATTTCCTCCCATAGGATAACATTGGTGATTCTATGTGAAAAAGTTTGTCAACTTTTAAAATACAATAATATTCCTTAAAAATCACTACTGTAACCAAAACGCTTTTACTCAACTGTTTACAGGAGATGTCCCAGGACTGAATCTAGGATCCAGTCCTGTGGTTAGAAAAATAATCCATAAAGTAACTAATTGCATTTAACTAGAAATTCACATTGAGCTCAATGTTGCATTGTTTTTGAAATTGTGTTGCCCATTGCAACAACTGTAACTACTGTACTTAAAAGTCTATTGCCTATTTGCAAAGTATTTAAACTAAAGTAATTCATTCTGAGAAAGTATATTTTGTAATGTAATGTAGAATGTAATTACAATGTAATTTAAAAAATAAAATATCTAAAAATAAATAGTTTAAAAAAATGTTGTAAATCAGTATCAAAAACATAAATATAACAATTAATACATTTAAAAATTGTCATTTACAAAACCTTTGAAATTCACTGAAAAAACCATAGGTTTCAGACACGTTATAGTTAGGAATTAGCATTTAAAAAACCTTTGAAATTCACTGAAAAAACCATAGGTTTCAGGCACCTTATAGTTAGAAATTAGCATTTAAAAAACCTTAGAAATTCACTGAAAAAACCATAAGGTTTTAGGGACAGTTATAGTTAGTTGGACATTGCACTCGTACAAAACCCGTGAAATTCCCCCGTTATAGTTAGTTTAGGTAACTATAACTCGCGCCCCGCAATGCACTGCTGATGACGTCACATATTACATCACTCATGACATGGTCAGTGACATCACTGATGACATCACTGATGACATCTCAAATGACATCACTGATGACATCATCCATGTGAGAATTTAATGCATCTTCTCACACCCTAATATAACTTTTGATACACCCACTCTAAATTACAGACTGCCATTCTCAAAACCATACACACTCCAATACCAATAAGTACATACCCACTCACTGATTCTTAGGTCTACACACACACATCTACTCACTCACCCGTACAGTCACTCATACTTACAGTCACTCAGTACAGGACTATCATATGCACTCATACACCTATATAAACACTCACACAACGCAACTCATCCATAGAGGTACTCACACACCTAGTCAGTCATGCAAATAATTAATCACACTCCAATTTACTCACCTATACAGTTATTCACACCAGCTCACTTACTCATAAAAATACTAGCACATTCTTACGCTCCTATGCAATCACTGATGCAAGCACACACTCATCCATATAGCCACTCTCACAATCACACACTCTCACTTATAGCCATTTATATACTCCAAAACACATATATACTGCCTTTCACATATGTAGTTACTCACACATGTACCACTGAGATATACATTCAATCACTAACACACCCATACACACACTCACCCACCCATACAGTCCATCACAGACGCACTCTTGAAACCATGCACCCAGTGAATCACCCACTCACACATCTATGCACAGAGTCACACACACCCCACCCACACAAACACTGAGGCACCCATACAGATACTCAGAGAACCAATCCATAACCCATATAGACACTCATTTAGCTAGTCAGAAACCCATGCAGCTGCTTACACAACAACAGACAGACGGATACAGACATTCACACAGTTTAGTCACTCACCCATGCATCCAGTAAGATACGTTTAATCACTCACTTATAGACTCAGTCACGCACCTACTAAATCATCCATTCAGACGCTTATACACCCACTCATTCTTCAATACGCCTTTCCCTATATATATTAAACATATTTAAACTTTACACAAACACACAGTCACTGGATGATGTCATCAGTGATGTCATCAGTGATGTCATTTGAGATGTCATCAGTGATGTCATCAGTGATGTCACTGACCATGTCATGAGTGATGTAATATGTGACGTCATCAGCAGTGCATTGCGGGGGCGCGAGTTATAGTTACCTGAACTAACTATAACGGGGGAATTTCTCGGGTTTTGTACGAGTGCAATGTCCAACTAACTATAACTGTCCCTAAAACCTTATGGTTTTTTCAGTGAATTTCTAAGGTTTTTTAAATGCTAATTTCTAACTATAACGTGCCTGAAACCTATGGTTTTTTCAGTGAATATATATATATATAACCTACTGGCGGTCGCCAGTAGGTAGTTATAGTTAGGACCTAGTTTCCATAGGAAAAGCATTTTTTGTTTTCCCAATAACTTTGGCGCCGGTTGACGAATCTTCGCAAAATTTTCAAAACTAGTGATCAGCTCCCCTCAGCTCCTGTCTTGAAAGTTTCGGGGTGATTCGCCAAGCGGGGGCCAAGAATAAAGGGGGTCCCAAAACGCGTTTTCCCCATGTTATTTTCCATAGGAAACTTTAGACAAAGCTACAGCCCGAACTGCTGAACGGAATTACACCAAATTTGGCAAAAAGGTAGGTCTTGGTTCAGAAAGAGTCCTTTTTGTTAAATGGTGTAAATCCGTTCAGTAGTTCCTGAGAAATTAGAAAAAGAAAATTTTTCGATATCTGGGGCAGCGGTGGGTTCGCGAACCCTCCTGAGCACGAGCTTCACTCTGATTGGCTGCCAACACTCCAAACCAGGAAGTGTTGGCAGCCATCTTGTGACTCTGTAGAACCAAGTTGTAGGAGAGTAGGATCTGCTTCACATGGGTACCCCCACTTTTTGCTGATGCTTCACTGGTTTTTGACATTAGTCTGGCTGGGGCCCTGCTATTCAGAACCCCAGCCTAGCTGTTTCCTCTTTTAAAGGGTCTCCATGTGCCTTAGGCACATCACTGATTGGGATCTGGAGTGCCCTTGTAAGTCCCTAGTATATGGTATACTATGTACCAAGGGCATAGGTACCTCAGAGGCCTGCCAGGGGCTGCAGCATGTATTATGCCACCCCTGGTAGGCCATCCAAACTGACACCACAGGTCTGCTACTGCAGCCTGGGTAAGGTGGTGCATGCACCCCTTGCTGTGGTATAGGTTACCTATATCACTAAATGCATACACACATATAAACCTATAAGTCACTCCTAAGGCAGGCCTTATCAATCCTAAAGGCAGAGTGCATGGTTCCTATGTGAGAGGGTGCCCCTGCATGAGCAGGGCCCCTCTGCAGCGTTCGGAGACCATCTCTGATGCTGTTTGTAGTGCAGCCTGACCATATACTCTTAAACGCATTATATCCTCGCGGTAAAATGCTAACTATGGAATGGCTGCACCGAAACATGTCGTGTTTGGTGTCAAACATCTTGGAATACTACCCGCCCCGCCAATCCTGGCGGCGGGGGTAGCATTCCACCCTTCTAGAGGGAAAGGCATGTTAACTCTGACGAGTCCGGTAACTTCTTTCCAGAGCCCTGGCATCACAAAATGGATGCTGCTGCCACAGACACGAGTCTGGCCTCCTGCTGCAGGACGAAACTCCGGCAGGGGAGGCCTGGACAATAGGTTTCCTGTCCCAGGGAGGTGTGACCACCTCCCCAGACAGGACAATGTGTATTGGGGCTGGGCGGGAGCACTTTCGGGTGCTTTGAAGTCCTGCACTGGGGGCACATTTGGTGTCCCTGTGCATACACCAGTTCAAACCGGATCAGGGGCTTGCAGCCCCTGCTTTGGCGCGAACTGGACAAAGGGAAAGGAGTTTAGCCACCCCTCTGCCCTGACCCACCCATAGGTGGGGCCACAGAGTAGTCCATCCCCTATTTTTAGAATAAAGGTAGGAACCCAGTCCTTAGGACTTTAGATTATACCTGGACGAAACTCTGAAACAGAATCCTGGACCTTCGACGCTCTACTCACGATTAGAGGACTGAAGAATCTCCCTTGGGGTCAAGGAGTGACTCCCCTGCTTGGCAGGCACCAAAGAAGCATCTGTCCGGTTCGCATCACTGAAGCTCCCGTCGGACGCCGAAGTCATCGCATCATCAGAGGTGGATTCTCAGACTTCCCCGAGGCTACCCTGAGTCCCCAGCAAAGCTGAGGCCCGTGGCTATCGTGGGTGACTTGAGACCGTGACCCCTGGACACCGAGCACATTTGCAAGTGCACCATCTTCTGGGTCTCCCAAGAAATCGTGCTTTGGGCTCCGAGTAGCCCTAGCCTCCAGCACCACCTGCACCGAAGATCACTGGCCCCCACTCCACGAGTGTCCTGTAAGCCAGCTCCACGTGCGGCGTCACGAGGCTCCTTCGCGGTCGCTAGCCCGTTGGCTAGTAGCCCTTAACGAAGGCCAATCTTTTCTTTACTTGGCAGTCTGGTTGCTCCAGGCCTGCCCTCACTTACCCTCGCTGGGTGAGTTCCCCAGACCTTGCTGGTCTGCATCATCGACGATCTACATCTTCCTCGAGACTTGCCGTTGCCAAGGCTTGTTGGGTCCAATCTGGTCGCCGACACCTCTGCACTCGACAGACATCGAGCAACAGCCCGAATCCTGCTCCTGGTCGCCGACAACGCCTCCCGGACCTCGTGGCTGAAGAGTCAAGACGACCGTCATCGAACCTGAAGCACTCGACATCGGTGGGCATCTGTCCATCGCCTCCCTGGTCACTGGCTAGTGACCCAGACTCTGTCCCCTCTGCTTTCAGGTTCTTCAGAACTCCGATTCACTCTTGGATCCACCCGGACACTTTTCTCCTGGTCGCCAGCAGCACTTTGCAGCAGATCGCCATAAGAACCGACGACGAAACCCGACCCCGAAAGGCACCTATGCACCCGGCTTCCCTGGGTGAGGTAACACGAGTACTCCGGTGCTCCCGTGGGTAGAGACTCTTCAAAGTCCTAGATCTCAAAGGGTTTTGTCCTAGTCCTCTTCTAAGTGACCCTTTCCTCTATTTTCCCGATCCCGACTTTCTCCATAGAAGTTAACGGCGTATCGCGGTTGTGTATTTACACTGCACGCGTCTCCCGTGGGTCCCCTGTGTCACTACCTTGGGTGGTTCTGTGGTCCAAGCACTTCTAGAGGCTCTAGGCCTAGTGTCTAGTTCAGTCGTGGTTCGCATACCACTTTATTGGTATATGGTTTGGTACGCCCCTAGGGCCCAAACGTGTATTTGTGCTATTACTGTGATTTAAGATCTTATAACCTATGTACTTCGAACTCTAGCCTCATAAAGAGACTAGAGGGGTGTGTTTAGTAATAAATACATATATTTTGAATATATACCTGGTGTGGTGCTCTTTCATTTGGTCACTCAAGAGATTATAGACTGGTAAAACAAGCTGCTTTACATTCCTTCAAGACTTAGCCTGAAGGCTGCTCTCCATAGCTACCACTAGGATAGCTTTCAATAAGGTTGTCTTTAACCTACCTACCATAAGAGTCGATTTGGACTGGTGCACGGTGCCCACTATAATTAGTGGACAGCATATGCCAGGCCAACTTCTCACATTGGTGTGCAGCGGTGGGATTCCAGCTTGCTATTGTTTTACCAGATAATCTCAATTGAATTGATCAACTGAAAACCACTAAAGGTACCTAAGGTACATATAATTTAAGCTTAGAATAACAGTAAGTTCTACTGAACTTAGAGTTGTGTGTTAAGGGATAGCACAACCCTTTCTACAACTCAAGAGAGTTTAGTAGGCCACACTAGAGTAGGTAGTGCATACACCACACCACACTAGTAATGTCTTTAAAAGCAGGATCCAAAGATGCCCTGCAGGAAGCCATTGAGCTTCCCCCTCCAAGTATGACACACTCCCATTCTTGGAACTGAGAGCTTTGTGTAACGTGAGGAAATTAAGGACAGGCCAAAGTCCCACCACCCAACACCTCCAGGAGTTGTTGGTGGCTTATGATCTTAGTAAGTCTTCAGAGACTGAAGGGGTAGGAGCAGAGGGTGGGCCAGCAGATGAGGAAGGGGCCAGGGGTACTACTACCCCCAGCCCCCCTCTGAAACTGACCAGGAGGGTGACAATGACCCTGACCTGGAAAACCCAATCCCTTCTGGGGAAGATGAAGATGAGGATCTAGAGAACCACACCTTTGTCCCCCCAGGAAGGATTATGAGTGTGCTCAGAAAGTCTAGGTCTCCTTCTCAGGAGTCTAACCACTCTGGCACCTCCATAGGGAGCTCTGTTTCTTCTCACAGGAGGGAATCCTCTCATGAGAGAAGAAAGAGACTGGTCCAGTATGAGGAAACTCAACTGGAGATCAGGAAGAAGCAATTGGCTTTAGATAGAGAATCCCTAGATCTCCTTAAAGAGAGAAGAAAGTTGGGACTAGAGTCCCATGGTGGCAGCCATGTCCCTAGAGATAGGGAAAGGTCCTATGACCATAGGAACCTGAGCAAGATTGTCCCTCCCTACCAGAGTGGGGATGATATCCACAAATGGATAACTGCTTTAGAGAGGGCCTGTAAAGTACAGAAGGTCCCTCAGGAGCAGTGGGCAGAAATCTTGTGGCTCTCCTTTGCTGACAAAGGTAGAGACAAGCTCCTCACTGTTAGAGAGGAGGATGCTGACAATTACAAGGTCTTGAAGAGTGCTCTTATTGATGGGTTTGGCCTAACCACTGAACAGTACAGGTTGAAGTTCAGAGACACCCAAAAAGCACAGACTCAAGACTGGGTAGACTATGTGGATTGTTCTGCCAAGGCTCTGGAAGGCTGGTTGATGGGCAGTAAGGTGTGTGACTTCTCAGGATTGTATAATCTGATAATGAGGGAGCAGATTCTTAATAACTGTCAAAATCAGCTGTTGCATCAGTACCTGGTTGACTCTGATCTGACCTCTCCCCAAGAATTGGGAAAGAAGGCAGACAAATGGGTCAGAACCAGGGTGAAGCAGAAGGTACAGAACCAAGGTGGGGAAACCAAGAAGCAAGATGCTAAGAACTCTGACAAGGGTGGGGAGAAGGGTAAAGATCAAAAGTCTTCATCAGGCCCCCAAAAATCTTCTTCTGGTGGGGATTCCTAGTCTACCAAGGGTAAAGGCCAAAGAAAACCATGGTGCAAGGTCTGTAAGCAAAAGACCCACTGGACCAGTGATTGCACCAAGTCCAAAGACTCCAGTCCAGCACCCACCAATGCCCCTAAGGCACCTGTTCCCCCTAGTACAGTTGGTGGAAGTGCTCCAGCAAAGGGTTTAGTAGGGTTCACCCTGGGAACTGAGTTGGGCTCTGACCTAGTTAGAGAACTGACTCAGGCTGTGTTAGTCTGTGATGGAGGCATGGATGTGCCCTCCTCTATGAGTCCCAGTAATCTGGGCAAGTACAGACAACAGCCTTTAATCAATGGACGAGAGGCTTTGGCATTTAGGGACACAGGGGCAAGTGTCACAATGGTGACACAAGACCTTGTGCTACCTGGGCAAGTTATGCTTGGTGAGATGTACCAAGTGACCAATGCTAGCAATGTCAGAACAGACCATACTCTGGCAGTTGTTAACTTCTCCTGGGGAGGGGTAACTGGCCTTAAGAAGGTTGTGGTAAGTGCAAACCTACCAGTCGAATGCTTGCTTGGCAATGACTTAGAGACTTCTGCTTGGGCAGAAGTGGAGCTCAGGACCCATGCAGAAATGCTGGGGATCCCTGCAGATGTGTTTGCTGTGACCAGGTCACAAGCCAAAATGTCTAGCACTGAACAGGCCTTGGATTCTGGAAGAATGGACCAAGTGCCTTCCAAGAGGAGGAGTAGTAGGGTTAAGGCAGTGCCTTCCCCTTGGCTCAGGAGGAAGATCAGTCCCTTGAGGGGGATGATCTCAGCCCTGAAGAAGGAACTGTCCCAGAGGAACTTGAACCTGACCAGGTTGAGTTCTTGGGGACAGGGGGACCTTCTAGGGCAGATCTGAGCCAGGAGCAGCAGAGCTGCCCCTCCCTTGAACCCCTCAGACAGCAAGCTGCTGCTGAGGCTGCTGGGAAAGCTAGTGGTCCCCATACAGTGTATTGGGATGATGGACTCCTGTACTCAGAGAGTAGAGACCCCAAGCCTGGTGCTACCAGGAGGTTGGTAATACCTTTGAAGTTCAGGGGCTTCCTATTGACCCTAGCCCATGATATTCCCTTAGCAGGACACCTGGGCCAGAACAAGACTTGGGACAGAATTGTCCCTCACTTTCACTGGCCCCACATGTCTGAAGACAGTAAGGAGTTTTGTCGCTCCTGTGTAACCTGCCAAGCCAGTGGCAAAGCAGGTGGCACTACAAAGGCCCCCTGATACCACTACCTGTGGTGGGGGTGCCCTTTGAGAGGGTAGGGATTGACATTGTTGGTCCCATGGATCCCCAAACAGCCTCTGGGCACAGGTTTATCCTGGTGGTAGTGGATCATGCCACCAGGTACCCAGAAGCTATTCCCCTCAGGACCACTACAGCACCTGTGGTGGCAAGGGCCCTCCTGGGAATCTTCTCAAGAGTGGGCTTTCCTAAGGAGGTAGTATCAGACAGGGGTGCAAACTTCATGTCTGGGTACTTAAAAGCAATGTGGAAGGAGTGTGGAGTTACTTATAAGTTCACCACACCCTATCACCCACAATGCAATGGTTTAGTTGAGAGATTCAACAAAACCTTGAAGGGCATGATTAAAGGGCTCCCAGAAAAGCTTAGGCGTAGATGGGACATACTCTTGCCCTGCCTTTTATTCGCATATA
Source organism: Calotriton arnoldi (assembly GCA_963921515.1). Classification (NCBI taxonomy): domain Eukaryota; kingdom Metazoa; phylum Chordata; class Amphibia; order Caudata; family Salamandridae; genus Calotriton; species Calotriton arnoldi. The sequence goes on along the minus strand of CAWUFW010007722.1, from coordinate 178,507 downwards.
GGGAGGTGCCTCAGAAGGGGTTGGTTACAGCCCTTTTGAACTTCTGTTTGGCCACCCTGTGAGGGGTCCACTGTGCTTGGTGAAGGAAGGATGGGAGTTACCTCTCAAGCCCCCAAAGCAAGATATAGTGGACTATGTACTTGGTCTCCGCTCCAGGATGGCTGAGTACATGAAAAAGGCAACCAAAAACCTTGAGGCTAGCCAGGAACTTCAGAAGGCCTGGCATGACCAAAGGCTGTTCTGACTGTTTACCAGCCAGGACAGAAGGTGTGGGTGTTGGAGCCAGTGGCCCCAGCAGCTCTCCAAGACAAATGGAGTGGACCCCACACTATTGTTGAGCAGAAGGGTGAGGTCACTTACTTAGTGGACCTGGGAACACCCAGGAGTCCCCAAAGGGTTCTCCATGTCAACAGACTTAAGCCATATGTGGACAGGGCAGACATGGGCTTGCTCATGGCTACTGATGAAGGGCAGGAGGAAGAGAGTGACCCACTCCCTGACCTGCTCTCACAGAACCCTGACGATGGGTCAGTTGATGGTGTAGCCTTGGCAGGCAGCCTCACTACCCAGCAACAAACTGATTGCAGGCAAGTCCTCAATCAGTTTAGACATATGTTTTCACTGACACCCAGTCAGACCACCTGGTGCACTCATGAAGTGGACACTGGGGACAGTCTGCCTATTAAAAACAAGATTTATAGGCAACCTGACCATGTCAGGGACTGTATCAGGACTGAAGTCCAGAAGATGTTGGAATTGGGAGTGATTGAGCCCTCAGATAGCCCTTGGGCTAGTCCAGTAGTCCTAGTACCTAAACCTCACACCAGTGGTGGGAAAAGAGAGATGAGGTTTTGTGTAGACTACAGAGGCCTCAATGCAGTCACTAGGACTGATGCCCATCCAATACCCAGGGCAGATGAGCTCATAGATACTTTGGCCTCTGCCAAATATCTCAGCACATTTGACCTAACAGCTGGCTACTGGCAGATCAGACTAGCTGATACTGCAAAGCCCAAAACAGCATTTTCAACCCCTAGTGGGCATTATCAATTTGTGGTGATGCCCTTTGGTCTGAAAAATGCACCTGCCACTTTCCAGAGGTTGGTGAACACAGTTCTCACAGGACTGGAAGCCTATAGTGCAGCTTATCTAGATGATATTGCTGTCTTTAGCTCCACCTGGGAGGATCACCTGGTCCACCTCAGGAATGTTTTACAGGCCCTGCAAAAGGCAGGCCTGACTATCAAGGCCACTAAGTGCCAGATAGGGCAGAGTCAGGTTGTGTACCTGGGCCACCTTGTGGGTGGAGGCCAGGTTCAACCTTTGCAGAGCAAGATCCAGACCATCATGGACTGGACTGCTCCCACTACCCAGACTCAGGTGAGAGCCTTCTTAGGCCTGACTGGGTACTATAGGAGATTTGTCAAGGGGTATGGATCAATAGTGACACCCTTGAATGACTTAACTTCTAAGAAAATGCCCAAAAGGTTCAGTGGACAGCTAGCTGTCAAAAGGCATTTGATGACCTCAAGCAGGCCATGTGCACTGCTCCAATTCTGCAGAGTCCTGATTACTCCAAGAAGTTCATTGTTCAAACAGATGCATCTGAATTGGGGGTAGGGGCTGTACTGTCACAATTGAATGAAGAAGGTCAGGATCAGCCAGTAGCTTTTATTAGCAGAAGGCTGACCCCTAGAGAGAAACGTTGGTCAGCCATAGAGAGGGAGGCCTTTGCTGTGGTCTGGGCTCTGAAGAAGTTGAGGCCATACTTGTTTGGTACACACTTCCTGGTTCAGACAGACCATAAGCCCCTCTTATGGCTAAAACAAATGAAGGGTGAAAACCCCAAACTGCTTAGGTGGTCCATTTCCCTACAGGGGATGGACTTTACAGTGGAACATAGGCCTGGGAGTAACCATGCGAATGCAGATGGACTCTCTAGGTATTTCCACTTAGAACATGAAGACTTAACTGGGCAAGGTTAGTTTAATGTCCCTACGTTTGGGGGGGTTGTGTAGGAGAGTAGGATCTGCTTCACATGGGTACCCCCACTTTTTGCTGATGCTTCACTGGTTTTCGACATTAGTCTGGCTGGGGCCCTGCTATTCAGAACCCCAGCCTAGCTGTTTCCTCTTTTAAAGGGTCTCCATGTGCCTTAGGCACATCACTGATTGGGATCTGGAGTGCCCTTGTAAGTCCCTAGTATATGGTATACTATGTACCAAGGGCATAGGTACCTCAGAGGCCTGCCAGGGGCTGCAGCATGTATTATGCCACCCCTGGTAGGCCATCCAAACTGACACCACAGGTCTGCTACTGCAGCCTGGGTAAGGTGGTGCATGCACCCCTTGCTGTGGTATAGGTTACCTATATCACTAAATGCATACACACATATAAACCTATAAGTCACTCCTAAGGCAGGCCTTATCAATCCTAAAGGCAGAGTGCATGGTTCCTATGTGAGAGGGTGCCCCTGCATGAGCAGGGCCCCTCTGCAGCGTTCGGAGACCATCTCTGATGCTGTTTGTAGTGCAGCCTGACCATATACTCTTAAACGCATTATATCCTCGCGGTAAAATGCTAACTATGGAATGGCTGCACCGAAACATGTCGTGTTTGGTGTCAAACATCTTGGAATACTACCCCCCGCCAATCCTGGCGGCGGGGGTAGCATTCCACCCTTCTAGAGGGAAAGGCATGTTAACTCTGACGAGTCCGGTAACTTCTTTCCAGAGCCCTGGCATCACAAAATGGATGCTGCTGCCACAGACACGAGTCTGGCCTCCTGCTGCTGGACGAAACTCCGGCAGGGGAGGCCTGGACAATAGGTTTCCTGTCCCAGGGAGGTGTGACCACCTCCCCAGACAGGACAATGTGTATTGGGGCTGGGCGGGAGCACTTTCGGGTGCTTTGAAGTCCTGCACTGGGGGCACATTTGGTGTCCCTGTGCATACCCCAGTTCAAACCGGATCAGGGGCTTGCAGCCCCTGCTTTGGCGCGAACTGGACAAAGGGAAAGGGGTGTAGCCACCCCTCTGCCCTGACCCACCCATAGGTGGGGCCACAGAGTAGTCCATCCCCTATTTTTAGAATAAAGGTAGGAACCCAGTCCTTAGGACTTTAGATTATACCTGGACGAAACTCTGAAACAGAATCCTGGACCTTCGACGCTCTACTCACGATTAGAGGACTGAAGAATCTCCCTTGGGGTCAAGGAGTGACTCCCCTGCTTGGCAGGCACCAAAGAAGCATCTGTCCGGTTCGCATCACTGAAGCTCCCGTCGGACGCCGAAGTCATCGCATCACCAGAGGTGGATTCTCAGACTTCCCCGAGGCTACCCTGAGTCCCCAGCAAAGCTGAGGCCCGTGGCTATCGTGGGTGACTTGAGACCGTGACCCCTGGACACCGAGCACATTTGCAAGTGCACCATCTTCTGGGTCTCCCAAGAAGTCGTGCTTTGGGATCCGAGTAGCTCTAGCCTCCAGCACCACCTGCACCGAAGATCACTGGCCCCCACTCCACGAGTGTCCTGTAAGCCAGCTCCACGTGCGGCGTCACGAGGCTCCTTCGCGGTCGCTAGCCCGTTGGCTAGTAGCCCTTAACGAAGGCCAATCTTTTCTTTACTTGGCAGTCTGGTTGCTCCAGGCCTGCCCTCACTTACCCTCGCTGGGTGAGTTCCCCAGACCTTGCTGGTCTGCATCATCGACGATCTACATCTTACTCGAGACTTGCCGTTGCCAAGGCTTGTTGGGTCCAATCTGGTCGCCGACACCTCTGCACTCGACAGACATCGAGCAACAGCCCGAATCCTGCTCCTGGTCGCCGACAACGCCTCCCGGACCTCGTGGCTGAAGAGTCAAGACGACCGTCATCGAACCTGAAGCACTCGACATCGGTGGGCATCTGTCCATCGCCTCCCTGGTCACTGGCTAGTGACCCAGACTCTGTCCCCTCTGCTTTCAGGTTCTTCAGAACTCCGATCCACTCTTGGATCCACCCGGACACTTTTCTCCTGGTCGCCAGCAGCACTTTGCAGCAGATCGCCATAAGAACCGACGACGAAACCCGACCCCGAAAGGCACCTATGCACCCGGCTTCCCTGGGTGAGGTAACACGAGTACTCCGGTGCTCCCGTGGGTAGAGACTCTTCAAAGTCCTAGATCTCAAAGGGTTTTGTCCTAGTCCTCTTCTAAGTGTCCCTTTCCTCTATTTTCCGGATCCCGACTTTCTCCATAGAAGTTAACGGCGTATCGCGGTTGTGTATTTACACTGCACGCGTCTCCCGTGGGTCCCCTGTGTCACTACCTTGGGTGGTTCCTTGTGGTCCAAGCACTTCTAGAGGCTCTAGGCCTAGTGTCTAGTTCAGTCGTGGTTCGCATACCACTTTATTGGTATATGGTTTGGTACGCCCCTAGGGCCCAAACGTGTATTTGTGCTATTACTGTGATTTAAGATCTTATAACCTATGTACTTCGAACTCTAGCCTCATAAAGAGACTAGAGGGGTGTGTTTAGTAATAAATACATATATTTTGAATATATACCTGGTGTGGTGCTCTTTCATTTGGTCACTCAAGAGATTATAGACTGGTAAAACAAGCTGCTTTACATTCCTTCAAGACTTAGCCTGAAGGCTGCTCTCCATAGCTACCACTAGGATAGCTTTCAATAAGGTTGTCTTTAACCTACCTACCATAAGAGTCGATTTGGACTGGTGCACGGTGCCCACTATAATTAGTGGACAGCATATGCCAGGCCAACTTCTCACACAAGTCACAAGAAAACAGTAGAAAAAACATTAAAAAAGAAGAAAAGGGGGCAGGGTAGAAACACCCTGACCCCCTAGGCCTGCTCAGGGGGTCCCGCAAGGACCCCAAGGGCCAAAAAAAGCATTTATTTTTTTTAAAACTGCAGAATTCGCGTTGGGGTCGCGAATCCTGCAGTGAAAATTAAAAAAAAACGAAGCGCGAACTCTCGCGCTTCGTTTTCAAAAAGCCCCCGGGTGGGCAAGGTCCCGGGGGCAAACATTTATTTATTTGCGGGGGCCCCCGCAGCCCCAGAGACCGCCACCTCCCCGGGGCTATGTAAGTTATGTGCGGGAGGGCACGAGGCCCTCCCGCAGCCCTGGGGACCGCCACCTCCCCGGGGCTTGTTTTTAAATCTGTGGGGGGGGCCTCCCAGGCCCCCCCAAGCCCCGGGGACCGCCACCCCCCGGGGCTTTACATAAATATGGGCAGGGGGGCACACAGCCCCCCGCTGCCCTGGGGACCACCACCTCCCCGGGGCTGGTTTTTAAAAAAAAATAAGTGTGTGTGTGGGGGCTTGAGGCCCCCCCACATGCCCCGGGGACCACCACCTCCCCAGGGCTTTGTCAATTAAATGCGAGGGGCACGCGGCCCCCCCGGAGCCCCGGGGACCGCCACCTCCCCGGGGCTCTCGTCTTTTTTAAAAAAGAAATGTGTGGGGGGCTCGAGCCCCCCCACACGCCCCAGGGACCACCACCTACCCGGGGCTCCAAAAATTCAAATTTGGGGGTCCGTAACGGACCCCCAAGCCCTGGGGACCACCACCTCCCCGGGGCTTTAAACGTTGGGAGGGGGGCCGCGCGGCCCCCCTCCTGGAGCCCTCCATGGCTCTGGGGACCACCACCCCCCAGGGCCGGGTCCTGCAGTGTCCCGGGGTGCCCACCCCCGGGACACTGCTGTTTGCTATGGCAGGGCGGGATCCGTGCGGCTCCCGCCCTGCCATAGCAAACTGTGGTTTGGATTTTGGAAGCAAGAGCAGGTTTCCTGCTCTCGCTTCCAAAATCCAAACCAGATTGCTTTTCCTCAAGGGGAGCTGCATGTCTGCAGCTCCCCGTGTGGAAAAGCAATGCCGGCTCCCACAGGAGGCGGGGAGCCGGCGGGACCTTGGGGGCATTGGGGCTCCCCCCACGGTCCCCAACGGAAAGGGCCGGCCCCGAGGGATGGGGTCCCCGGGGCCATAAGTGGCCCGGGAGGGAAGCCACGCAGCCCCCCTCCATCAATAATTTTTTTTTTTTAAGAAGAGGCAGAGCCCCGGGGGATGGGGTCCCCGGGGCTAATAGAGGCCTCAGGAGGGGGGCCACGCAGCCCCCCTCCTTAAAAAATAATTAAAAAAAATAAATATATGTGGCCATGCCCCAGGGGATGGGGTCCCCTGGACCGAAATTGGCCTCGGGAGGGGGGGCCGCGCGGCCCCCTTCCCGTTTAAAAAAAAAAAGTAAAAAACGGGTCGCTCCCTGGGGGATGGGGTCCCCAGGGCCCCAAATATTGTAAAAGAAGGGGGGCCACACAGCCCCCCTTCTACAAAAAATAAATTTTTAAAAAGCCGGCATCGTGCCGGAGGCCCCGCGCCCTCAGTGCATCACTCTGCAAACGCGCCCTGTGGCGCGTTGTAAGTTGGGGAATTAATTCCCCTTGAATACTGGGGGTCCCTGGGGGCCAACTAGCCCACCAGGTACCTCCAGTATGCGCCACAGAGCTGCGTTGCAGAGAGGTGGTCTGAGGCCATGCCCCTTTTTACACCTCTCTGCAACACAGCTCTGTGGCGCTTACTGGAGGTACCTGGTGGGCTAGTTGGCCCCTAGGGACCCTCAGGATTCAAGGGGACTTAATCTTCCAAGTTACAACGCACCAGGGGGCGCGTTTGCACAGTGGTGCAGGAAGGGGGCGGGGCCTGATATGGCAAGTGTGCAAACGCACCCCCTGGCGCCTTGTAACTTTGGGGATTAAGTCCCCTTCAATCCTGAGGGTCCCAGTGGGCCAACTAGCCCACCAGTTACCTCCAGTAAGTGCCACATAGCTGCGTTGCAGAGAGGTGGTCTGAGGCCACGCCCCTTTTTACACCACTCTGCAAACGCAGCTTCTGGCGCACTGCTGGTGGGGTGATGAGGTCCTCTTGTGTCCTGAGGACGTCAGGACACAAGTGGACTTCATCCTCCGAGCAGGAGTGCGCCAGATGCCGCGTTTGCAGAGTGGTGTAAAAAGGGGCGTGGCCTCGGACCACCTGTCTGCAATGCAGATCTGTGGCGCTTACTGGAGGTACCTGGTGGGCAAGTTGGCCCCCAGGGACCCTCAGGATTCAAGGGGACTTAATAGGGACGTTATAGTTACAAATTAGCATTTAAAAAACCATTGAAATTCACTGAAATAACCATAGGTTTCAGGCACGTTATAGTTAGAAATTAGCATTTAAAAAACCTTAGAAATTCACTGAAAAAGCCATAGGTTTTAGGGACGTTATAGTTAGTTGGACATTTCTCTCGTACAAAACCATAGAAATTCCCCCGTTATAGTTAGTTCAGCTAACTATAACTCACGCACCCGCAATGCACTGCTGATGACGTCACATATTACATCATTCATGACATGGTCAGTGACATCATTGATGACATCACTGATGACATCTCAAATGACATCACTGATGACATCACTGATGACATCATCCAGTGACTGTGTTTTTCGTTAAAGTTTAAATATGTATTATATATATGCCAAGGTGTTTTGAAGAATGAGTGGGTGTATAAGTGTCAGGATGGAGGATTTAGTAGGTGCGTGACTGACTGTATAAGTGAGTGATTAAATGTGTCTTACTGAATGCATGGGTTAGTGACTAAACTGTGTGAATGTCTGTTTCAGTCTGTCTGTTGTTGTGTAAGCTGCTGCATGGGTTGGTCAGTAGCTACATGAGTGTCTATATGGGTTATGGATTGGTTGCCTGAGTATTTGTATGGGTGCCTGAGTGTGTGTGTGGGTGGGTGGGAGGTGTGTGACTGTGCATAGATGTGTAAGTGGTGATTCACTGGGTGTATTGGTTCAAGAGTGCATGTGCAAACAGCTGTATGGGTGGGTGAGTGTGTGTTTGGGTGTGTTGGTGAGAGAATGGATGTCTCAGTGGTACATGTCCAAGTAACTACATATGTAAAAGGCAGTGTATGTGAGAGTTGGAGTATATAAATGACTATACGTGAGAGTCAGTGATTGTGAGAGTGGCTGTATGGATGAGTGTGTACTTGTATCAGTGATTGTATAAGAGAGTAAGTATGCGTTTGTTTCTGTATGAATAAGTGATGTGGTGTGTGTATAACTGTATACGTGAGTAAATGGAAGTGTGATTGATTCTTTGCATGACTGACTAGGTGTGTGAGTAACTCTGGATGAGTGGTGGTGTGTGAGTGTCTGTATAGGTGTATGAGTGCATATGATATTGTTGTATTGATGAGTGGCTGCATGTATGAGTGATTGTATGGGTGAATGAGTGCATGTGTGTGTTGACGTAGGAATCAGTGAGTGCGTATGTAGTAACTGGTGTTGGTGTGTATATGGTTTCGAAAATGGTAGTCTGTATTTTACAGTGGGTGTACTAAAGGTTATATTAGGGTGTGAGGAGGTGCATCAGATTTTCACGTGGATGATGTCATCAGTGATGTCATCAGTGATGTCATTTGAGATGTCATCAGTGATGTCATCAGTGATGTCACTGACCATGTCATGAATGATGTAATATGTGACGTCATCAGCAGTGCATTGCGGGTGCGCAAGTTATAGTTAGCTGAACTAACTATAACGGGGGAATTTCTATGGTTTTATACGAGAGAAATGTCCAACTACCTATAACGTCCCTAAAACCTACGGTTTTTTCAGTGAATATATATATATATATATACACGTGTGTGTCATTCCCTGCGCTCTCATGCCTACCAGTAGGGAGGCCTACCTGTGGGGCTTTCCTGTGTTGAATTGAGCTTCCAGATGTTCTGCTTTACCCATTTACTGATTTCCAGACTCATGTACACTATTTCAAAATTCATATTCATTCCAGATCCATGATAGGGTTTGTGGAAGCCAGTCTGATTTTCTTGCTAAAAACTCCACTGCCTCAAATTCCCTGCTCACTGCCTCATCTCCAGCCCTGTAGCCAAGGATGGGTGGAGGAATTCATCACACTTGTGGTTGGCAGGTGCTAACCTGCTCACACCTGATGCTTGTGATTATAGTGAGCTTTTTTAAGCCTTGGTTTCCTTCAGTCCAGCGTTGGTCATTGTAGCAGTGTCCCTGCTTTACCGTCCTCTTGTTTCCGGTGTTCCTGAGCTATATGTAATCCTTATTTTTAGAAGATTTCTGAGCTAGAGCTAAAATCTTGTTCCTTGAAGTAGCACTGTCCTTCAGTGCTTCCTTGTTTCCGTGGTTTCTGAGCGAGCACTATTGTAGTGCACACTTGATCCCTGAACTTTCACTCTTTCTGATCTTAACTTTACCCTAGCTTCTGTCTCTCTTTCCCTTTATTTAAGATCCAGTTTCTAGTTTACCTCCTTCTTATCCCTACTGTCTTATCTTCCAGTTTCCTAGTGGGGTTGGTTACATGATTACTACCTAGTGCTCCATTTATTTACCTTCTTTCCTGCTAAGCACTATTGTTCTCTGTAGTTTCTTGTCTGTCATGGCTCTGTATTTTAGTTCTTCATCCTATGCCAGTATTCGTGGGCACAGCTGACAACCTAGGTGGTTTTTCTTGTCCACTGTGAGTATTGTCTTTATGTTGCTTTTATAACATCACCAAAGCTATCAGCTCCACAGATCCTGCCCATGCATGTATATATATATATATATACAGCAATTGTGGGTGAGGAACTGACTGAGCTTCAGTCTTACCTTGTGGAGCTCCTGAGTGCTTTACCCCACATTCTCTTTATTGTTAGTCTTGCTATATGCATGGATTGCACATCCTGGGTGTTAGTTATAGGTATTCTGAATACTGAATTGTCTTTTAAGTGCTTATTCTTTCTGAGCTTTAACTTCTTGTTATCTTGTGCAGAGCTTTCCCATTGGATCCCTTTTCTTCACTGCCTGTGTGATCTTGGACAGCTCTGTACCCAATATTTTCACTTAGTCTACTCTACCACCAGTCCTTGCCAGAACCTCTGCCATCTTCCAATATAGATCCTTGCTCACCATCTACTGTTCTTCTCACCATACTTTTTTCCCCTTTCGGCCCATTCTTTTGGGGATTGTACAAAGAGGTGCATTTATAAATAATAGTCCTTTGTCTAAAAACCCTCATTTCTTAAGAACACACAAGCACCACGTTGGATACATTTACACTTACACCAAAATATCAAACCTGTAAAAAAGTGGGGTTACTGGTTGACTGGAGTGCGAGCTCTGGTCCAGTAGCAAACCCAATCCTTGTCAGGGTAAGGCACAAACAAACCCCAAATTAACCTGTGCTCAACCCCTTCGTAGCTCGGCACAGAGCAGTCAAGCTTAACTTACAGGCAATGTGTAAAGTATTTGTGCAACACTTCAAACAGTAACACAGTCAAAACACACCACAAACGGAGCCCACAACAGATTTAGAAACATAGGGCAAACTTTAATAAATATTACAAGACCAAAAAAACAAAAGTCCAATCAGTAGAACCGGAGTTATGAGTTTTTAAAGATTTCAGTGAAAATAGTGTCAAAATCACAAAGCGGGACAAAGTCATAAGTTCAGGCTGACCGCAATGGAGCGCGGACTGTCTATGGGGACCCAGTTAGGCTCGCAAACAAAGTACTTTAAATCTGGGTTGCCGAGCATTGTGAGGATCCAAGTCGAAAGATGCGCCGCTCAGCTGGAGCCATGCGTTGGTTCCAAGATGCAGCAAGGCTGCAATGCAAGGTCCTACCCTGCCATCGAGGATCCCATCGACGAGGGCTTGTGATACAAATTCCGGTGTCTAGGATGCGTGGCTGCAATGGGGAGTCCGGCATCATCATCAAAGCTGCCGTCGATGAGAGATGCAAGGGCACATGCCAAACATGTGTTGCGCAGTCGGGGTGATGTGCCGGTTCCGAGGACTGCGGCAATGATGCAGGTCTTTGCGATGGTCCATTCCAGACAGTGGCAATGATGTGTCAGTTCTGCTTGGGGTTGGCTACACAGCAGAGGATATGCATCAGTTCTGCTGGATCTACAGAGGCTGGCAAGCACCTTAGGCCCACTTCCAAGGGTCCAGGACTGGGGTGGCACCACTTGATAGGGTAGACTCACAGATGGCAGAGTCCAGGTGCAGATGCAAGGTTGTTGTAAGCCTTGTATGTCCCTGATGTTTCGGATCAGGAGGGCAGTCAACTAGCCCTTTAAGTCACTCTGGGTTCTAGGTTCAAGAGATACAGATTCAGTCCTTCTCACCCAGGCAGAAGGGCAGCAGGTCAGCACAGCAAAGCAGGAGTCCAGCAGAGTGACAGTCCTCTAGCAGCACAGAAGTCCTTCTTCCTGGCAGAAGTGTACTGTAGAATTGGTGTCTGAGGTCCGTCTTTTGTACCCTGGTTCGAAGGTTCTGGAAGGTGGGAGAAGCTTCTAGACTGTGGCTTTGAGGTGCATGGAATTTCATGGCTCCCCTGCCCTGGCTCCAAGCTGGATGAAAAGACAATGCAGGGTCGTTAGGCCCTTTGTCTGAAGGCAGGACCCAGCCTATTCAAGTGCAGGTGGGGCTGTGCCCAGCTCCCCCCTCCCATCCTGCCAGTGATGGCCAATCTAGGCCTGCCTAAGCTCCCTATTGTTTGTGGCTGTCTAGCAGAGATTCACAAGCCCAACTGCCACCCACACTCAGTCATGTGACCCAGAGACAGGCTGCAGGCACCAAATGGCTAAGGCCAGAAAATTCCAGCCTTCTAAAAGTGGCATTTGGAGAATGGCAATTTAAAATCCAACTACACCATAAGTTAGGATTTTAAATTGTGATTCCAGAGACACCAAACTTGAACTGGTTATCTGCTCCCATTTGGAAATTAAACTTATAAAATGTAATAAGACAACCCCAATGTTATCCTATGGGAGAGATAGGCCTTGCAGTAGTGAAAAATAAATTTGAGATTTTTTTACTACTGGGACATGTAAAACATAAAAGTACATGTCCTACTTTTTAAATACGCTGCACCCTGCCCTCTGGGCTGAGCCACACCTACCCTAAGGGTGGCTTATATATACTAAAAAGGAAACTTTGGGCCTGGCAAAAGATTTATTTTGCCAGGTCAAAATGGGAGTTTAAGTTGCACACACAGGCTCTGCAATGGTAGGTCTGAGACATGTTTAAAGGGCTACTTAAGTGGGTGGCACAATCAGTGCTGCAGGCCCACTAGTAGCATTTAATTTACAGGCCGCCCTTGGCACATTTAGTACGACTTTACTAGGGATTTATAAGAACATTTAATATGGCATTTGGGTATAAGCCAATATTACCATGTTTATAGGAGAGGACATGCACTTTAGCAGTGGTTAGCAGTGGTAACGTGCTCAGAGTCCTGAGGCCAGCAAAAACGAGGTGAGAAAAAATGGAGGAGGAAGGCAAAAAGTTGGGGGAAAGACCACCCTATGGCTGACAGAGTCAACAAGGACCGCAATATCCACAGCATGTTCTCCCAAAACATTGCAAAGCTGAACTGTGCAAAGATTATGTCACTGCTTTTGAAAAAGGTTCTCCTTTCTTACAGATCTTGCTACTGGCCACGCAAGGTCTACATTCATTTACCACTTCCTCTGCTGTGCAGTCCGTCTTTGGCTACCAGCTAACACTCCACACTCTGTGGTTCATCCGCCAAAACAATTATCTAAGGTCCAAGATGGCTTCCTGGCACAATGTTCTTATTGCCAAGTTACTCCCATCACGTTACAACAACACTCAACTTTCAGTATCTTGTAATAATTCAGTAATTTCTATGCACATGACCACGCTTCACATACTCATGTACAAATCAGAACTTCCTGCTACCCAAAAAGCTTCTACTGCAGGTAATTTTCAGTGTCTGTTTGATCACAAACTCATTGACGATAGGTTCCTACTTGATTCACGAAATGCGCTTTACTTCATTTTGCCAGTAGTTGTCTCCTAACCATTTGAGTGAATAGACTACTGTGGTGCCATCTTTCTTGCTAGCAGGAATAAGTCAATGATGGCCATCCTGTTCAAGGGCAGCAGCAGACCTGCCAAATTAGAAATAACTGCCTGAGAGGCCCATCTGCCCCAGTCTCCTGCCCCCATCGGGGTCGAAGTCAATGACTGGTGCAGATGTGCGCCATGTCCTAGGGTCTTGTAACACCTTTTCATGGACATCGGCTGCTTACAGCACCCAAAGATGAGCTGGAAATCCACTCTTTGCAGTAGTTTTCAGCTTCCCTTACCTGCCACCGTGTGATTTCGGCTCTTCACTGGGTGACCGTTTGAAGAGAGCTGAAATTGTGACACAAGGTGGCGCCGTGTGAGTGGGCAGGCCTACAGCAGTGCATGGGAGTCGGCAGGCCTGCAGCACTGCATGGGAGTTGGCAGGCCTGCAGCACTGCATGGGAGTTGGCAGGCCTGCAACAGTGCCTGGGAGTCGGCAGGCCTGCAGCAGTGCATGGGAGATGGCAGGCCTGCAGCAGTGCATGGGAGTTGGCAGGCCTGCAGCTTTACATGGGAGTTGGCAGGCCTGCAGCACTGCATGGGAGTTGGCAGGCCTGCAGCACTGCATGGGAGTTGGCAGGCCTGCAGCACTGCATGGGAGTTGGCAGGCCTGCAGCAGTGCCTGGGAGTCAGCAGGCCTGCAGCAGTGCATGGGTGTTGGTAGGCCTGCAGCAGTGCATGTGAGTCGGCAGGCCTGCAGCAGTGCATGGGAGTTGGCAGGCCTGCAGCATTACATGGGAGTTGGCAGGCCAGCAGCACTGCATGGGAGTTGGCAGGCCTGCAGCACTGCATGGGAGTTGGCAGGCCTGCAGAAGGGCCTGGGAGTCAGCACGCCTGCAGCAGTGCATGTGTCGGTAGGCCTGCAGCAGTACATGGGAGTCGGCAGGCCTGCAGCAGTGCATGGGAGTTGGCCGGCCTGCAGCATTACATGGGAATTGGCAGGCCAGAAGCCCTGCATGGGAGTTTGCAGGCCTGCAGCACTGCATGGGAGTTGGCAGGCTTGCAGAAGTGCCTGGGAGTCAGCAGGCCTGCAGCAGTGCATGGGTGTTGGTAGGCCTGCAGCAGTGCATGGGAGTTGGCAGGCCTGCAGCACTGCATGGGAGTTGGCAGGCCTGCAGAAGTGGCTGGGAGTCAGCAGGCCTGCAGCAGTGCATGGGTGTCGGTAGGCCTGCAGCAGTGCATGGGTGTCGGTAGGCCTGCAGCAGTGCATGGGAGTCGGCAGGCCTGTAGCAGTGCATGGGAGTTGGCAGGCCTGCAGCACTGCATGGGAGCCGGCAGGCCTGCAGAAATGCCTGGGAGTCAACAGGCCTGCAGCAGTGCATGGGTGTCGGTAGGCCTGCAGCAGTGCATGGGAGTTGGCAGGCCTGCAGCAGTGCATGGGAGTCGGCAGGCCTGCAGCAGTGCATGGGAGTCGGCAGGCCTGCAGAAGTGCCTGGGAGTTGGCAGGCCTGCTGCAGTGCTTGGGAGTCGGCAGGCCTGCAGCAGTGCATGGGAGTCGGCAGGCCTGCAGCAGTGCATGTGTCGGTATGCCTGCAGCAGTGCATGGGAGTCGGCAGGCCTGCAGCAGTGCATGGGAGTCGGCAGGCCTGCAGCAGTACATGGGAGTCGGCAGGCCTGCAGCAGTGCATGGGAGTTGGCAGGCCTGCAGAGGTATATGCACAATTATGTTTATTGGGCCTTCTTACCATTGTGCTTTAGCCTCAACACATTTTCCAGCAGTGTTTTAAATTCCCCAAACATTTTTATAACCTTCTGAAGTTTCACAGATGTGTGATTTGGTCTCAAATCCCAGTGCCTGATCGTCTCTAAGAGACTTCCAGAGCAGAGGATCACACCAGATGATCAACTTTGTTCTGGTTCATCCAGTTTCAGTGTTATTATATTTACTGTGGTCCTTATTCGCATGCCCGTCGTGGGCATTAGCTCATCCGAGATCAGAGCCATGCCTCTCTTAAATGTGGGGCAGGACTTCATTGTCCAGGGTCATTCTGAAGCAGTTGTATGCCGTTCGGTATATTTATAGCAACACATCGATGGAGAATAACACGAGTGGTCACATATGTATATTTTCATGTTAATCGGTGCTTGGTACTGGCTGCATTTCAACTTAGAAATGCACACATCCCAAAACAAGCACGTGCAAACTGTACTTACACATGAAAGTATGACACTGTACATACACTTTGGCTGCGTGTGTTGTACAAACACCTGTTTTCATGGTGGTGTACAGGTGAGGATGTGTGGCCTTGTTTACTTTACTGTGCAGCACCACTGTGACATTCAAGGCCCACAGTCAGTAGACGACCATTGTTGTAGAGTTTTCAGAGGACAATTGCTAACTATAAACTTGGACTCCAGTGTTTGGCTCATGGTATGCATCCTACACATGCTGTGAGGAAGTGACCCTCCTGGTGCTCCCCTGGTTATGACTGCTCACTTCAGAAGACATTGGGGGGACAACATGGCCTGGGAGCTAACCATGCACGCATGAGGCTGAAACACATCTGCCATTTTCACACTGAGGTTGGAAGTGACAAAACCCTGGCGCATGCCTTTTGGAGCCAATCAATCAATCAATCAATCATGTCACTTATAAAGCGCACTACATACCCGCGAGGGTCTCAAGGCGCTGGGGGAAGAGGGGGGTGGTGCTGCTACTGATCGAAGAGCCAGGTCTTGAGGAGTCTTCTGAAGGCCAGCAGGTCTTGGGTCTGTCGGAGGTTGGTGGGGAGGGTGTTCCAGGTCTTGGCGGCGAGGTGGGAGAAGGATCTGCCGCCGGCGGTCGTTTTCCGGATGCGGGGGACTGTGGCGAGGGCGAGGCTGGTCGAGCGGAGCTGGCGGGTGGGGGTGTAGAAGCTGAGTCGTCTGTTGAGGTAGGCTGGTCCGGAGTTGTGGAGTGCTTTGTGTGCGTGGGTGAGGAGCTTGAAGGTTATCCTCTTGTTGACAGGGAGCCAGTGCAGGTCTCTCAGGTGGGGTGTGATGTGGCTGCGTCGGGGGATGTCGAGGATAAGACGTGCAGAGGCGTTCTGGATGCGTTGCAGCCGTCTCAGGAGCTTAGCCGTCGTTCCTGCGTAGAGGGCGTTTCCGTAGTCCAGCCTGCTGGTGACGAGGGCCTGGGTGACTGTTTTTCTTGTTTCGGTGGGGATCCACTTGAAGATCCTGCGGAGCATTCGGAGGATGTTGAAGCAGGATGCGGAAACGGCGTTGACCTGCTTAGTCATGGAGAGGGTGGGGTCGAGGATGACCCCTAGGTTGCGTACGTGGTCGGTGGGTGGCGGGGCTGTTCCCAGTGATGTTGGCCACCAGGAGTCGTCCCAGGCTGAAGGGTTGGAACCAAGGATGAGGACCTCCGTCTTGTCCGAGTTCAGCTTCAGGCGGCTGGTCCTCATCCATTCGGAGACGGCCTTCATTCCTTCGTGGAGGTGGGCTTTGGCGGTGTGAGGGTCTTTGGTGAGGGAGAGGATCAGCTGGGTGTCGTCGGCGTAGGAGATGATGTTGAGGTTGTGCTGTCGGGCGACGTGGGCGAGGGTGCCATGTAGATGTTGAACAGTGTTGGGCTGAGGGAGGAGCCTTGGGGTACGCCGCAGATGATCTTGGTGGCCTTGGATCGGAAGGGGCGAGGCGGACGCTTTGTGTTCTGCCGGAAAGGAAGGATGTGGTCCAGTCCAGGGCCTTCTCTTGGATCCCGGCGTCGTGAAGGCGTGTTCGTAGTGTGTGGTGGCAGACCGTGTCGAAGGCGGCTGATAGGTCCAGGAGGATGAGGGCTGCTGTTTCTCCGTTGTCTAGCAGGGTCCTGATGTCATCGGTTGCGGCGATGAGGGCGGTTTCGGTGCTGTGGTTGCTGCGGAAGCCGGACTGGGAAGGGTCCAGGATGTTGTTCTCCTCGAGGTAGCGGGTCAGTTGTTTGTTGACGATTTTCTCGGTGACCTTCGCGGGAACGGGAGCAGAGAGATGGGTCGGAAGTTCTTGAGGTCCTTGGGGTCTGCCTTGGGTTTCTTGAGTAAGGCGGTGATCTCGGCGTGCTTCCAGCTTTCCGGGAAGGTTGCTGTCTCGAAGGAGATGTTGATTATTTTCCGGAGATGGGGAGCGATGGCTCTACTGGCTTTGTTGAAGATGTGGTGAGGGCACGGGTCTAGCGGTGAACTGGAGTGGATGGTGTTCATGATCTCGCTGGTGTCCTCGTCGTTGATGTTGGTCCAGGAGAGCAGGCGGTTGGTGGTTTTTCAGCACTGGGTGCAACCTCAAAATAACTCACCGCAAAATGACTCATCTAATCTACAATTCAGATGCACTGCACATTTTTGTTACTGTGTTTCCATATATTTACTATTTTATTAATCACAAAATGTATTTGTGAATATATAAATGACCTTTCTATTTGGTTACAGAAAAAAACATGTAATGACAGCATATATTCACCCAAAAAGGAAACCAGCAGGTGTTAGTGGCTTTTCTGAAAGTAGGGGTGGGCGGAGCTCGCGGAGTTTCACTGTGTGGAATTCTGCAGAGTTCCATAGTAAAAACTCTGCGAGATTCCGCAAAGTTCCACGAGTGAGCGGAACCGACACGTTGCGCTAATTTTTAGCGCCAGGAGCTTGTTTCATGCTGCAAAATCAGTGCGAACAGCACCACGTGGCGCGCCAGAGGGTGCTTCTTCTTTGCTGCCGCTCGAGTAGATTTTCTGCTCCAGCAGCAGCTTTCTAGCCACGAATGATTGCGACAACCCATGACCGCCCGCGTTGAGAAAATCTCGTCAGGTGCTGCCCGTGCACCTGATAATCACGCTAGAGGACGCCAATTCGCACTTGCCATCTTAATGTTGGTGAGTCACGCGCAAGATAAAACTCTAACATGCGGTGGTGAGCGGAGATTTGTCGGAACTCCCCGTCACAGGAGTTTTGCCCACCCCGTGATCTCCGCAGGCAGAACGGAATTTATTGCCCACCCTTAGAACTAATGCAAAAACAACAGTTGATGGACAGAATGCAGAACAATGTCATACATTCAGCCCAGTACAGAGATCTGTGCCTAAATCGATCGTTTTTTTGCTCACCATGCCATTCCAGTTTGAACCCAGCCATATGCAAATCAGTCTTGACCCTGTGCCTCATGGGAACAGTCCAGCCCGAACTGCCAAGCCAGGTCCTCCCTGGACTGGAAACAAGCATCCTAGGACCGGTTTCGGGGTTTCACCCCTCTTCAGCCAGGATAGCTTGATTCCAGTGGCATGGAGAGCACGGGACCCACGTCTGGGCATACCCGTCCCACTCGGGGTGACAAATGCAAAAACAACAGTTGATGGACAGAATGCAGAACAATGTCATACATTCACCCCAGTACAGAGATCTGGGCCTAAATCCATCGTTTTTTTGCTCACCATGCCATTCCAGTTTGAACCCAGCCATATGCAAATCAGTCTTGACCAACCCTGGGCGAAGTGCTACGCTACGCTCGCGTAGTTTGCGAAGTTTGCGCTACTTCGCACAACGCGAATTGCACGTAGCACAGTGCGAACACGCGTAGCGTAGCGTAGCGTAGTGCCGCGGTCATTTTTGCTTGCTCGCGGTCCTCAACGTCAAGTTGGCGACCGCGAGCAAGCAAAATGACATCCCGGCGAGACTTTTCCTCGTTCGCGATCAGCAACATCAAGTTGCCGATCGCGAGCGTGGAAAATAAACCTCCCGGCGAGATTCTCAACGCTGGAGGTCAGGTTTCTCATTGCGAGTGGTCGCGTATGCTTGCGACCGCTCGCGATGAGAAACTACCAGTCCGCGTTGAGAAAGCTGCCGCTCGAGTAAAATCTACTCGAGCGGCAGTAAAAGACAGCTCGCACTGTGCAAGTTGCCGTTTTCAATGATTGCACAGTGCGGACAAGCATCCGGCACTGTGCAATCATTGCGAACAGTGCGCTACGCAGTTCAGCGTAGTGCTACGCGAAGCTTGCGTAGCGCGAACTGCACTTTGCGTAGCTTCGCGAAGCATTACTTCGCGAACTACGCCCACCCTTAGTCTTGACCCTGTGCCTCATGGGACCAGTCCAGCCCGAACTGCCAAGCCAGGTCCTCCGTGGACTGGAAACAAGCATCCTAGGACCGGTTTCGGGGTTTCACCCCTCTTCAGCCAGGATAGCTTGATTCCAGTGGCATGGAGAGCACAGGACCCACGTCTGGGCATACCCGCCCCACTCGGGGTGACAAATGCAAAAACAACAGTTGATGGACAGAACGCAGAACAATGTCATACATTCACCCCAGTACAGAGATCTGGGCCTAAATCCATCGTTTTTTTACTCACCATGCCATTCCAGTTTGAACCCAGCCATATGCAAATCAGTCTTGACCCTGTGCCTCATGGGAACAGTACAGCCCGAACTGCCAAGCCAGGTCCTCCCTGGACTGGAAACAAGCATCCTAGGACCGGTTTCGGGGTTTCACCCCTCTTCAGCCAGGATAGCTTGATTCCAGTGACATGGAGAGCACGGGACCCACATCTGGGCATACCCGTCCCACTCGGGGTGACAAATGCAAAAACAACAGTTAATGGACAGAATGCAGAACAATGTCATACATTCACCCCAGTATGACATCTGGGCCTAAATCCATCGTTTTTTTGCTCACCATGCCATTCCAGTTTGAACCCAGCCATATGCAAATCAGTCTTGACCCTGTGCCTCATGGGAACAGTCCAGCCCGAACTGCCAAGCCAGGTCCTCCCTGGACTGGAAACAAGCATCCTAGGACCGGTTTCGGGGTTTCACCCCTCTTCAGCCGGGATAGCTTGATTCCAGTGGCATGGAGAGCACAGGACCCACATCTGGGCATACCCGTCCCACTCGGGGTGACAAATGCAAAAACAACAGTTGATGGACAGAATGCAGAACAATGTCATACATTCACCCCAGTACAGAGATCTGGGCCTAAATCCATCGTTTTTTTGCTCACCATGCCATTCCAGTTTGAACCCAGCCATATGCAAATCAGTCTTGACCCTGTGCCTCATGGGAACAGTCCAGCCCGAACTGCCAAGCCGGGTCCTCCCTGGACTGGAAACAAGCATCCTAAGACCGGTTTCGGGGTTTCACCCCTCTTCAGCCAGGATAGCTTGATTCCAGTGGCATGGAGAGCACGGGACCCACGTCTGAGCATACACGTCCCACTCGGGGTGACAAATGCAAAAACAACAGTTGATGGACAGAATGCAGAACAATGTCATACATTCACCCCAGTACAGAGATCTGGGCCTAAATCCATCGTTTTTTGCTCACCATGCCATTCCAGTTTGAACCCAGCCATATGCAAATCAGTCTTAACCCTGTGCCTCATGGGAACAGTCCAGCCCGAACTGCCAAGCCAGGTCCTCCCTGGACTGGAAAAAAGCATCCTAGGACCGGTTTCGGGTTTCACCCCTCTTCAGCCAGGATAGCTTGATTCCAGTGGCATGGAGAGCACGGGACCCACGTCTGGGCATACCCATCCCACTCGGGGTGACAAATGCAAAAACAACAGTTGATGGACAGAATGCAGAACAATGACATACATTCACTCCAGTACAGAGATCTGGGACTAAATCCATCGTTTTTTTGCTCACCATGCCATTCCAGTTTGGACCCAGCCATATGCAAATCAGTCTTGACCCTGTGCCTCATGGGAACAGTCCAGCCCGAACTGCCAAGCCAGGTACTCCCTGGACTGGAAACAAGCATCCTAGGACCGGTTCGGGGTTTCACCTCTCTTCAGCCAGGATAGCTTGATTCCAGTGGCATGGAGAGCACGGGACCCACGTCTGGGCATACCCGTCCCACTCAGGGTGACAAATGCAAAAACAGCAGTTGATGGACAGAATGCAGAACAATGTCATACATTCACCCCAGTACAGAGATCTGGGCCTAAATCCATCATTTTTTGCTCACCATGCCATTCCAGTTTGAACCCAGCCATATGCAAATCAGTCTTGACCCTGTGCCTCATGGGAACAGTCCAGCCCGAACTGCCAAGCCAGGTCCTCCCTGGACTGGAAACAAGCATCCTAGGACCGGTTTCGGGGTTTCACCCCTCTTCAGCCAGGATAGCTTGATTCCAGTGGCATGGAGAGCACGGGACCCACGTCTGGGCATACCCGTCCCACTCGGGGTGACAAATGCAAAAACTGGGGTGGCATGGTGAGCAAAAGAATGATGGATTTAACCCAGATTTCTTGACTGGGGGTGAATGTTTTGATTTGTTCTGCATTCCGTCCATCAATTGTGTCACTTTTGCTTTCTCGCCCTAAGTGCACCAGGTATGCCCAGACGTGGGTCCTGGGCTCACTGTGCCACTGGAATCAAGCTATCCTGGCTGAAGAGGGGTGAAACCCCGAAACCGGTCCTAGGATGCTTTTTTCCGGTCCAGGGAGGACCTGGCTTGGCAGTTCGGGCTGGACTGTTCCCATGAGGCACAGGATCAAGACTGATTTGCATATGGCCAGGTCTAAACTGGGGTGGCATGGTGAGCAAAAGAATGATGGATTTAACCCAGATCTCTTGACTGGGGTGAATGTTTTGATTTGTTCTGCATTCCGTCCATCAATTGTGTGTCTTTTGCTTTCTCGTCCTAAGTGCGCCAGGTATGCCCAGACGTGGGTCCTGGGCTCACTGTGCCACTGGAATCAAACTATCCTGGCTGAAGAGGGGTGAAACCCCGAAACTGGTCCTAGGATGCTTTTTTCCGGTCCAGGGAGGACCTGGCTTGGCAGTTCGGGCTGGACTCTTCCCATGAGGCACAGGGTCAAGACTGATTTGCATATGGCCAGTTCTAAACTGGGGTGGCATGGTGAGCAAAAGAATGATGGATTTAACCCAGATCTCTTGACTGGGGGTGAATGTTTTGATTTGTTCTGCATTCCGTCCATCAATTGTGTGTCTTTTGCTTTCTCGCCCTAAGTGCGCCAGGTATGACCAGACGTGGGTCCTGGGCTCACTGTGCCACTGGAATCAAGCTATCCTGGCTGAAGAGGGTGAAACCCGAAACCGGTCCTAGGATGCTTTTTCCGGTCCAGGGAGGACCTGGTTTGGCAGTTCGGGCTGGACTGTTCCCATGAGGCACAGGGTCAAGACTGATTTGCATATGGCCAGGTCTAAACTGGGGTGGCATGGTGAGCAAAAGAATGATGGATTTAACCCAGATCTCTTGACTGGGGGTGAATGTTTTGATTTGTTCTGCATTCCGTCCATCAATTGTGTGTCTTTTGCTTTCTCACCCTAAGTACGCCAGGTATGCCCAGACGTGGGTCCTGGGCTCACTGTGCCACTGGAATCAAGCTATCCTGGCTGAAGAGGGGTAAAACCCAGAAACCGGTCCTAGGATGCTTTTTTCCGGTCCAGGGAGGACCTGGCTTGGCAGTTCGGGCTGGACTGTTCCCATAAGGCACAGGGTCAAGACTGATTTGCATATGGCCAGGTCTAAACTGGGGTGGCATGGTGAGCAAAAGAATGATGGATTTAACCCAGATCTCTTGACTGGCGGTGAATGTTTTGATTTGTTCTGCATTCCGTCCATCAATTGTGTGTCTTTTGCTTTCTCGCCCTAAGTGCGCCAGGTATGCCCAGACGTGGGTCCTGGGCTCCACGGTGCCACTGGAATCAAGCTATCCTGGCTGAAGAGGGTGAAACCCCGAAACCGGTCCTAGGATGCTTCTTTCCGGGTCCAAGGAGGACCTGGCTTGGCAGTTCGGGCTGGACTGTTCCCATGAGGCACAGGGTCAAGACTGATTTGCATATGGCCAGGTCTAAACTGGGGTGGCATGGTGAGCAAAAGAATGATGGATTTAACCAGATCTCTTGACTGGGGGTGAATGTTTTGATTTGTTCTGCATTCCGTCCATCAATTGTGTGTCTTTTGCTTTCTCACCCTAAGTGCGCCAGGTATGCCCAGACGTGGGTCCTGGGCTCACTGTGCCACTGGAATCAAGCTATCTTGGCTGAAGAGGGGTGAAACCCCGAAACCGGTCCTAGGATGCTTTTTCCGGTCCAGGGAGGACCTGGCTTGGCAGTTCGGGCTGGACTGTTCCCATGAGGCACAGGGTCAAGACTGATTTGCATATGGCCAGGTCTAAACTGGGGTGGCATGGTGAGCAAAAGAATGATGGATTTAACCCAGATCTCTTGACTGGGGGTGAATGTTTTGATTTGTTCTGCATTCCGTTCATCAATTGTGTGTCTTTTGCTTTCTCGCCCTAAGTGCGCCAGGTATGCCCAGACGTGGGTCCTGGGCTCACTGTGCCACTGGAATCAAGCTATCCCGGCTGAAGAGGGGTGAAACCCGAAACCGGTCCTAGGATGCTTTTTCCGGTCCAGGGAGGACCTGGCTTGGCAGTTCGGGCTGGACTGTTCCCATGAGGCACAGGGTCAAGACTGATTTGCATATGGCCAGGTCTAAACTGGGGTGGCATGGTGAGCAAAAGAATGATGGATTTAACCCAGATCTCTTGACTGGGGGTGAATGTTTTGATTTGTTCTGCATTCCGTCCATCAATTGTGTGTCTTTTGCTTTCTCGCCCTAAGTGCGCCAGGTATGCCCAGACGTGGGTCCTGGGCTCACTGTGCCACTGGAATCAAGCTATCCTGGCTGAAGAGGGGTGAAACCCCGAAACCGGTCCTAGGATGCTTTTTTCCGGTCCAGGGAGGACCTGGCTTGGCAGTTCGGGCTGGACTGTTCCCATGAGGCACAGGGTCAAGACTGATTTGCAGATGGCCAGGTCTAAACTGGGGTGGCATGGTGAGCAAAAGAATGATGGATTTAACCCAGATCTCTTGACTGGGGGTGAATGTTTTGATTTGTTCTGCATTCCGTCCATCAATTGTGTGTCTTTTGCTTTCTCGCCCTAAGTGCGCCAGGTATGCCCAGACGTGGGTCCTGGGCTCACTGTGCCACTGGAATCAAGCTATCCTGGCTGAAGAGGGGTGAAACCCCGAAACCGGTCCTAGGATACTTTGTTTCGGTCCAGGGAGGACCTGGCTTGGCAGTTCGGGCTGGACTGGTCCCATGAGGCACAGGGTCAAGACTGATTTGCATATGGCCAGGTCTAAACTGGGGTGGCATGGTGAGCAAAAGAATGATGGATTTAACCCAGATCTCTTGACTGGGGGTGAATGTTTTGATTTGTTCTGCATTCCGTCCATCAATTGTGTGTCTTTTTCTTTCTCGCCCTAAGTGCGCCAGGTATGCTCAGACGTGGATCCTGGGCTCACTGTGCCACTGGAATCAAGCTATCCTGGCTGAAGAGGGGTGAAACCCCGAAACCGGTCCTAGGATGCTTTTTTCCGGTCCAGGGAGGACCTGGCTTGGCAGTTCGGGCTGGACTGTTCCCATGAGGCACAGGGTCAAGACTGATTTGCATATGGCCAGGTCTAAACTGGGTTGGCATGGTGAGCAAAAGAATGATGGATTTAACCCAGATCTCTTGACTGGGGGTGAATGTTTTGATTTGTTCTGCATTCCGTCCATCAATTGTGTGTCTTTTGCTTTCTCGCCCTAAGTGCGCCAGGTATGCCCAGACGTGGGTCCTGGGCTCACTGTGCCACTGGAATCAAGCTATCCTGGCTGAAGAGGGGTGAAACCCCGAAACCGGTCCTAGGATGCTTTTTTCCGGTCCAGGGAGGACCTGGCTTGGCAGTTCGGGCTGGACTGTTCGCATGAGGCACAGGGTCAAGACTGATTTGCATATGGCCAGGTCTAAACTGGGGTGGCATGGTGAGCAAAAGAATGATGGATTTAACCCAGATCTCTTGACTGGGGGTGAATGTTTTGATTTGTTCTGCATTCCGTCCTTCAATTGTGTGTCTTTTGCTTTCTCACCCTAAGTGCGCCAGGTATGCCCAGGCGTGGGTCCTGGGCTCACTGTGCCACTGGAATCAAGCTATCCTGGCTGAAGAGGGGTGAAACCCTGAAACCGGTCCTAGGATGTTTTTTTCCGGTCCAGGGAGGACCTGGCTTGGCAGTTCGGGCTGGACTGGTCCCATGAGGCACAGGGTCAAGACTGATTTGCATATGGCCAGGTCTAAACTGGGGTGGCATGGTGAGCAAAAGAATGATGGATTTAACCCAGATCTCTTGACTGGGGGTGAATGTTTTGATTTGTTCTGCATTCCATCCATCAATTGTGTGTCTTTTGCACCCTTAGAACTAAGCAGTGTTTCATGTGGTGCGGAAGCCACTGATCAGCCTTAACCCTTCGTCCCCGCGACCATTGCTCATAAATTAATAAATGATTGATTTAACTGCAAGCTCAGTCGAGGCAAGTTGTTTCGAAGCACTAACGCAGCATCAGGTCTTTGATTGGCTAGAGTATAATTTCTTTATAAATGCCAGCTGTGGTGACCAATGCAGGGCTGGGCCAGGTGGGGGCTAGTACTGCTCGGCCAGATTACGTCTGGCTGTGGTAACACACTGTTCCCAAGTCCAGTAAATGTCCACTTTCCTCACCTACCCACAACTTTCTGTGAATTTCAGATTATAGCAATAATCAGGGTTCGGTGGGCTCCACAGGCCTTTGGACCTGGGTGTCTTTGTACCAGAGCAACGCCATGGACGGATGAAGTTGGGGTATAATGTAAATGGTGCGTTGGTACCGTCTATTAAATGAAAATGCTGGCCACAGCGTCATGACCATACCCCCACCTTCCAGCAGTGTCATGTAAATGAAAATGTTCATAGTCCCTCTTGAATGATTGCTGCCCTACAGTGTTACTGACAAACAAAAGGTGTAGACTTGCTCAACGAGCTAGTTCATTTATTTATAAAGTGCTTATCCATCCAAATGCATCTTGGCGCTAGAAGTCTAGAAGTGCGAGGGAGGAGTCCATGTCCCAGAAACACATAGCAAATATTCCCTACATGCTATGAATTTTGTGCATGCAAGCCGGTGGAGGGGTCATTTAAAGCTTTATATCTTTTGCCTGGACAGCGCAAGTCCATTGTTCCTTAAAAAAACACAAGCATTGGCAAAGCCAATAGGTCTCGCCTATTCGAGAGCTATTGGCTTTGCCAATTTCTTTTAGCTGTGTAACTTTGTTTTTAAACAAAGACAACATCCTTCTTTTACAATTATTTAGTGTGAACAGTGCTGTGTTTTGGATTGTTATCAGTGATCTTGAAATTATTCTAAGTGGTATTGTTTGTAGCTCGCAGCAGGACTGTAATAAAAATGCAGTTAATTGATTTTACGAGGTATTTGTTTTGGCTTCAAAGGAGACATGAAAAAACATATGTTGCTAACTGTAAAACTGTCTCAGGGTTTTGGCTCAGAGGATGAAGCAGGGAGATGTGATTACGGGCAGAGCTGCGGACTTTGGAACTGGGAAAGTAGGTTTGAGTCTTGGCATCGGCTGAACACCCTGTGATTCTGGGCACATCACTTAATCTCCCGTACATAAAATATGAATGTGATAAAACAAACCGAACAGTTTTTAAAATGATTTAAATCCATCCCAACAGTGTGCAGGGGAGAGCAGCACAAGCAAGCCTCATGGTGTGCGAGGGTCGGATTTTGTATGCTTGCCTGCGGCTTCCAGTGCCATGTCAAAGGTGACATGCGTGCCCACCAGTTTGGTAGCTTGATGCCCTACTGGGGGGGTAGGTGGAGCAATTAACATGCCGGAATGGATGGGGCTATAGTGCCATTATCGGCAACTCCTCCCACCCACAGTCTGAGCATGCATGAATAAATAAAGACACAAGACAACTTTTGTTATGGGAAAATTATTGCTGCAGGTTTATTCCATACAGAAGTATGCAATATGGTGGGTTATCTTACGGGCGATCCAAGGGCAGGCAGCTGTACCAACCTATGCTGCCCCGCCCGCCTAATGAGCCAGCACTGTGGGGAACCCAATCAGTGCTACACCTTTGGGTGATCCTCCTCCGGATCACGTGACACGTTGGTCCCTTCTTACTCACGCCCTTTTCAGGGCGGAGCGTAGCAGGGCAAACCCCCGGTTGGTCAGGCCCCCAACCGCCCGAAGGACTAACGGGGCGCCGTCGCGGTTTTCCAGGAACCTGCCCTGAGGCTCCTGGTCTTTGGCTCTGGCACCCCTATTGTGCCGCGCAGAGGTACCCTTACTGTACCAGTCTGCCGCAGAGGTACCCTTACTGTACCCGTCTGCTTCCAGATCGCCCTGTAACTCCGCCTGCAACACAAAAGAAAACATTAAAACATTCTGAGTAGCTTGTCCACCAGCCAGTCCGCCGGGTAAGAGGTAGGGTGGGAGACGGCGTGGCTGGTGCGACAGAGGACGCCAGGAGGGGCTGGGGAGGCATATATACCCTCCCCCCACCTCGGCGCACCGGATGTGATGCCCATGTGACACCCTGGCAAGCGGACTCCTACAGGAGCCCAACCACTAGAGAGGGGTGGGCTGGTGCCCAAATGGCACTAAAGGGCCGCCCGCTTGAATGGCCCCCTGCGGGGGCCGCGGACAGCCGCATAGTGCCATTATCGGCAACTCCTCCCACCCACAGTCTGAGCATGCATGAATAAATAAAGACACAAGACAACTTTTGTTATGGGAAAATTATTGCTGCAGGTTTATTCCATACAGAAGTATGCAATATGGTGGGTTATCTTACGGGCGATCCAAGGGCAGGCAGCTGTACCAACCTATGCTGCCCCGCCCGCCTAATGAGCCAGCACTGTGGGGAACCCAATCAGTGCTACACCTTTGGGTGATCCTCCTCCGGATCACGTGACACTTTGGTCCCTTCTTACTCACGCCCTTTTCAGGGCGGAGCGTAGCAGGGCAAACCCCCGGTTGGTCAGGCCCCCAACCGCCCGAAGGACTAACGGGGCGCCGTCGCGGTTTTCCAGGAACCTGCCCTGAGGCTCCTGGTCTTTGGCTCTGGCACCCCTATTGTGCCGCGCAGAGGTACCCTTACTGTACCAGTCTGCCGCAGAGGTACCCTTACTGTACCCGTCTGCTTCCAGATCGCCCTGTAACTCCGCCACAGCCCTGGAAGCGGCCACCGTCGCAGCCAGGGCCCCCCCACCAACACAGCTGTATTATCGCCTGCAACCTGCCATTACCAAGGCTTCCTGCAAGT
This sequence comes from Calotriton arnoldi, assembly GCA_963921515.1. NCBI lineage: Eukaryota > Metazoa > Chordata > Amphibia > Caudata > Salamandridae > Calotriton > Calotriton arnoldi. The sequence continues at coordinate 150,494 of CAWUFW010007722.1, read as the reverse complement.
CCAGAAGGACACGTCCATCCCCACCGGGGGTAGGTGGACTCCATTCTCCTCAAAATATCCCTTGACATTAGCCTAAATCAGCTTGTGTCTGATGTAACCCAGACCCCTCTGGTCTGTGAACTTCCGCCATGAACTGTTCACTCTTTCAGGGATGATCAACGGCCTGCTCTGATTTAATCTCAGACCACCGGAGCTCACATTGACCCATGTATTTGCTGATCTCCCCTAAGTCAGCTTTCATGGCTTGTACAAGCGACCTCCTCCCCATGGCAATGAGGTCGTTGCCCCCTAGGTGTATCACTGAAATTCTGGAGGGGGGGGACCTCCCCTTCGGCCAGTCTGAGCAAGGGTGTACCCCTGCCCTTGTGCTTGACACCCTGTTATCGGGACAGCAGCACCTATGTTGGCTGACAGCGTCCCCACCCAGCGTGGCTAGTATAGCTAACTGGGCGGGGCATTCGAGCTTAACTGCAGCAACATGTCACCTTCCTAGGTACGGGGGTGCACTTACTTCGCCCCGTTGACAAGACAATTTGCACAGACCCCTTTGATTGCTAAACCCTGGTGAACACTTATTGGCGTCAGATCTGGTTTGAAACAATGTGGATTGTACCCACTATTGGCGACGCCTCACCCTTTCATGTACTGACGCCTCCCAGCGCACCCCACCTGCTAACTGCCGTCGGATCCCAGATGCCAGTACCTGCTAACCATCTCCGACCCTGGATGCTTAAACCCGCAAAAGTGTCGGAATCCCAGATTCCCAGTTTCATTTTGGCTGCATTACACCTTCAGTGGATCCGCTGGGAGACGCCACAAACCGCATTGGTCATGCGAACCTTAAGTGCCCAATTTCACCTGGGCGTACCTCTAAATGAGACTGGCCCCACACAGCCGTAAGGCCAGAGACACACATATATTAAACCTATTTCTGGTTTTTGCTACTCGGCACCCTTCTGGTTGAAGATCTGTCTTATTGTGAAGCGCGCGTGCCCCCGGGGCATGAAGTCGCTGAGTAACCGGTGGATGTTACCCAGTTGCTGATACTATGTATCGCTAACTGCCCTACTTGGATTGCCAGGATGCTGAATGCTTCCTAAGGCCTGTAGGCTTACAGCTCCAACCCAGTTTGACCCCCAGATTTTGGGACAATTTAAGAGTAACCATGCCCTACATGGTACATCTACCCCAGCGATGACAATCAACGTATATGGGACACAGGTCGCAGAAGATGCCCCTTCCAGTCACTGGTTCTAGCCCATGGAAGGATAACCCAGGCGGCAGACAAGTCTTTGGGAACCGGAGGTGAACATTATGAGCAAGTACCTGCCCTTGTCTGGATGTTGGGAATGCCAAATGGTCTATAATGCCTTGTCGTCATTAGTCCTCCAACGCCGTGTTTACCAAACTTTTGCATCGCAGTTCACTTGTTAGATGACAACTACCACAACCCGCCTGCTGCCCTGGCAAAGCGAGGGTGAGTATGTCTTGACTGAGGTGACCTGTGCCCTGCCCTAGTTTGCATAGGGCACATTTTTGCTGCATGGACCAGACATAGCAAGGCGCGACGAGATTGCGAGCCCCACTCCTACACGACTAAACTGAAACTTAGTCCATCAGGGGCCGAGGCCTTGCCTTTGCCCTCTGTGGAGTGACCTGGACTGCTCAGCAGGGCGTCATGAGGCCACACCTTCACGTGTACCCGTTCCTCTCGTGCTACTCGCTGTGGGGTTAGTGTGCACCTCGCCTACTTGTCCGCAATTAGTGATGTTCCCTCGCGGGGAGAAAGGTTAGGGCCTTGTCCCTGAAGCTTGCCAATGAGGAATTCCCCAGGAAATCTACAGCATCGTTTTGTAAAGCTGTTCCTGGTCCCACTACTAATTATGGCCGGTATGCTATGCCATAAAGGACCACCCAGCCAGCAGAGTGACCCACAGGCCTGCATTGTACACTTATTTGGCATATCGATCCACTGTGATATCTTCCTTGAGTCAAAGTTGCTCCTAGGCAAAACCGCTGGTCCTTTGATTCAGCCAAAGCTCCGGAACCCACAATCAGGTGGTCACAGGAAAGCCCTGCCTGAAGTCTGCGCCCGTGCAGCGGCACCACTCTATGGCCCGCCCAGTCTACCACCATGAGGCTGTGTAGAGCGCCCGGCTAAGCCATTGCGTTGCTTTCCATTCATGCGCAAAATCTTACTCTGGCTCCAACCCAATTGCCAGCACACAACATCTGGAACTGCCCAAAACAGGGGGGACGCCAATATGGCAGCGACAGGACGAAGGCAAGGCAAACCACAAGTTTGAACCCTATGTAGCGTCCCTGAGATAATCCCCGCTGAAGGAGGGTGCAGGATGTCACTGACCAAGCAAAGGGGATGGGACGGCCAGAGTCTCCGTGCCCCGATCCCCTCCCCCAAGACAATTCACCAAAGTTATTGCTCTAACAGACCTGAGCGCAGAAAGTCGCACTGGCCAGTCCTTAGACCAACAAACCACTAACCCCAAACAAGGTGCCCACACCACCACAACTCCGAAATTGCCATTATGGCCCCCCGTAATCACACAACAAGACTGCTGGGGGCGCACGCCACGAACTTCACAGACCCCAGGCGACAGGACCGGCCGTGCCCATGCGCAAGCCGCGTGGCAGCCTACCAACCACACGTGGCACACCCCGCTTGCCTATTTACCCCAAACTTCTGGTGTTGCACAAGCAAGGGCTTGATTTGGACAAAGGTTTTTGGTCGCCTATGGTAAATAAGCATCAACTATGGCCTTGTTGTAAAAGTATTGACCAGGAAAGTACTACACAGTTGACACTACACTTACAAGCCAGTCCTATTTGCTTTCCCAATGCTAGTTGGATGATTAAGCTAACTAAGGCCCAACATGGCTTAGGTGGCGTAGCGTAGTGAAATGCTACGACTGAAAAGGTGGGACTGTGAAAGAAGTGAAGTGACTCACCCCCCAACTGGCCCTGATCTCAACAGGATGAAATTACTGATGCTGCCTGCAGGCAGCAAAAGTGCGGCTCAGCACGGCGCAGAGTATACAACAGAGCACCCAACACCTGTGATCCTGCGCGGGGATCCGGTCATACGACCTCGGGCGTAAACGAAGGGGGGCTTTAGATAAACAGCGCCCCTCACCCCTGCCACTCAGACTCCCAGAACTGAACGGATATAATGTAATGTGTGACAATATTCCGAGTGCTTGATGCCAAGTCCTTCGCAAACAAACGCCAGCAAAGATGACAGCATGAGGCGAGAGGCGACTACCCCTCTCAGCGAGTAATAGTCTGCAGGGGAAGATACTAACACTGCCTTACGAACCCACTCACTTACCGGCAATTCAGAAACTCGTCCAACCTAACTGCAACAAGCTGGGCATGACCGAGTAACAACTTAGAGGTGGGTACTAAGGGGGGTCCCCATATAGGCAACTCATCCCTTCTAACCGAAAGATGAGTCAGTAACAAATACCAAGCCAAGAGACTTAAAACAAGCTGTATCAACTAATCGCACATTGTCCCCTCTCGCTGAGACTGCATAGACAAAGAAGGTTAACACACCCCATTCCCATATTTCTCCTCCATTTTACAGTAACGTTTGACACAGTGCACCAGGGAGCCTAGTGCATTTGGCACCCAAAAGGCTCTTCTTTGTGAAAGATCAACAAGGCTCTTCCTTACACGGCATCGCATAATCTGCCCTCATGCAGCCTTCACCAAAAGGTAAACTGACTGGCGCCGCCAGCACTAGAGCCTCGCTGAGGAGGATCGTGGACACCCAATGCAAAGTCTGTGCCTCTGAGCTGCAGCGTGTCCTAGTCTGTTAAAACCCGGGCGCAGGCTTGCCTGCACAGCTAAGCCCACAAATGAATCGCACCACACCTCCAGCCAATGCCTGGATATGCCAACACCGGAGGATGAAAGGCAGAATGGCCAGACCGAGGTCCACCTGCCCAAGGCCTGCCCACTCACACAAGTGTTCCTGTTCTAAGGAGCACCCCCTCCTTTCACGGATGATGTGGACGCCGCATACATCAAACAGCAGACATTCGGCTGCAGCACACGCAGTGTGTGTCCTGTACAGCGCAGCATAAAGCAGGTGTGATTAACTTTTACAACCACAAACATTTGCTTCTGGTCATGTTACACCTTACCGTCAATGAGCTGACCATTGCATTCTGAATCCAAAACGTGTTGCTGGGCTGGAACCTCTTGACCATATACTGCCCATCCCAAATTAAATACACAAATCGTACTCTTCCTTATTCAAAAACAAACATTGTTCAAAGGGCCTCGCCGGAAATACGCCTTTTTAAGAAATAGCTGGAAATGCCCCCTTAAATTGCCAACGTCCCAACTATGGTGAAACAACAAAACAGAGGGACAGTGCCCCCAGTGGCCCAAACACCTCATTGTGTTACCTGTTCACATTCGTGACCTCTCGGTGTCGGCCTGATAGTTTAAAGGCTGTAAGCAGGTGTGTCCGCCCGACTGTCCTGAACCCCACCAGAGGAAAATACTGATTGATTTGTATAAGCATAGGCTTATAATTATTGACCTCTCAGACCAGTAGAGGAACCCAAAGACATAATCACATTAAATGTGCTAGGGTCTATCTACACCCCACCTTCCTCTCTCGTGTCTGCCTACTATACAGGGAACTAGTGCTTTTGCATCTTTAAACCTTTCAATGACCCCGCGGCAGCCCAAATTGATACGAATGAGGGCTATTCTGCAGTCACCCTGCTGGTGGTGTGCACCCGGGCACGATCTCGCACACCGCATGATGGTGTTTCTCTGCCCGGCACCTCCAGCCAACTCGTGGCCGAGCAAACACTACCGGCCACCGCCGGCAAGGCAGGGTAGCATGGCACCCAGCCCGCCACATTTAAAGCGGCCCCTCTGGGCACACCGTCAATCCCTGTTTATGCTTCCACTAGCACTGCTTGGTGTGAACCTCAGTCCTAGTGCCTGTTGGAGATCTGTCTGCAGTGTGCCGGTTTTACGCTGTTGGAGGCGAAACTGATAGCCTCTGTGCTGCTAGCTGGGGACACAGAACAGGCATAAATGCAAAGTTAGAGCAACCCTTCGTGTTCCACCTCCCTGGGAAAACACGTGCAATGCCCATTGTAAACCTTGTAGTCGTGCCCTCTAATGGCCTGTACACCCCCGCAGGCAGTGGTGAAATGGCTGCAGCGAACCCAACCTCGTACTAGTCCCCCATCTCTGGAACAAATTCAGACGTTCATTGTAACCACATAGAAACACCCGGAATTGAACACAACCTTCGGGGTCAGCATCAGGGGTTTTAACCACTAGGCCACGGTGACTAACTGGTACCTCGACATCGAGAAACAGTGGCACTGTAACTGGAGTTACAGTGGAGCATTGCCAGCCACGCCACAAAACGCATCACTTCATTGCCTGAAGACCACACTACCGAGCCATTATTCTTGCTGCATTATTGGCGAACAGTGATCGTCGTGAACTCGATTCACTTGAGTTACGGTGGGGCAGTGCCATCTGTTGGCCGAAGTGGCATGTTGTGTGTATGTTACCGAACCTCAATTATTTCCTTTTGCACCACGGCTTCAAAAGGAATCGCTTCGTTGCCTTTAAAGACCACACTGCCCCGCCATTATTCTTGCGCAGCGTTAATGTGGAATGATATTATTCACGAAATCATGCCCTTGCATTGCGGTTGCCTATTCCACTCAGGTTGCCGCCCTCGACAAACCTAAATGCGCACCGCCTGCGAGGTGGCCGCCATTATCGCAAAATGTACATTTGCCTAAATTTGCAACCTGTACCTTCGTTATTGGTAGTGGCTCCCTGTAACCATTTGTGCTACCTCGCACCTGAAACACGCAGATACCTTGGTTCAAACTATCGGTATGCGAGACCATCATCGTGAACCGCGTCCACCAAACCAACGATCTAAATTCGTACTTTGAAACGCTTCCGTGCTATGCGCTTACCTTCGGCGTGGGAGCAACAGGTGTTATCACTCAGTAGGCACAATGCATAAATCGGTTTAAATATTAGTTGGCAAGTGAGACACGTTAATAACTTCGTACTGCTCTCAACTAAGCAACTTTAGACCTTTTAAAAACATCCGAATAAAACCAAATCTCGTAGCACTACATGACCCGCATGGGGATCGAACCGGCAACCCTGGTACTCCAAGTGCCACACTGTAACCGCTTGAGCTACCTCGTACGTGAGACGAAACAAATAACTCAGTTTAAATAGACAGCATGTGAGAACCTAGAAACAAACATTATACTACCTTTGAAATAGCTGTTAGCACCTGGGAACAAACTTTCTTAACTGTGTTACAGTAAAATGCACCGTGCCGTGTTATGTCACAATTGCCGGTCAGCGTTGAGGCGGATGGTGTGGCCTCCCAGTGCCGTGACCCTGCACCTGAGGCCGTCGTAACAAGCGGTCTGGAGCTTGCTGCCTCCGGTGAACTGCGAGCAGCCATGCGCGCCCCAATATATCAATGCTCTGACCCGCAAGCCATGTGCGCCTCATCGGTACCGTATATTTTGCGCCGCCACTTTACAATCCGTAATCTGCCTTTACTATTCCGACCGTCTGACCTGCAGCCGGAAAACAAGCCAACTAAAACTCCGGGCACATATCAAACATTTGCGTCCGATATCCTTTCAAATAAACGTGCTTTCCCGAAGCCCTGGAACCGGCACGGCCCCAACGAAATTCCTGGCGCATCAGAGCCACAGCCGGGCTCGCCGCCACATGACACCGACAGGGGCTGATTCTGGTACGTAACGGTTACCGACAATAGTCTCTTCATGCAGCGCTCATCAGACCACAACCACACCGACGAGGCCGGCCACCAATTACGGGGGCACAAGACAAGATGGCTGAGACTGCCCCCGCACACGCTAGCACACCCAAGGCATCTCCAAACGCCTCCCCATGCGGGCTCGAGAAACTGGCTGCCCGACCAGGTGGAGCATTGCTCTGTCCCCGTAGGCCGCCCTCCTGGCACAACACTAACCTCACAATCCGCTTGGAACCCGGACCACGCCGCCCGGCGAGGAAGGAAACACGACTCCCGATTTGGTCGAATCGGGCCCCACGACGCGAGACAACAGTCGAGACGGCGTGGCTGGTGCGACAGAGGACGCCAGGAGGGGCTGGGGAGGCATATATACCCTCCCCCACCTCGGCGCACCGGATGTGACGCCCATGTGACACCCTGGCAAGCGGACTCCTACAGGAGCCCAACCACTAGAGAGGGGTGGGCTGGTGCCCAAATGGCACTAAAGGGCCGCCCGCTTGAATGGCCCCCTGCGGGGGCCGCGGACAGCCGCATTTCATGCATATTTTTGCAGTGTTGTGTTTACCGTTACCACATTGTGCCCGCACTGCAAATGGATATACATTTCAACGTAAATGGTGTTGCACCGCGAATTAAACATGGTCACACCAAGACTGAGAGGCCATGCTGAATGGACGCAATGTCACATGAAAACGAAACCTTAGCCATCAAACTCTTAATCCGCCGAGGGAAGCTCTCCCCGAAGTCCTGCTAGAACAACATGCCATGGCAACACAACGCGCGCGCTCCGGGCAGCAGTGCCCCAGACCGAGCAATCAATCGACACTTTAATAGTACCATCAAGGGCATGATCCGAGCACGCATAATAAACATTCAGAACAGTTTGCTGCCGGGTCATTAACGATGGTAAACCTCCTAACGCGCTACTTATTGGGCACGGTAAGTTCCGTGATTGTATTGCGGCTGATAGTATTTATTAAACGTTTAATCATGTATTAATCGTTAATTCATGCAAATGGCTAATAAGGAAAGGCTGTTTCGTTTAATGTACCGTAGGCATGCCCCCCCCCCAATTTTTGTAATCCCTCTTCGGCTGAGGCACCGAAAGTGCCCTCAGCCTTTAATTGCTTTGACGCGGGTCAGTATGGCGGCGGCAATGTTAAATTCAGTGCCGCGTGCCAGAATTAGTCTTTTCTTTAATTATTGTTGCTCCATGTCCATACATACACATATATCTATCTGTATGTACGCGGCATGCATGTTAACACTCCCGTGGAATTGGGGGGGGGGAGGCTTAAACCATATCTTCTTCTGCAATGTGTTAACTACCCAACTGGGTGCCCACGTGGGGGCCTCTTCCCTTCACTCTCAAGGTACGAGCTCTGGCCGAAATTACGCTGTGGCTTTAAGAAAGAAAGGCACATGGAATGCTTATGAATGTAACCTGTGTTTCCATATAGCGTGCACTCTATATGGGGCATTCAGTGCTTCGCAACACAACTACACTGTTATCACGCAAGTGCCAAACACTGCGGGGTTTATTTACAAGCCCCTTGCGCCACTTTTGCGTCATTTTTAACATGGGAAAAGTGACGTACGGGTAGCGCAAGGAGCCCCCGCGTGTTTAGTGCTGTACCTCGCATCATGAAATATTGAGCTAAGGCTGGGATTCTCACCTGATTCTTTAATTATGATGGCGGCAGCTCTCGCTGTTCGGCCACATCACTTACATACCTCAGAGATGTAAACTCATTTGCAGTGACCACCTGCCTTTTCAGCACTAACATGCAACATTACAAAAGCAAATGAACAGGAAGTACTGATATTGCTCAGGAACTGGGGAGTGGGAGGGGATTAGAACCCACACCCAGCTGGGGCAGATATTCCAAAACGGTAGCAGCGGGGAATGCTGAAACAAGGCAATACTTCAGATTGTACCACTCTAAACCTCATGAACCCTGCTCAACTGCTAACCACCGGAGAGGTTTGAGCACCAATAAAATACAGCAGGTTGGTGAGATGTGCACTCGCAAGGGCAGTTCAAAGATAAAGAAAAAAGAGCTCCAGAAGAAAAGCAGTGGATGGACTCAGATACTTGGGCCATGATCCAATGGGTGGACTGTACGCCCACTGTGTGTAAACAAAATGTCTCACAGAGACTTCACATGCGCTGTCTAGGCGAAACCTAAAAAACATAAAAAGGGCTTATAACCCGCCCGTTACTTACCATTGGTTGGCTTGAAGATCAATCTCATTTTGTTGCTTCTCATTGGTCACTCCTCTGGTTTCACTTTATCTTCCTCTGTCAGTCCAGCCAGTGGAGCGTGGACCAAGTACAGCTTCCTGCCCACGGCCCTGGTCCTTCCACTGGTAGTTGTAGTTCACAGGAGTGCATGTGTTTGCAGTCCTGTGTTGCTTCCTCCATTGCACCCTTCTTCCTGCTGCTTTCCCTGTGCCCCTCCCACCCTCCTCTCGCTTGCCTCCATACCCGATCCCTCATGTTGAATGCCCGTACCGCCCTCGTCGTTTTGTATTTTTTCAAGCTATGTTAGCACTCCTGCTCCTCTATGCCCCACACGGCTCCCGGTTTCTGGCAGTCTGCCATCTTACTACCGTTAGGGGAGTAAGGCCTGCGCCCTCAGCCCTCACGGGATCACCACAGTAACCCACCGGTGGGAACAGACTACTCTTCAGTCGAGACATACTCCTGCAGGACACGGGCTGCGTGGGGAACGTCCTGCAAGTCGGTGAGTGCACATTCCATGCCACGGGCATTAACTGGCCTTCCTTAGCGATCCTCTGTATTGAGCAGCTTTAAACTCCCTGTGTGACACACAACACAAACAAAGCTCATTCTTTGGTTTCTGGTTTACCCGTAAATCATGAATATTCGACAACATGTCGTTCGCTACCCTCCCTGATTCACCATTTTAAAGCAAAACGATTCTTCAAATCCAAAATGTTAGTCTCAAACTGAAGTAGACTCCCCTATAGAACCTAATTATTTCCTAATCTCGCCAACCACAAAATCTCAGTTTCTAATCTAATCTAATCCATGGGCCCAATAAACCCCACTGCCAACTCATCATTATTTATTATTTTTGCAGTTTTATATAATGCAAGCTCAACCCGAAGGTGTTGTAGCACTTTACATGAGCACCAGCTACATAACACAAGGTCATATTAATTTTTTCAGGCAGTGAGTTGCGCAGGATCACAGGATGTTGAGCCGACATAGAGACTGCTGATGGTAGCTTTGGATTTAATGCCACATCCTCTCACCCCATGCCCTAATCTATCTACCATCCAGCTCTTAACCTAATTATTGCAACCAAACCTTGCTCCATTTGGTTGGAAAAATAAACAGTGCCCCCAGATCAGTCTGGCCCCTGACAGCCATCAGTCTGTCCCCAAATAATTAGGCAGGCCCTCCTAGCTCCTCATCAACACCTCCTCTACTCTCATCTAGCCCCGGTCACTGTGGATGATTGACCCAGTGCTTAATTTGTAAAAGGGTAAGAGCCAGGGCCCTTCTCTGGAGGCCACTGCGTCTTGAACCCCAATTACCCCTGCCAGTGCTGCCAATGACAGTCCCAATCCAACTACTAACCACAACACTCATACAAGAGTGACAATTCAGACTATTCCAGCCACCCAACGGTATAAGAACAGTGTGGGTGCTGGTAGTATCTATTTTTAATGTATATTGACTAATAAAACTACTGTTGTTGTGCTCAACTCAAAATTAGACAACAGTGCCACCTTGTGGCAGACTGTCATAAGAGCTGGTGCCGAGCACCAGAAACCACTGGCTCAAATTAAGCACTGGATTGACCCTGCACTTGCTTCCATGGCCCCAGTCCCCAGCTAGCACCCCAGGACCGCAGATTTCTCTCCCACACCAAGCCAGCCCTGCTCCCTCCTTTCCAGCCGTCATTGTAAACTTTCATCTTACGCTGGGACCCGGCCACTCTCCTCTATTTATATCCTTCTGCTCCCCTATAAGCTCATTGGAAAGGGAAAATGAAACAGGCAAGTGCTGCAGCAGAAATGGCTCCGGGATGTGTATTTAAATTAGAATCTTTACATGTGTTCACCTCCACTGTGCAAAAGGTTTAATGTCTGAAACTTGTTTACAGTCGGGGGCTAACCTTTTGACAAGGTTGTGGGTATGAGCTAGCTGCTTGATAAGTTTTTTTGCTCCGAACGGGAACATAGTGACAGAAGGCTTGGGAAGGTGTTTATTAATGATGCACATCCCTGCTGGGTTAGTTTGCGTGAAGGTGGTTCCACGTTGCCAGAACTGCGATCTATTTATTGGGCTGTACTTTCTGTGACCTTCAGGAGTGCATCTTCAAAGGATGGCGTGGGGTTGTAAATGACCTGTTCTCTTCTTTGGAATGGAGGGACAAGCCCTGTTACTTACGGTAATATTCATTACGCCGAGTCCATGTCTTCCTTGTCACAGACCTCACGTCGGAGTTTACTCCATTAATGCAGAACCTAACTACCAAACTTGTCTTCCCATTCCAATATGGCCCCTGTACCCCTGAGTACAAGTATCTCACTTCCTGGGAAGGACTTCCTGAAATAACCAAGCACAGACCTAAATCAGGGGACCACAGGGAAGGCCAGTGGGAACTCAAGACTGTGACGAGAAAGACATGGATTCGGAGTAATGAATATTACCGGTAAGTAACTGGGCATTACCTCCTCATCCGTCTTCCTCTCAGAGTCCTCACGTCGGAGTACGTGCCCAAGCCCACCACTGATTTTGTTACAAACCACACCAGGAAAATGCTAAATCAGGGGAATTTTAAGGAAACAAAGAATACAGGAATCATACCGTGGGAAAACATCAGAACTCAAGACCGCAGTACCAAAATCGAAAGAGACATATCCACCTATGCGTAAATGGTAGTGGGACATGAATGTGTGGGGCTGGGCCTAAGTGACAGCAAAACAAATGTCCTGAATGGAAGGCCCCTTAAATGATGCCCAGGAGGCCGAAATCCCCCTAGTAGAGCTCCCAGGGAAAGACTCAGAGACAGGATGGCCGCCCACGGAATAGGAATGTAAAATGGCCAACTTAATCCAGCGGGACAAGATAGAGAGGGATGGCTTGCAACCCTGCCGAGCCAAACCATGGGAGACAAACAAGGCATCAGACTTGCGGAACTCTGCAGTGTGTCTCAAAAAAACCCAGAAAAAGCCTGATGGACATCCAGTGACTGCAAAAACACTTCCTCAGCAGCAACAGGAGACAGACAAAAGGTGGGCAAAACAATATCTGAATCCGCATTAAAAGAAGACACCACTTTGGGAAAAAAGGCTGGACTAGGCCAAAGCACAACTTTGTCCGGAAAAAAACAAAGAAAAGGAGAGGAGGTGTGTTGGGTCCTCTCTGCATTCTCTGGGCGTCTGGAGCTTCCACGCGCGGAGAGAATGCACAGAACCTTAGAATAGCGGGATTCGGGAGCGGGGGTTAACGGTCGTGGAGACTTGTTTTTGTAGAAAAGGAAGGTGCACCAGAAATGAAATCGGAGTCATATGCTTGAGTCCATTCAATCAGTTTTATTAGTAACAAAAGTAAAAGTGGCCATCAGCCAACGCGTTTCGTTCCTTCGACCAAAGGAACTTTATCAGGGCTATATCTCCTGGGACCTGGACTTACGGCTGTTTGTCGAAGTGTAAATCCCCCGGGCACACAACTTGCGTTATCACAGAGCTCCAAGCCACGTAGACCAAAGCCCCAGCTGCCTCAAAAATTAATCGTGCTCATTGTAAGCGTCAGCTCCGGCATCTCCCACGGCAATCTCCTGCGGCCGTGAGCTACGCTTTGCTTCTGTGGGAGTGGCCAGAACGAGCGCCTATGAGAAGGTGTTGTTCCTGTTCCACTGACACGAATAACATTTTACTTGTTTACCTGAAGACTCTGCGTCCTTACACTGGCGACGAGCTGCCAGTCAGCGGGACCTCCACGCGTGTGGACACACAGTGCAGCGACCTTCACAATGGGGTTCTTCAACTGAGCAGGTTGCCGGCCTTTGTACCTGGATCCAGAAATTTACACCTTAAGCAGCCTGAGGTTTCAAACAGGTATCGTGCTGTCTCCGCACCACCGATAAGGTATTTGACTCTTATTTCTGGCGGCTACTTTCGCTCCGCTGCTCTTCCCACGTCACTGCAGCGTCATTTCCAACTATCTCCAGTGCGGTTCATGGTGACCCGCACACCGCGTTCTTCTACGTCTCCACGCGTACATGTTGTGTGGTGGCCATCTTTGATCCAGGCACTATTGTAAGCTGTACTAATCTGCATTTCCATACGGCCATTTTGGAGTCAGGCCATTTTACCTTTTTGTGCCGATCTCGGTGATCTGCACACCATTTCTCATAATTACACATTATTGGAGGTGCCGATTTTTGAACCGAGCACTATTTCAAAGCTGCACTGATCAGCACTGCATTTCCATACAGCCATTGTGGTGTCAGGCCATTTTCTCATTTGTGCCGATCTCGGTGATCTGCACACCATTCCTCATAATTTGCACATTTGAGGTGCCAATCTCGATGATTTGCACATTGCATTATTTTATGTATCACCTTCAGTGCAAGCGTTCTTCTTCATTATCTACTGTACACGTGTTGGTTTCGGTGATCAACACACCAGACTTAAAGTGCATTTTCCTACATTTTCTTTTCATTACTCGTCAAATGCGTTCTTGTGTGCACTCCTGGCATTAGTACAGTGAAATATTCTACAGTGCACGTGTTGATTCCGGTGATCAGCACACCATACTTAAAGTGCAATTTTCATACATTTTTTTTTTCTCATCACCCTACAAGTGCGTTCTGCGGTGACACGCACACCTTCTCCATTTCACCATGCACCAAGCAATTAGTCCACTGGCACCTTTGCTACCCAATCCAGCTTCTCCAGAAATAGATTGGGAAAAATGGAAGGAAGGGTTTGAAGCATATATGGACGCTCTGGATGGAGAGTCATTCACTTGCAAAAAGAAATATGCCATTCTAAGACTTTGTTTAGGTAATGAAGGCCGCAACATTTTGAAAACACATTCCGAGAGATCCAGTCATTGTGGGCGATGGTGAAGGTGATGGCGTAGTGGACGAGTATGCTACAGCTATCAACACTCTAAACACCCGTTTCAAAGCTTGTAAAAATGTAACCTTAGAAAGACACAAGTTTTACAAGAGAGTCCAATTGCAAGGTGAATCTGCCTCAAGTTATGTTGGCGCTTTGCGCATTCTCGCTGCCTCTTGTGAATACAAAGCATTCGAAGAGGAAATGATAAAGGATCAGCTAGTTGAAAAGACTAACAACAAATAAGTTCAGGAGGCACTTTTATCCAAACCGGATCTCGCTCTACAAAAAGCTTTAGACATTGCCACAAGAATAGAAAGCACTAGTTCGTACATGGAGCAAATGTCTTTAGCTGAAAGCAAAAGCCAGAGTGTGCTTGCAGTCAGATCTAAGTATAAGAGATCAAAAGAGTTAAAGGAAAAGCTAGATAAAAGAGATAATAACTTTACAACTAGGAACAAATGAGTGTGCTACAGATGCGGCAGTACCAGTCATCTTGCCCATGCTAAATCGTGCCCAGCTGTTGACAAAATATACGCCAAGTGCTCAAAGAAAGGACATTTTGCCAAGGTTTGCAGGTCCAATGGAAATGAACCATCTAGGAAGGTGCACAATTTGGAATCTACAGCAGAAGAAGCATCCTCATCCAACGAGGAAGATGAAATTCCCACTATTGTGGACACGGATTGGCCCAATGGTATTTGGGGCGTCAATTCACAAGGACTTAGAAGACCCCTATGTACTATTGATGTAAACGGCGTATTTGTCAAGATATTAGTCGATTCTGGGTCTCCTTTCACTCTGAAAAGTGAATCTGTTTGGAGAGAGTCATTTCCAAAGCAAGTTTTTAATCAGTCTAGTGTACATCCCATTGAATATGGCGGAAAGGCCATCGATGTTGTTGGTGAATTCAGTGTTGATTTTGAATTCAAAGCCAGTAGATCTTAGGGCATCATATATGTAGCTAGGGACGAGGCATGACTCCTTAGATGGAGAGATCAAGGCAACTTTGATATCATTCTTGATCCCAATAATGTTCAACAAGTAATATTGAAGAAAGATTTCTTCCAAGTTCAAGCTGTCCATGAAAACGCATGGGAATTCTTGTATCCTGAAGTATTTAAAAGGGAATTGGGTCTCTCTAAAGGTTTTAAGCATATGATCAAATTAACAAAGGGGCTCAACCAGTAGTGCACAAAGTCAGGAGAGTGCCCCTGGCGTTACAGTCAGACTTAAAAAAGGAATCAGACAGATTATGCTCACGTGACGTAATAGAGCCTATTGAGTCTTCCGATTGGGTGTCCCCTGGAGTCCTGGCAAACAAAAAAGCCAATGGTAACCTGCGCATGTGCGTGGACTTGTGCGATCTCAACAAAAACATATGGATAGACCAGCATCCCCTACCCAACATTACGCAGATGACATCCACCCTCAAAGAAGCCAAGTTGTTCAGTTTGTTGGATATGTCATCTGCGTATCATCAAATTGAGTTGCACACAGAGTCAAGGCATCGAACTGCATTCATCACTCCAGAGGGCCTCTTCCAGTTTAAGCGCATGCCCTTTGGTCTTGCCTCTGCCTCTGCTGTTTTTCAGAGAGTAGTTGAGAGTATTTTCAAGGGTATGCCTGGGGTTATGGCCTTTCAGGATGATGTTTTGGTGTATGGGGAGGATCAAAGTCAACACAATGAAAGGTTATGTCAAGTGTTGTCCCTATTAAGACAAAAGGGTGTAACTCTTGGTATAGATATATGTAGATTGAACGCAACTACTGTGGATTATTTGGGGTACATGTTGTCTTCTGAAGGGGTGCAACCTAAACACAGTCTGGCCAAAGCTATTGAGGATTTTAGCATCCCTAGTGACAAGGATCAATTAAGATCATTCATGGGCCTCATTGAGTTTTATGCCCGGTTTATACTCAATTGTGCATCCAAGACTTACAACATCAGATGTCTTCTCAAGAAAAATGTCAGTTTTTGTTGGAATGATGTATGCACGAAAGAATTTAATCAAACAGGAAGTAGCTCATGCCATTCCCCTTAAGGCGCTTAATACAGAAGACAAAACCATAATAATGACTGATGCCAGTCAAAAAGGGTTGGGTGCTGTGCCCTTGCAGCATAGAGATGGAAAGGGCGAGGTAATTGCATTGGCTTCAAGAAGTTTGCATGGTGCCGAGGCTTCTTATTCCGTGATTGAGCGCAAAGCTCTTGCGTGTTGGTGGGGTATCACTCATTTTAAACATTATCTGTATGGTTCAAAATTCGTGGTACGTGTTGACCACAAACCCCTGGTAGACTTATTCACCACTAGGGGTGGGGGAAAGCGACCCCTAGAATCGTAAGATGGCAATATAGACTCATGGAACACAATTTTAGTGTTGAGTATGTGCCAGGCAAAAGAAATCTTCTAGCAGATTGTCTGTCTCGCTTACCTTCCGATTGCAGTGACGTTGTGGAGGTGATGCATGGGTATGATGATCTTGAATTAGTATGCAGTGTAATAAGTCAATCTGAAGACGTCATATCTGAGCACGAATGGAGAGAAGCTTCTGAGAGTGATCATGAGTTTAAGGAAGTTTTAAAGACATCGAGCAAAGGATGGTCACATGAGATCAACGAACAGAGTTGCGTCAATAAGTACAAACATGTCTTCGACGAATTATCTATGGTGAACGGCCTGTTGTATAGATCTTCAATGTTAGTGGTGCCTGATGCCATGAGAAACAGAGTACTTACCTTAGCACACGAGGGCCACATAGGTATGCGTGCTAAGAAAAGGAGGGTAAGAGAACATTTCTGGTGTCCGGCTTTGGACAGGCAGGTTGAGCTTTTTGTAAGGGATTGTATGGAATGCGCTATTAGCGACAAGTCCCAAGTAACTACTCCCTGTCCTGTAGAAGCCATTGAGGTTCTCGACAAACCTTGGTTTAAAGTAGCTGTTGACATAATTGGTCCTATATTTTTGTTTACCAATGTACCTGAGTATGGTATAGTCCTCATGGATTATCATAGTCGCTGGCCAGAAATCAAATGGGTTATAACATCCGATTCCACCTCTGTTATTAAGTTTCTCGAGTCACTATTTGCAACTACTCGGCGACAATGTCCCCCAATTCGTTTCTATCCAATTTGAAGAATTTCTACGATCTCTGGGCAATAAGCATGTTAAAAATTCTCTTTACCATCCTAGAAGCAATGGCCTAGTTGAGCGCTTTGACAGGGTCATTAAACAGAATGTGCAGTTGGCGAGAGCGAGTGGTCTAAATTGTAAGGCAGAAGTTGAAAAGCTTTTGTGGGCTGTTTGCACTACCGTCAATTCTGACACTGGTGTGTCCCCATTCGTTCTGCTAAGAGGGCGTGTGCCTGCTTCCAAGCTGTTGAGAAGATGGATGAGTGATAAAGGGTTCATGTTACCTAGGTAGAGGATTGATGAGGTTTGCAAAAGGCGTGTCGAGGCACAAAAAAGATACGATCAAACGCGGGTCGAACCAGGCCCTAAACAGTTAAATGTCAGTGTGGGGGACATGGTGAGAGTGAAGTGTTCCAGGTTACTACCCAAAGGGGAGTCCAAGTTTTCAGTCCTGAGGAAGGTTGTGAAAATTAACAGAAGTGCTGTTAAATTGGATGATGGCAAGTGGTGGAACAAGGGGAAGATTGCTGTGTCCAAGAGGAGTTTGAATGTTCATTCCAAGAACTCTGTCCGAGTTGAGGTTAATAGGGACACCAATCCCACGGCCCGTTCCCTGTCATCTAGATCCATCAAATTGCCTTCTAAATTCCAAGATTATGTTTTGATACTGTTATTGCTTACTTCTGTTATTTTAAATATTTATTTCTTTTTGTTTCATGTATTTTATATCCTTTGTCTTTGTTTTTAATTATTGGTATTTTTCCGTTTCATTGTGTTAAGGAGAAAGATGTGTTGGGTCCTCTGTGCATTCTCTGGGCGTCTGGAGCGTCCGCGCGCTGAGAGAATGCACAGAACCTTAGAATAGCAGGATTCGGGAGCGGGGGTTAACGGTCGTGGAGACTTGCTATGAAAAGGTGCTGTTCCTGTTCCGCTGACACGAATAAAGTTTTACTTGTTTACCTGAAGACTCTGCATCCTTACAAGGACAGTAAAGCCCCAATTTCCCCAACCTGCCACCCCGAAGAGATGGCCACCAGAAAGACCAATTTGGCAGAGAGAAACCTGAAGTCCGCGGACTCCAATGGCTCAAAGGGAGAGCCCTGCAAACCCTGCAGAACCAGAAGCAAGTCCCAAACTGGCACCGGGGAATGCACCATTGGCCGCTGAAGAGAACAACTCTGCAGCAAACGAGCAGCCAGAGGAGCCACAGACAGCACAGACTCCCCCCAAAACAACTGAATATCAGCCTACTGATTATGGAGGGTAGAAACAGCCATACCAGGTGAAAAACGTCCAGAGGGATCTCCAAAACCGCAGTAGACTGCAGGAAGAAGAAGACAACCCCTGATCCTAACTCCAGACAGAAAAATTCACCAGTGGCAGTCATAAGCCTTAAGGGTAAACGGCTGCCAAGACTGCTGGGTGAGCTCTGCAACATCCACAGAGCAACCATGCTCTAAGAGGAACTGCGAAGAGAGTCCAGGGGAAGAAGGGGCTGACGCAGGGGAGACGGAAGGAAAGGAAAACACTTAATGGGGAGTGACAGACAGACGGAGAAAACAAGAGAACTAAGGGCGCCTCGACCAAGCTGGGGCAATCAGAAGAATCTTCGCCTTGTCTTGGACCATCTTTTGGACCACCCAAGGAAGAAGCGGGATGGGCGGAAAATAATAAATGAGAACCGGAGGCCAGGGAACAGCCAGGGCATCCACCGCCCAAGTCCTCAAGGAGGAAACTAGACAACAAAAGTGGGGAAGAAGGGCATTCTCCTCTGTGGCGAACAGATCCAGCCAGTGGTGACCGAACTGGCACAGGATGGAGTGAAAGACCCCCAGGTCCAGACACATCGTCACAGAGGAGGGAAACATGCGAGCATCGGCAGGTCCTTTTCCCTCCCCGGAAGATAAACTGAGGACAGAGCCAGGAGTTGGAACCCGGCTTGGCCCAAAGGCAGATCTGCTGGGCAAAGTGAAAGAGAGGAGGACACATGCCCCTTGGAGGTTCAGATAAGTGTGGACAACATGATTGTCCATATGCACACACACAGAAGCACCCATCAGCAGGGGATGTAAAAACCAAAAAGCTTTCAGGACAGCTGCCAGCTCCATCCAATTGGAAGACCTTTCACTTGATTCCATTGCCCCTGAGCTGCGGCATCTCCGAGAGTGGCACCCCAACCGTTCCCACTGGCATCGGTCATGAGAACTAGAACAGGCACCAAAGAAAACCCCCTGCTCTGATGAGAGGGGTCCAGCCACCACTGGAGATCCCGGCAGATCTGAGGAGTCACCAGAATCAAAGCTTCGTACAACTGGGAAAACGTGCCCTAATGCCCCAGGAGATGGTGAAGAAGGGGATACAAGTGCAACCTCCCCCAAGGAACCAGAGCCAAAGTAGAGGACATCTCACCCTGACTGCGACGCCAAATCCAGGCAGAGGCCGAGGAGCAAAGAAGTAGAGACGACAGGTGGAGCAGAGACTAACACAACATTCTTGTGACAACACTACCTCCCCCAAGTCCATCCGGAAGCATGCTCCGATAAAGAGGAGATCCTGGGAAGGCTCGACCTGGGACTTCTTCCAGTTGATCAAGAAGCCGCAGTCCTGCAACAGTATGGTCACCCCTGCGAACCTCCGACTGGATCATGGAAAAAGAACAAGAGAAATCATCCAGTCGTCCAGATCGGAAAACAGCTGAATACCTTCAGAATGTAAAATACCCACCAGAGGAGCTAAGAGCTTGGTGAACACCATTGGAGCAGAGGCCAGCCTGAATGGCAGGACCTGAAACAGGAAGTGGTTGCCCTGGACCCCAAATCGGAGACACCGCTGCTGGGATGGATGCACCAGGACATGAAGGTACGCATCCAGGAGATCGATATAGGTCAGGAACTCGTCCTTTCACAATAGCGGCAGAATCTGCCGCTGGGACACCATTTTGAAAGAAACATGGGGAATATACAGATTCACTCCCTTGACATCCAGCACAGGGCGGAAGTCCCCAGAAGCCTTCTGGACTAGAAAAAGCAGGTAATATTAACCCTGGAATTTTCCCGCAGTAGAACGGGAACAATGGCTGCCTTTTGGAGCAGTAACTGAATCCCCTGAAGGAGAGCAGATACCTTCGCTGAGGAACGAGGAGCAGGAGTGTCGAAAAAATGCTGAGATGGAGTCTCGCCAAAATTTATCCTGTAACCGTCGGAGACCACTTGGATTGCCCAGGCATCGGAAATGGAATGAGCCCAAAGGTCCTGAAAGAATTGAAGACACCCATAAAGTTATCAATCTTGACCGAGGAGGGAAGCTCCTCCCCAAAGTTATCCAAGCGGTAATGTTTCAGCAAAAAACGGGGAAAGGCCTGCTTCTCCACATCTTTCCATTCATTCCCCAGCACCTGGCGAATTGAGGCAAGGGTAAAGAGTCTGGCTCAGACCGCTGATATTGGGAAAAAAGTCTTCCACAGCTGGAACAGGAGTGACCACTGCAAAGCCCAAATTCTCCCGCACACGTTGCAGAACTTCGGCCAGGTCCACGCCCTGCACAAAATGGCCCTTTAAATCATCCTCATCCCCCCGAGGGAAGGATCCACCCTTGGCACCTTAGCAGGATAGCCCCCTCAATAGCCTGGAATGCAGCTTCCACAGCTGCGCAATAATGGTTTGGAAGTCGGGGGGGGACCAGAACCCCTGAAGATGGCCCAGCCACCACCAAGGTGTCCTTGGATTCTCTTGCCAGGACCCCACTAGAGTGAGGTGACTTCGGACAAAAAACGTCCGAGACTGCTGCGGGGTACCATAAGGCTGAAGAGAGGTAAACTTTATCCCTCTGTCAGATGAAGACGGTGTAATAATAACCCACCTTACATACGGCTTGTAACACAAACGGCCAGTATAATCATCTGATTTGTTTTACCACTAATTGCAGAGTGACTTATATGTATATTGGTCCTGAAGAATGCCCATGAACTCCGGCTGGAGTCGAATGAGGGCAGAAACATATTATATTGACCTCTAGTAGGGGTATATTTGGTCTTAACCCTTAGTCCTCTTGTCTTTTATTCTGTCCTTAGGTACCACTGAATAAAAGTTATTAGGTCCCTTGAGACAGTTTTAACCCTTTCACATATTTTTTTTGCACTCTTCCCCTTACTCACTCACCTCATAGGCCTCCCCCATTGAAAACACCTCAGCTGCTCTCCACTACTTCCTTTGGTGGAGAGTTGCAGCCCACACCGGGAACCTTGCGGGCCCGGTGTGAGGAGGGAGACCTATGATGAAGCATGTCACCTTCGGGTGAGTGAAGGTTCTCGTCCTTAAAGAAATCATTTTCTGTTAATCGTCCCCCGCCCCCTTGTTTTTAGTTTGAGAACGTATCTTTTTGGGAGTTCAATACACTGATAGGGAGTGGTACGCTCTCTCCTGGGTTTTTCTCCCTTAGATTCCAAGTGGGATTTTGTGTCCTTGAATTCACTCATGATCGGGGCAGGAAAATAGCCCCAGGCAGGAAAGACATGGTATATAGGAACCTTGTGTAGCGAAGCCACCACAGAGTCAGACCAACGATGCAACCTCATTGAAGATACCGGCACCAGAAGCCAAAGAAACCGGCCGGGAACCCAGGCAACACCTCCCCCGCCCGTAACGAGTGTCAGGCAGAAGCACCGGGCACCAGGAACATAACTCCGGTTGTGCCATTTTGGAATCAGGCGGGCACTGCGCGCCCTCTGATTCCAGCGTTTAACAACCAAATTAGCCCAAACAGATGCTGCATGAGTGCCCTGCACCCTGGAAGCATCAGGGCATAGAGGAGAAACGTAAAACACGGTGAAGCCAATAAAAAAAGTAAGAAATGAAAAGAACGCTCACTGATATTATCCGAGGCCGCCACATGTTGCCTAGCACACCACAGACGTCCTCTGTGATCTCGCATGCCCAGCACATGAGTGTAATCACCAAAAAATGACTGGAATCGCTAAAGCTGCGCTGAGGGGAAAAAAACACACACACACCTGAAGCCAAGATGGCAATCAGCTGCAGAATAAAGAAAACAGGAAGTCCACAGGAAATGAGGTACTTGGACTCAGGGGTACGGGGGCCATCTTGGAATGGGAAGGGACAGTCAAGTTTCATGGTTAGGTTCTGCATGAATGGAGTAAACTCTGATGTGAGGACTGTGAGAGTACGAGGAGGTAATGCACAGCACATCACCTTCCAAACACAATGTCAAACAATACCATACCATAGAAGGCCCACAGAGCACTCAATGCCACTTTACTCCACTCTATGCCACTCCACTCTACACCACTCTACTCCACTTTATGCCACCCTTTGCCACTCCACGCAACGCCACTCCACAACACTCTACTGCACTCTATGCCACTTTACTCCACTCTACACCACTCCACTCTATGCTACTCCACTCTACACCACTCCACACCACTCCATTCTAAGTCACTTTACTCCGCTCTATGACAGTACTCCACTCTACTCCACTCTACTCCATGCCACTTCACACTACTCCACTCTACTCCCCTTTATTCCACTCTAAGACACCCTATGGCCCTACACTGTACTCCTCTCTACGACACTGCACTCTATGACACTCCGCTCCACTCCATGCTACTCTATGCCACTTTACTCCACTTTATGACACTCTGCTCCATGACACTCCACAACACTGCACTCCATTCTATGACACTCCACTCTACTGCACTCTACTTTACTCTACTCCACTCTACTGCACAATATGCCACTTTACTCCACTCTTTGACACTCCACACCTCTCCCCTCTAAGACACTCTACTCCTCTCTACGACACTACTCCACTCTATGCCACTCCATGACACTCCATTCTATGACACTCCACTCTACGTCACTCCACTCTATGCACTCTATGCCACTCCACTCTTTGCTACTCTATGCCA
Organism: Calotriton arnoldi; assembly: GCA_963921515.1. Classification (NCBI taxonomy): domain Eukaryota; kingdom Metazoa; phylum Chordata; class Amphibia; order Caudata; family Salamandridae; genus Calotriton; species Calotriton arnoldi. The sequence continues at coordinate 127,507 of CAWUFW010007722.1, read as the reverse complement.
CTTTACTGTACTCTACGACACTCTACTCCATGACACTCTATGACACTGGACTCTATTCTACTCCACTCTACTCCACTCTCCGCCACTTTACTCCACTTTACTCCACTCTTCGCCACTCCACTCTATGACACTCCACTCTGACACTCAACACTGCATTACTCTACATTACTCCACTCTACTCCACTTTACTCCACTCTACACCACTTTACTCCACCTTTCACTGCTCCACTATACTCCACTCTATGCTGCTCCTCTCTAGTCCACTCTACGTTACTTTACTCTGACACTCTACAACACTCCACTCTACTCTATGCCACTCCACGCCACTTTACTACACTCCGCAACACTCTACTCCACTACACTCTACGACACTCCACAACACTGTACTCCATTCTAAGCGACTCCACTCTATGACACTCTACTCTACGCCTCTTCACGACAATCTGTTCCACTCTACGCCACTCCACTTTACACCACTCCACTCCACTCTAGGATACTTCACTCTAGGACACTCTACTCCACTCTGTGGTATTCCAATCTGTGTCACTCCACTCTCGTCCACTCCAAACTACGCCACTCCACTCTACGCCAGTCTACTCCATGCCACTACACTATGACACTCCACTCTACGACACTCTGCTCCATCCCAATCTACTCCACTCTGTGCCACTCTAATCCACTCTGTGCCACTCTACTGTACGACACTCCACTCTATGCCACTTTACCCCAATTCACGCCACTCTACTCCACGCCACTCTATGCCACTCAACTCTACTCCACTCTATGCCACTCCACTCTACGACACTCCACTCTACGACACTCTACTTCACTCTATGCCACTCCACTCTACGACACTCTACTTCACTCTATGCCACTCCACTCTACAACACTCCATGCCACTCTCCTCTACGCCACTAGCTTTTAGCCATGCCGAACAGCAACCATGCTTTTGTGCAACATGTCTAAAACACATTGGCAAAGCAAATAGCTGTTGTATAGGCGAGACCTATTGGCTTTGCTAATGCTTGTTCTGAATGGGACCACTATTATCTGAAGTCATCAGAGGCAATGACATCATTGGTGATGCACTTAACTGGGTAGTCGCTCAGTCGCCATTCCTATAGGATCTAGGACCACCGACATGTTGTCCTCGATGGAGCGGATTGGTCAGCCGCTCAGTGAAGTGGGTGAACGGGACAGCCGCCATATTATGGTAGATGTCCCATAATCTAAATGAGGACATCAGCCCTGTAGTTCCTGCAGTCTACAGGATATCACAGAGGCCTGTGCTAAAGCTGGAAGGAGTCCAGCCGCCAGCAGGCTTCAGCTCAGACTGGGAAAGGCGCCTCTTTGCAGCCAAGGCCCTTTGAACTGCTCAGCCTCGCCCCTGATTGAAATGCAGCAACAGGCCCCTGTTGATGCCGAGCTCAACGTGGACACAGCCCGCTCCTTTCCTCACAAGCTGACCTCCGTGCACGGCGCGCGCACCCGCCCACACCTGCAGGCGCTGCTATTTTTAGGCGCTAGGTCACCTACGCTGACCTTATTAACTTATAAATAGTTACATTTCTGTATAGGCTGGTAAATACGGTTCTAATGGGGGAAAGAACGGAGCACGGCTGATGACGGATGCGTCGTTCAGCAGCCTGTAGAAGTCTCTACACAGGAGGCCACAGTACGTCAGGTGGTTTACAGAGCAGACCCTTCCACTTGTCACATCTTTTTACCCTAAGATCTTGGGACTTTTAAACAGTACTGATTGCTGTAGCCCTTCAACCATGACAGCATCACTGATCTAACAGCGTGGCTTTCTTTTCTTCTCTCAGTCCCTGGCTGCAGCCCTGTAATTTGACGCAATAGGACCAGAACAGCACACACAACAAGCACAGGCAAAGCCAACAGGTGTCGTATGTGACATGGGGTTATCGACTTACTGGCAATGTTTTTCTTCGGTATGCCATCGTTTGTGGGAAAAAATCAAATTAAGATAGCCTCCTATGTGCACACTCATATGGCGGGCATCCTGAAATGTGTTTTTTCCCCATAAAAATATATTGAAGGAGATGTAGCCTAGTGGCTAGAACTGCCCACCTTGGGACTCGAGGAACTTAAATCTTAGCCTCGGCTCAATATTGCGTCATTGTGGGCAAATCACTTAATTTACCCGAGCCCCCCCAAAAAAGGAAATGTATAACTTAGTATGGTTTGTTGTAAAGGTCTCTGATGCCCTGGGGCCAGGTTCACTCTATTAAACAAGCATTTGCAATGCAATAGGTCTCGCATTTGCTAGAGTTTAAGCTATTGGCATTGTAAATGCCTTTTATTTATCTGTTTTCAAAACAAACACATAAATAAAAGGCATTCTCATTTACAATGCCAATAGCTCAAACTCACACAAATGCGAGACCTATTGCATTGCAAATGCTTGTTTTTTTACAAAAATGGGAACAATAGTTAAACCATATATACTGTCCTCCATCCATCACAAGAGAAAGGTTACATAACTACTCAATGTGACTAACATGAAGTGCTGCAAAACTGCAGCAAAAAACGCAATAGTGCACTGCAAAATTTCCTTTTTTGTGCCGCAAAATTTCCTGGAGTATTCTGTGTAATAAACGATTGAAACTGTAGTACTTGCCATTCAAAAAATGACAATGTTCTTTACCTATGTTGTCTAATGTTACCTTTCTTTCTCAAATTAACACATTTAATTTTTCGAACAATGCAACAATGGCCAACTGTTAGGTAAATATCTGGTGATGGAAGACGAAGGTGTTACATGCATAACTGATGTGTACATTCAGATGCTTTCAAATGAAGCGAGCATTTAGGGCACTTCCAATAGGTGTTGACTGTTCTAAGAGTGAAAGGATCTGTTGTTAGAAGTGGATGGGTCTGATTTTGAATTGGATTGTGCCCAATCGTTGATGTGATATGCGTCTTGGGGGAGTGCTGTGTGATACACACCTCCGGGAGCACTGAGTGTTATTAGGATTAGATAAGCTGCTCAGGACTGACATTTTGGAAGAAAAATTACATTTTCAATTTTGTATTTTAATATGATTTGTTTAGGGACAAGTAAGCAGTTTGACAGTACTGACCTTATGTGGTCATCTTATCTGCTCGTTGTGTGCTGGGTTCATGTCAGTGTTTCGCTGCCCCAACTTTAGCCCTGATGTGGCATCAACTTTGTGGCCCTGCCCCGTTGCTCACACTAATACTGCAAGCTACGGCGCCCGGGGAGTCGACGTCAGATCCAGTCACTGGCTGTGTGCTTGAACTTAGCGCCAACATAGAAAAAGGACTGGTACAGCGAAGAGAGTGGAAGCGAAACTGCAGGAAGGGTGGACTGGAGGCTGCGAGCGTGCAGAGGGGCCATCTTAGGAGTAGTAGGCTTCCCTTAGGGTACAGTACGTCACTGAATTAAACAAGAGAACTCAGATGGAAATATAACTACAGCGAGTGTGATCCGAGGGCTGGGAAGCGGTCCATGCTTTCCCGGGTTCTGTGCCTCGGAATTGCACACTGGAGAGACGACTTGTTTTGCTTGCTGCAGTTGTTGCCTGGAGGTGGAGCAGAAGGGGGAGCAGGATAATTACAGATGCAGCATCGACCCCACCAGGCCCCCAACCCACCTCTTCCCCACCCCCGCTCCTCCAGCGACACCACTGGGGCTGAGCCCAGCAGAGGGTTACAAGAACAACATACTGAGGTGAAGATCTGCACATAGTGAGAGGGGAGACACACTGAGGCTGAGCCCAGCAGAGGGTGACGAGAGCCACATACCGAGACCAAGCCCCGCAGAGAGCGAGAGGCGAGACACGCTTAGGCCAGGCTCTACATCTACTTTCCCGGGAGCAAGACAAAGAGGGCATCGCTTGAAGCGCAGCGCAGGCGCAGGCATTTCAAGAAGTGCTCGATGTCAATAATAATTAAAAGAATACTATGTGAAGCACAGCGTCTCATGTGCAAGGGGACTGGAAGGACAAGAAAGCATGGCGGGAGAGAGGCCAGGGAGAGGGTGGAACAAACGGAGCGAGACGTGAAAGCATGGTGGGAGAGAGGCTAGGGAGGGGGTGGAACAAACGGAGTGGGAGGTTTACGGGTGGGCACAGACAGTGTAACACGAGCAGCGTGCACATGCACTCTGCAATAGAAAACAAGGAACTAGTCCCTAAATCAAAAGATAACAGCCCAGCCGCGTAACTTAACTGTAGTTGGTCGGTGCTGCTTCCTACTAAAACGGAAGTGACGTATCGGATCGCCAGCCAACAAGAAGCGAGATAAGAAGTGTGTTGTAATCTTTCAAAGGTGCTGGCCTGTTCTATCTCCATGGTGATGGCTCGCGTGTGAGTCGTTACCGGAGAACCGACAGGCTGGCAGCAGGAGTTGGTGGTTCATACTACATACCATTAAAAGACGTGAAAAAGCTTACCGGTGTTCGTCTTTTTAACACTGGCGACGAGGATGGGATATCTTCGTACTTCAGCAATTTTCCTCCTTCTACCCCGGATTCTCGGAGACGCTCGGATTGAGTTTTGGGCAATTTTGACCACTTTGCCAACTCTCCTTGGGCAGTTGCTACACCTCGTGACGCCACAGCTAACCCACTTGCCCATGCGCACGAGTGCCCCCTCTGTCTCATCCACGTCACGCTACGTTGCGCTACGTACGTGCGTGCCGCCATATTGTTTTTTTTTCTTTTTCGTTTCCTTGACAACCGGACACGAAGCTTTACACGGAGGATCTTCAACACAATTATCACCCCTCCTCTGATACCCAGGTACAGATTAAACCGTTTTTGAAGCTCTTTATCTGCCACAAGCTGCCTATGCCTGCATTTATTTGCTTTACTTGATTACCTTTTAGACATTAACCACTTGTGCTCACGATTATTCCATAACAAACTCACACCAAGATCAATTATCGTGACATTAGTGACTTTATTTTGTAACGGATTTTCCTTGCTTGAGACTAACATTTAAACCCTACGCCTACCATGACTGCCACTACTATGAGCCAACCACCTCCTTTCCTTTGCGATAAAGGCGAACCTCTCCTGCCATGGAAAAGATGGAAACTCTTATTCGACTCTTATTTGGTCGCAATTGGTGGAGAAAAATGTTCTGCTCATAGAAAACAAGCAATTTTGCTTCACAACTTGGGAATAGAGGGACGGAATATTTATGAAAGCATTGACTTAATTCCAGTAGGTGAAGGCGATGGCGAACCTTCAGATGTGTTTGACATGTCCATGAAAATTTTAGAGCTGTATTTTGGACCGCGTATTAATGTAGTTTTAGAGAGGCACAAGTTCTTCATGAGGGTCCAAGAACACAATGAAAAGGTTGGCAACTACATAGCTTCCTTAAAAACACTTGCACGCACTTGTGAGTTTGGTGATCTCACTGACTCGTTGATACGAGATCAACTGGTCAGGTGCACAAACAGTCCCAGGGTGCAAGAAAAACTCCTTTCCAAAAATCCGTCCCTAAAAGAAGCCATAGCCATTGTAGAGGGCATGGAAAATACCTCTGGCTGGGTGAAAGAAGTGAAGAACCACAATTGGTGGGTAGGTTTGAAGCAGGTGAAATATCAGGGCAAGAAGGAAACATGGACTTGTCACCCTGGAACTTCACTAACCGAGACATGCTCCACTTACCACCATTATGTACAGTAACCACATTCTTATAAACAGCAGTGATGGCAAATGGTCCCATAAAGTCTGTGGCACCCTTCTTGTGCCAGCGTGGTCTTTTAATAAACACCCACTCACCCACCTTCCATGATGTTACCTTGGTTGATTTTTTGGAATCAAACCTTTGTTTGTACTTACTTTGGTAGGACTCAATTCTACCACTCACTTTCCTAACTACAGATGCCAGTTTGTGTGGTCTTGGGGCTGTTCTCTCTCAGGTCTTGCGGAGCGCATGAACAGAGTGGTCAAAGCATGCGTGCAAAGGGCAATTGAATTGAGAGTTCCTCTTAAGAGTGTCATAAGAGACACATGGTGGGCTCATCGCACTGCCCTCAATGTGGTTCTGCGGAAGTCCCCGTTTCAAATGTTGCGTGGTAGGGTTGCGCTGTCCAAACTCAATCCTGGGTGGCTGCCTCCTATTGAGGGTTCTGTGTTGTGTGGGGAGGAGTTGAGTGGTAGAGTTGAGTCCTACCAAAGTAAGTACAAACAAAGGTTTGATTCCAAAAAATCAACCAAGGTAACATCATGGAAGGTGGGTGAGTGGGTGTTTATTAAAGACCACGCTGGCACAAGAAGGGTGCCACAGACTTTATGGGACCATTTGCCATCACTGCTGTTTATAAGAATGTGGTTACTGTACATAATGGTGGTAAGTGGAGCATGTCTCGGTTAGTGAAGTTCCAGGGTGACAAGTCCATGTTTCCTTCTTGCCCTGATATTTCACCTGCTTCAAACCTACCCACCAATTGTGGTTCTTCACCTAATTGTCCTAGATCTCGCCGACTTCCCTTAAGGTATGATGACTACGAGATGTATTGAATTTTCTTTTGCTTTGTTCCCTGCTTATCCTGGTCCATTGCATATGATGTTTGTTTTTCAGTATAATTGTTACTATTTTTAGTGCTGTATTTGGAATGGGTGTTTTCTTCTCCTTTTCCTTTCTTTTTCTTTTCTCTTTTCTCTCTCTTTGTTGTCTCCACTGTAAAGGGGATGTGTTGTAATCTTTCAAAGGTGCTGGCCTGTTCTATCTCCATGGTGATGGCTCGCGTGTGAGTCGTTACCGGAGAACCGACAGGCTGGCAGCAGGAGTTGGTGGTTCATACTACATACCATTAAAAGACGTGAAAAAGCTTACCGGTGTTCGTCTTTTTAACACAGAGCAATGCCAGAGTTAACCAATGGCAAGCGGCAGGAGAAATTACCCTTGATATTCTATTTACTACAGGTCTTGCGACAGCGCATGCGCTGTCTAGGCTCGACCTAAAAAGAGCATTAAAAAAGTATTTCACCTTGAGTGCACAAGTGTGTGCATCCATCCAAGTTGGCCGAACACATGGTGGCGGTCTTGAAGATTTAAAAAACATTTAAAGATGACTATTAGTTTATAGAGTGCCTATTGGTCTATGGCTGATGAAGAGTGGGGGGACAAGTAGGTGCTGAAGGACAACCAACTTTTAGAATAAAGGGGGTGGCACAAAAGGGTGTGTGAGAGTGAAGAGAGAGAGTGGGAGAGAAAATAGACCCTAATGCACTGCAATGCAATGTCCTGATGTCAACCAAGTAAAATGCAGTTAGATTTAAAAGCTCCGTGGAGAGAACAAACACAGGAATAGGAAGAAAAGCCATGAAGAGCAGACACCCGCGACAGACAAGAAAGCCGACAAATCACCAATCAATTAATAATCTGTTTATTTCACTTAAAATAGTTTTGAAAACATTATATATGTAAAAATGCAAATTACTCTCCTAATGCAGATCTCAATTGAACAGCCATTAATAATAAGCATTTTCAGTGCAATAGGTCTTGCATGTGCGAGCGTTTAACTATTGGCATTGTAAATGACAATGCCTTTTATATATGTGTTTTTTAAAGCAACACATATATAAAAGACATTGTCATTTTTAATGACAATAGCTCAAACTCTCGCAAATGCGAGACCACTCTAATGGTGGCCTCGCCCATTTCTTTAGACGCTGCTCGCCGTATACAGGTTACAGCGAGCAGCGTCTTAAGAAAGGGGCGTGGCCAACATTAAAGTGAAAGCACGTATGGTGCGCTTCCACACAAAGCGAAAAAAATAAAAATAATTTCAAAGGTTCTGTAGCGCGGCCGCTAAAGTCAAAGCGGCCGCGCTGTTAATTAAATAAATAAATAAGCGCGCCCACTAAAGTGAAAGCGGCCTGTGCTGCAAATTAAATAATCAAATAAGCACGGCCGCTAAACTGAAAGCGACCCACGCTGTAAATAAAATAATTAAATAAACGCGGCCGCTACAGTTAAAGCAGACCGTGCTATAATTTAAAAACAAATAATATAAAAGAAGGCGGCCTGCTGCAATGTCGTAGGTGGAATAGGGGAAGATCATTAAAGAAAATAGTACTCATCGACTTATAAAGCAAACCGTTTAACAAGTAAAAAGTCCAGTCGTTATGGGAGGATACAAATGCAGACAAGGCGGTACCAAGGAGAGACTACTAAGCCTATTCACAAGTGAAAAGCAACGATTTCGCAAGGACAGTAACAGGAGCCAATTGAAAAGATGGGCGGGAAATGGGCGGAGCTTCTATTCCATACCTTAATAAAGCATGCCTCGCAGAGCAGGGCATGGGCTGCCCAGGTTCGACCTAAAAAAAAGCTTGCTAAGGCTGGTGCCGTTGTCCTGGGGTGTTTTCACACCCCTCAATGGAAGTTGGCAGTTCAACGTCTCGGAAAACGAGCTGAAAACCACTATTTATTGTGGTTTTCAGCTCGTTTTCCCTGCCACAGTGTGATATCGGCACCTCACTGGATGACTGTGTGTTGGGAGCCGATATTGTGTGGCACCGTGTGAGCTGGCAGGAGCTGGCAGGTACGGTTCTGCAAGAAAGGCTCTGCAGTAAGTAGGCGCTTTGAAATAGGCGAAAACAAATCCTCTGAGTTCTATTTACACATAAGAAATAAATAAAGCAGACTTGCTATAGGAGTCCTGAAAAAGCTGGGATATTAACAGTGTTATCTTAAGGATTTTTGGAGCCCTGGGCAAGTCTTATTCTGGTACCTCCTATATGGAACAACTTTACATTTTATTAACCATTTTATGTTGATTGAAGCATGCAAGATACCAAACAATATCGGTTTACACTTTAAATGATCTTAAATGGGTTCACATATAGGCATGGCCAATGGTTTTTAGCAATGTTGTACAGCATCTCCGATTCTGTGCAGCAGGGCTAAAGAAGAATACAAATTGCCTCTGATGCAACACACACCACATATGCCCATGCCTACAAAATGACATGGGCACTTCTTTTCATTTAGCAATCCGAGTTGGATCAATGAATAAAAAAATAGTCTAAATTGTTTTTTAAAATTATGTAGGGAAAAACAGCACAGGGGTGCGGAAACAACAGAGGGGTTGGGGGGGGGAGGGGAGCAGAAGCAACACAGGGGCACCGGTGGGAGGAAGAAACCGAGGGGGCGAGGGAAGCCACACAGAGATTGGGTGAGGGAGGCAACAAGGAGGGCACGTGTGAAGGGCAGAAAAAAGGGAGAGAGAGAGCAACTTGGAGCACTGGGTGGAGACAACACAAGTGCAAGCCCATCATGGAGGGGGCAAGAGAAAGCAATACGGAGCATGGAGGGAGAAGAGAAGCACCATAGGGAGACAGCTGGAAAACACATGTACTCTCGTGGAATGCTTAAAAAAAAGGAAGTTTAAGTTCCCTAAAAGTAAGCAGTGGAAGGTCACAAGTAAATTGGGGAAACGGTTGAGAGGAGGTACAGACACAAGATGGACAAGGCAAGCCATTTATTATGAACCAGACAAATGAGAATGACAGTAAAGCCAACCAATCATAAGTAATGGGCAGGCTGCAAGTCCCTCTAAGCTCTTGGTAAGCCCAAAGTCTGTCGTTAGCAACCAGACAGGTGTGCTGTCTGGTAGGATTGACCTAACTATGAATTAACCAGATTTCAGAGATTTTATAATCTCTTCCTACAATCACTCATTTGTAGTTTTAATTTTTTTTATATTGGGCTTGTTTAAATGCTCTAATTCTTATCCCTAAAGAAATGGAGTGCTTGGGCATCAGAGATGTAGTCTGGTGCCTATGTTGCAGTACATACAACCTGGAAACTAGGGGTTTCATCCTAGCTTTAGCACTTGCTCAAACATGGTGTGGCCCTGGGCAAATCACTCCGTTTTGCTGATTCTGAAATGTTAAATATCTGTAATATAAAACCATTACAAGCTCAGTGTACTGTCCCATTCATCACCATCCACCTGTAATACTGATCCACAAAACCATTCTGATTTACCGTACCACTTTGCTGCTAGTTACAGTGATTCTGGCAGCAATGCTTACTAGCAAATAAATAATGACATTAAAAAAAAATATAAAATTGAGCAGGCACATACATACATACATACATACCAAGTGGAAAAAGACATAAGTGGCTTGGCGCAGTAAGCATGGTGTGGGTTACATCGAAAAATGACTGGCAGAAGTGCATACATAAGGAATGGTTTGTATATTGGGCTAGCTCTGAAGGCAGCAGTATCATAACATAATAATGGGGACAGAGACAGGTGTGGGCATTCTTGAACTACAAGGGCCTTCTTCAAGTGCCTTGAAGGGGGGAAGAGAGAGACAGGAGATGGGGGACAGATAAGACTGGGCAATTATTGAAAAAGAATTAGTGATCCTCTGAAGAGGTTGTATTTCTGTTCTTTGGTCTTTATTACAGGTTTCCCATTAACTCCACAGGGAGATATCAGGGTCAGAATTAACAAGGCTTCAGGTCTGGTGTCTCTGGGCCAGGAATAATTTGCTCCAGTGTTTTTTGAAGCTGATAATTCCAGATAGGGAGACACTGGTAAAGCAGCAGGCAACTTGTAATGAGGACCCTTATATTGTAATGTTGTGGCCAGTAACACAAATTTCAACAAGGCATCCACCACAATGTGCACTTGAAAATGCACCCCAACCAGTTCTCCATCGATGAAGCAAGAAGAACACTGATCAGATTGTCTGCAAAGCACAACAAGCACATTTTAGATTCATTAATTTAATTTGAACTCATCAAATTCCTGCATACCAGTATCATTTGTTTGTACTTTGATAGTGAGTCTTTAACCTCAGAAAAGAGTTGCAGGAAGATAAGACTGTGTGCACATGCCCAAAAGAAATGTTTCTATTTGTTGTGTTGAAAGCACCCACGCCCCAGGCTGAATGCAAGACCGACTTTTACACCTCAACTTGGACAGTGACAGACTTACGAGGAAAACTCGAAGCCTGTAGTTGTCAAATTGTGTTGGATATATAGGCACAATTGCGAACTCCAACTGGCTATTAAAATCCAATACGTTTAGCTACTCCTAAATGAATTTAAAAAATATATATAAAATAATGCATATTTATTAATTCTTAAATATTTATATCTTAAATATTTTATAATATTTTTAAATTAAATAATAAATATGCACTGCAACATTTTCTATGTTTTAAAAATATTTTAGCTGTTTTAAAGAATTACTTTTACTTTAGCATTATTTCATACAGGTTCCTGCATTATTTTCTATGGAATGGCGCTGCAGTACCAGTGGTTGGCCATGTGTAGTGGTGAACTGTAGGAAAGTAGGATCTGCTTTTATGGTTACCCCAACTTTTTGCCTGGTGCTAAGCTGTTATTGACTAGTCTGACTGGGATCCTGCTAATCAGGACCCCAATCTATCTGCTTTCTCCCTTAAATTGGTATGTTCGGTACTTAGGTACATCCCAGATTGGATACTGGGATACCCAGGGCATAGGTACCCCAGAGGTCCCCCATGGGCTGAAGCATGAATTATGCCACCCATGGGAGACCATTCAAAATGGAACTACAGGCCTGCCATTGCAGCCTGTGTAAGCTGGTGCTAGCACCACTTACTACAGATATAGGTTTCCTATATCTGGGGTCACTGCACTTAAAACTTTTGTCACCCCTACAGCAGGCCTTATCAATCCTGAAGGAAGGGTGCTTGGTTCTAAGTGTGAGGGTGCCCCTGCATGAGCAGGACACCCCTACAGCCTACAGAGTCAATTCTCCTGGGTTGTAAGTGAAGCAGCCATATACTATATAGAGGGGCATCGTGTAATTACGTGATGACTATCTCGAAACTGGCTGCTACGAATCCTATCATGTTTGGTATCAAACATGTTTGAATCATACCCTCACACCGTAAACAGTGTGAGAGGTATGATTCCAAGCACTGGAAGAGCCCTCTGTTAGGCTCTCAGTGCTCCCGGTACCAGCCTTCTTGACCAGGACAGCACAATATGGCTGCTGCCGACCAGAGACACGATTCTGCCCTCCTGCTGCTGAGCGAAGCTCGAGCAGGGGAAGGCAGAACAATAGGCATCCTGTCACAGGGATGTGTGACCACCTCCCAGACAGGATTTAGTGTATTGGGGCCGGGTGGGAGCACTTGCCAGCGCCACTCAGTCTGCATGAGGGGCACATTGGGTGTCCCCATGCATAGTCCAGTTCAAACCAGCTCTGGGAGCCGTGGGCTCCCGCTCTGGCGCAAAACTGGACAAAGGACATGTGAGTAACCTTCCCACTGTCCAGACCCTCCCCTGAGAGGGTCCCCTGAATCATCCCAACCCTTTCCTTTGGGTACTTAAGAGCTTACCTGTGGGTGAGTCCCTAGATTCGTCGTGGGACAAGATCCAGATCAGACACCACTTCTTCTTCTACCGTCTGGGCACTCTGGACTTCGCTGGACTTTGTTTGGGCTCGACTTCATCTCCCTTCCAGTCTGCTGCATCGTCTGTGCCTGTGCACCATACAGGAACCTTTCAAGGCCTGTGGGCATCAAAGACACCTGAAGGAATCTCCCTTGAAGTGAAGGAGTCACTTCCCTGCATTTGCAGGCACCGCAACTAAGTTGACCGGTCTGCTGATCCTGAGCTTCTCCGGACTCCGTAAGGTTCTGCAACACAGGTGGTGGTTCTCCACAGCTCTAGAGGCCTGCCCTGCCCTTTTACCAAGTTTGAGGCCAGTATCCCTCGTGCACCACGTCAACTTGCAGTTGCAAAGGCTTGTTGGCTTACTTCCAAGAAGATCTTCGGGTTCCAAGTAGTCCCAACCTCGAGCATCTCCAGTGACCAGAATCTTCGGCCACACCGCATCGTTTTGCATCGCGGCCTGCATCTTTTGGTGAGCTGCTTGATGTCCTCTCGTGGCTCCAGTTCCTCCGGCCTGTGTGTCCATTTGAGGGTCACCTTTGTTTCTTTTGGGCTCCCCTGATTGCTCGGGGCCTGCCCTGATTCCCCTGCTGGTGGTGAGTCCCCTGGACCTTGCTGGTCCCGACATTGCACCTTCTTCTACTTCTGCGTGGGTTGCATTTGCCATGGTTAGTTGGTGCTCCCGCCGGACACCGACCCCTCAGCATTCGACATCCAACATGGGACAGCTTGTGCATGGCTTCTAGTCTTCCTCAGCGTCGCCTGGTCCTCACAGCTGCAGAGTCAAGGTCCTCGTCAACTCTCCTGCAACACTCGATGTTGGTGGGCATTCGTCTTCCAAGTCTCCTGGTCACTCCTGAGTGACATAGACTCTGTCCCCTCTGCTTGCAGGTACCTCTCAACTAGAATCCACCTTCGGATTCCATCGGACACTTTCTCTTTCATCAGCAGCAGCACTTTCCTGAAGTCCTCCATTGGGTTTGACGGCGGTTTCCGACACCACTTCACACCTATGCACCCGGCTTCCCTGGTGTAGGTAACGTGGGTATTAGGGTATCCACGGGTGGGGTGGCTTTCCAACCTTCGGTGTCTTCCACGGGGTTTCTTCAGGGTCCACTGGGAAGGGTCCTTAATCTTTAAAATTCCAACAGCAACTTACACATAGGGTTCTATGGAGCACGCGGTCGTGTTCTCACACTGAATACGCTCTCCATGGGGTCCCTATCTACTCACCTTGGGTGGTTCCTTGGGTCACCAGCACTTCTACGTCCTCTCGACATTGTCTTGACCCGAGTCGTGGTTCTTATACCACTTTCTTAATACATGGTTTGGTCCCCCCAGGGTCCACTGTGTATTCTGTGGTATTTACTGTATTTCTTTGCAAAGTATTGTGTGCATTGTGTTTATCTCCAGGTTGGAGATATTTAAACGTGTTAGAGAGTATTATATAATAAATACATATTTTTGTAAATACCTTGTGTGGTTCTTTTTCACTTAATCTATACTATAAGATTGCATTCTGGTAAAACATGCTGCTTAACACTCCTTCTGGACTAAGCCTGAAGGCTGCTCTCCACAGCTACCACTTAGAGAGCTTCTAAGGTTGTCTAAGACCTCTTAAATCACCATAAGGGTTGTCTGGACTGGTGCAAGGTGCCCACTTACATAAGTGGACATGATACACCAGGCCAGCTTCTCACATGGACTTACTACAAAAGTGTAAATTACTACTAAGGTGCTGTTTGTGAATACGGAAAAGTAGTAAATGTACTCAAGAGTGTAAACTTACTCAAAAGTGCAGTTTGTGTATCAGGCCTATAATAACTACATTTTGGCAATGAAGAGAGAGTTTTGCAGTATTCACTAGTTTTTGGTATAAATAGAGGAAACTATCAGCAAATGAGTGTTGGAATGTATGCCGTCCAGAAATTCTAAAACAACTGTTGTTTTTTTTAGATAAGGGCTCCTCATACGTTGAAGATGGCCTCAACTCACATAAACAAAAGAACCCAGATATCTAACTGTACTCTTTCAGTGTAATGTCTGGTCAACAGTGAGTGAAAGGCAAAATGTGCAACATCAGCACACCATGAGTTATACAGACATCTGAAACAGACACCAGCAAAAACAACCAGCCCACCCTACGTGTTCATGTCTGGTGGGCTGTGAAAAATATATGGAAGCTGCTGTGATTCCAGATTTGGAACTATTATAAAGACTACGAGCCTGATTCACAGAGGTAAACTTACGCTTTTGTGTAGGTTTACAATTGTTTGCTATTCACAAAGGGATATGCGAGTAGTGTCTTTACGAGTGCAGAGTCCCCGCTCATAAAAAGACCTATCTTTTAAAGTGCTGAAACTCTGCACTCGTAAAGATACTACTCGTAAATCCCTTTGTGAATAGCAAACAATTGTAAACCTACACAAAAGTGTAACTTTACCTTGGTGAATCCAGCCCTGCCAAAGTACCATGCATCAGGCGTTAGCCTAACGCATTTGAATGTGGCGGTCCGCATCACCGCCGTAAGAGAAAGCCAGTGTGATACTGGCTGGCTAAATTGTGTTGGATTATTGGCAAATCAAATGAAACAGAGAGAGGGTGAGGCCGGCATCCTGTGGTCCCTGCTGCGCCTCATTGGCTGTGCACTCTGGGGCAGATTTATGACGACTGGTGCATCCCTGCAAATCAGCAGGGATGCGCCAGGTAAGATGCGTCACGCAAGTTTACCCTTGCGCCACCACAGATGCGCCGCATTTACAATGCGGCGCATCGTGGCGCATGGATAAACAGATGCGTGACGCATCTCCCGTCAGAAGGGTGGCGCATTGCTGGAGTCGTGTCGCAAGCGCGACGCAACTCCAGCAATGCTCATGGCCTGCCCATACATAACGTGGTGCGTCACGCCTTACGCCTGCTTCAAGCAGGCGCAAGGTTTTGACGCAGCGGCGTCGGAAAAGTGACTGAGTGGAATCTTGTAGATTTCACTCAGGCACTTTTCCGAGGCTTTACTGCGCCGGAACGCCCCCCCCTGCGCCGGTACGCCCACATGAAACCTGACGCACGTTTCATGTGGCGCAGGGCTTTACAACGTAACGCATCTCGTTAGATGCATCACGTTGTAAATAGGGCGCAACGTGGCGCATGGTTTACGCCGCCGCTGCGTCACAGAAGTGATGCAACGGCGGCGCAAAAGTGGCGCAAGGGGCTCATAAATCTGCCCCTCTCTCTTTCCTAGCCAGTCTTGAGAAGGGTCTTCGGCGCACTTGACTGATAACAGACAGGAAATTTTGTAATTTTGCAAAATCCTACCGGAAAACAACGTGCAGCGGGTTCCTTAGCCATCAAAACTGCTGCAAACCAGAGCCACACACTCCTTAGGAGCGGAGAGCTTCCTGTGACTCTTCATCCCGAAGGCCCAAGAAATGTGGCAGCTGAAGACGTGTAAACATAGCTCCTGGCCGAAGCGCTCAGCTTTGAGACCCCCAGGCACTTGTGAAATGGCAGCAGGCGGCAGGTTCGTCTCCGCTGTGCCCTGTGCTCATTTGATATCAGCAGCAGGGGCTTAACTGTATTAGGTTAACACAAGTGCAATGGCATGAGTGTGTAAGACGTGCTCAGTGATCATTTCTTTACCTTTATATTTTTGGGCGCATTTTAATACTGTATCCATGGCAAATTTCATTCTCTCAAAAACAGCTTGCAAGAGAATGCCTGCATGTACTGAATTTCCTCCTTCTGTGGCTATGGTTCTATATCAAACATTTCATTTGGTCTTTGCAATGGAGCATAGTAAACATTTTCAAAACTTGCACGTGCAGCCATGCATAATTTCTGCCTGTGTTTCTTGTTGGAGGGATTCTTGTAAGAGACGTTGCACATCATGTTCCCCTCTTTCAGTGGTTCAATAGAACGCCTCCTACATACATAGAGCCAGCAGTGATCAGTTGAACCATGGCTCACAAAGGATTTGAGAGGTCTATGCCACACATTCTCATTGTGTTTGTGTCCATCAAAAATCACATCCTTTTGTATCTGGTCTTCGATGATGGATACTTCTATTCTAACGTTTGCCCATCTTGAGATCAGACGTGAACTAGAGTGCATCCACAAAAGTGCAGTGCTACCTTCGGCTAGCAGTAGGACCTTCTCTTGGAGCCTCGGGATGGTATCTGTTTATCAATACTCCGGACCACCCGCAGAGAGTACCAAGCAGTCAATGTGTTGTTCTGTGGCATGGCCAGTCGTCCTGCACTCTCCCTCTTAAGACTACTACCACTTAATACTGAGCAACAGGGGAAAAAGTCCAGATCAAGTCAATTTGTGAGGCATCTAGGGCAATCACTTGACAGGGTGGGGTAACCTTTATACTGTGGGGGTGGAATAGCATATGTCCATTAAAAGACGTTGATAAGAGTATTATACACGCATTGTAAGATTTTGAATCTAATCAATCTAGTGTTAAAGGCAGGGTTATGAGATTCTGTGGCACTTTTCACATACTTATGGGTTTGCCGCACTTGCCGCATAATCTATCATCTGATTCATAATTTGTTGATTTTAACAAAAAATGTATTTATAGCTCAAACGGATCAAAATTTACTAAAGTGCAGCAACAAGTATTACTGCACAGTGGAAAGTCCTTCGCAAAGGTTGACTGGTGACCTTTCAGTTGCTTATTTCTGTATTTGGGTGCTAAACTAGCACTAATGAGGTGAGACCTTTGCCCAAACAGTGATAACATGGGTAAACTTGACAAAATTATGAAGTAATACTATCACAAAATGTGACTCGTATCTCAGAGTTTACCTTTTCTTGCTGCATAATTTAGTCAAACCTGCCGCAAATTTTGATCTTCCCCTAATGCATAATTCCAGTGGCCCTAGTTCCAGAATTTCTTTTTAATAAAACAGTAGTTAGTCAATAGACAGCTCAAATCTCGATTCCAAAGGTCTTGGCCTCTTAAGTCTGGTATAGGGCCTGCAGCCCTAGTAGCTCCATGGAGGAACGTAGTCTTCCTCTCGTCTCCCCTGTACCATTACTATACTGATCTTTTGGCAACAGCAGCAACACATGGAATGACTCCTGGTGGCCATCAGACTTAGGACCCGCACCCACTTTCTCCAACCACGCCAAAAACCTCGGAATCATCATTGACGACAAGCTCACCATGAAATCACAGATCAACGCCGTCTCCTCTGCCTGCTTCCTAACTCTGCACATGCTACGTAAGACCTTCAAGTGGCTACCCCACGAGACGCACTGTGACACTAGCCCTCATACCAGCCGACTGGACTACGGCAATTCCCTCTACGTATGAATCAACACACACCTCCTACAGAGATTTCAGACCATACAGAGCGCCACAGCCAGACTCATCCTCGGCCATCCCCGATGAACCCACATCACATCCCACCTCAGGAAACTCCACTGGCTCCCCGCACAGAAGCGACAGAAGCGATGCCAATTCAAGCTGCTGACCCAAGCACACAAGGCTCTACACAACCAATGACCTGCCTCCATTAACCACTGCCTGAACTTCCACCAACTGTCGAGAAGTCTACACTCTGTCTCCCTTTCACTTGCCCATTCTCCCCTCATCTACCGAAGCAGATGTGGAGGACGCTCCTTCTCCCACATCACAGCAAAAACCTGAAAACCTCCGGACCATCACCTCACTTCCGGAATTCCAAATGGCCCTCAAGACCGGGCTGTTCGTATAAGCCTCTGGGACCTGCAAGCACCTAGACACCCTATCAGGTGATTAGCCCCGCTTTATAAATCCTGATTGATTGATTGACCATTAAGGTGATGTCATAACACCCTATTGAGTGGTCCATCGGGCAATCCAACTAGACCATGTATGTGTGCGTCTTGTTAAACCCACACATATCTCCTAATACAACAAGGGATTTAGACATCTTTTTGAAGAATATTTCACCCAGTGTAGCTAGTATGCAATCTGTAAAGGAACTGAATGCCCCATCCATCAAATGTGTATGTAGAGTGAAAAGTATGCATGGATGTAGAATGTAGAATGGGCCGCTTGTGGCTAGTCATTCTGTTAAATGCATCCAAAAATTCAGTAACTTTATTGTGGGAGTTACCCACTGGTTTGCACTACCCTATTTCAAGGACAGAGGCACCAACAATTCCATCCCTCCTAACAGCCTATCTTCTAAATTTTCTGCAGGGTGAGAATGGTTTAAACACTCATGACATAGGCCTGAGTAATACTATAGCATATTTGGGCCAAAACGCCATAGAACTTTTATGATAGTTGTAAGATGATCCTTTTACCGCAGTGGGAACCTACTTCCCCACAAATAGCCTTTCAACAGTAAATTACCACTTAAGATGATGGGCAGAATTTCTGTCTACAAGTTGGTGATGCTGCCCAAGCATCACTTCCCTAGGTGTATGTTTACAAATCTAGATACAATCTGTATACATGATCATGTTTATAAATCTAGATAGTCTTTATATAGGATCATGTTTACAAATCTTTATATAGTCTGTATACAGGACTATGTTTACACAAATCTAGATACAGTCTCTATACAGGATTATGTTTACAAATCTAGATATAGTCTGTATACATGATTATGTTTACAAATCTAGATACAGTCTGTATAAAGGATTATGTTTAAAAATCTAGATACAGTATATACAGGATTATGTTTACAAATCTAGAAACAGCCTGTATACAGGATTATGTTTGCAAATCTACATACCCTCTGTATAGAGGCCTAGGTTTACATAGCTAGATAAAGTCCGTATACAGGCTTAGGTTTACGAATCTAGATACAGCCTGTATACAGGCTTGGGTTTACAAATCTAGATACAGTCTGTGTTACAGGCTTAGGTTTACAAATCTAGATACAGGATGTATTTTCATTTGTAAACATAGGCCATGTGAAGTGATCGGGAGAGCTTGCAAAAGACATATCAGGTGGGCAGCACCAACACCTTGAAAACAGTAATTCTGCCCATCATTTTAGGTGGAAATGTACCCACTCTTGCAAATTTATCAGTAATATCAGCAACCGCTTGTTGTATATTCATGTCGTTGATCCCTCTCCTATTGTGAGTAATTTGAAACTCAATTATTGGAATTAAGTCAGATCCATTTAAGTCGGCATTTTAGGACCACCAAAACAAAGTCGCCACCAGGACAAAAACTCAGATTTAGTGTAATTGGCATTAAACTCATCAGTGGTGAAGAATTTCTCAACCACCCACAACATCTAAGGAATAGAGGTCAGGGGATGGTTAAAAGCAAACAACACATCTTGAGTATAACACTATAAAGCTAATCATATCTCACCATCCTATGGCCCAACCTTCATGTCTTTGCCTGAATAAGACAGAAAAAGCTGTGATTCACAAGATAAACCTTGTAATGGATTGAAGAAAATGCTGTCTCCTGCCCCTGAATAGCGGGAAGGGTCATGCAGTTGTAGGATGGCCGCAACAGGTCGGTCTGATAGTGTTGCCACTTCTTCAGGTTCAAAGGCCTGACAAAGGATTCAATGCTCTAACACAGTACCCATTATAGGCTATTGTATGAAACAGAAGTTAAAATTGAGTCAAATCCATATTGTTTCAGCTTACATACTCCTTTAAACTTTGTATGATTTGCCTAGAGCAGCAGTTCTTAACCTGTGGTTCACAGACCCCAGGGGTCCGTAACACCTACTCAGAGGTTCGGCAACTGTTTAGAAAATTAAATATTATTAGCAAATTGATAAAATATATATGTATACCAGAAAACACTCTCTAAAACAGTAAATCTATAGAAGTAATTTGATGTGGTCACTTACCTGCCATGCCTCAACTTTCTTGATGTCTACGCATGACCCATTGGTGAAGAGCCCCTTGCCTGGGACACAGGTGTAGATTTCCTGTAGGGCATGTGCAATAGAGTAGACTGCTAGATACACATTATAGGATATCCGTAGGTGGATGAAGTCTAAGTAAGGGGTCTCCACACTGGTAAGGTTCTCCTCCCCTGTACATGGCGGTCTGAATCCCACAGTGGTGTTTCCACCTCTCGTCCCTTCATCTGGGCCCTTTGGAGGAGAGGTTGGAGCCTGAGAGTTCTTGGAAGTCTCTGGGAGGTAGCAGTTGAATGTTTCCTCCCAGAACTCCCTGACAAACCCATTGCCAGGGGATCTTTTAGGATGCACGTTCTGGAGGAACTCTCGTAAACCAGGGATCTGTCCTGCCCTTAGAGCGAAACCTATGGTGCCACCAATCACGTGGAAGAACTCTGGCATGGCAATTAAGGAGGAGCTTGCCCAAGCCTCGCTCGCTAGCCATATCCTTCCAGTAATATTGCGCAGCACTATCTCCTTGAGAAGGGGCTCTAAATCGGGGCCACTAGAAAAGACAACAATAACTTTAGCTGTAGAGTTCTCTATGACATCCACCACATGCTGAATGTCCTCCTCCTCTGAGTACTGAGAAATGAGTTCACTGAAGTCGATACAGATATCTCGCTCTTCTGCTTCTTCCCTGAACTTCTCAATCCCTGGTCGGCCATAGTCATCATCTGCCGCAATCGTGCCGACCCAGTTCCAACGGAAATACTCAATGATATCAGCCATGGCTGTGGCCTGGTGCTCATCATTTGGAATAGTGCGCAGAAAGGACTTGTATTGGTTCTTATTGCTTAGAAGTCGGCTGGAGGATGCATAACTGACCTGTAGGAAGAAAAAGAAGACAAAAACATTGATAAGCTTTGATCATCTCAGGAAATAACATCAAATACAAGAGACAGAAAACAGTGGAGGGAGAAAAAAGTACATGGTCTGAACAAGGACACAGAATATTTCAAAATAGCAGGGGTGATTCTCAAAGGTAACTTACACTTTTGTGTAAGTTTACACTTTTGAGCAAGTTTACTACTTTTAGGCATTCATAAACTCCCAGTGTAAGTTACTGCTAAGAAAATGAATCAGTAGTAAGCCCAGCTCTTTCCTCAGCAGATAGTGTTGCATGGATGCACGTCAGGGGAGGAGGGCACACAGTCTGTTTTACTGGGGAGGGGTGACTGGGCTGCACTGAATTAAATCCCAATTTACTGTGATTTTGTGAAGTTTTATGGTTGCCTAACCTGCATCCAGCAGTGCATGTTGTTATGTTATGTGTATTTGTAAAAAGCACTTTCACCCGCAAGGGTATCCTGTCGCTGAGCAGGTGTGCGCCTAGCCCTCCCTATTGTAGGTTGATTCATTGAAAAAAGACCCAGGTCTTGGGCTTCTTGCGGAATTCAAGAAGAGAGGAGGAGGCTCTGATGTGGAGTGAGAGGCCGTTCCATGCTATAGGAGTGATGTTAGAGAACGCCTATCCTCCTAATCTGGTTCTGTGTATGCCAGAGGTGTGTGTGAGGAAGAGTCCTGCAGGAAGGAAGTGTCTGGGTGGTTGATGGAAAGAGATGTAACTGTTAAGGTAGGCGGGGCCTAAGTTGTTTAGTGCCTTGAATGTGTGTTGAGGAGTTTGAAATGAGCACATTGAGTGGAGCTCCCTGAGGTCTAGCGTGACTTGGTGTCTGTTTGGGAGGTTGAGGAGGAGTCTGGCTACCAAGTTCTGGATGGTTTGCAGTCTTTTAGTGAGTTGCTTGGTGATCCCGGCATAGAGGGTGTTCCTGCAGTCCAACTTGCTGGAGACAAGGGTGTGAGTGACAGTTTTTCTAGTATTGCTTGGGAGCCATTTGAAGACCTTCCTCAGCATCTTCAGGGTGTGTGAGCAGGATGCAGTGATGTTGTAGTGCCGTCATGTCCAGTTTGCTGTTGATGATTACTCCGAGGTTCCTGCCGTGGGTGCTTGGTGTGGTGGTGGGTTCAAGTTCGGCTGGCCCCCAGTTGAAGTCCCATGGTGAGGTGTTCTTGCCAAAGATAACTATTTCCCTCTTGTCGGTGTTGATCTTGAGACAGTTGGCTTTCATCCAGTTAACGACTTCGGTCATGCAGTCGGTGAACTTGTGTCTTGTGTTGGGGTCTTGTATCAGAGGGGGAGTATGTGTTGGGTGTCATTGGCGTAGGAGAGGATGTTGATGTCATGAGCGTGAATGACATTGTCCAGAAGGATCATGTATGCGTTTGAGAGGGTGGGGCTGAGCGAGAAACCTTGCAGGTGACTTTGCGGGCTTCCGAGGAGTAAAGTGCCAGGCTGCCAGCTAGTGTTCTATCTGTTAAGAAGGAGCAGATCCAACCAAGAGCTGGTCCTTGAATGCCAATCTTGGGCAGGTGTTTGATGAGGATTGGGTGAGAGACCGTGTCAAATGCTGCAGAGAGGTCCAGGAGAATGGGGCTGCCATGTCTCCTTTGTCAAAGATCATGCAGATGTCATCTGTGTTGGCAGTGAGTGCTGTTTCTGTACTGTGGTTGGTGCTAAATCTCGACTGCATGGCGTCAAGGAGCTGGTGAATACTGAGATGGTTTGAGGAGCCGGTTGATTAGTTTCCCTGAGACCGTCACTAGGTATGGTAGGAGGAAGATAGGTCTGTAGTTGTAAAGTGTGTTGGGGTCCGCGGATGGTTTGTTGAGCAGGGGCATGATGGTGGCATGCTTCCAGGTGTCTCGCACTGTGGCTGAGTTGATGGAGTCATTGAGGATGGGTGTTAGAGCTTCTCTGATCAGTAGGAGTCCTTTGGTGAAGGCGTGGTGGGGCAAGGGTCATATGGGGTCCCTGAGTGGATGGTCTTCATGGTAGCAGCAATTTTGATGGCAGTGACAGTTGGCCATGAGGTCAGGGTTCGTTCTATGGCTATTATGGGAAGTTGAGTTGCTACGGTGACAGGATCTGGTTGAGGGTCAAAGTCGCTGTATATACAGGTGACTTTGTTACAGAAGAATTCTAGGAGCTGCTTGCAAAGTCTTGTGAGGGGGTGATGTTGCTGGAGGTGACAGGAGGCATTGATGTGATCTGCAAGAACTGTGTGTTTTGTATTCCGTATCTGCTGGTGGTAGCATCTTAGGGCTGATTTGAAGATGTCTTTATCTGTTGTTCGTTGACTTGTTCTCCATTTGTGCTCCAGTTGCTTACATTGGTGTTTTCTTAGCCTGAGCTCCTCTGTGAACCAACTGACCTGTGGTCGAGCTCTTGGTTTTGGGTTGGAGAGGGAGCCAGGTCGTCGACACATGCAGTTGGTTATCCAGCTGTTGAGGTTCTTGATGGCTTTTAGCAAGTTCCTGATGTGCTCGGGCTGGTGTGTGGAGAGGGGAGAAGCCCGTTCCTCTTCGGTGATGTTTTTCCACCTGCAGTGGGTGGTTCCGGTGGTGCTAGCTCTGTGGTGGTCAAGAATGTGTATGCTGAATCTGACAAGAGGGTGATCCGTCCAAGTCATAGTTATTGGCTTGTTGACTGTGATGTTGCTGATTGAGGAAAAGATTGGGTCCAATAGGTGTCTGGCCGTGTGGGTGGGTTCTGTAATGTGCTGGGTGAGGCCACAGTTTCCAAGGTTTTCTAGCAGGGCGATAGAGCTAGCTTGCGTCGGTGCGGTCTTCTAAGTGAAACTTAAGGTCGCTGTGGACGATGAACATGCTGGCATGGATGCTCAGTAGTGCAACAAGGTCTGTGATGTTACTGGCAAAATTGGCACAGGATCCTGTTGGTCTATATACAAGTGTTCCGCCCAAGGAGACGATGGTTGTGATGAGCATCTTGAACATGAGGTGTTCCATGTAGCTGGTGGGGGCGTCCCTGCAGGTGGTGCAGCTGATGGTATCTTTGAATATGAAGGCATAAGCAGATGAGTGTTGTTGGGTGTGGCCATTGGCTAGGTCTTCTTGTGGTCATTGTCAAATGCCAGACACGCATGACACTGAGAATAAATTCATCAGGTCAGCCCTTGTGGATTAGATTGCGCCACAGTCCATGAGTTCTGAGATAATGTGGAAATCAGTGCTGGAACACTCATTTCTGAACTGATTTCCCATCCCATAGGGGACCCAAAAGGGGGTTTCCTGCAATCCTGGAGTAATATTGCATGCCAAAATTAAAGATACCCACTGTATCACAGGTGTTAGTAATTTTGGTTGGAAACTGACTATACAGAGATTACGCCTGAGGTTGTAATGTGGGCCTAACTTTATATAAGCGTTGGCTGAGACATTGAAAGTGACATTATATGCATGATGTATAACATTAGTAGTTTCTATGTACAAGGTATAGGTGAGAGATTAACAATGGTATGACATATGAAAAGTGCAACGTATGCAATGCATGTAGACAAGGGGTGGTGAATGAGACAGTAACAGTAACATTGCATGCAGAAGGAATAATAAATATAGGACACATATACAGGAGGTAATGCTGGATGAAACACGGACCGTGACAATACATGATAGACGTATAATACAACTCATACATATACACAAGAGGTGATGGTGCATGAGACATTAAAAGTAACATTACACGCTGGACGACATTCCTTTACAAAAGAGGTGATGGTGCATGAGACATTAAAAGTGGCATTACATGCTAGAAGTCATACATATACACAAGAGGTGATGGTACATGAGACATTAAAAGTGACATTACATGCTGGACGACATTCCTATAC
Source organism: Calotriton arnoldi (assembly GCA_963921515.1). Taxonomy (NCBI): domain Eukaryota; kingdom Metazoa; phylum Chordata; class Amphibia; order Caudata; family Salamandridae; genus Calotriton; species Calotriton arnoldi. The sequence continues at coordinate 102,529 of CAWUFW010007722.1, read as the reverse complement.
AAAAGAGGTGATGGTGCATGAGACATTAAAAGTGACATTACGTGCTAGAAGTCATACATATACACAAGAGGTGATAGTGCATGAGACATTAAAAGTGACATTACACGCTGGACGACATTCCTATACAAAAGAGGTGATGGTGCATGAGACATTAAAAGTGACATTACATGCTAGAAGTCATACATATACACAAGAGGTGATAGTGCATGAGACATTAAAAGTGACATTACATGCTAGAAGTCATACATATACACAAGAGGTGATAGTGCATGAGACATTAAAAGTGACATTACATGCTAGCAGTCATACATATACACAAGAGGTGATGGTGCATGAGACATTAACAGTGACATTACATGCTAGAAGTCATACATATACACAAGAGGTGATGGTGCATGAGACATTAACAGTTACATTACATGCTGGAAGTCATGCCTATACACAAGACTTGATGGTGCATGAGACATTAACAGTGACATTAAATGCTGGAAGTCATATCTATACACAAGAGGTGATGATGCATGAGACATTAAAAGTGACATTACATGCTGGACGACATTCCTCTACAAAAGAGGTGATGGTGTATGAGACATTAAAAGTGACATTACGTGCTAGAAGTCATACATATACACAAGAGGTGATAGTGCATGAGACATTAAAAGTGACATTACATGCTAGCAGTCATACATATACACAAGAGGTGATGGTGCATGAGACATTAACAGTGACATTACATGCTAGAAGTCATACATACACACAAGAGGTGATGGTGCATGAGACATTAACAGTGACATTACATGCTAGAAGTCATACATATACACAAGAGGTGATGGTGCATGAGACATTAACAGTTACATTACATGCTGGAAGTCATGCCTATACACAAGACTTGATGGTGCATGAGACATTAACAGTGACATTAAATGCTGGAAGTCATATCTATACACAAGAGGTGATGGTGCATGAGACATTAACAGTGACATTACATGCTAGAAGTCATACATATACACAAGAGGTGATGGTGCATGAGAAATTAACAATGACATTACATGCTAGAAGTCATACATATATAGAAGAGGTGTTGGTGCATGAGACATTAAAAGAGACATTACATGCTAGAAGTCATACATATACACAAGAGGTGATGGTGCTTGAGAAATTAACAGTGAAATTACATGCTAGATGTATAATTCAAGTCATGCATATGCACAAGAGGTGATGGTGCATGAGACATTAACAGTGAAATTACATGCTAGATGTATAATTCAAGTCATACATGTACACAAGGGGTGACGGTGCATGAGACATGAGCTAAAGAACAATGATGGACTCAACCCAGATCTGTGACTGGGGGTGAGTGTCTGAAAAGTTTCAGCACTCCGTCCATCATCGCCTTGTGTTTGCTTTGTTCGCCCTAAGTTGGCAGGGTATGCCCAGACGTGGGTCCCTTGCTCACTTTGCCACTGGATTCAAGCTAGCCTGGCTGATGAGGGCTGTTAGCCCAAAACCGGTCCTAGGATGCTTGTTTCCGGTCCAGGGAAGACATGGCTTGGCAGCTCGGGCTGGACTGTTCCCATGAGGCACAGGGTCAAGAGTGATTTGCATATAGCTGTGTCTGAACTGTGGTGGCGAAGTGAGCTAAAAAAACGATGATGGATTCAACGCAGATCTGTGACTGGGGGTGAGTGTCTGAAAAGTTTCAGCACTCCGTCCATCATCTCCTTGTGTTTGCTTTGTTCGCCCTAATTTGGGAGGGTATGCCAAGACGTGGGTCCCTTGCTCACTTTGCCACTGGATTCAAGTTAGCCTGGCTGATGAGGGCTCTTAGCCCGAAACTGGTCCCAGGATGCTAGTTTCCGGTCGAGGGAAGACATGGCTTGCCAGTTCGGGCTGGACTGTTCCCATGAGGCACAGGGTCAAGACTGATTTGCATATAGCTGTGTCTGAACTGAGGTGGCGAAGTGAGCTAAAGAACGATGATGGATTCAACCCAGATCTGTGACTGGGGGTGAGTGTCTGAAAAGTTTCAGCTCTCTGTCCATCATCTCCTTGTGTTTGCTTGGTGCATGAGACATAAACAGTGACATTACATGCTAGAAGTCATACATATACACAAGAGGTGGTGGTGCATGAGTAATTAACAGTGACATTTCATGCTGGAAGTCATACCTATACACAAGAGGTGATGCTGTATGAGACATTAACAGTGACATTACGTGCTAGAAGTTATGCATATACACAAGAGGTGATGGTGCATGAGACATTAAGATTGGAATTATATACGAGAAGTGTGACACTGGTAGTAAATATATACAAGGGGTTGTGAACGAGATATAACATTAACATTACAGGAAGGAAGTATAATAAAAGTAGAACATATGCACAAGAGGTGATGATGGGTGAGACATTAACAATGATATTACGCATGAAAGGTAGTGTGGGTTCAGAATATCAAAGACAGAATATTGAAGGGACACAAGAACATGACCAGAATTTCGAGGGGCAAAATATTGAAAGGTAGTTTGCAAAGATCTTCTATACCTAGCTCTACATAGATGTACCTTGGTGATATATATATATATATATATATACATACATACATACACACATATATATATATATATATATATATATATATATATATATATATATATATATATATATATATATATATATATATATATTACACAATGCATCCTGCATTCGAAGGCGCACTCCAGAACAGACAAATTCAAGGGCAAACGGGCAGCATTCCTTCTTCCATTTAATTAAACAAGCCTTACGCGTTTCGGAGTAAAGACTCCTTGTTCACAGGCGACTTCTGAGGCTGCGCAGTAAGTAATAAGAACACTTTCCCTGCACAATTTATAGTAATTGCCCTCCAGTGGGCCTTGTAAATAATTCACCAGTGTGTTGAATTATGGGATGTATAGTACACAGTGCCTTTATAATATTATTCCCCAAATGGGTTCTGCGCTCGCCACAGCTCATTAATGTCAATGTTCCATGACCCCACAGTGGGCCTCAGAAAAACGAAGTCCAGTCATTGTCCCTTTCCGTTCTCCCACATACAGACTCCCGACAGTTCCATGTCTGTGTGGCCCCATTTTAGTTACCGGGTGGTGCGCTCTTCACGACTGGACCGCCGTCAGTTTCATTTTACACAATGCATCCTGCATTCGAAGGCGCACTCCAGAACAGACAAATTCAAGGGCAAACCGGCATTCCTTCTTCCATTTAATTAAACAAGCCTTACGGGTTTCGGAGTAAAGACTCCTTGTTCACAGGCGACTTCTGAGGCTGCGCAGTAAGTAATAAGAACACTTTCCCTGCACAATTTATAGTAATTGCCCTCCAGTGGGCCTTGTAAATAATTCACCAGTGTGTTGCATTATGGGATGTATAGTACACAGTGCCTTTATAATATTATTCCCCAAATGGGTTCTGCGCTCGCCACATAGATATATATCATGTATATACCTCTCTCTGTGCTCTTACCGCTTTGATATTTTGTCTCTCAATATTCTGTTCACTATATTGTGACCCTTCAATATTCTGCCATTGATATTCCCTGCCACAAAGGTGTGATACAAGTACTACATGTATACAAGGGGTGGAAGAGACATTAACAGTGACATTACGTGCTAGAAGTTATGCATATACACAAGAGGTGATGGTGCATGAGACATTAAGATTGGAATTATATACGAGAAGTGTGACACTGGTAGTAAATATATACAAGGGGTTGTGAACGAGATATAACATTAACATTACAGGAAGGAAGTATAATAAAAGTAGAACATATGCACAAGAGGTGATGATGGGTGAGACATTAACAATGATATTACGCATGAAAGGTAGTGTGGGTTCAGAATATCAAAGACAGAATATTGAAGGGACACAAGAACATGACCAGAATTTCGAGGGGCAAAATATTGAAAGGTAGTTTGCAAAGATCTTCTATACCTAGCTCTACATAGATGTACCTTGGTGATATATATATATGTATATATATATATATACATACATACATACACACATATAGATATATATATATATATATATTTTACACAATGCATCCTGCATTCGAAGGCGCACTCCAGAACAGACAAATTCAAGGGCAAACGGGCAGCATTCCTTCTTTCATTTAATTAAACAAGCCTTACGCGTTTCGGAGTAAAGACTCCTTCTTCACAGGCGACTTCTGAGGCTGCGCAGTAAGTAATAAGAACACTTTCCCTGCACAATTTATAGTAATTGCCCTCCAGTGGGCCTTGTAAATAATTCACCAGTGTGTTGCATTATGGGATGTATAGTACACAGTGACTTTATAATATTATTCCCCAAATGGGTTCTGCGCTCGCCACATAGATATATATCATGTATATACCTCTCTCTGTGCTCTTACCGCTTTGATATTTTGTCTCTCAATATTCTGTTCACTATATTGTGACCCTTCAATATTCTGCCATTGATATTCCCTGCCACAAAGGTGTGATACAAGTACTACATGTATACAAGGGGTGGAAGAGACATTAACAGTGATATTACAAGCTGGAATTATAAAACAAGTAATATACATATACAAGAGTTGGATAAGATATTAACAATGACATTACATCGGAAGAGTATATTACGATCAGTTCACACATATAGAATCGGTGAAGGTTGATGAAACATTAACAATGACATTACGTATAAGAAATTTAATACAAACAGTAAATATATAGAAGCGATGCTAGATATTGACATTACATGCGGGAAGCTTAATATAAGTAGTACGCATATCCAAGGGATTGATTAGACATTAAAATTGATTTACATGCAAGATGTGTAATACTTGCAGTACATCCATACAATAAGTGGAGAAGGCTTTAATTGTGACATCACGCGTGAGACCTATACTTCAGGTTGTATACTCATATGTCACACTTTTATTTGTATCCATTTTTAATAATAAAGTCAGACATGAAAAGAGATTGTTTTCCATCTGTATGCACTTGTAGACAGCAGTAAAAAACTGAGAAGCCTTAATTATACATTTTTATCTTCCTTGCGTTGTTTGTGTATGATTATTTTTCCCTTTACTGACAGTGTTTTACCATTTTTATTTACCCTTGATACCTACCTCTAGTGCTCTTTGATTGATGGTTTATTTGTTTGCTTGTTTGTTTGTTTGTTTCTTTTTATTTATGGGGTCCTCCTAGTCATCTATTTTCATCTTAACTTCAATATTCCATAACCTTTACCCTTTCAGTGAGCATTTTTCTTAACTGTAAGAGCTTTACTTGTACCCTACCAAATTTTTTATTCAATCTTTTTAATGTCCCAAATGCATTACCCCGAGATGTTTGTACCCTGTGGGAATTAAGATTGGATTTCTGAGATTTATGGTAATTACCGCACCCCCACAATTTGCTCCTGGTGAATCTTGGAGGGTGAAACATTGAAAACTCTGAATTAGATGTGTTTACAACATCTGGTAAATGTGCCACCTGCAATATTGGTATCTACTGGGTGTGATAAATACCTCACATAATCTGGCCAACTACTGATTGGGGCCTTTGCAAGATACGGTAAGGTGTAGAAGGGAAAGACAGTCATATGTTTACGGAGCTGGCATCTGGTTAGTAGAGATGATGGAACAGGTAATGGTACTGGTTAAGAAACTAGTTTTCTTCATGTAAAATAAACTATGGGGACTTTCTAGGAACATGTTACCCTGTTGGGCCTTACCATTTCTTTGCTCAGGTCTGCATGCTATGGATGCACTTGACTCACTGAGTGGAAGCTTTTGGAGTCCTTTGAATTAGATGACTCTTCACCCTATGAAAGAGGAACCATACATTACCTGTGGTATATAGAATAGTCCCAAGAGGTTGGCAACTGCGGTGGACACCCCTGATCCGGTGGCCCCCACCACTGCAATGGTAGAAGGGATATGCTCTGAGCAGTTACAGAACTCATCCAAGTTCAAAGAGTCAATCTTGTTCTGAGCAACAAAACTCAGGGTGGCCTCCAGGGCTTTGGAAACGGTGTTGCAGGTGTCAAATATCCGGTACCCCAGGGTCATGTTGGGAAGAAGTGTTGTAGTGTTGTTTATCTCCTCTATGGCAAAGATCATAGCTTGGAGCCAGCGAAAACCTCGGAAGTTATACCTAAAAACAGAAGGCAGACAACAACACAGCTGTCAATATAAGAAGTCACATACTAAGGAAATTTGTTAGTCAGCACTCACTCTGCACAGAGACATATTTCATATAGTTTTATCCTAGTCACTCAAATACTGTCCCATTATTTATTTAATAAAAATGTAAGTGAAAGATACAAATATAACTTTTTAGCTTTTGAGTCCTTGTTGCAATGAAACCCACGAGGGATTATTAAATTTGGAGGACTTATGAAGGATGCAGATACATTTAAAAAAACTTGGGGGCATATTATCAAGAACGGCGTTAAAATTATCGCCGGTTTAGCGGCAGAAAACTGCCGCTAAAACGGCGATAATGGGCTTGATAATATGCCCTGGAGAATTCCAATAGAAGCCCATGTTCACACCAGAACATGGACTTCTATTGGAATTCTCAGGGGCATATTATCAAGCCCATTATCGCCGGTTTAGCGGCAGTTTTCTGCCGCTAAACCGGCGATAATATTTAACGCCGTTCTTGATAATATGCCCCTTGGATACCCTTATCCTTTCAACCTGGACTTTCTGTTTTGCTCTGCGAGGATGGAGGCAGAATTCCAGCTCTCCCTCTTATGCTAAAAGCAATACCAGTGGATGGTCCAAGAGTCAAAATGAAGATTCTGACGTGTGCTATTGTGACCAAGATGGCTGCCACAACAAGCGTTTTTTTAAAAGTCTTTTTTCATCGTTTTATCAACAACAATAACAGATTAGCATTGTCAACAATGGGTCACACTGAGTTACCTGTAGCATTACAACACAAGCGGTTTTAGAGCTCAAACATATTTTTTACATTTGATACCTCTAAATTTAATGAAAATATGTAAATGGACATCAATTAAAGTAACTAGGGGCAACTCTTATTCCTGGCTTTCCCTCTGGTACCACTATCACTGTCAGAAAGTAAGAATGCCCCTAGGGAGCCCTGTTTACTATCTGTAACTTCTACCTCTTGCTCGTTCCTTAGCCATTCAGCAGCAAATAGGAGTTTCTTAATGTCAGACAGTTAATAAAATATGTTTATTTAGACCTTGGTCTTTAAGTCAACAAAATTCATGCACCTTAATTATTATACATACTCACAAAATCAATAAATCCAGTTAAAATGTCTTAAAAATATTTTGCTGCTTATAAATCCCTTCCAATTGCATAAGTTGCATTCACATACCTCATATCTATTAGGAATTCTGCAGGATGCAGTCTCTCTAAAACTCCATACTTATTAACAAAAATCTTTTTTTGTGCCGGCAATACCCACAAACAATCTATCAGTAGTGTAGGGAGCTACATCTTACATTAAAATATCTTAATGGACGAAGGATAAGAGTACAGATCAACATAGTCATGTGGTCAAAGGGTAAATGATGTCAGGCGCACATGAGTGTAATAAGCAGCCGCACTGCTTTTCATTATGCTTGGTGTGTTTTTAAGTTGACATTTGTGATCACATCCTTGTAGAATCTCAAACCTCAACGAGTTGCTTTACTCTCTTGTTTTTAATATAAAGTATATTCACAAAGAGCCTCTGCGCTCGTGGCGGAGGCCCCGCAGTCGCGTGGGAGTCTCTGCACTCGGGACGGAGGCCCTGCAGTCGTGGGGGAGTCTCTGCACTCTGGACGGAGGCCCTGCAGTCCTGGGGGAGTCTCTGCGCTCGTGGCGGAGGCCCCGCATTCGCGTGGGAGTCTCTGCCCTCGGGGCGTAATCTCTGCAATGAGAATTCTCATTCCTGAGGCCCTTGGTGAATCAGGCCCTGTCTCTCTGGGCTGCAATGGTGGAACTCAAAATATTGATCCTTGTCCTACAAAATTTGCTGAGGGGCCCTTAAAATTTCACTAAGGTTGGTTGCTCAAAGATGTATGGGAAGACTGTAGAGCAAAGCCCCCTGCGCAGTTGGGTATGCATGGCCTTAGTTTCACTCATGGTACGTCATCACCCCCTTGATCAATGAATCTCCTCATTACTAAATTAGTCAGTGTTGAAGTCAGTCTCCTTCAGTCTGGTAGAATGATTATCTATGTAAGCTTGTACTTTTCTTTATTGCTTGTGTTTTTTAGGACTGGGAGTGACTGTTGATATCACAAACCTTTTGTATCCTGCCATTCCCAGCAAATTCTCAACAACAAAAAAATCACTAGATGGGGTTAGTGCTTTAAAACAATTTATTTCAAAACTCTGGGTCGGCTTTCCCATATTTTGTGGCACCGTATGGCGACATGGTGGGACATTTGGCAGACGTGTGTGTGTGTGGTGGGGGGGTTGGATGCTTTAATCTGAACTGGTCCAAGTTTGCATCAACAATATATCATGTCTCCTTGAGTCACACACTTTATCTGTTTAACAAGCTTCTCCTTGCTCCTAGAGTATCATCTGCCCTCCTGGAACTATTGCTGCTTGCCAAACTTTCTTCAGGTGAGGAAGAAGCCTCGCAGGTCCTCCTCGCCCGCCCTCCTAGACCTACTGCTGCCCACTCAACAGCCATCAAGTCAGGAATAAGCCTCCCTGGTCTTCCTCACCCTCCCTCCTGAAACTACTGCCTTCAGGTCAGGACCAGGCCTCCGAGGTCCTTTTCACCTGCTCTCCTGGACCTATTGATACACACCCAAATGCCTTCAGGTCAGGACCAAGCCTCTCAGGTCCCTTACCGATCCCCATGACCTACTGCTGCCTCCACAGCTATCTTCAGGTCATAACCAAGCCTCTCAGGTCCCTTACCGATCCCCATGACCTACTGCTGCCTCCACAGCTATCTTCAGGTCATAACCAAGCCTCCCAGGACCTCCGGAGGCTCAGGGCTCCATATTGCCTACTGGTGAACCTCTCAATGGACCTCACTTTGCTCCACCAGCCTTCGCTGAATCAACGTAGCTAGATTTCCTAATCCCTTCTCCTCATTATTTAAAACTCAAAACATGAACTCTATAAACGCCCCAACAGGGAGCTCTACAATGATGCATCACTGAAGAACCCTCTGTAGGTAATTCATAAAATCTATGCAGAGGATGTCATCCTGTACATCTACAAGAGCTGAGTATGTCCTGAGGTCTGGGTGGAATCCATACTGGCATGGGCTAGGTACTGTAAAGCCAGGGAAGAAACACATTTTCCATTTATGAGACAACCCCGGTAAGCCCACACTGAGGCAGTAGTTGGAATAAACAGATAGATGGAGCATAGGTTTTTTCAGCTGTCCATGAATGTATTTAATCTATCCAATAAATTGAGATTGTATTCAGAATCAAGATAGACTTACTTCTGAAGAGTCTATTGTCAAGGTAGTGTCCTTTCTTGTGTGAGAGCAAGGTGATGAGATTAGAGGGGCTGTGAGCAGACTGAAGGTAGGCGTTGCGGGATTCGTTGACAAAGGAGGCCCAGAATTCAAGAAAGGCAGAAAGAGAGGTGAGTGGAGGGCATCAATGAAGCATTGTGAGGAGGTATGTGGATAGGGAAAGGAGGATGTTAAAGGATAGGTATGCTGCTATTGAGGGCTGGCAGGTGGTATCGTGAAAATAAAGGAAGGACTAGGTAGAATGTCCCACCTCTTCCTTCTAGTCTTTTCCACATGCTTGAGAAAGACTTCTGGGCTGATGATGTTTTGGAAAATAAGTGTGTGATTTGTGATGAACCATACTTATGGTAGGAAGAAAAACAGTCAGGTGTGTTGTTGGTTATTGGGTCGCGCTAAAAGTCAGTAAAGGAGGGTGGAATGATTGGTAAAAAGGGCAGATATGAACATAGGGTGGTTTGAACAGGTAAGAGAGTATTTTCCAATATTTGAGGAGGCATTACGACAGAGACCCAGGTTCTGCAGATATGTTTTTATGCCGTATTTTGGTGAGGAAGGGGACATGTTTGATTGATAAGTCTGTTACCTGGAGTACAGAGTATTAGACTGTTTGGGAGCATATGATAGGCAGGGAGATCAGTGAACGAGGCACTCTAAAGCAAAGACCCACCCTTCGCAGATGTCTCCGAGCCCTCCTTTCAGTAGAAATAGAAGTGCTACATCACTTGCAGAAGGCTGAGCCTAATAGGTACCCGTATGTAGGGCCAGACTGGGCATTCTGACACTCTGGCATTATCCCAGTGGGTTGCTGGCTTGTGGGCCAGTTTTAGAGCAGGATGGGATGTCATTACCCTACGATGCCTCTATGGCCCCATTCTAGTCGCAGCCACCTAGACTTTGGGGCCGGTTTGAACAATTTTTCCAGGATTGATTTTAATTCCCAGGCTAGCCCTGCTGGTTTGGAGTCGAGGAAGAAGTGCAGATAAGGGTGTTACACTCTCTTCAGACTTGTAATCTGAGTGCAACTGAGTTCACAAGTACAGCTCTTACGGATATTTTGTTAGAGGAATCTTGTACAATGATTTGAAGGCATTCAAAACACAAGAAATTTATTTTCAATTTGTGAATTTATCTCAACCACAGTTAATAACTCTGGGCTGCATGCCAAGTGATCAACTTTTAAATGGTCTGTGCCTTTACAGACAGGGACCAGCCATGCACTAATCAGTCTGGGCCCCACCAGGCATGGTTTAAACTGCACCATTAGGCCAGGCCTCCTTTGAATGGCCACACAAGCAACCCATGACCGGTTTCAGCCAGACTGGGCCTCATCAGGAAGGAGCACCTTGGGTCCAATGGAACAGCAGACTAAGATCAACATCTGTGCACACCCTTAAACTGAGGGACGCCAGCTTAGAAGGCACATGAAGTGATGGATGGAATGCCTGAATGAAGTCCATTCATTGATAATTACGATGGGACCGTATTATTCAATGGCGCTGCTCCGCCTTATGCTTTGGCGCACTTTTATATAGGTGCACTGGGTGCAAATAAGGACAGTACGTCCTATTGTAGATAATGCACTGCCCCCCAGGGCAGCCACGAGCTCACACCTGCCCTGATAAAAGGTGAAGCAGTTGTTTCAAGCAGTTAATCAGTCTTTCATTGAGAAGTCAGCACCTGGCCTCCACTTCAAAGTGAGGACAGAGTTCCCCTTGCCGGGGGATACAGTGAGTGACTGCACACACCTGCAGGGTGATGTCTGGGGGGGGGGTCAATGGTACACTTTTTCCTGTTTGGTGAGATCTTCACTGTGGGGCGCACTGACTGTGCGCCACCAGTTTGCGGCGCACAGTCAGTGCACCCCCTGCTAGTTTCTTTGCCTCTGCACCTGTGTCCATCGCACCCTGCAGACACTCTGTGAACCTAGCCCCCGGAATCAACTGACCAACATGTGTTGATTGATTGAGTTTGATTTTGTAAAGGAAGCTATTACCCCATGTGGTGTTCTGGCGCCAACCAGAGAAACCAGGGCTTCCAGTTCAGAATTATGGCATTTGGAAACAAATAGTTTTACAACTTTTTACGAAATACTGGAAATATGCTTTACTTAGGAAGCTTCGCTGTAGACTATTTCAAATTAAGGGTCCCAGATGGAACAAGGAGCCTTCTCCTGTTCTGGACTTCTGGTTCTTTGGAACCACAGAAGGTTTCCAGTAGAAGTATGCGGGAGGCAAGCTGGTTTATAGATCACCATTTCCCTCTGGAGCTAGGAAAAATCTCTACCATGGAATACCGAAAGCAAAGCCATTTCAAAGCAATATTCTTATTGACACAGAGCCAGAAAGAAGATACCATTCTGGAGCAGATTGTGAACGCGAAAAAGCAAACGGGATGCTGCATTTTGTACAATATGAAGTTGTCCAAACAGAGACTGGAGACCCAAGAAAGAGGGAGAGACAGGGCATGGATTTACAGGTCAATTAGATTAACGGGGCAAGTCTTGGACTGAATCACCTCTTTTTTGGCAGACAGGAGCCAACAAGTTTGGATTCCTCCTTTCTCCTCAAAACCACGCGAATTGACAGTGAGAGTTTCTCAGGGCTTTGCCCTAAGCCCAACTTTATTCAATATCTATCTCACTCCCTTGCCCAGATAGCTGAAGCCCTTGGGGCAAAATTATATCTTACACTGATGGCGCGCATCTGCTGTTCTCATGTGGCAAGGGAGAAGAGATTTCAGGATTACGGATCAAAACATGCCTGACTGCAGTTTTCCACTGGATCACAGTACACTAAATCAAGTGCAATGTGGACAAAACAGAAAATCTTTTTTTGGCAATATTCCTCCAGAGTTTTGGCAGACTTTCTGGCCCAAAGATGCTCCCCCTCCACCCCAGCAGGGAGACATAGTCAAGAATCCAGGGGTCAAAGTTGATGACTCTTTGACCTTTCAGCCTCAAATTAGGTCAGTGGTAGGCACTTGTTTCGGTATAATGCGCTCCTCAAAAAAGTTATTACACTACCTTCCCTTTACTGCAAAAAAACCCCAGTTATTCAGGCCTTGATAACCTACAGGTTGGACTACGGTAATGCTCTCTATTATGGGCTACCGGATCATCTGTTGGACAGGCTTCAGGTAGCCCAAAATGCAGCAGCTTGCCTTCTTCTGATCTTGCCAGTCCGAACGTGGATGTCTCCTCATCTGCGTTGCTCTCCACTGGCTTCCCATCCTAAGGCTCTGGTACTAGTACACAGGGCTATTTACCAGATCGGTGTGGTCTGTCTTAGAACCAGGGTCAGCTTCTATGCTCCACCTGATGTCTGCTAACAAATTACTAGCAGTGACTCCCAGAATTCGATGTGTCAGAGCGGGAGGAAGTTCACTTACCTACCTAGGTTCAGCAGCACAGAATCAGCTCCCCCTGGAGATTCGCACATTGAGTAATGTTGCAGTGTTTTAAAAAAGGCTGAAAACCTGGCTTTTTGTGCAAGAATAAAGGTAAACTGTTCCAACTCTTTTGATCTGTGCTAAGGCACTGGGACACTCCTAGGAGTAGCTGTGCGTGATACAAGTCGCTTTCATCATCATCATCATCTTGCAATAGTTAATTAGTGCATTAACACACTGAGTTATCTGGCTGAGCACAGATGCCCAGCAAATCCCTCCAGTGGATGCACTGAACTTTTCTGAGACATAAGGGAAGCAGCTGCCTTTGCAGAGTTCAAAGCACCTCTCGCAGGCAGAGCACAGCCGAGAGGTTTGACCCCAGGGCCTGACTGGGGTCAAAGTAGCAGGGGTGAGGGAAGGCTGGGCAGCTGCTCGCCGCAGGCCACTCTGGCCACTGTTAGAGGTCCCTGGTGTGCTGAGACCCTCTGCGCACACTCCCAGCTGCTCAGAGTGTGGGAACCATATCAATCAGCGGTTCTTAATCTGTGGCCTGCACCGCGGACCTCTGGGGGTCCACAACGCCTACTCAGGGGATCCAGGACTCTTTGGAAAATTAAATAATATCAACAACTTACTAAAATATAAGGACCTAAAAAGGAACACTGAAAAGTTCGCTCTGTAAATGGGAGCAGCACAAGTACAGCAAACAGAATCCTGCATCGCCGATTGGTGGTCTCAATTGAAGCACTGGTATGCGCGGACAAAAAGAGAACACCCTTCAGGGGATAATAAATCAAAGTGACATGCTGGAGCTTACCAGATCGCTTTGTCTTTTAGAAATAAAACCACATTTTGAAATTCTTCAAACTTCCCATTAAAAAAGTTTGATTTTTTTGTATAGCTTTTTGTTTGTGAATTAAATAAAATATTTTATAATTTGTGTATTTTGTTCACTATTTTCTTGTGTTTTGTGTTGAGTTTCAAATCATAGAAGTCGCTTAGGCTGTGGTCCTGGGTTTCCGGTGATGATTTATTGGAGTTCATAGGAGTCAAAAGTTTAAGACCCACTGATATAAACAACGGCCTCATCTTCCTCTTATGGTCAGCACACTTTCCGACATCTTGAGCCGGCTGCAAGAAGTGTAACTAGACATGGTGCTCCAGACTGGCCAATAGGGCAATCTAGCAGCGCCCAAAGGCTGGTCTGACAGATCAGTGGTATGGGCTGTGTTTGTGGCTTTTTGTGGGCCTGTTTTATGATCTGGTGGGCCAGCTTTTACTATTGATTTTTCTGATATTACCACAAATATTGCCTACAGCTAGCACAAACGCAGACAGTCTCCCATACCTCTTAAAATAACTAAACAGCTTGTCTTTATAAGTTTAAAACTGTCCTGATTTGCAAATGTGAGGCACTTTTTATCCATCTGATTCATTAATTAGATCACTTTTAATCTGGTGCCTGGGCCTATTTTCTGTCCCAGTCCTACCCTGGGTGCTTCTCATAGTAGCTTTCACTCCTCACTCTGACTCAACACAGCAGAGACTTCACCGTGCTTCTCCCCACTCAGCCACTCTTTAAGAACTAGAGTGTGGAAAGTTTTTATTACAGAAGAAAAGTTTGCGCACTTCCTGGTTGTTTACCTTTACGATGTACACTGAGTTGCCTGGTTCTTCTTTATTTGCACCCATGCATAATTGTACTCTTGCTGCTAGTTGGTGCTGAAAAGGTCTAGTCCTTTTCTCGCTTAATACTATTGATAGAGCGAAATGTTCTTGTGAATTGTAGGGGTGCATCATAATCACTGATAGGCCGCACCCGCATGTAATCAGACATATATTCGCATATATTCAGTTGTGTATTCATGTATGTTTAGTAAGAGTGAATAGTTCACTAATATTAAGTGAACGCAGCAATATAATGGTGTTATGATAATCATGTAATGTAATGCTTATTGAATTGTGTGAACATAATGCATAGAGAAATTAGTTCATGTATAATTTAGTTGCAGTAGTTTAAACGTGCACCATATTTAAGTTGCACATGTAATTCATGTTTGCATATGAATTGTAATGGAAATGCTTATGGGAAAAGTAAGATGTGTGTTTAAAAGTTATATGTAAAGGCCTGACTACATATATGTTTAGGGAAGGCCTGGTTTATTCTTATGTTAGCTTATTTTGTAGGCAGAGAAAAGTTTCTCTTGGTAAGGCTCTCTGGGCACAAACGGTAGATTTAATTAGCACAGTAGAAGGTTTCTGTTGAACGTATCTCTTGTTGCAGGTGCAAGGACACATGTCTCGTTAGTAAAGACTAACTCTTTGTTTTCAAAAGTTAGAGAGATGGGAGGCATGGTACGGGGAGTGAAATGGAATGTAGGGATGATACTTTCGGCGGAGAAGGTGCCTGGGACTCAAGGCCATCGCAACCGTCCAGGATGAAGTAACCGTTTCGATGGAAAAATACAAGAAAGAAGACCTGGCCAAGGAGGCGTGACAAAGGTGTGTACAATTGTATTGGGGTTTTGTATTAGGGATAGTGCCCTGAGGGAGGAGGCCAGAGAAGAGGTAGGGGAGACCAGAGAGGAGGACAGAGCTGAGCTTAGGTATTATGTGATTGCACTTCTTAGGAAGTCTTCACAGCTGACACCTTTTATTCACTCTTGCCTATGAAAATCGTTATGCAGGGATGTCATTTAGCGTTAGTGTAGGGACAGCAATTGATTTTAAGCTTGTTTAGTCCAATGAAGAGCAACTTAGAATTTGGAGCAATCATAGTCTGGTTGATCCTTCTAGAACTTTCTATTCTCCTTATCTTGAGTCGGATGAGATTCCTGCGTAGGTTATTATTTGTATTAGTGCCCATCTATTTCTTTAACCTCGTGTTGAGGTGCTTGCACGTTCAGTTATTTTTGGCGATAATAAATTCTTAAACTTGAATTCGGAGTCATTGGTCCTTTCAGACAAAATGAATGCTGTTATATAACCAGATGAGATTCTCTCCTTTACACTATTCAACAGGTAAAAAGATCTTGGCGACCAGAAGGTTCTTATAGATAATTAAATAAGAATCGGCGTTATCAGTTGGTAGCAGAGTAGGATGGTTACCTTTGATGGTAAGGGGAGATCTAGAGCAAGATAGGAGACTAAGTTGCCCCATAGAGCCCGAGTGACGCAGATCCAGAGGACCGCGGGAGAAGGATGTCGGAGGTCGTGGAAAACTGACGGAGAACGACGGTGCGGCGGAAGTAGCAGTTCGTCGTAGAGTGAGTATGAAAAGAGTGATGTTTGATAGATTGCGGTGTTTTATTGTTGTGTAATGTCTTGCGGAGTTGGAAAGAGAGTTGTGTGATTGAGAACCGGACCGTGAGCGCGCGCGGGACCGGGAGATTTATTGTGGTGTAGAATACACCCAGAGTTGAGAACGTTGACCAGAGGTTGTGGGGGTCACGAG
Organism: Calotriton arnoldi; assembly: GCA_963921515.1. Lineage (NCBI taxonomy): Eukaryota > Metazoa > Chordata > Amphibia > Caudata > Salamandridae > Calotriton > Calotriton arnoldi. Next base: position 86,212 of record CAWUFW010007722.1, on the reverse strand, counting down.
ACGTCATTGACAGACCCACTGAAGATAGGGAACACATGAGTGAGTGTGTGAATAACCAACGCAGGTCGTAGGTTATTGTGTGCAGAACATCGAGTGATTGAATCCTATCGAGTGTGTTAGAGGCGATTGTCCGGTCGTTTCGCGGACAGACGGTTGCCAGATTGAGGTCAACAAGCTCAAGAGGCTGATCGGTCATTGGTGGACTGACAGTCAGAGAGGTAATTGTTCGGTAGGACGGACATTATTTCAGAGTATGATTGGGACAGGTGCGAGTGAGAACGAGTGAATTAGAAAGGAGGGGAACTGCTGCGAACGGAGGAAAAGTGACGTCAGACAAGTGCCGCGCTGCGATAGGCCGGTTGGTGTGAGCCGCGCTGGTATTGGTGGAGTGAAATCAGGAAGTAAAAGCTGACATTTTGAGTGCAAATAAAAAGTTGATTCATCATGAAATGTTTTAAAGTTTTACGGGAACTTTGTAGAGGTGATAGACATGTGGTTGTTCGGGAAGGAGAGGAAGCTCCTCCCGAGGATACACCGGCACATTATATGGCAAAGAATGTCGGAATGCATACTATAATTTGGCTTGAAAATTGGCATAAAATGACAGAAGCAGAAGGAGAATTGTCGTTCCCACGCTATGGTACTTTCAGGTTAGAGGTGCTGTACCAGCTAAAAAGTATAATGGCCTCCTTACGACCACTACCTAGACCAACACAGTTTGAGGCACTACATGCGTGGATAAGAGCAGCGTATGATAGGAAGAAAGACAGAAGCCAAGAAAGGGTGAAGAAATCGGTCAGGGCATTTCAAGACGCAAGGTGGGATGCATTGGAGAAAAGGTGGAGAGTGGAAACGATAGAGGGAGATAAACTGTACCCATTGCTAGTACAGAATGGAAAAATAATAAGAATCGATGAGGACGACAGTGATCTAGATGACAGCTTGTTGGATAGGATGTTGGCAGAGAGGCCACCACCATTTAATCCAGACTCAGAAGAGGGAAAGCCGACCCCAGCAGTAACAATTGATGGGAGCCAGAATCAGACTAGTATGAGAGTAGTGGGAAGGATTTCCACAGGAACAGAGGGGGCAACGGCGTCTATGATAACACAGCCTCCTGTTGGGAACACAAGATTACCGGACTCCTTGACAGTACCGGTTACCATTGGCCCTATAGTACCGGTATATGACCCAGACCGAGTGAGAGAAGGGGGCTCCGTACAGATGGAAAGGGAAGAAGTAACCAGCGAAAGTGGGAATGGGTTTGGAGTACGAGTGGTTCATTTCCCCAGGCCAGTGGAGACAAGTACGCCATTACCGGCTACTGCAGACTCTTCCTTTAGACAAGAAGAGGAGAGACCAGAAAGACCAAGGTCTTTGCGTGAATCTAGGTCAGCTTTGAGGATGTGGACACCAACAGCGACAAACCAAAGTGATAGGATGCAAGGAGATAGGGCACAGAACGTCTCGGAAGACAGACCAAGTTCCAGGAATATGAGGGAAGGGAATAGGTCACAAGGACAGAATAGTGACTGTGATGAGCGGGATGGCTCGGGTTGTCGAGATGTACTGAGGAGTGCGGTACAGGCAAGGTTACTAGACGTAGTGAGATTGAAAGCAGAGGTAGACGAGATGATTGATGGAGGTCTGCCCTTGGAAAGAATAGAAATTTATGGACCAGATGAGCTGCTGTTTGTAGCAAAAGATGTGACTCGAAAAGCTAGGATGGCACATGATAGATTGAAGGAATTGGCCAAAAGATATGAGGTGGACTTGAATAAAACTAAAGCGCTGCAGGGGCCACATAGACTACAGTACAGTGACCAGGAGCTGGAGGAGAAAAGACTAACAGGATTAAGGACACATACCAGATATCTGATCGTAGGGATGAGGATATGGATTTTGTTGGACAAATGGGAAGAAAGGTGGTCCAAGAAGAAACTAACAAAGAAAGCTGAGGGGGAAACGCCGCCTCCAGGGGGGGGGGGCGACGGGTGTTGGAAATTTTCCTTTACGGGAAGTACAGAATGGAGGGTACGTGCATGGCGCCGTGGAATAGAGGTGATTTGGCTGCATTTACAAATGATTTTCCTCGGCTGAGGGAGAAACCAGTAGAGTGGTACAAGCAGGTTGAGCGGTTTGTGAAAATTTCAAAAGTATTGTGGATTGATTTGAACACCTTGTTTGACATAGTGGTACCGGGAGATTTGTGGACAGCTTGTAAAGTTGCTATCGAGTGGCCGACTTCGGAACCGGAAAGAGAGGCGGTTACAAATGGCCCATCACCCCTAGTTATGAAAAAGTATGAGCAGGTGATTACATGGTTGAAACTGAAGATTTCACCCCAAGATATAGATTGGGTTAAGATAGATCGGACTGTACAGGAACCCAAAGAAACGGTGCATGAATATTACGAAAGACTTCTGCAAGTTTTTAAACAGTATAGTGGGTTAGATATCTTGGACCCCAAGGATATGGGACAGTTTGTCTCAAAGTTTGTAATGGGTCTGAGGGTGGAAATCAGCCTCATGATACAGCATCATTTGATCTGCTGGCAGAACAAGCCGTTAGATGAAATTTTGAGGTATGCAAGATACTGTAGTGATGAGGTGGACTCAAAACATCGGAAGTTAAAAGATAAATTGATGCTTGTCCAGATGCAGACAGCACAGGGTCAGCCTAGTGGAGGGACCTTAGGAAGAAAACAAGGAAGTTTCCAGGGGAACCAGAATGGGCAAGGACAGGGAAGGGGAAAACCAGTAGACCCCAAGACAGGAGTGGACATAGCCACACTGAAGAAGACCACGGCGTGTCATCTTTGTCGCCAGGTCGGACATTGGAAACGCGAGTGTCCTTTGAACCCAGCTAATCAGTTGCAGGAAGAGGAAGAGGGGGCTCAGGCACCCGCGCAAGAGGTAGTTAACACAGTAACGAGGCCTAGGACGATGAAAGGTGGGGTATACAGCTCTCACGCCCAGGTACCCCAGGCTCCAAGGATTACACAAGGAATACGAACGTACCAACAGATGCCCCTGTTCGAAGACTATGACGAGAGTAGCTTAGACCCTTTATCCTGACGGTGCCTGAGGGGGGAGGAAGACTGCACGCTTGGAGCGGTCTTGGAGGTAGACCAGAGAGGACCTTTTGTGGAGGCAGATATTGAGGGTCATCCTGCCACACTTTTGGTTGATACTGGAGCTACCCGGTCTACTGTAAGATCAGCAGTAGTCCCTAACCTACCCCTCTCGGGACAATCAATCCAGGTTGTTGGAGTAGCGAACAAGAGAATAAGCAGCCCATTGACAGAACCGATCTTAGTAAAGATAGGTTCCTTCCAAACTAGACATCAGTTTGTAGTGTGTGATACGAGTCCAGTTTGCCTTTTGGGAAGAGATCTGTTGTGCAAGTTGAACTGCACAATTTATTGTACGCCTCAGGGAGTGGAGGTCCAGACGAGAGATGACGATGCTGACTTTAAGGTTACAAATCAGCATCTTTGTATAGATCTGTACCCAATGGTGACTGTGGAAGAACTTCCACCTGATCTGAGAGATGCAGTGTCATCTGTGGTGTGGGATTTCGCAGGCGATGAAATAGGTCTGATCAGAGGGGTTGAACCAGTGCGGATTGAGGTGAAGCAAAACGTTGATTTCCCCAGGACACCTCAATACAACTTGTCGCCTGAAACGATTGCAGGGATAAAACCTGTGATCGAGACTTTCATTGAGAAAGGCATTCTAAAAGAGATCCGAGGTAGCCCCTGTAATTCACCTATTATGGGACTACAGAAACCGAGCGGGAAATACAGGATCGTGCAAGACCTGCGAAAGGTCAACACGATAGTTATCCCTTGTTGTCCAGTGGTACCGAATCCTTCAGTAATACTGTTCCAGATCCCATGCGAAGCCGAGTGGTTTACGGTCATCGATTTGTGTCAAGCCTTCTTTTCGATACCGCTCCACGAGGAAAGCCAATTTCTTTTTGCGTTCAGGCTGGAAAATCGCGTGTTAACATGGTGTCGTATCCCTCAAGGGTATACGGAAAGTCCATCGATCTTTAACCAGATCCTGAAGAAGAACCTTGAGAGTCTTGTGTTGCCGCAGAACTCAGTTCTCGTGCAATACATAGATGACTTGCTCATTGCCTCAGAAACAGAAGATGCTTGCAGAATTGACACGATAGCTCTGTTGAACCACTTAGCAGAGAATGGACATAAGGTGTCCCCGAACAAGCTGCAGTACTGTTTGAACGAGGTACAGTACTTGGGACACAGATTAGAAAAAGGCAAGAGGAAGGTGTCACCAGGTGTCACCTATTGAGGCAATAATGAGTATGTCAGTACCCACTACACAGAGAGAAGTTAGGATGTTCCTGGGAATGGTTGGCTACTGTCGACAGTGGATTCCTAGTTTCTCCTTGAGAGCAAAGCCTTTGCAGAGGCTTACACACAAGGATGTGAGTGATCCGGTACCATGGGACGAGGAGTGCTTGATGTCATTCCTGAAACTGAGAGAGGAATTGTGCAGTGCTCCGGTACTGGGAATGCCAGATTACAACAAGGCCTTTTCATTGTTCTGTTATGAGAGGGAAGGATGTGCATTAGCAGTGTTAGCTCAGAACCATGGAGGTGTCCGTAGACCAGTTGCCTATTTTTCAGCTACTTTAGATCCAGTAGCTTCTGCGTTGCCCGGATGTCTAAGATCCGTTGCTGCAACAGGTGTCAGCATTGAAAGATGTGAAAGCATTGTAATGGGACATCCATTGACTGTACATGTGCCACATTCGGTTGAGTTATTGATGACCAGGACCAAGACCCAGCACCTAACGAACAATAGGTTAACGAGGTACGAGCAAGTCATACTTGCCGCAGAGAATGTGACTCTGAAAAGGTGCTCTGTCTTGAACCCTGCGACATTAATGCCTACACCGAACGCAGATGATGAAGATTGTGCGGACCATGATTGTCTCGATGTGACCGAGCTTTGCACCAAACCGAGACCTGACATTGTCGATGAACCATTGGCTGACCCAGATGAAATTTTCTTTGTCGATGGTTCATGCTTAAGAGACAGTGTGGGGCAATTGAGAGCAGCGTTTGCTGTATGTACCATTTCAGGAGTGGTCGAAGCTGCTTGCCTAGAAGGAGTACGTTCCGCGCAGGTAGCTGAGATCATTGCCTTGACCCGTGCCTGTTTGGCCGCTGATCGAATTCGAATCACGATTTACACAGACAGCCAATATGGGTTTGGCGTGGTGCACGACTTCGGGCAGTTATGGTCTCAGAGGGGATTTTTGACATCATCTGGCTCACCCATTCGGAATGGAGAATATGTAAGACAACTGTTGGATGCACTACAGCATCCGAAAGAAATTGCTGTTGTAAAGTGTTCCGCCCATGGGAAAGGGGAGGACTTTGTATCATTGGGTAACAATTACGCGGACGAGGTCGCCCGCTTCTGTGCAGAACAAGGATGCATATTCACAGATAGATACGCAGGGGAGAGCCAAGAAGGAACCGAGCTCAGCATAATGTTGGCCATGGCAGACACTTGGGAAGAGCTTAAGCGACTGCAGGATGAAGTTTCAGACCAGGAGAGAGAGGGATGGATCAAAGCTGGTTGTGAGAAAGGAGATGTGGATGTGTGGGTATCCAACGATGGGAGAGCCGTGTTGCCTGAAGAATTGTTGAGTCCGATGGCAAGACTGATACATGGACAGGCACACCTTGGTAGAGACGCAATGATGAGGGTGTTTAGACAGACGTGGTATAACCCACGTTTCCGAGCAATGGCTGAGACGGTATGTCAGAGGTGTGTTACGTGTCAGCAGATGAACGCTGGAAAGAAAACTGTAGTTACATTGAGTCACATTGGGAGGTCAGGTGGGCCTTTCAACAGAATACAGCTCGACTTTGTGGAAATGCCTAAGTGTAATGGGTTGAGGTACATTTTAGTGCTGGTATGTGTATTCTCACGGTGGGTGGAGGCTTACCCCACACGCAGGTGTGACACTCTCACAGTGGCTAAGTTATTGTTGAGGGAGCTCATCCCTAGATTCGGGATCCCGACCTCTTTGGAATCAGATAGAGGAAGGCACTTCCACAGTGAAATCATGAAGTTACTTTGTGCTGCATTGAACATTGACCAGAGGCTCCACTGTAGTTACAGACCAGAGGCTTCTGGGATGGTGGAACAAGTTAATGGAACTTTGAAGGCCCGGATGGCAAAAATGTGTTCTTCGACATCCCTGAAATGGCCCGACGCTTTGCCGCTCGTGCTGATGAGCATGCGAAGTGTCCCAGACAGAAAGACCGGGTTGTCCCCCCACGAAATCCTAATGGGAAGGGCAATGAGATTGCCAGCAGTACCAGCTACAGCCTTGATAAGCATCACTGATGATTTGATTCTCGATTATTGTAAAGGACTCTCTGATGTGGTCCGTTCTGTATCCCAGCAGGTGCAAGCAGCAGTGGTCCCAGCCTCGAGTGATCTGTGCCACGACTTGTGTCCCGGTGACTGGGTGCTCGTCCGGAAGCACGTGAGGAAGAGTTGCTTGGATGCCCGCTGGCGTGGCCCGTATCAGGTGATACTTATCACGAACACAGCAGTGAAGTGTGGAGGATTGCCGAACTGGGTGCATGCCTCCCATACCCGCAGAGTTTCAGCACCCTTGGAAGAAACAGCTCCTCTCGTAAATGAAAATCCAGCTGATGTGGCAGGGCCACATGAGAGGACAAGTCAAGCTGTAAGGGTCGCTGACACAGCTGGTGGTGCACTAGAGCAAGCCGAAGGGGGTTTCCACAGTTCGAACCCTGACTCAGACACCGAAGACAGAAACGGTGCAGTGGGCGGAGAAGAGTCAGATTCAGCAGAAAGAGGAAGTAGTGCACTGGGTATAGAAGGGGAAGGCAGACGAACGAACAGAAGTGCAGAAAGTTGGCCTGAAAGACAGAGGCGACTGAACCTGAGGTTAGCACCTGAAAGAGACCTTGCTCCAGTGTCCGAAGCATCTGAAACAGAGGCAAGTGACGAAGACCAGACTCAAGACAGTCGGCGAAGGTCAAAGAGAACAAGAGTGCCTTGTCGCAGATACTCTACCCCTGAGTGGACTTACACTGTGTTTGATGCAGGGGGTGGTGAGTACGGGAAGACTGAGGTCAGTGCAGGTGGTCAGTCGGAGCCCGAATGTGGTGGTGAAGGTGGTGCTGCAGTTGCCAGGGCTCGAGATAGAAGGAACACTGACCCTCACAGTTCCGAATCCCCCGCTTCTGAGTGAAGTCCGAAACTTGGTTCTGCATCGACTCGAATTCCCACCTTTTGGAGTTGAGCCGTTTTCACATGAAGTGTTGATTTTGCGTCTTGAACTTTTGTATCACGTTCTGGTATTGCTCAATGAGGATCTTATTGTGGATCAACTATAAACTGTAAATAAAAGTCTAAAAGAAGAAGATAACCTAGGTCCGAGTGGAAGAAGAATAAACTTAGGGACTTTCCACAGAAGAGGAACGAAAACTAGGGAAGTCTTTTTCTGGACTGTGTAAATAAGATTGTGAACGAAAAGGGAAAATCCGGAGATTTCATGGTTGCTCGAGCTGGTTAAGCAAGTCACAATTAAAGGACAGAGACTTTTTACAGGGTTCTTTGCTATAACCAAGACTTTTTGAGAACTTTCGAAACCATGGAGCCGGGAGATCCCAATCGTAGATCTAAATGGATTGTAGGCATCCTTATAAGTAGTGTAATAGTTTCTATAATCATAGTAGTTATAGTTTCCTATACTGGTTCGCACGAGCTAGAAGTAGAAGGGGTGACAGGGACACCTACACCTATTACACCTAGCCAGAAGGGGGTAGACAGGGCAGCTGACAGAGCTTTGCTATTAGAAGAAAGTCGTAGATTACATGTAGATTTATCGAAAGGTGATTTTAAGTTGAATGCATATGCTAAGTTGTTGTATGAGTATGTTGATGTGATGGAGGCGAAAGATTGTTATGTGTGTATGCAGTTGCCTACTTCAGTGGACGAGGGTATTAGGTATCACCATCTTCCACTGACTTATGGTATTTCATGTAGTCTTTTGCTTAGTTTATTTTATGAGAGAGATCAGTTCGAGTATTTCTTTTCCAATTTCGACGCAGTGCTTCCTGAAGTCCCAGCTTACAAGCATTTGAATAAATATGACTATTATAAGACGGAAGATAGACTCAGGAAGTACTTCATACCGAGTTTGGAATTGGACACAGCATTCGCACACAGACACAATCTGACTTGTTTGATGTCGGATGTAGAGAGAAAGTTTGTAGATCAGGTTGAGGATAGGTATAGAAAGCTGACTCACTCCCGAGACTTGGGGCATCACAGGACTGATTGGACAGAGGAAGAAAAGTTGCATAAGACCAGGGGAAGCTATGGTCCTATAGCGTTAGATAAGGAGCAGAGGGGTAAGTTGTGTATAAGGCGTTATCAGACTTACTACGAGAAGGTAGCAGTGGGACAAAGTACTTGTGATCACGTTTTCACCATGGCAGATGTGGCAAAAGATTTTCTCCAAGGTCCTGTACAAGTGATACCAACGGTGTATTACGTATGTGGGAAGAATGCTTATGTGAGGTTGCCTGCAAATTGGTATGGAACATGTTATTTGGCAATAATATTTCCAAAGATTTACCATACAGAAGATTTAGATCTTCTAGAAGGTGGGGAGCATTCAAGGGCGAGAAGAGCTGCAAGTGCAGGAATTGTAGTGGGAGATATCTTTGGAGCTATGATACCCAGTCTGGGAGTAGTCTTGAATGATGTGAAAATTCGGAGGTTAGCGACAGTGGTGGATGAATTTTCAATGAACACAGCAAAGTCGTTGGTGTTGGTGGAAGGAGAGATGTTGTCGATAAGGGGAATGGTTTTGCAGAATCGCCTTGCTTTGGATGTCCTATTGGCAAAAGAGGGCGGAGTCTGTAAAATGTTGAAGGTTCAAGAGTGCTGCACTTATATACCAGACCGTAGCAAGGATCTGGAGAAATATATAAGTAACATCACTACAATCCACACAAAAATAGCGGATTTGACCGAAGAGGGGGCCTGGGAAAAGGTCGGCAAGGGTTTTGGTCAAGTGGGAGGTTGGTTTGCGAATCTGGGAAAGGGATTCCTTGGGTACTTTCTGAGACCCCTCTTTATCTTGGTGGGTTGTGTGGTTGGGTTGTGGATTGCGATCAAGGCCTACAAGTGGTATCGGGCAGGCCGAGTCAAGAGAGCTTTGAGGGAAAATGAGATGAGATTGGCAAGACTGCGGGACAGTCAGTATCAAAGGCTCAAGAGCATGGAGAAACTAAGACCAGGGAAGATGGCAACAAGTTCTGTTTAGGTCGGTTCTTTCTCCAAGGGAGTAGAATGAAAAAATGATGACAGGAGTCATCAAAGGGGGAACTGATAGAGCGAAATGTTCTTGTGAATTGTAGGGGTGCATCATAATCACTGATAGGCCGCACCCGCATGTAATCAGACATATATTCGCATATATTCAGTTGTGTATTCATGTATGTTTAGTAAGAGTGAATAGTTCACTAATATTAAGTGAACGCAGCAGTATAATGGTGTTATGATAATCATGTAATGTAATGCTTATTGAATTGTGTGAACATAATGCATAGAGAAATTAGTTCATGTGTAATTTAGTTGCAGTAGTTTAAACGTGCACCATATTTAAGTTGCACATGTAATTCATGTTCGCATATGAATTGTAATGGAAATGCTTATGGGAAAAGTAAGATGTGTGTTTAAAAGTTATATGTAAAGGCCTGACTACATATATGCTTAGGGAAGGCCTGGTTTATTCTTATGTTAGCTTATTTTGTAGGCAGAGAAAAGTTTCTCTTGGTAAGGCTCTCTGGGCACAAACGGTAGATTTAATTAGCACAGTAGAAGGTTTCTGTTGAACGTATCTCTTGTTGCAGGTGCAAGGACACATGTCTCGTTAGTAAAGACTAACTCTTTGTTTTCAAAAGTTAGAGAGATGGGAGGCATGGTACGGGGAGTGAAATGGAATGTAGGGATGATACTTTCGGCGGAGAAGGTGCCTGGGACTCAAGGCCATCGCAACCGTCCAGGATGAAGTAACCGTTTCGATGGAAAAATACAAGAAAGAAGACCTGGCCAAGGAGGCGTGACAAAGGCGTGTACAATTGTATTGGGGTTTTGTATTAGGGATAGTGCCCTGAGGGAGGAGGCCAGAGAAGAGGTAGGGGAGACCAGAGAGGAGGACAGAGCTGAGCTTAGGTATTATGTGATTGCACTTCTTAGGAAGTCTTCACAGCTGACACCTTTTATTCACTCTTGCCTATGAAAATCGTTATGCAGGGATGTCACTTAGCGTTAGTGTAGGGACAGCAATTGATTTTAAGCTTGTTTAGTCCAATGAAGAGCAACTTAGAATTTGGAGCAATCATAGTCTGGTTGATCCTTCTAGAACTTTCTATTCTCCTTATCTTGAGTCGGATGAGATTCCTGCGTAGGTTATTATTTGTATTAGTGCCCATCTATTTCTTTAACCTCGTGTTGAGGTGCTTGCACGTTCAGTTATTTTTGGCGATAATAAATTCTTAAACTTGAATTCGGAGTCAGTGGTCCTTTCAGACAAAATGAATGCTGTTATATAACCAGATGAGATTCTCTCCTTTACACTATTCAACAGGTAAAAAGATCTTGGCGACCAGAAGGTTCTTATAGATAATTAGATAAGAATCGGCGTTATCAGTTGGTAGCAGAGTAGGATGGTTACCTTTGATGGTAAGGGGAGATCTAGAGCAAGATAGGAGACTAAGTTGCCCCATAGAGCCCGAGTGACGCAGATCCAGAGGACCGCGGGAGAAGGATGTCGGAGGTCGTGGAAAACTGACGGAGAACGACGGTGCGGCGGAAGTAGCAGTTCGTGGTAGAGTGAGTATGAAAAGAGTGATGTTTGATAGATTGCGGTGTTTTATTGTTGTGTGATGTCTTGCGGAGTTGGAAAGAGAGTTGTGTGATTGAGAACCGGACCGTGAGCGCGCGCGGGACCGGGAGATTTATTGTGGTGTAGAATACACCCAGAGTTGAGAACGTTGACCAGAGGTTGTGGGGGTCACGAGACGTCATTGACAGACCCACTGAAGATAGGGAACACATGAGTGAGTGTGTGAATAACCAACGCAGGTCGTAGGTTATTGTGTGCAGAACATCGAGTGATTGAATCCTATCGAGTGTGTTAGAGGCGATTGTCCGGTCGTTTCGCGGACAGACGGTTGCCAGATTGAGGTCAACAAGCTCAAGAGGCTGATCGGTCATTGGTGGACTGACAGTCAGAGAGGTAATTGTTCGGTAGGACGGACATTATTTCAGAGTATGATTGGGACAGGTGCGAGTGAGAACGAGTGAATTAGAAAGGAGGGGAACTGCTGCGAGCGGAGGAAAAGTGACGTCAGACAAGTGCCGCGCTGCGATAGGCCGGTTGGTGTGAGCCGCGCTGGTATTGGTGGAGTGAAATCAGGAAGTAAAAGCTGACATTTTGAGTGCAAATAAAAAGTTGATTCATCATGAAATGTTTTAAAGTTTTACGGGAACTTTGTAGAGGTGATAGACATGTGGTTGTTCGGGAAGGAGAGGAAGCTCCTCCCGAGGATACACCGGCACATTATATGGCAAAGAATGTCGGAATGCATACTATAATTTGGCTTGAGAATTGGCATAAAATGACAGAAGCAGAAGGAGAATTGTCGTTCCCACGCTATGGTACTTTCAGGTTAGAGGTGCTGTACCAGCTAAAAAGTATAATGGCCTCCTTACGACCACTACCTAGACCAACACAGTTTGAGGCACTACATGCGTGGATAAGAGCAGCGTATGATAGGAAGAAAGACAGAAGCCAAGAAAGGGTGAAGAAATCGGTCAGGGCATTTCAAGACGCAAGGTGGGATGCATTGGAGAAAAGGTGGAGAGTGGAAACGATCGAAGGAGATAAATTGTACCCATTGCTAGTACAGAATGGAAAAATAATAAGAATCGATGAGGACGACAGTGATCTAGATGACAGCTTGTTGGATAGGATGTTGGCAGAGAGGCCACCACCATTTAATCCAGACTCAGAAGAGGGAAAGCCGACCCCAGCAGTAACAATTGATGGGAGCCAGAATCAGACTAGTATGAGAGTAGTGGGAAGGATTTCCACAGGAACAGAGGGGGCAACGGCGTCTATGATAACACAGCCTCCTGTTGGGAACACAAGATTACCGGACTCCTTGACAGTACCGGTTACCATTGGCCCTATAGTACCGGTATATGACCCAGACCGAGTGAGAGAAGGGGGCTCCGTACAGATGGAAAGGGAAGAAGTAACCAGCGAAAGTGGGAATGGGTTTGGAGTACGAGTGGTTCATTTCCCCAGGCCAGTGGAGACAAGTACGCCATTACCGGCTACTGCAGACTCTTCCTTTAGACAAGAAGAGGAGAGACCAGAAAGACCAAGGTCTTTGCGTGAATCTAGGTCAGCTTTGAGGATGTGGACACCAACAGCGACAAACCAAAGTGATAGGATGCAAGGAGACAGGGCACAGAACGTCTCGGAAGACAGACCAAGTTCCAGGAATATGAGGGAAGGGAATAGGTCACAAGGACAGAATAGTGACTGTGATGAGCGGGATGGCTCGGGTTGTCGAGATGTACTGAGGAGTGCGGTACAGGCAAGGTTACTAGACGTAGTGAGATTGAAAGCAGAGGTAGACGAGATGATTGATGGAGGTCTGCCCTTGGAAAGAATAGAAATTTATGGACCAGATGAGCTGCTGTTTGTAGCAAAAGATGTGACTCGAAAAGCTAGGATGGCACATGATAGATTGAAGGAATTGGCCAAAAGATATGAGGTGGACTTGAATAAAACTAAAGCGCTGCAGGGGCCACATAGACTACAGTACAGTGACCAGGAGCTGGAGGAGAAAAGACTAACAGGATTAAGGACACATACCAGAGATCTGATCGTAGGGATGAGGATATGGATTTTGTTGGACAAATGGGAAGAAAGGTGGTCCAAGAAGAAACTAACAAAGAAAGCTGAGGGGGAAACGCCGCCTCCAGGGGGGGCGACGGGTGTTGGAAATTTTCCTTTACGGGAAGTACAGAATGGAGGGTACGTGCATGTGCCGTGGAATAGAGGTGATTTGGCTGCATTTACAAATGATTTTCCTCGGCTGAGGGAGAAACCAGTAGAGTGGTACAAGCAGGTTGAGCGGTTTGTGAAAATTTCAAAAGTATTGTGGATTGATTTGAACACCTTGTTTGACATAGTGGTACCGGGAGATTTGTGGACAGCTTGTAAAGTTGCTATCGAGTGGCCGACTTCGGAACCGGAAAGAGAGGCGGTTACAAATGGCCCATCACCCCTAGTTATGAAAAAGTATGAGCAGGTGATTACATGGTTGAAACTGAAGATTTCACCCCAAGATATAGATTGGGTTAAGATAGATCGGACTGTACAGGAACCCAAAGAAACGGTGCATGAATATTACGAAAGACTTCTGCAAGTTTTTAAACAGTATAGTGGGTTAGATATCTTGGACCCCAAGGATATGGGACAGTTTGTCTCAAAGTTTGTAATGGGTCTGAGGGTGGAAATCAGCCTCATGATACAGCATCATTTGATCTGCTGGCAGAACAAGCCGTTAGATGAAATTTTGAGGTATGCGAGATACTGTAGTGATGAGGTGGACTCAAAACATCGGAAGTTAAAAGATAAATTGATGCTTGTCCAGATGCAGACAGCACAGGGTCAGCCTAGTGGAGGGACCTTAGGAAGAAAACAAGGAAGTTTCCAGGGGAACCAGAATGGGCAAGGACAGGGAAGGGGAAAACCAGTAGACCCCAAGACAGGAGTGGACATAGCCACACTGAAGAAGACCACGGCGTGTCATCTTTGTCGCCAGGTCGGACATTGGAAACGCGAGTGTCCTTTGAACCCAGCTAATCAGTTGCAGGAAGAGGAAGAGGGGGCTCAGGCACCCGCGCAAGAGGTAGTTAACACAGTAACGAGGCCTAGGACGATGAAAGGTGGGGTATACAGCTCTCACGCCCAGGTTCCCCAGGCTCCAAGGATTACACAAGGAATACGAACGTACCAACAGATGCCCCTGTTCGAAGACTATGACGAGAGTAGCTTAGACCCTTTATCCTGACGGTGCCTGAGGGGGAGGAAGACTGCACGCTTGGAGCGGTCTTGGAGGTAGACCAGAGAGGACCTTTTGTGGAGGCAGATATTGAGGGTCATCCTGCCACACTTTTGGTTGATACTGGAGCTACCCGGTCTACTGTAAGATCAGCAGTAGTCCCTAACCTACCCCTCTCGGGACAATCAATCCAGGTTGTTGGAGTAGCGAACAAGAGAATAAGCAGCCCATTGACAGAACCGATCTTAGTAAAGATAGGTTCCTTCCAAACTAGACATCAGTTTGTAGTGTGTGATACGAGTCCAGTTTGCCTTTTGGGAAGAGATCTGTTGTGCAAGTTGAACTGCACGATTTATTGTACGCCTCAGGGAGTGGAGGTCCAGACGAGAGATGACGATGCTGACTTTAAGGTTTCAAATCAGCATCTTTGTATAGATCTGTACCCAATGGTGACTGTGGAAGAACTTCCACCTGATCTGAGAGATGCAGTGTCATCTGTGGTGTGGGATTTCGCAGGCGATGAAATAGGTCTGATCAGAGGGGTTGAACCAGTGACGCTTGAGGTGAAGCAAAACGTTGATTTCCCCAGGACACCTCAATACAACTTGTCGCCTGAAACGATTGCAGGGATAAAACCTGTGATCGAGACTTTCATTGAGAAAGGCATTCTAAAAGAGATCCGAGGTAGCCCCTGTAATTCACCTATTATGGGACTACAGAAACCGAGCGGGAAATACAGGATCGTGCAAGACCTGCGAAAGGTCAACACGATAGTTATCCCTTGTTGTCCAGTGGTACCGAATCCTTCAGTAATACTGTTCCAGATCCCATGCGAAGCCGAGTGGTTTACGGTCATTGATTTGTGTCAAGCCTTCTTTTCGATACCGCTCCACGAGGAAAGCCAATTTCTTTTTGCGTTCAGGCTGGAAAATCGCGTGTTAACATGGTGTCGTATCCCTCAAGGGTATACGGAAAGTCCATCGATCTTTAACCAGATCCTGAAGAAGAACCTTGAGAGTCTTGTGTTGCCGCAGAACTCAGTTCTCGTGCAATACATAGATGACTTGCTCATTGCCTCAGAAACAGAAGATGCTTGCAGAATTGACACGATAGCTCTGTTGAACCACTTAGCAGAGAATGGACATAAGGTGTCCCCGAACAAGCTGCAGTACTGTTTGAACGAGGTACAGTACTTGGGACACAGATTAGAAAAAGGCAAGAGGAAGGTGTCACCAGACCGAATTGAGGCAATAATGAGTATGTCAGTACCCACTACACAGAGAGAAGTTAGGATGTTCCTGGGAATGGTTGGCTACTGTCGACAGTGGATTCCTAGTTTCTCCTTGAGAGCAAAGCCTTTGCAGAGGCTTACACACAAGGATGTGAGTGATCCGGTACCATGGGACGAGGAGTGCTTGATGTCATTCCTGAAACTGAGAGAGGAATTGTGCAGTGCTCCGGCACTGGGAATGCCAGATTACAACAAGGCCTTTTCATTGTTCTGTTATGAGAGGGAAGGATGTGCATTAGCAGTGTTAGCTCAGAACCATGGAGGTGTCCGTAGACCAGTTGCCTATTTTTCAGCTACTTTAGATCCAGTAGCTTCTGCGTTGCCCGGATGTCTAAGATCCGTTGCTGCAACAGGTGTCAGCATTGAAAGATGTGAAAGCATTGTAATGGGACATCCATTGACTGTACATGTGCCACATTCGGTTGAGTTATTGATGACCAGGACCAAGACCCAGCACCTAACGAACAATAGGTTAACGAGGTACGAGCAAGTCATACTTGCCGCAGAGAATGTGACTCTGAAAAGGTGCTCTGTCTTGAACCCTGCGACATTAATGCCTACACCGAACGCAGATGATGAAGATTGTGCGGACCATGATTGTCTCGATGTGACCGAGCTTTGCACCAAACCGAGACCTGACATTGTCGATGAACCATTGGCTGACCCAGATGAAATTTTCTTTGTCGATGGTTCATGCTTAAGAGACAGTGTGGGGCAATTGAGAGCAGCGTTTGCTGTATGTACCATTTCAGGAGTGGTCGAAGCTGCTTGCCTAGAAGGAGTACGTTCCGCGCAGGTAGCTGAGATCATTGCCTTGACCCGTGCCTGTTTGGCCGCTGATCGAATTCGAATCACGATTTACACAGACAGCCAATATGGGTTTGGCGTGGTGCACGACTTCGGGCAGTTATGGTCTCAGAGGGGATTTTTGACATCATCTGGCTCACCCATTCGGAATGGAGAATATGTAAGACAACTGTTGGATGCACTACAGCATCCGAAAGAAATTGCTGTTGTAAAGTGTTCCGCCCATGGGAAAGGGGAGGACTTTGTATCATTGGGTAACAATTACGCGGACGAGGTCGCCCGCTTCTGTGCAGAACAAGGATGCATATTCACAGATAGATACGCAGGGGAGAGCCAAGAAGGAACCGAGCTCAGCATAATGTTGGCCATGGCAGACACTTGGGAAGAGCTTAAGCGACTGCAGGATGAAGTTTCAGACCAGGAGAGAGAGGGATGGATCAAAGCTGGTTGTGAGAAAGGAGATGTGGATGTGTGGGTATCCAACGATGGGAGAGCCGTGTTGCCTGAAGAATTGTTGAGTCCGATGGCAAGACTGATACATGGACAGGCACACCTTGGTAGAGACGCAATGATGAGGGTGTTTAGACAGACGTGGTATAACCCACGTTTCCGAGCAATGGCTGAGACGGTATGTCAGAGGTGTGTTACGTGTCAGCAGATGAACGCTGGAAAGAAAACTGTAGTTACATTGAGTCACATTGGGAGGTCAGGTGGGCCTTTCAACAGAATACAGCTCGACTTTGTGGAAATGCCTAAGTGTAATGGGTTGAGGTACATTTTAGTGCTGGTATGTGTATTCTCACGGTGGGTGGAGGCTTACCCCACACGCAGGTGTGACACTCTCACAGTGGCTAAGTTATTGTTGAGGGAGCTCATCCCTAGATTCGGGATCCCGACCTCTTTGGAATCAGATAGAGGAAGGCACTTCCACAGTGAAATCATGAAGTTACTTTGTGCTGCATTGAACATTGACCAGAGGCTCCACTGTAGTTACAGACCAGAGGCTTCTGGGATGGTGGAACAAGTTAATGGAACTTTGAAGGCCCGGATGGCAAAAATGTGTTCTTCGACATCCCTGAAATGGCCCGACGCTTTGCCGCTCGTGCTGATGAGCATGCGAAGTGTCCCAGACAGAAAGACCGGGTTGTCCCCCCACGAAATCCTAATGGGAAGGGCAATGAGATTGCCAGCAGTACCAGCTACAGCCTTGATAAGCATCACTGATGATTTGATTCTCGATTATTGTAAAGGACTCTCTGATGTGGTCCGTTCTGTATCCCAGCAGGTGCAAGCAGCAGTGGTCCCAGCCTCGAGTGATCTGTGCCACGACTTGTGTCCCGGTGACTGGGTGCTCGTCCGGAAGCACGTGAGGAAGAGTTGCTTGGATGCCCGCTGGCGTGGCCCGTATCAGGTGATACTTATCACGAACACAGCAGTGAAGTGTGGAGGATTGCCGAACTGGGTGCATGCCTCCCATACCCGCAGAGTTTCAGCACCCTTGGAAGAAACAGCTCCTCTCGTAAATGAAAATCCAGCTGATGTGGCAGGGCCACATGAGAGGACAAGTCAAGCTGTAAGGGTCGCTGACACAGCTGGTGGTGCACTAGAGCAAGCCGAAGGGGTTTCCACAGTTCGAACCCTGACTCAGACACCGAAGACAGAAACGGTGCAGTGGGCGGAGAAGAGTCAGATTCAGCAGAAAGAGGAAGTAGTGCACTGGGTATAGAAGGGGAAGGCAGACGAACGAACAGAAATGCAGAAAGTTGGCCTGAAAGACAGAGGCGACTGAACCTGAGGTTAGCACCTGAAAGAGACCTTGCTCCAGTGTCTGAAGCATCTGAAACAGAGGCAAGTGACGAAGACCAGACTCAAGACAGTCGGCGAAGGTCAAGGAGAACAAGAGTGCCTTGTCGCAGATACTCTAACCCTGAGTGGACTTACACTGTGTTTGATGCAGGGGGTGGTGAGTACGGGAAGACTGAGGTCAGTGCAAGTGGTCAGTCGGAGCCCGAATGTGGTGGTGAAGGTGGTGCTGCAGTTGCCAGGGCTCGAGATAGAAGGAACACTGACCCTCACAGTTCCGAATCCCCCGCTTCTGAGTGAAGTCCGAAACATGGTTCTGCATCGACTCGAATTCCCACCTTTTGGAGTTGAGCCGTTTTAACATGAAGTGTTGATTTTGCGTCTTGAACTTTTGTATCACGTTCTGGTATTGCTCAATGAGGATCTTATTGTGGATCAACTATAAACTGTAAATAAAAGTCTAAAAGAAGAAGATAACCTAGGTCCGAGTGGAAGAAGAATAAACTTAGGGACTTTCCACAGAAGAGGAACGAAAACTAGGGAAGTCTTTTTCTGGACTGTGTAAATAAGATTGTGAACGAAAAGGGAAAATCCGGAGATTTCATGGTTGCTCGAGCTGGTTAAGCAAGTCACAATTAAAGGACAGAGACTTTTTACAGGGTTCTTTGCTATAACCAAGACTTTTTGAGAACTTTCGAAACCATGGAGCCGGGAGATCCCAATCGTAGATCTAAATGGATTGTAGGCATCCTTATAAGTAGTGTAATAGTTTCTATAATCATAGTAGTTATAGTTTCCTATACTGGTTCGCACGAGCTAGAAGTAGAAGGGGTGACAGGGACACCTACACCTATTACACCTAGCCAGAAGGGGGTAGACAGGGCAGCTGACAGAGCTTTGCTATTAGAAGAAAGTCGTAGATTACATGTAGATTTATCGAAAGGTGATTTTAAGTTGAATGCATATGCTAAGTTGTTGTATGAGTATGTTGATGTGATGGAGGCGAAAGATTGTTATGTGTGTATGCAGTTGCCTACTTCAGTGGACGAGGGTATTAGGTATCACCATCTTCCACTGACTTATGGTATTTCATGTAGTCTTTTGCTTAGTTTATTTTATGAGAGAGATCAGTTCGAGTATTTCTTTTCCAATTTCGACGCAGTGCTTCCTGAAGTCCCAGCTTACAAGCATTTGAATAAATATGACTATTATAAGACGGAAGATAGACTCAGGAAGTACTTCATACCGAGTTTGGAATTGGACACAGCATTCGCACACAGACACAATCTGACTTGTTTGATGTCGGATGTAGAGAGAAAGTTTGTAGATCAGGTTGAGGATAGGTATAGAAAGCTGACTCACTCCCGAGACTTGGGGCATCACAGGACTGATTGGACAGAGGAAGAAAAGTTGCATAAGACCAGGGGAAGCTATGGTCCTATAGCGTTAGATAAGGAGCAGAGGGGTAAGTTGTGTATAAGGCGTTATCAGACTTACTACGAGAAGGTAGCAGTGGGACAAAGTACTTGTGATCACGTTTTCACCATGGCAGATGTGGCAAAAGATTTTCTCCAAGGTCCTGTACAAGTGATACCAACGGTGTATTACATATGTGGGAAGAATGCTTATGTGAGGTTGCCTGCAAATTGGTATGGAACATGTTATTTGGCAATAATATTTCCAAAGATTTACCATACAGAAGATTTAGATCTTCTAGAAGGTGGGGAGCATTCAAGGGCGAGAAGAGCTGCAAGTGCAGGAATTGTAGTGGGAGATATCTTTGGAGCTATGATACCCAGTCTGGGAGTAGTCTTGAATGATGTGAAAATTCGGAGGTTAGCGACAGTGGTGGATGAATTTTCAATGAACACAGCAAAGTCGTTGGTGTTGGTGGAAGGAGAGATGTTGTCGATAAGGGGAATGGTTTTGCAGAATCGCCTTGCTTTGGATGTCCTATTGGCAAAAGAGGGCGGAGTCTGTAAAATGTTGAAGGTTCAAGAGTGCTGCACTTATATACCAGACCGTAGCAAGGATCTGGAGAAATATATAAGTAACATCACTACAATCCACACAAAAATAGCGGATTTGACCGAAGAGGGGGCCTGGGAAAAGGTCGGCAAGGGTTTTGGTCAAGTGGGAGGTTGGTTTGCGAATCTGGGAAAGGGATTCCTTGGGTACTTTCTGAGACCCCTCTTTATCTTGGTGGGTTGTGTGGTTGGGTTGTGGATTGCGATCAAGGCCTACAAGTGGTATCGGGCAGGCCGAGTCAAGAGAGCTTTGAGGGAAAATGAGATGAGATTGGCAAGACTGCGGGACAGTCAGTATCAAAGGCTCAAGAGCATGGAGAAACTAAGACCAGGGAAGATGGCAACAAGTTCTGTTTAGGTCGGTTCTTTCTCCAAGGGAGTAGAATGAAAAAATGATGACAGGAGTCATCAAAGGGGGAACTGATAGAGCGAAATGTTCTTGTGAATTGTAGGGGTGCATCATAATCACTGATAGGCCGCACCCGCATGTAATCAGACATATATTCGCATATATTCAGTTGTGTATTCATGTATGTTTAGTAAGAGTGAATAGTTCACTAATATTAAGTGAACGCAGCAGTATAATGGTGTTATGATAATCATGTAATGTAATGCTTATTGAATTGTGTGAACATAATGCATAGAGAAATTAGTTCATGTGTAATTTAGTTGCAGTAGTTTAAACGTGCACCATATTTAAGTTGCACATGTAATTCATGTTTGCATATGAATTGTAATGGAAATGCTTATGGGAAAAGTAAGATGTGTGTTTAAAAGTTATATGTAAAGGCCTGACTACATATATGCTTAGGGAAGGCCTGGTTTATTCTTATGTTAGCTTATTTTGTAGGCAGAGAAAAGTTTCTCTTGGTAAGGCTCTCTGGGCACAAACGGTAGATTTAATTAGCACAGTAGAAGGTTTCTGTTGAACGTATCTCTTGTTGCAGGTGCAAGGACACATGTCTCGTTAGTAAAGACTAACTCTTTGTTTTCAAAAGTTAGAGAGATGGGAGGCATGGTACGGGGAGTGAAATGGAATGTAGGGATGATACTTTCGGCGGAGAAGGTGCCTGGGACTCAAGGCCATCGCAACCGTCCAGGATGAAGTAACCGTTTCGATGGAAAAATACAAGAAAGAAGACCTGGCCAAGGAGGCGTGACAAAGGCGTGTACAATTGTATTGGGGTTTTGTATTAGGGATAGTGCCCTGAGGGAGGAGGCCAGAGAAGAGGTAGGGGAGACCAGAGAGGAGGACAGAGCTGAGCTTAGGTATTATGTGATTGCACTTCTTAGGAAGTCTTCACAGCTGACACCTTTTATTCACTCTTGCCTATGAAAATCGTTATGCAGGGATGTCACTTAGCGTTAGTGTAGGGACAGCAATTGATTTTAAGCTTGTTTAGTCCAATGAAGAGCAACTTAGAATTTGGAGCAATCATAGTCTGGTTGATCCTTCTAGAACTTTCTATTCTCCTTATCTTGAGTCGGATGAGATTCCTGCGTAGGTTATTATTTGTATTAGTGCCCATCTATTTCTTTAACCTCGTGTTGAGGTGCTTGCACGTTCAGTTATTTTTGGCGATAATAAATTCTTAAACTTGAATTCGGAGTCAGTGGTCCTTTCAGACAAAATGAATGCTGTTATATAACCAGATGAGATTCTCTCCTTTACACTATTCAACAGGTAAAAAGATCTTGGCGACCAGAAGGTTCTTATAGATAATTAGATAAGAATCGGCGTTATCACTATGAAACGTTTTTGCGCTGGTAATGACCCAAAAAAAAGTGAACATGACCTTATGTAATGTAATCTGGTGCTTATGTAAAGCATTCTGATGTCTTTGGGCCAAGTTTGTGCAATTTAAGACTGCAAAAAGTAAGCCTGCTAAAAAAAATACCTCATATAGCTTTTCCTTTGGGTAATTCAGCACTGATGAGGGAAAAGACAGCAAACTGCACTTGCTTAAAAATAGTTGTCAAAGTCCTGTTCTCACACTACTGCCCAAATCACGTAGAACTTCATGGCTTTGGGCCTCATTCACAAAGAGCCTCCGCACTCGTGGGGGAGGCCCCGCAGTCGTGGGGGAGTCACCACACCTAAGGGCAGAATCTCCGCAATGAGAATTCTCATAATATATCTACGTGAATTTTGCAACAGAAAAACAGTATCCACTGTATTTAAATTTTGGCTGGCAAAAGGTGGACATAACGACTGCTGGAACTGGGAAAGATTTACTCTGGGATCCCATGAATTGGAGCATGTGGCAGCAGCAGAAAGTGGGTGGAGTCACAAGGGGCAGAATCATAAAAAGCGGAGTCTGACATTCAACTTATATGTCTATTTTTAAAAAAACACGCTGATGCAAAAAAATTGGCAACAAGGACATAAAAAAGTCGTGGCTTACTTAATTGGTCACAAACAGTCTGCATTTTAAAATATCTTACAAGGGTTAATGTCATGTTATATGTATAGCACACACCTCACCCGAGATGTTATCCTGGCGCTCAGTGCACCAGCTGCACTCACTGACTGCTGTAGGCACAGCAATTTTCAGGTAGTGATTATAACAATGGCAAGATAAATGTGGCAGTTAATTGCTGGTGAGATCTGTCTTTCTTCTAGTTCAGTTTTTAGTTAATTACAGGTACCTTACAGTATTACCCTGCCAGTACAGTGCAACTATGAGTTTGATCCCTCAAAATGAGGAATAACCATGTGCCTTTAGCTTAACGACCGTCTATGATGTGCAGTGCAGCTCAACATCAACAGATGGCGGAGAGGCAGTGCTAAATTGGTTCACACAGATAAAGTCAAACTGAAACTCTTCAGCATCATCATTGGAGAACCGTGGTACTTGGCCTTCGAGGAAACCCTCTTCAATACATGCATAGCACCGGTAAACTTCAGCTTTGAAGCACAAAGATTGGCTTCAACATCAATGCAAATGATGACAGATCGACCTAAAGTTGGAAGGCAGGCCCGCTGAAGTACAAAACAGGTCAAACTGGTCGAAACATGTCCAGCACTACGAGATTCAGAGGAACTGGCTGGATTTCCTTTGGAGAATGAGAAAACTAGAAAGTGCTCACATGGCCAGCAGGCTCTTCTCTTCCATCTGTCTGGCTGAGTAGGTCTACTCCCAATCCCTGCTTAGAAAGCAGGCAAACTGTGTCTGCTGTGCAATAGTGCACTCTCATTTAGTCCAACACTCAATACACCGGAAAAGCACACCTATGTCTACTAAGTCAACCATGCTGCCTGGCATTGAGATGCCAAGTTATTTGTTTTTTTAAATTTATTTCTTTATTTATTTACTGCAGGAAAAACATTTTGAGAAACAATGTTGTACACAGGATAACACCGACACATAATACGGTTAGCAGGTAGGATGGTTAGGGAGGTGATCAAAAGCATGAGCAATTGTGGAAAGGATCATAAGGCTGCTATATGAATGTTAACAAACATAAGCAATGGCATATATATATAAAGATATATATTTCTCAATTAGCAGGAAATACTAAGAGCCTGGCATGAGATGCATGCCAGAATGACTGGATGAAGTCAGAGTGGGTTCCAATAGAAGGCAAAGGTGGTGGAACCTAGATTCTGCCAGGGTGGCTTGAGTAAGACTAAAGGGACCTGATTTAGATCTTGGCAGACGGGTTACTCCATCACAATTTTGATGGATATCCTGTTTGCCGAAATATAAATCCCATAGGAAATAATGGGATTTATATTTCGGCAGACGGGATATCTGTCCCTGTTGTGACTGAGTAACCCGTCCGCCGAGATTTGAATCAGGCCCAAAGGCTTTAATTGGCATGAATAGGCTCAAATATTAGCATCAGGAGCTTTTAAAGAGCCCTGTTCTTGGCAGAGATCCAGCAGGAATGGGCAGAGATCGGATGAGGTATGAGTGTGCTTAGGGAGGTTGTATAAAGTTCTGGTGACAAAGTTTAAAATGGTTTCCATTGGGGAGAAGCAATTCTGAGGCAGGACGGCTAGTAAACGATTATAGCGGTAATAGGATTTTCTAGGAATCAATGAGTAGCAGTAGCTTTGGTGTTGACAACATATTCCATGCACGTAGAAGGGCTAAACAGAACACCAAAGATCCTAGCAGCGGAGGAGAAAATCCAATTGTGAGGGAGAAAGTGGCTTGAGTTAGGTAAAGGGATGGGTAAGTCTAAAGGAAGAAAGTAAAGGAGCTTTGTCTTAGATGAGTTCAACATGAGGGACCATTGAAAAATCCAGGTACAAATGGCAGTAATGGAGGGACGAGAAGGTTGGAAAGTACAAGATTTACAGGCCATCTGTGTGTAGATGATAGTCAGAAAATCATATCACCAGGAGTTGATGTAGACACAAAAGGAGAGGGCAGATGACAAAGCCTTAAGGGACACCAAGAGGTAGCTAAGTCAGTGGACATAACTTAAAGTCTCAAGCTACTGAGAAGGACTCGCACGAGAGATAAAATCGATTTAAGGCTGAACCGGTGGTTTCCACGGCATTAAGCGTGGAGAAAATGCAGGATGAGCAACAGTATCAAATGCGACAGATTAACCAAGTATTTTTAACAAAAGGAGGTGCACCGAACACAAATCAGGTAGTCCGTTGATTATTTCTCAAGATTCTTCTTTTATTTCAGATTAGTTCATAAAAACAGCCAACGCGTTTCGTTCCCCAAGGATACAACCTTTTGGAACTTCATCAGGGCTTATGCCTCCAAATTGATGTTTCCAAATAATTTAAAAGATTTGTTCTGTTGATGATTCACACAGAGACGTAAGTTTTTAAGAGTTTCACCTAGCACTCCCGAAAATTGGACAAAATGATCCTTTTGTTGTAATATCAGTTTCTTCGGGTATTAGTTATAGATATAGTTATCGTTACGTCGCACAAAGTTTGAAATCCGGCGAGGATGACTCAGCCATGTGATACTCGCAATAACGAATTAAGATAGGAGGCCACCTTGATAAGCAGCCACGTCACAATCCTAGTCGCCAAGATTAACCAAGTATAATCAGGATAATAAACAGTGATTGTGAGAGTTGATGTGGTGACGTTGGTTACGCAAGATGGATCCATTTCTGTTGCGTGGAGAGCATGGAAAGCAGACTGGAGGGGATTGAACGGGTTATGAGAGGAGTGACACCAGCTAAGGTGTCCGGAGGCAAGATGTTCTAGTATTTTAGTGATAGAAGGAACCAGGAGTACCTGACAGCCATTAAAAGTTGAGGAACGGTTTCTGTGGTTTGGTTTAGTAAAGATAGGACCGCTGCATATTTGAAGCATTCTGGTTAGGTGCCGGATATAAAGGAGTGACTGAGAAGAGAGAACTAGAACCTTGTATGAGAGGGGATTGGTGATAAGCTCAGGGATGATGTGGTGTTGAATTACGAGACGAGAGCAGAGTGATTTTGAGGGGTCATAGAGAGGTGTATCAAGAGGAGGTAGAGTGGTGAGGGAGAAGGCCGGTGCTTCTCTGGTGGTAGTAACTTTGGAGAAGACGTTGTAAGCAAAATCATTAGCTGAGAGAGAAGAGTGTGTGATAGTTGTTCATGGCAGAAAACATGGACTGTTGATTGTGCGTGGATGAGGATGAAGTGAGGCGATAACATTTTGGAAGTGTGCTACTTTGGCATTTTCCCAAATATACCCAAAGCTTGTTTTGCACTAACAACCCCAGACTGGCTTATTCCATCAAACTACATATAAGAGGCTCAGTGGCAGATGCCTTCTTACACAGACATGATTAACCCTCATTGAACCTTCTTTGTTTTAAGACTGAAGGTCATCTTCCTTAGTCTCCAGAGAGGCCTGCTAATACTCGTATTTGGTTATACCTACACCGAAGAATGTTTCCAATTTCCCAAAGCCACATTTACCCTCTTTCCTAGATATGTTGCTGTTCCACAGATTGACAAACGCCACAAAATAAAATAATTCATAATTTCAACCCTAATGGTTTGACGTGTAAGCAGGATGTTGTGTGGTGCTAGGCTCTCCATGGAGATTTCTTCCATCTACTTTCAATGTGGAGAAAACAGTGCTTAGGGAAATAAGATGTTTGTTTAACTGCCGCTCCTTCTGGTGTAGACCTAACTTTGGACAGCTGTAGGGTGTGGGAATGACACAGCATGAGAACAGGAGACCCACAGACAGTAGGACATAAGATCACTCCCAACATTTTCTGTACAGAGGGATGAGAATCAATGCAAGACTCGCCCTTTTGTTATTATAACTGCATTGCACTAGAAATGTAAAAAAAATAAACAACAGAAATGATAAACATGAACATATATAGTGTATAAATTGCAGGGGTTTCTTGGGCTTAGTTCTTGCAAATGAGCTAAATCCAGATGTATTATGGAAAACTGAACTTTTAAATGGAACAGGATGTGCTGGGGGTTGGGGTGTTGGTTACACTCACTGCTCAGTACTAACATGCAGATATTAAAAGCAAGCTTGTTTGCCCCTAGGCCCCAGTGTCAACATGTAGAGTTACACACAGTTCAACTACTTCCTTAGAGCAAAATCATACTTAATAGGGAGTCTTCAAGCTCGAATACCGAACTTATGCAGACCGCATCCAACTTTACCTAAAACTCAAGTTCAAAGCATGTTTATTTCACACTCCTTCTATGGAACCTTTAAACTCAATGGAAAATAAGCAGGGAACATCCAGGTGACTACAAGCCTGCATGCTATTGAGTGCAAGGACCTTTTTTCACCTGAGGGGAAGTGATGTTTTGCTGCATCTACCTCAGTTCAGACTCCTTTGCACCCTGCTTCTGACTTCTAAGTGACTGACTAATATTGCCAAACGGTAAAACTACACTGGTTGAGTGAGGAGGAAATAGTTGGACAAATTGCCAGAATTCCAAAACCCCCCTCATTTCAAACATGCCTGCACCATAGCCATCAATATCTGTACAGATGCCCCCAGAGTTTGTGACACTTACTGCTCATGTTATTTGATTGATGCCAGAGGGCACTTGCTGCTCGGGCAGTCATTGCATCACTCATGTGATGGCAAGTCATCATGTCCACTACTATCTGAGGCTAGAGTCTGTGAGATTGGTGTGAACTCATAGATCTATTGGTTGTCTGAACCTTAATGGTCTCAGCCATCAGAGTAGCAACTCTTGTGTATGAGCCTGTCTGCTCTGAAGGATGGCTCTGCTGTCTACTGATTGAGAGTGTGATATATGTGTAACTTTTCTTTTGACCATTCTGTGCTTTTCAAGAAAGTTCTTAATCCTACTATATGACTGCAAATCAACTTGAAAGAAGAATAAGATCATTATATGAAAGCAGTTGGAGAAGAGAAGCAAAAAAAGGACGTTATATCCAATCTTGTTTAGCCATGCAACAGTTGATGTTGTTGCACCAAGGATATTGTGCTGCATAACTAAATACTTATAAGGTCCCAAAGGCGAGACCTATTGGCTATGCCAATGCTTGTATTAGGAGTGTGAATAGGATCGAAAAGAGGTGTGTGCGGGGGTCTATTTTTTTATCTCTGTGTTATATGTCGGTTCTCGTCAGCCTCTGATTCTGTATACATCTGTTGGTACATTATGTTGGCATGTGTGCGCCTACACGGACTCTTGACGAATTGTACCTCTGAGCTCGTGTGTGACTGTTTGTGCTGTAACCTGAGCTGCGCGCATAAGTTAATAATGTGCATTTCCTTTTCCACTGTAGAAGCTGGGAAATGTGATTTATTATATGTGTGTGGAAGCTGCGAGAACAGATTATTGGGGCATTGTGCAGATTGAGTAGCAATCTATTTGTGTTGTAGTACTTAACATTTTGGGGCTTTATTGATTTAGGGCTCAGGTTTAACAGTTGCTTGCTACAATGCAGTCCTAATAAGTCTTGAAATTTACACGTGGCTTAGAGAGAAGCACAGACCATTGAGCAGTCGCTGATATGACACTACATTACATTACCATGGAGACCACCAGCTTGTTAACATCAAATCTTCAATCTGATAATATTTTGCCTTACAAAACCACAGGTCGAGGAATGTGACTTTTAAATAGAACATCGATTACAGAATGGGAGATCTCCAGCCACTCAAATCCGACTCGAGTTTCTCATCGGTTCAATTCTTCATAATCTGAATTTCCACACCTAAGCTAGTGCCATTCCTGAACGTCTTTGAGCCAAGGCTCCAGTTTAGGTGAGAAGTGTTGCAACAAGAGGACGGTTGGTTGCCTTTTTGAAAATAAGGGGGTGCATGCTCTCAAAATGGATCCAATCTTCCCTTTTATGGGTACCGTTGTCAGGTCCAACAGACATGGTTATGGGGATCTTTCAACTATCATTGGCTCCCTGTATCATGTGAATTATCCTGTGTCAGTCCTACATAAGTGGATACATCCAAAGCATGCGAAAGAACCTCCACCCCCTCAATGCCACGCTGCCCCCCTCAATGCCACGCCGCCCCCTTCTATGCCACGCCGTCCTCTTTTGTTTTGTTGCAGTTTTATGTAGCACAAACTCGACCCAGAGGTATTGGAGCGCTAAAGTCAGCAACTCTGGCCGTAACACCACATCCTCTCACCCTCATCTAAGCTGCGCTCACAAAGACCCCATGAAAAATGAACAGCGGCACAATGGCGTCATATTAGGCAACCGCTCACCCAAATTCTAAACTAAATGTAAGCATGCGTGAGGTGGGAACCCACAAGGGGCCCGAATGAATAGCTTGTTTTTACTGCTTCCTCTGTCAAGTGGATCTGGGTAGGTGAGGATTTAGTGCCGGTTAGTTGGTCGTTCCAGTGGTTCTCCTTTTGGGAGCATGGATACAAGTGACAGGGGGATTCTGACACAGTCAAATCGTGCTGGGAAATGCCGGACACGAGAACGTGGGGCAGTGAAAAGCAACAACCGAAAAGGAGAAGATAAGATCCGGAGTGCCCCGGTGAGAGGGGTGCTGGGAATCGGACAGGGGAACATTAGGCCTGGTAGAACCTAGGCCAAGCAAGAAACAACCCAAGGCAAAGAAAAATAGAAAATACTGTACTAGAAAGGCTCTGACATGCAAACACTTTTGAAGGAGCACAACATCGTGGCGAGCTGTAAAACAAGCCACTCGCCCCCCGCCGCCCCTGCTTACCAACCGCAGGGGGTAACCCATGGCATACCCGTCACACAGCTTCAGTTGAAGGGGTCATAACATCCATCGCTCTCCTACGAAATACCACTGTAGGACCAACCCTCACCGAACAAAGCCCACCACCCATGGTTACTCAGCCCCGGGAAAAGTTTAATGTCCTGTAAGCCCCGACCTCACCTATCCGTCTGTTCCTCGGAGGATGTGGCCTACCGGCTAGAGCGGTCCACCTCGAAGCTGGGGAACCGGGTTTGAGTCTCGGCAGGGGCGCATCACTTAATCTCCCCGTGCCTAATTTAATGAATGTGTCTGTCTGTAATGCAACTGCTGCTTATGTAAAGCGCTCTGATACCTTCGGGTCGAGTAAGCGCTATATAAAACTCCGGGGGAAAAAGTGCCACGAGGCAGGATTGAAGAATACTGCACTGTTAAACTACGGAACATAACAAAAATTGCCAGGAGTAGAGGTTAGGAGGGGTTAGGTTTTTTTGATGGCTACAAACAGATTTTTTGTGGGTGTATTTTGAGAGGTGAGGAATGAGGAGTTGGGGAGCGAGAGCAGTGACGTGCTTGTCGCATTTGCATGTCGGGCAGAGGCATGCACTCGTGCTGTGGAGAATGTTTTCAAGCCCCCCATCGCCTGTTTACTTATTTCTGTAGCAATAAAAGGTGCTCGTAAACTATTTTTACAGACGTCTAAAACGTGCTGATGACATTTGGTAAGCATCTGACATGAGGTCATTGAGCTTCATATGTCCCTGCACGGAGCCTCTCCGCACCCCACTGCAGAAGGGTGCAGCTGTCACTTCCCTTGTATGGTGAAGGCTGGGGCCCCTTTGTGCGTTGGTGCTCGGAGACTATCCGTCAGAACGGCTCTTTGCATATCTGGCAGGATCGGATTGATCTTTTAATCAATTGTAATAAAACTTGAATATACCCATCTGAAATGTTGTCCTGTAGCACTCTCTGGGGATTTGTCAACCGTTCTAAAAAAACAAGCTGGTGAAAGTAGCTCATCCAATGGTTGTTAAGGCAGTAGAGCCAGGCGGGATGCGCCCTCGGATACTAGTGTAGGTTACGGAGGTGTTGGCTTCACAGTAACAACCTCGTTCAAATTCTCACTGGAAACGGGTGTGGAGAGGAGAAGATTGAGGACTGGAAAAGACAAAACAAGAAGCGCGAGCAAAAAGGAGACGGAGAGGGCGGAGCGAGTGAGTGGCCGGGACGTGTGGGCGAGGAGAGAGGCGCGCGCGCGCGCTTGGGAGAGCAGTCTGCTCATTTTCAAGCACTGCACTCGTGCTTGTGGCGCGCCCCTGCTCGCTCCCACAAGGTGGATGCCGCCACAAGCACGAGTGCAGTGCTTGAAAATGAGCAGAGCGACGGCTAAAGGCCCTCCTAAGAAGCGCATGCGCGCTGCGTAGGCGAGACCTAAAAATGGTAGGGAGTCATGTCAAATATACACACAGCGTATTTCATCTGCTGTAAAACCTAAGGTTTCTTAGTACAGTTTAGAGAAAATATACTGGAAAATCTTCTGATTTGCCTCTGATTTTGGCAACATTTTGGGTGATGAATCCATAACAGCCTAAAGAAGGATCAGACTTATTTGGCACATCATGAACATGATGGAGTTTTTCATGAGAGCGCCTCCATAATTGTTTGTAAGCCTGATTTTCTTGCCAAGGCCTTTAAGCTTTGCATAAAAAATAGGGTGGTGAAAATAGAATTAATAAGATTAGTATGACCATGGTGGTGCCATTGCTTTGTAAATGTTATCTTGCTGTATTTGGTGATCTCTGCTGTGTGGTGCTGTGCAAGAGTAATGAGGGTTGAGTTCGTGTTTTTTTCCAACTTATGATGACTTACCCTCGCACTCTCTTGCCATCCTGCCATGCAGCGGCATGACTGTTCCAGCTAGGAGCTACTGCTGCAGCATGCTGCAACAGGCAGAAGATATCTGGAGGCAACCGGTTTGATTCACCGGTCCTCTGTCTGTTGTAGTTTGACGACGAGTGAGGCAACATTACTGCTGAGATCTGCCCTGATGTGCCCTGATGCTTCTTAGCCGGTAATGCCGGCAGGGGTATCAGAGGGGCTGAGGGGTGAGGGCTGGAAACTGAAGGTATTGGACATATTGGGATCAAGGTCATGTACTGCTAAGACAAAGTGAAGTGTAGATATGCTCAAATCCACCTCTTTCCCTATCTTGTTTGGCTACTGGTGATAAACAAACAACTGTGGCTTTGATACCTGCATTTCACATGAATGATTCATACTCCTGAATTATTTTGGTTCTCTCTTTGGGTGTCCTTTCCTGGCTGCTCTCCAGACATAGTCTTTGTGTGGTGATGCCCCTCACAGCAGTGTAGTCTCCAGTCTGGAGCGCCAGCAACAAAGGCGCAAGGAGGTGTGAGGTTTTGAATCAGTTCACATCAGCCCATCTGAAAGTTTGATCAAAGAAGACGAAAGGCTGGGCCTCACCTAAGGGATCCCCTTCAACACGCTCTACAGAATCTGCAGTTCCACCCCTCATCCCTTCTTGAATATTAGAGAGCAATGTTTCAGGAATTCCTATCAGAAGCCTCTTGCCAACAAAAACTTCACTGAATTTCAGTGTCTGGATCTCACCCTCCATCCACAGGAATACAGGCAATACATTTCCGCTCTCTTGGGAAGATGTACATGCAATCCATCTTGTCCCGTGTCAAACCAGAGACATCCTAAATGGATCCCACCTTGTTTTATAATTAATAGCAGCATTCTAGCATTTGCAGAATCTCCTTTCAAGGTTTGCACGCAGCCATTATTTTAAGCTTACAACCCCTGAGTTGATTAGCTGTTCAAACTGAAGCAGTGGTTTAGTGCTAGTCTGGCAATGGACAGACTGTTTGCCCGATTCTAGTGTCTATCAAAGATGCCGAATATAGACCTATCTTCACATGCAATTAAAGTTTCTTCTATTGTTTCAGTCTAGAGTATTGTAACTTCAAATTGCATGCTGTCTCAAAGAGCAACCTCTCCAGTCATAAAATCCGACATGAGAAACTGATCTTTTACTTAAAATTTCTGACTGCCGTCTCTCCTTTCTCCTTCAAATGTCCCTCTTCTTCCTTTCCCATCCTCTGCATGCCTTTTCTCCCTGGCCACAACCTTCTCTGGGTCACTTGCATGTTAGTCTTAATTTATATTTAAATGCATTTGTGCAATTTGCCCACAATTCATTTCAAAGATCACTCCTATTTTAAAGGTCATACTCTGGCAACTCCTAGCTGATCAATTAACCCCACCATACATCTGCACTACCCCTCCCCACACCAATGATAACACGTAACTACTACTAATTTAATCTACCACAAAGAAACTGGACTGAAATCATGAAATATTTGCTTGAGCACATAAAACTAATCTCAAAAAACAAAACAGTAACAAAAAATACAGGACTAATTATTAAACTTGGTTTCTGGAGATGCGTGCGGCCCAGCGTATAGAATTTCAGTGCCTCATCAGGGGTAGTAAACTCTTTATAAATACATTTACAATTACATGCACTTACAATTACAATCTCTCCAACTGTATATAATTTGTATCCAGTGGCGGCTCCTGGAGGGAGTGCTGCGGGGCGGGGGAGGGGCAGGGTGGGGGTAGTAAACTCCGGCATATGGCCGAACGAAGTTAAGTAAACAAATACATAAATAAAACGAATTACATTGCGCGCCTGCAACGCCAAATGGAGAAACACTCCTGGATCTTTGGCAGATTCAGAAGAAGGACTGCCATGCTGTCTGAAGAAGGAAGACCAGACAAGCTTGCCTTGAATCCAGGAAGCCCAGAAGTGACTCCAAGGGTCAGCTGGCTGACCTCTTGTTTGTGCATCTGGGACACAACAAGATTCCAGGGGCCTCCTTCCAACTGCCCAGTTGACCAGCACCACCCAAACCTGTCTGAACCATGCTTCCTGCCTTTGCTGGTGTGAGTCCTGATCCCCAAGAGGTGCCCCACAGGTCCTGGACCCTTGGTTGGCATCATAGTTTACTCCCCATGCCTCAAATCTACAGAAAACTGCACTCTAGCTGAAAGTTCAGTAGTTTGAGACTCTTTGTGAAAGTGAGCGGGCTCCTGGCATCAGCAACGGTCACCAATGCTCCTGCCAGTGTGAAGTTTTGGCGGTGATCTGCTTTTCGCGCCAAACTGTGACCACCTGTGTCAACCGCCAATGCGATGCTCCAATGACGACTGTTCCTTGTGCCATCGACCTCGCCAATGTGAAGCTCCAGCCAAGTGTTCCGGCGTGGACTTTGAGAAGGTAGACTCTCAAGTGGGTTGAACCTTCAACCAGGGCTTGATCACGGTCAGCTTAAACCTGTGACTGTGACGCGACCAGATAACCGTGAGTGCTGGTTTGTGCTTCTGGGTGCTATTTTTACCTGAAACTTTAAAAATTAATAACTCCAGTTCTACTGATCAGAATTTTGTTGTTTTGGTGCCATTTTATTTATTCAATTGTGCTCTATTTTTAAATTGGTTTGGGATTTTTCCTTGTGTTGTGTTTACACTTTATTACTGTTTGAGTGCAGCATAAACACTTTACACAGTGCCTCTAAGGTAAGCCTGACTGCTTTTCTGCCAAGCTACCAGAGGATTTAGCACTTTTTAAATTAGTGACTTTTGTGGTTCACCCTAACAAGGATTACATTTGTTATTTGAGTGGGGCTCTCACCCCCCTCAACTAATAACCTAGGGGCATATTTACAAGCCCCTTGCGCCACTTTTGCGCCGCCGTTGCGTCACGCAAGTGACGCAGCGGCGACGCAAACCATGCGCCGCGTTGCGCTATATTTACAACGTGACGCATCTAGGGAGATGCGTCACGTAGTAAACCACTGCGCCACATGAAACCTGCGTCAGGTTTCATGTGGGCGTACCGGCGCAGGGGGGGGCGTTCCGGCGCAGGTACGCCTCGGAAAAGTGACGTAGTGAAATCTACAAGATTTCACGCAGTCACTTTTCCGACGCTGGTGCGCCAAATCCTTACGCCTGCTTCAAGCAGGCGTAAGGATTGACGCACCATGTTAGGGATAGGGAATGTTGGAACAGTGCTGGAGTTGCGTCGCGCTTGCGACACGACTTCAGCACTGCGCCAACCTTCCGCCGGCAGATGCGTCACGCATCTGCTTATCCTTGCGCCACGATGCGCCGCATTGTAAATGCGGCGCATCGGACGTGGCGCAAGGGTAAACTTGCGTGACGCATTTTCCCTGGCGCATCCCTGCTGATATGCAGGGATGCGCCAGGGAACGTAAATATGCCCCCTAATGTTTTACAGGGAACTACTAACCTATTGGCTAATGAGGAGCTTTTCACTGATATCTGAACTAACCCAAGCTTGGTGGAAGTTTGGTGTAGCTTATTCCAGAGCTTGTGAGCCTGGACTAAGTTAATCCGCCTCTTTACTTGAAATGGCACTTTGGAACTTCATAAGGGCCATGGTCACTGGCTATAAGAGAATAGCTAGTAAAATACAGATGAGATTTCTCTCTCGGATACAAAGTAGTTTACCAATTTAGATACATAAAAATAAGTCTTACAATATTAGATACTACTCTTTTCTTCACCAGCAGCCACGGCGGCCTAGTCAATACATGTGAGGCTGAATCAACTTTCTGCAGCTCGATGCCAGCCACACTCTAGAAGTTCAATCTTACTGTGATCTCTGAATCTGATGGGCTAGCTGACCCTGATACTGCTGTCTGTAGTATGTTTAGGAAAAAGAAGCATTCCAACTGCCTCACCCCCTTCTCCCGCTACCCCAAGAAAAGGGAAATCAGAACTCCAGAGAAAGATAGGCTCTCACTAGAGCAATGCCATTGAATTGGACCCAGGGTAATAGAACTCTGGGCACCATCAATGGTGGCATTTGCCACTGGAGATCTGGGCAGATGGCCTGGTGGTTGGATCACAGAGGAAAACACAATTTCGAACACAAACCATCTCCTTGACTATTAAACATAAAATGATCTAACAGGCAGCAAAACATAACCGTGCCTTTTTCATCTTCCACTTAGACCCTTTATTAAGGGCTGGTTGGTACCATCTGGAGGTAAAACTTCGTGTTTTTTGCTCTAGGGTGGGTTTATCACCCATTTCTGAGTTTCACAGGTCAGAATTAGAATACAAGCAGGATCAATTTTATCCGTTGGATTAATACTTGCATGTTTCCCATCTTTCCAGACTGTTTTTCCTGCTCAAATTCCTTCAGGTAGCACCTCGAGAAATTTGCGTGGTTAAAAAGCACAGACTTGAGTGAAATTTCTTCTCACCTGGAGTGCCAGTTTGGACAACTCAATATTTACTGCGGCACTCAGAATAGAGTATACGCAACTCTTCACCGGAAGTTGTTCGTCTTACCTTATGCACTCCACGGATTCTGGTCTCGATTTCAGATCCTGGTCTTTGGCAGCCACTCCAAAATGTATGGGGAAGAGGCCTCCAAGAATGATGTCTCCTTTCTTCTGTGCTCTTTGATTTGGACCGTAGGCGGTTGTGTTCCATGCCGCGAAACCCAGGAGGACCAAGCAGCAGCAGAACAGATTCATCATTTCACGCACAGGTGGCACCATCAAGGTATTAACGAAGCCGGGGGGGAAGAAGGCAGAGTCTCGGTGACGAGCATGAGTTTCCTCTCCCTTTGATGGATTGAGGCGGAATTGGGGGACATGTCTACAGATCAACGGACATTGCTGGAAGTGGCAAAGGGATCTCCTCAGCGCCTTTCGCCATCACGAACGGGAAGCTTCAACAAACTCCTTGCTCTTTTGATCCTGGTTTCAATGCGGATTCCATCTTTGAGGCTTCCTGAAATATAAAGAGAAAAACAATCATTCTTCTGAAAAAAAGTGCCCCTCATTGTGCCCAATCCATCTAATTTTCTCTTGTTGGACTAAAACAGGATAAGTGCCAGTCAATCGAATGCATTTGACATCAACTAAAGGGACACTTCTTTTATTGCGTCTCTGTATGTAGAATAAGCAAGCACCCCCTTCGGACAACACCCAGACTATGTTGAGCACTCTCTCTAAGGGCGATATTGTAAAAAGTGGCGCACGGGCTCGTATAAACCATTGGTGCGGATGTTAATAATAGGCTCAGACTATTCGGGTAAGCTGTACTCGATCAGTTCCTATCACATTGGGCATCACAGAATTTCACATTATTGGCACATTAATGAACATGTTGAGAGCAAGACAGCCAATCAGGGTTCTTAGAATGCAGTCCATAACAACCGGTAAAGGCCCTTAGCTGGCAGTGTCTCACAACAGACAACTAAACTGGAAGCAAAATCAAAAGCAAGAGGGTGATAGCCACCTCGTCAGGTGCTCCAAAATGCCTGCCGTAAATATATTGAACATGGCTTTATTAATGGCCCTGTAGCTACGTAATTGTTCCCATGAGGGCTGCTAATTTCTCAGTGGATTTAAATGAGGTATCTCCAAGTGAATCAAGGTATATGAATGTATGGAATTGTGAAGTAAATCTCTGTTGCACAAAATTGCCATTCAGTCTGGTGTTCTGGATAATTCAGATATCTGATATTTATACTGCTTGCCTATTTCTAAACTCATAATCTGTGTACTTTCCAAAGGTGCTTGCCTTAGTTGTCAAATTACATTTCTTAATTATTCCCTGTATCATTATGGAAATGTTGTTCAGGACCACTCCTGATTTTAAAATATTCACTTGGTCAGTTGCATATTGTGCATGGCTGAATTCCAGGTCTCTGCTGGCTAAAGCTACCAACCTCTCAAAACACAACTAGACAAACTCTTGTATTTCTTTTTTCTCCTTTAGTTTTTCATCCAATCAGGACATGGCATATCCCTCACGAGACGAGCCAGCACCTTGCAAGCCTTTGCTCGAATGAGTAATACGTTAATTATTAACATTTCAAAACTTTTATTGATTTGTGGCAGGTGCTTACTTAGCAATATGGCCTTACAATATCCCAATATCGTTCATTCAATTACTAGCATCACCCTACGGTGATCAGTATATTAAACTCACATTTACAAATAGAGTGCATTCAGAAAAAATAATACGAATTTTAAATCCAAGTCCCGCCTAACTCATTGGGCGTAAGCCCCAATATTTTTTAAATCCTGGATTATTTTCGTTTGTAAGAAATTAACCATAGTTAAGGAATCAGGTTTAGGCGTGAGTGGTGTTATAGCGCCTGGTGCTTGAAAAAGCTTTTTAGGTGAAAGCGCTTGGTGTTATGGAGGCGACCTGAACATGGCCTGTTGGGATGAGTCAATTACTTTTTTTCTGATTAATAAAAGAAGATGAGGTCGTACACACATCTTAGGAGGTCATTACGATGACGGGCGGACAAAGTCCGCCCGCCATCGCAACGGAAAAGGGACCGCCCGCAAGAGGTGCGGCGGTCCCGCTGTGCCGATTAGGATGCGACCGCCACCATGGCGGTCGCATCCTGTATGTTTAACATTGTGGCGGGCGGTGCTGTATTCAGCACCCGCCACAATGTTAAAAGGGCATGTTGTGCATTTGCACGCACAACGTGACAGGCACCGCGCGGTGCCTGCCACCTTGTGCATGCAGATGTCGGGGGTACCATGGGTACCCCCCAAGTGCAGCCACCCACCCCCCCAACCACCTGGGGGCCCGCAACGGGCCCCCAAAGGCATTCTCCGCATGCCTTTCCATGGCGGAGTCTCCGCCATGGAAAGGCATGAGACCGCCAGCATCGTAATATGGATGGCGGTGCCTGCAAGGCACCTCCACCATATTGCAGGCCTTTTCCGCCCGGTAGGCAATCGGGCGGATTGCCTACCGGCGGAAAACTGGCGGACGGTCTTTCCGTCCGCCTGGGTCCCCACCGCCATCGTAATATGGCGGGGAAGAAATGTTAGGCGGGCGGACGAAAATGGCGGGCGGATCGCCACCGCCATACGGGCGGAGGCGATCCGTCCGCCATCGTAATGACCCCCTTAGTTTCTGGTTTATAGACGGATATATACAGATTGCTAGACTTAAACGTTTTTGTTCGAATGCTTTGTATCACTTGCCATGAAAGCATTTTAGAAACCATAAAAATGAAAAGTCAACAACCTGGTATAAGGAGCATTGGCAAAGCCAATTGGACAAAGATTATTGTGCAAACACATGGAAACACAATGGAGGCCTATTAAAGCCAGACAAAAAAGCTCCCTGCTTTCATTACAGTCCTGTTTTTGTTTCTACACGAAATTAAGGTGAGATGGAAAGGGAGCCTTCATTATAGTCCTGTTCTTGTTTCTACATGAAATGAAGGTGAGATTGTAAGGGAGCCTTCATTACAGTCTTATTTTTGTTTCTACATGAAATGATGGATAGCTGGTAAGGTATCCTTCGTTGTAGTTATTTTCTTTCTACATATAATAGAACAAAAGAAGGACTATAATCAAGGCGATCTTGCCAACTGGCCTTTATTTCAAATAAAAACTAAACCGGACTGCATTGAAGGCAAAGAAGACTCCATTACAGACCCTCTTTCATTTCAGCAGAACTGGCGAGAAGCTACTGGGAGCGATGAGAAGCTGCCTTGGTAAGAATGAGGAGTGACAATGAGGGGAAAGAGGGAGAGATTGGATCGACGAACAAGAGGGTGATGTGACACGAATAAAGAGCGACACACGGGGAAAAGAGTAAGCCTGGGTGGTGAACTGCGCTTCATTCATCGAGTTTGCGAAGTTTTTTTGAACTCCGCGCTTCGTGGAGCTTGCAGAGTACCGAAAAACTCCGCTCTGCAGAGCGGAGCTGAGTTTTTTGCTCGCTCGCCAACGGTAAGTTGGTGAGCGTGAGGGAGGAAAATCCAATGCTAGACCTCTTCCTAGAGAGATTTCTCAACGCGGGCGATCGCGGATGGTCGCTACCGCTCGTGTTGAGAAACCTTACGTTCGCAATGAGGAAGATGCCACTCGAGTAGAACTTCTACTCGAACAGCAGAAAGAAGCAGTGCCCTCTTGCACTGTGCGAGATGCCGTTCGCGCTGGTATTACAGTGCGGGGCAAACACCCGGCACTAAAAATCAGTGAATACGGCGCAAGGTAACCCACTCCGCTGCTCACGGAAACTCCGCGTAGCTTGGCGGAGTTTTTTTGTCAAATTTGCGAACTCCGCCCAGGCTTAGAAAAGAGACAGGGGCGGTACAAGGAACAGCAGGGAAGTGGGAGTAGGAAGAACTAAGAGTGACACAGGGAAATGTGGGAGAGTTGGAAGGGGTCAGCCAGTAGCAGACTCAAAAGTGGTAAGTGGAATGGGTGGGAACGAGCTACATTGAACCAAATAAGAGGTCTGTGTTGATAAAACAGTCCCTCATGGACTCTATAGGAATCTGAAAGATACACCCAAACAGCCAACAGCATGAGGTGAGACAGCAATACTCCTCTGAGCTGAGCCACAATGTGATTGACAAAGTCTCAAACCAATGGCTGAAAGAGACTGGATCCAAAGCCCACTCTTAGGGGCCGATTCCGATCTCGGCCGGTAGGGCACCGAATCGGATTCGGCTTAACCGGATCCGATTCGGAGCCCTATTTCCCGACCGATTCGTACGTGCGTCCGGCCGAGCAAGTACGATGCGAGCGCACGCGAATTCGCCGACCGACTCGTTCGCGGGTCCGAAGCGCTCCGACCGACTCGCACGGACACGACTCGCACCGCTCAATGGAGACGTTTCCCGGCCGGGCAAGTACGATGCGCGCCTGGAGCAGTCCGACCGACTCGCACCGTCCGGCTCGAAAGAGCAGTCGGAGCCACACTTTGGGGGTCCGTGTCGGACCCCCCTGTACGCGTAGCCGCGCGAGTCGCACACAGGGGGGACCCATGGGTCCCCCTACCTGTGCATGTATGCCGCGAGTCGCATCGAGGCGTACCCGCTGTAGGGGGCGCCCTTGTTCGCCTCGCACCCATTGAGTCAATGGGAGCCCGTGTACGCGTTGTACGTCCAGCTCCCAAAGTCCGACCGACTCGAGTCCGATTGCATGCGTGCGCATCGTACTCGTTCGGTCGGACTGCCAGAGTCCGATTCGGTCGGAAATCTCTCCGGGTCCAGCTCGGTCGGAGAGATTTCCGGCCCGAATCGGAATCGGCCCCTTAGTGTTTTAGAGGGATAGGCTGTCAAAACCTATACCTAAAAATGATAGAAAGGTACCTAATATGTAACAGAATAGGAAATAACACAAAATTAGAAATGTAAGTTTTTAATTTATCTGCAATAATATGTTGTGCTAAACTTAATTTAAAGTCCAGATAAACGTATGTCACCAATCCTGCATGTGATTACAATCACAAACTTGTGAACTAAAGTACAACCATCTGGGCTGGACTGAACCAAGTTTTGATTGATATAGCCTTAAACCAATGGCTGAAAGAGACTGATCAAAAAAGCCAGTGATTAAAAAGGGTGGACCCAAAACCCTCAAAGCACAGCTCTAGCTGGGCAAACTTTAGAAAAACAGAAAGGAATCTGCACCATGCTACTCCCTTGGCTTTGGTCGAGCAAACTTTAAACAAGCACTGGCAAAGATAATGGGTTAAGCTTGTTTAAAACAAGCCCTGCCTGCACCAGTATGTGACTGAATGCGTCAACAAAGACATATCGACTTTGGCAATGTTTGCTCATATTGCACGCTCAGGTGTACTAATTACCATTGCTCTAATCTGCACCTCTCCTACACTGTCACCTGGGTGTCACAGTTATTGTGGCTGCATCATCAAGTCTCTGCTCCCCATGTGACTTTTTCGTTTCCTATTTCTCTGCTCTCTGTGTAATAATAATATTACGTTTTTTGATGAGTTCATCAAAACTTTTTAATGTTACATTAAATAAAAAATAGGATTAAAACAATGTCAGGTTGAACCTGAAAAATAAATGGCAAAGCCAATAGGTCTCGCCTTTAGGGTGTATTCACTCTGCAAATAGCTGTTGACAATGCTGCACATCGTCGAGTGGAAAAGCAAAAAGCAAAAGCATTTTGCCGATGCTGTGCAGCATTGGCAAAAAAAAAGATGCAATGACCCAAACTCTGCTTGCGGTTGCATCATTCTGCTGGGGCGCACATGCATTGCCACGCACGCGTGTTCTAGTGGAATAATGCAGGTGGCATGTGATTTGCTTTTTTATTTACTGATCTGAAATGGCGGATGCCACTTGGCTCTCTAAATAAAACAATGAAGATTTTTTTCTGTGTGAAAGCACAAGATTGAAACTAGGAGAGGACAAGCAGTGTAGGAGGGGAGAGCAACATGAGGTGGGAGGAGAAACACATGTTGGAAAGAACACAGAGAGCAGGGGGTGAAGCTAACAAGAGATCTGAAACAACATCGGAAAAACCTTAAGCCCATACACCTAGGAAGGCAATAATGTAGCTTTCATGACTACAGAAGGTATCTTACAATTTTTACACTTTTGGGTAAGTTTACTACTTTATGACAATTCAGAAATTGGACCCTAAATTTACTCCAAAGTGTAACTTACACTCGGATTTTGTGAGTAGCAAAAACGTAGTAAACCTACTCAAAAGTGTAAACTACTCAAAAGTGAAAGTTACCTTTGTGAGTCAGGCCCAGTGTGTTGAGCTTTCACTAGCCATCTCTCCTTCCTTGCTCTTTTTATTTTGAATATTACCACATTCGTTTTTGGGTATTTATTTTCAGATCATTCTGGATACAGCATTTGGCAGGCCAGCTAAAGAGAGTTCTAGATCCGCTAGGTTCTACCTAGGAACTGTTACTGTGCTATTGTGTGTGTCTCATTTTCATCTCTGTATTCATGAACCCAAGTCTTGACCTCGCTCCCTAGTCTGGGATCTTATGTGCCCTTTACTGAACATTAAAGATTGCATTTGAGGGCACAAGAAATGCATTTTGGGGAAAAGACATGTTGACATGTTTGAACACGAAATATGCCAAGCTGATATCTAAATGTTATTTGGGAACATGTATTGCTCATGTTATGGCATTCTTTCCTTGCTCCCTGAACGTGCTTTTGGTTGCCAAGGCCACGTGGAGGCATTTCAGGATATATTGATGAGTTTTATGACCTTTTTATCACTATATGCGTCTGCTCTGGGATCTGAGCTTGTAGGGTCATGGTTTTCTTTGAGCCTGTACAGATTACCAACTTTTGTGACAGTTCTGCAGAGTTTGTGAAGTCTGTGTCATTTTTCATGCTTCCATCCTTCCACATCCAAGTAGATTCTCTCTAATGTTATAAGTCACGTAACTTACCTCGAAGGAGAAAAATGGAAACATTCATTAAAAGAGGTTGAAGACTGAAACAAAAGAAGGTTCCTTGTACTTTATAAAAACTCATAAGCCGCTGTGTCACCTTTAATAAACAGATTTTTCGAACTGTTTGGAAAAAGAATACTTTTTGGGCCAATTTCTTTAGCCCCATTAATGCCATGAGTGCCCCTTTGGAGCACCCTGTAAAAACGGTGATGTTTTATTCAGTTTATTCTGCTTTAAAATGCAACGCCTGGCTCAATCAAATTTTTTCCCCATGAAAAGCCCGCCATGGAAAACTCCTCCCTCCCTCCTCTGGTTTTAGAAACAAGCTTAATAGCGGCTATTTTTCTTTCTTGTCTGTTGCATTAGTCTCTCAATAATAAAAAAAAACAAGCATTTGCAATGCAATAGGTCTCGCATTACTGAAAGTTTGAGCTATTGGCGTTGCATTATTATTTGCAACGCCAATAGCTCAAACATTTAGTAATGCGATATCTATTGCATTGCAAATGCTTGTTTTTTATTGCCATCGGCACATAGATGTAGAGCAAAATACAGGCTACACAGTATCAAGTACAGCAAGAATAATTTACAAATACAAAAAGCACTCACGTTTGCATAGAAACTCTGTACTCTTCCGGTGCATGTCTTCAAGCCATTTTATATATATCCTAACAACAACGAAATGTGTAGAAC
Source organism: Calotriton arnoldi (assembly GCA_963921515.1). Taxonomy (NCBI): domain Eukaryota; kingdom Metazoa; phylum Chordata; class Amphibia; order Caudata; family Salamandridae; genus Calotriton; species Calotriton arnoldi. Next base: position 42,994 of record CAWUFW010007722.1, on the reverse strand, counting down.
CTGTAGGTCTCATAAGTTACTCCATTAGTGCTTTAGCAGTGCTCCAATGGTTCGAGTCTATGACACTCCTGGGCGTACTTGGATTCACCTAGTGAACCCAGTGATTTACATCAACAGCATTCGATGTATATGATACTGTCCACCCCTTTTTGTGTTACTGCACCTATTCCTACACACACCATATGCCAATTCAGCAGCATAATGCACCTCACCCCCTATACTCCGGACCCCAAAAGGATTAGTGGTGGACTAGTATAGGGAAATAGGAGTTAATGTGAGTGGTGGACATGCGAGTCTGTTAGTTGGATTGAATAAGATAATGTAGGGATAGAAGAGGGAAGAGTCTAGCGAGTGTTATTTGGAAGACCATAGCAGTAAGATGAGGTTTGGGATGAGTAAAAAGGAGAGATGGAGGAGGTGAGAGTCTCTAGAAAGGGATTAAGGAGATCATAGTAGTAAAATGAGGTTTAGGATGAGTCAAGGGAGGGATACATGAGGGAAGGATTTAGAAAGGGCTGTTTGGGAGATTATAGTAGTGAAATGAGGTTTAGGATGAGTCAAGGGAGGGATACATGAGGGAAGGATTTAGAAAGGGCTGTTTGGGAGATTATAGTAGTAAAAAGAGGTTTAGGATGAGTCAAGGGAGGGATACATGAGGGAAGGATTTAGAAAGGGCTGTTTGGGAGATTATAGTAGTGAAATGAGGTTTAGGATGAGTCAAGGGAGGGATACATGAGGGAAGGATTTAGAAAGGGCTGTTTGGGAGATTATAGTAGTAAAAAGAGGTTTAGGATGAGTCAAGGGAGGGATACATGAGGGAAGGATTTAGAAAGGGCTGTTTGGGAGATTATAGTAGTAAAATGAGGTTTAGGATGAGTCAAGGGAGGGATACATGAGGGAAGGATTTAGAAAGGGCTGTTTGGGAGATTATAGTAGTAAAAAGAGGTTTAGGATGAGTCAAGGGAGGGATACATGAGGGAAGGATTTAGAAAGGGCTGTTTGGGAGATTATAGTAGTGAAATGAGGTTTAGGATGAGTCAAGGGAGGGATACATGAGGGAAGGATTTAGAAAGGGCTGTTTGGGAGATCATAGTAGTAAAAAGAGGTTTAGGATGAGTCAAGGGAGGGATACATGAGGGAAGGATTTAGAAAGGGCTGTTTGGGAGATTATAGTAGTGAAATGAGGTTTAGGATGAGTCAAGGGAGGGATACATGAGGGAAGGATTTAGAAAGGGCTGTTTGGGAGATTATAGTAGTGAAATGAGGTTTAGGATGAGTCAAGGGAGGGATACATGAGGGAAGGATTTAGAAAGGGCTGTTTGGGAGATTATAGTAGTAAAAAGAGGTTTAGGATGAGTCAAGGGAGGGATACATGAGGGAAGGATTTAGAAAGGGCTGTTTGGGAGATTATAGTAGTGAAATGAGGTTTAGGATGAGTCAAGGGAGGGATACATGAGGGAAGGATTTAGAAAGGGCTGTTTGGGAGATTATAGTAGTAAAAAGAGGTTTAGGATGAGTCAAGGGAGGGATACATGAGGGAAGGATTTAGAAAGGGCTGTTTGGGAGATTATAGTAGTAAAATGAGGTTTAGGATGAGTCAAGGGAGGGATACATGAGGGAAGGATTTAGAAAGGGCTGTTTGGGAGATTATAGTAGTAAAAAGAGGTTTAGGATGAGTCAAGGGAGGGATACATGAGGGAAGGATTTAGAAAGGGCTGTTTGGGAGATTATAGTAGTGAAATGAGGTTTAGGATGAGTCAAGGGAGGGATACATGAGGGAAGGATTTAGAAAGGGCTGTTTGGGAGATCATAGTAGTAAAAAGAGGTTTAGGATGAGTCAAGGGAGGGATACATGAGGGAAGGATTTAGAAAGGGCTGTTTGGGAGATTATAGTAGTGAAATGAGGTTTAGGATGAGTCAAGGGAGGGATACATGAGGGAAGGATTTAGAAAGGGCTGTTTGGGAGATTATAGTAGTGAAATGAGGTTTAGGATGAGTCAAGGGAGGGATACATGAGGGAAGGATTTAGAAAGGGCTGTTTGGGAGATTATAGTAGTAAAAAGAGGTTTAGGATGAGTCAAGGGAGGGATACATGAGGGAAGGATTTAGAAAGGGCTGTTTGGGAGATTATAGTAGTGAAATGAGGTTTAGGATGAGTCAAGGGAGGGATACATGAGGGAAGGATTTAGAAAGGGCTGTTTGGGAGATTATAGTAGTGAAATGAGGTTTAGGATGAGTCAAGGGAGGGATACATGAGGGAAGGATTTAGAAAGGGCTGTTTGGGAGATCATAGTAGTAAAATGAGGTTTAGGATGAGTCAAGGGAGGGATACATGAGGGAAGGATTTAGAAAGGGCTGTTTGGGAGATTATAGTAGTGAAATGAGGTTTAGGATGAGTCAAGGGAGGGATACATGAGGGAAGGATTTAGAAAGGGCTGTTTGGGAGATTATAGTAGTGAAATGAGGTTTAGGATGAGTCAAGGGAGGGATACATGAGGGAAGGATTTAGAAAGGGCTGTTTGGGAGATTATAGTAGTAAAAAGAGGTTTAGGATGAGTCAAGGGAGGGATACATGAGGGAAGGATTTAGAAAGGGCTGTTTGGGAGATTATAGTAGTAAAAAGAGGTTTAGGATGAGTCAAGGGAGGGATACATGAGGGAAGGATTTAGAAAGGGCTGTTTGGGAGATTATAGTAGTAAAAAGAGGTTTAGGATGAGTCAAGGGAGGGATACATGAGGGAAGGATTTAGAAAGGGCTGTTTGGGAGATTATAGTAGTAAAATGAGGTTTAGGATGAGTCAAGGGAGGGATACATGAGGGAAGGATTTAGAAAGGGCTGTTTGGGAGATTATAGTAGTGAAATGAGGTTTAGGATGAGTCAAGGGAGGGATACATGAGGGAAGGATTTAGAAAGGGCTGTTTGGGAGATTATAGTAGTGAAATGAGGTTTAGGATGAGTCAAGGGAGGGATACATGAGGGAAGGATTTAGAAAGGGCTGTTTGGGAGATTATAGTAGTAAAAAGAGGTTTAGGATGAGTCAAGGGAGGGATACATGAGGGAAGGATTTAGAAAGGGCTGTTTGGGAGATTATAGTAGTAAAATGAGGTTTAGGATGAGTCAAGGGAGGGATACATGAGGGAAGGATTTAGAAAGGGCTGTTTGGGAGATTATAGTAGTGAAATGAGGTTTAGGATGAGTCAAGGGAGGGATACATGAGGGAAGGATTTAGAAAGGGCTGTTTGGGAGATTATAGTAGTAAAATGAGGTTTAGGATGAGTCAAGGGAGGGATACATGAGGGAAGGATTTAGAAAGGGCTGTTTGGGAGATTATAGTAGTAAAATGAGGTTTAGGATGAGTCAAGGGAGGGATACATGAGGGAAGGATTTAGAAAGGGCTGTTTGGGAGATTATAGTAGTAAAATGAGGTTTAGGATGAGTCAAGGGAGGGATACATGAGGGAAGGATTTAGAAAGGGCTGTTTGGGAGATTATAGTAGTAAAATGAGGTTTAGGATGAGTCAAGGGAGGGATACATGAGGGAAGGATTTAGAAAGGGCTGTTTGGGAGATTATAGTAGTGAAATGAGGTTTAGGATGAGTCAAGGGAGGGATACATGAGGGAAGGATTTAGAAAGGGCTGTTTGGGAGATTATAGTAGTGAAATGAGGTTTAGGATGAGTCAAGGGAGGGATACATGAGGGAAGGATTTAGAAAGGGCTGTTTGGGAGATTATAGTAGTAAAATGAGGTTTAGGATGAGTCAAGGGAGGGATACATGAGGGAAGGATTTAGAAAGGGCTGTTTGGGAGATTATAGTAGTAAAATGAGGTTTAGGATGAGTCAAGGGAGGGATACATGAGGGAAGGATTTAGAAAGGGCTGTTTGGGAGATTATAGTAGTGAAATGAGGTTTAGGATGAGTCAAGGGAGGGATACATGAGGGAAGGATTTAGAAAGGGCTGTTTGGGAGATTATAGTAGTGAAATGAGGTTTAGGATGAGTCAAGGGAGGGATACATGAGGGAAGGATTTAGAAAGGGCTGTTTGGGAGATTATAGTAGTGAAATGAGGTTTAGGATGAGTCAAGGGAGGGATACATGAGGGAAGGATTTAGAAAGGGCTGTTTGGGAGATTATAGTAGTGAAATGAGGTTTAGGATGAGTCAAGGGAGGGATACATGAGGGAAGGATTTAGAAAGGGCTGTTTGGGAGATTATAGTAGTGAAATGAGGTTTAGGATGAGTCAAGGGAGGGATACATGAGGGAAGGATTTAGAAAGGGCTGTTTGGGAGATTATAGTAGTGAAATGAGGTTTAGGATGAGTCAAGGGAGGGATACATGAGGGAAGGATTTAGAAAGGGCTGTTTGGGAGATTATAGTAGTGAAATGAGGTTTAGGATGAGTCAAGGGAGGGATACATGAGGGAAGGATTTAGAAAGGGCTGTTTGGGAGATTATAGTAGTGAAATGAGGTTTAGGATGAGTCAAGGGAGGGATACATGAGGGAAGGATTTAGAAAGGGCTGTTTGGGAGATTATAGTAGTGAAATGAGGTTTAGGATGAGTCAAGGGAGGGATACATGAGGGAAGGATTTAGAAAGGGCTGTTTGGGAGATTATAGTAGTGAAATGAGGTTTAGGATGAGTCAAGGGAGGGATACATGAGGGAAGGATTTAGAAAGGGCTGTTTGGGAGATTATAGTAGTGAAATGAGGTTTAGGATGAGTCAAGGGAGGGATACATGAGGGAAGGATTTAGAAAGGGCTGTTTGGGAGATTATAGTAGTGAAATGAGGTTTAGGATGAGTCAAGGGAGGGATACATGAGGGAAGGATTTAGAAAGGGCTGTTTGGGAGATTATAGTAGTGAAATGAGGTTTAGGATGAGTCAAGGGAGGGATACATGAGGGAAGGATTTAGAAAGGGCTGTTTGGGAGATTATAGTAGTGAAATGAGGTTTAGGATGAGTCAAGGGAGGGATACATGAGGGAAGGATTTAGAAAGGGCTGTTTGGGAGATTATAGTAGTGAAATGAGGTTTAGGATGAGTCAAGGGAGGGATACATGAGGGAAGGATTTAGAAAGGGCTGTTTGGGAGATTATAGTAGTGAAATGAGGTTTAGGATGAGTCAAGGGAGGGATACATGAGGGAAGGATTTAGAAAGGGCTGTTTGGGAGATTATAGTAGTGAAATGAGGTTTAGGATGAGTCAAGGGAGGGATACATGAGGGAAGGATTTAGAAAGGGCTGTTTGGGAGATTATAGTAGTGAAATGAGGTTTAGGATGAGTCAAGGGAGGGATACATGAGGGAAGGATTTAGAAAGGGCTGTTTGGGAGATTATAGTAGTGAAATGAGGTTTAGGATGAGTCAAGGGAGGGATACATGAGGGAAGGATTTAGAAAGGGCTGTTTGGGAGATTATAGTAGTAAAATGAGGTTTAGGATGAGTCAAGGGAGGGATACATGAGGGAAGGATTTAGAAAGGGCTGTTTGGGAGATTATAGTAGTGAAATAGAGGTTTAGGATGAGTCAAGGGAGGGATACATGAGGGAAGGATTTAGAAAGGGCTGTTTGGGAGATTATAGTAGTAAAATGAGGTTTAGGATGAGTCAAGGGAGGGATACATGAGGGAAGGATTTAGAAAGGGCTGTTTGGGAGATTATAGTAGTGAAATGAGGTTTAGGATGAGTCAAGGGAGGGATACATGAGGGAAGGATTTAGAAAGGGCTGTTTGGGAGATCATAGTAGTAAAATGAGGTTTAGGATGAGTCAAGGGAGGGATACATGAGGGAAGGATTTAGAAAGGGCTGTTTGGGAGATTATAGTAGTAAAAAGAGGTTTAGGATGAGTCAAGGGAGGGATACATGAGGGAAGGATTTAGAAAGGGCTGTTTGGGAGATTATAGTAGTGAAATGAGGTTTAGGATGAGTCAAGGGAGGGATACATGAGGGAAGGATTTAGAAAGGGCTGTTTGGGAGATTATAGTAGTGAAATGAGGTTTAGGATGAGTCAAGGGAGGGATACATGAGGGAAGGATTTAGAAAGGGCTGTTTGGGAGATTATAGTAGTGAAATGAGGTTTAGGATGAGTCAAGGGAGGGATACATGAGGGAAGGATTTAGAAAGGGCTGTTTGGGAGATTATAGTAGTGAAATGAGGTTTAGGATGAGTCAAGGGAGGGATACATGAGGGAAGGATTTAGAAAGGGCTGTTTGGGAGATTATAGTAGTGAAATGAGGTTTAGGATGAGTCAAGGGAGGGATACATGAGGGAAGGATTTAGAAAGGGCTGTTTGGGAGATTATAGTAGTGAAATGAGGTTTAGGATGAGTCAAGGGAGGGATACATGAGGGAAGGATTTAGAAAGGGCTGTTTGGGAGATTATAGTAGTGAAATGAGGTTTAGGATGAGTCAAGGGAGGGATACATGAGGGAAGGATTTAGAAAGGGCTGTTTGGGAGATTATAGTAGTGAAATGAGGTTTAGGATGAGTCAAGGGAGGGATACATGAGGGAAGGATTTAGAAAGGGCTGTTTGGGAGATTATAGTAGTGAAATGAGGTTTAGGATGAGTCAAGGGAGGGATACATGAGGGAAGGATTTAGAAAGGGCTGTTTGGGAGATTATAGTAGTGAAATGAGGTTTAGGATGAGTCAAGGGAGGGATACATGAGGGAAGGATTTAGAAAGGGCTGTTTGGGAGATTATAGTAGTAAAATGAGGTTTAGGATGAGTCAAGGGAGGGATACATGAGGGAAGGATTTAGAAAGGGCTGTTTGGGAGATTATAGTAGTGAAATGAGGTTTAGGATGAGTCAAGGGAGGGATACATGAGGGAAGGATTTAGAAAGGGCTGTTTGGGAGATTATAGTAGTGAAATGAGGTTTAGGATGAGTCAAGGGAGGGATACATGAGGGAAGGATTTAGAAAGGGCTGTTTGGGAGATTATAGTAGTGAAATGAGGTTTAGGATGAGTCAAGGGAGGGATACATGAGGGAAGGATTTAGAAAGGGCTGTTTGGGAGATTATAGTAGTAAAATGAGGTTTAGGATGAGTCAAGGGAGGGATACATGAGGGAAGGATTTAGAAAGGGCTGTTTGGGAGATTATAGTAGTGAAATGAGGTTTAGGATGAGTCAAGGGAGGGATACATGAGGGAAGGATTTAGAAAGGGCTGTTTGGGAGATTATAGTAGTGAAATGAGGTTTAGGATGAGTCAAGGGAGGGATACATGAGGGAAGGATTTAGAAAGGGCTGTTTGGGAGATTATAGTAGTGAAATGAGGTTTAGGATGAGTCAAGGGAGGGATACATGAGGGAAGGATTTAGAAAGGGCTGTTTGGGAGATTATAGTAGTGAAATGAGGTTTAGGATGAGTCAAGGGAGGGATACATGAGGGAAGGATTTAGAAAGGGCTGTTTGGGAGATTATAGTAGTGAAATGAGGTTTAGGATGAGTCAAGGGAGGGATACATGAGGGAAGGATTTAGAAAGGGCTGTTTGGGAGATTATAGTAGTGAAATGAGGTTTAGGATGAGTCAAGGGAGGGATACATGAGGGAAGGATTTAGAAAGGGCTGTTTGGGAGATTATAGTAGTGAAATGAGGTTTAGGATGAGTCAAGGGAGGGATACATGAGGGAAGGATTTAGAAAGGGCTGTTTGGGAGATTATAGTAGTGAAATGAGGTTTAGGATGAGTCAAGGGAGGGATACATGAGGGAAGGATTTAGAAAGGGCTGTTTGGGAGATTATAGTAGTGAAATGAGGTTTAGGATGAGTCAAGGGAGGGATACATGAGGGAAGGATTTAGAAAGGGCTGTTTGGGAGATTATAGTAGTGAAATGAGGTTTAGGATGAGTCAAGGGAGGGATACATGAGGGAAGGATTTAGAAAGGGCTGTTTGGGAGATTATAGTAGTGAAATGAGGTTTAGGATGAGTCAAGGGAGGGATACATGAGGGAAGGATTTAGAAAGGGCTGTTTGGGAGATTATAGTAGTGAAATGAGGTTTAGGATGAGTCAAGGGAGGGATACATGAGGGAAGGATTTAGAAAGGGCTGTTTGGGAGATTATAGTAGTGAAATGAGGTTTAGGATGAGTCAAGGGAGGGATACATGAGGGAAGGATTTAGAAAGGGCTGTTTGGGAGATTATAGTAGTGAAATGAGGTTTAGGATGAGTCAAGGGAGGGATACATGAGGGAAGGATTTAGAAAGGGCTGTTTGGGAGATTATAGTAGTGAAATGAGGTTTAGGATGAGTCAAGGGAGGGATACATGAGGGAAGGATTTAGAAAGGGCTGTTTGGGAGATTATAGTAGTGAAATGAGGTTTAGGATGAGTCAAGGGAGGGATACATGAGGGAAGGATTTAGAAAGGGCTGTTTGGGAGATTATAGTAGTGAAATGAGGTTTAGGATGAGTCAAGGGAGGGATACATGAGGGAAGGATTTAGAAAGGGCTGTTTGGGAGATTATAGTAGTGAAATGAGGTTTAGGATGAGTCAAGGGAGGGATACATGAGGGAAGGATTTAGAAAGGGCTGTTTGGGAGATTATAGTAGTGAAATGAGGTTTAGGATGAGTCAAGGGAGGGATACATGAGGGAAGGATTTAGAAAGGGCTGTTTGGGAGATTATAGTAGTGAAATGAGGTTTAGGATGAGTCAAGGGAGGGATACATGAGGGAAGGATTTAGAAAGGGCTGTTTGGGAGATTATAGTAGTGAAATGAGGTTTAGGATGAGTCAAGGGAGGGATACATGAGGGAAGGATTTAGAAAGGGCTGTTTGGGAGATTATAGTAGTGAAATGAGGTTTAGGATGAGTCAAGGGAGGGATACATGAGGGAAGGATTTAGAAAGGGCTGTTTGGGAGATTATAGTAGTGAAATGAGGTTTAGGATGAGTCAAGGGAGGGATACATGAGGGAAGGATTTAGAAAGGGCTGTTTGGGAGATTATAGTAGTGAAATGAGGTTTAGGATGAGTCAAGGGAGGGATACATGAGGGAAGGATTTAGAAAGGGCTGTTTGGGAGATTATAGTAGTGAAATGAGGTTTAGGATGAGTCAAGGGAGGGATACATGAGGGAAGGATTTAGAAAGGGCTGTTTGGGAGATTATAGTAGTGAAATGAGGTTTAGGATGAGTCAAGGGAGGGATACATGAGGGAAGGATTTAGAAAGGGCTGTTTGGGAGATTATAGTAGTGAAATGAGGTTTAGGATGAGTCAAGGGAGGGATACATGAGGGAAGGATTTAGAAAGGGCTGTTTGGGAGATTATAGTAGTGAAATGAGGTTTAGGATGAGTCAAGGGAGGGATACATGAGGGAAGGATTTAGAAAGGGCTGTTTGGGAGATTATAGTAGTGAAATGAGGTTTAGGATGAGTCAAGGGAGGGATACATGAGGGAAGGATTTAGAAAGGGCTGTTTGGGAGATTATAGTAGTGAAATGAGGTTTAGGATGAGTCAAGGGAGGGATACATGAGGGAAGGATTTAGAAAGGGCTGTTTGGGAGATTATAGTAGTGAAATGAGGTTTAGGATGAGTCAAGGGAGGGATACATGAGGGAAGGATTTAGAAAGGGCTGTTTGGGAGATTATAGTAGTGAAATGAGGTTTAGGATGAGTCAAGGGAGGGATACATGAGGGAAGGATTTAGAAAGGGCTGTTTGGGAGATTATAGTAGTGAAATGAGGTTTAGGATGAGTCAAGGGAGGGATACATGAGGGAAGGATTTAGAAAGGGCTGTTTGGGAGATTATAGTAGTGAAATGAGGTTTAGGATGAGTCAAGGGAGGGATACATGAGGGAAGGATTTAGAAAGGGCTGTTTGGGAGATTATAGTAGTGAAATGAGGTTTAGGATGAGTCAAGGGAGGGATACATGAGGGAAGGATTTAGAAAGGGCTGTTTGGGAGATTATAGTAGTGAAATGAGGTTTAGGATGAGTCAAGGGAGGGATACATGAGGGAAGGATTTAGAAAGGGCTGTTTGGGAGATTATAGTAGTGAAATGAGGTTTAGGATGAGTCAAGGGAGGGATACATGAGGGAAGGATTTAGAAAGGGCTGTTTGGGAGATTATAGTAGTGAAATGAGGTTTAGGATGAGTCAAGGGAGGGATACATGAGGGAAGGATTTAGAAAGGGCTGTTTGGGAGATTATAGTAGTGAAATGAGGTTTAGGATGAGTCAAGGGAGGGATACATGAGGGAAGGATTTAGAAAGGGCTGTTTGGGAGATTATAGTAGTGAAATGAGGTTTAGGATGAGTCAAGGGAGGGATACATGAGGGAAGGATTTAGAAAGGGCTGTTTGGGAGATTATAGTAGTGAAATGAGGTTTAGGATGAGTCAAGGGAGGGATACATGAGGGAAGGATTTAGAAAGGGCTGTTTGGGAGATTATAGTAGTGAAATGAGGTTTAGGATGAGTCAAGGGAGGGATACATGAGGGAAGGATTTAGAAAGGGCTGTTTGGGAGATTATAGTAGTGAAATGAGGTTTAGGATGAGTCAAGGGAGGGATACATGAGGGAAGGATTTAGAAAGGGCTGTTTGGGAGATTATAGTAGTGAAATGAGGTTTAGGATGAGTCAAGGGAGGGATACATGAGGGAAGGATTTAGAAAGGGCTGTTTGGGAGATTATAGTAGTGAAATGAGGTTTAGGATGAGTCAAGGGAGGGATACATGAGGGAAGGATTTAGAAAGGGCTGTTTGGGAGATTATAGTAGTGAAATGAGGTTTAGGATGAGTCAAGGGAGGGATACATGAGGGAAGGATTTAGAAAGGGCTGTTTGGGAGATTATAGTAGTGAAATGAGGTTTAGGATGAGTCAAGGGAGGGATACATGAGGGAAGGATTTAGAAAGGGCTGTTTGGGAGATCATAGTAGTGAAAAGAGGTTTAGGATGAGTCAAGGGAGGGATACATGAGGGAAGGATTTAGAAAGGGCTGTTTGGGAGATTATAGTAGTGAAATGAGGTTTAGGATGAGTCAAGGGAGGGATACATGAGGGAAGGATTTAGAAAGGGCTGTTTGGGAGATTATAGTAGTGAAATGAGGTTTAGGATGAGTCAAGGGAGGGATACATGAGGGAAGGATTTAGAAAGGGCTGTTTGGGAGATTATAGTAGTAAAAAGAGGTTTAGGATGAGTCAAGGGAGGGATACATGAGGGAAGGATTTAGAAAGGGCTGTTTGGGAGATTATAGTAGTGAAATGAGGTTTAGGATGAGTCAAGGGAGGGATACATGAGGGAAGGATTTAGAAAGGGCTGTTTGGGAGATTATAGTAGTGAAATGAGGTTTAGGATGAGTCAAGGGAGGGATACATGAGGGAAGGATTTAGAAAGGGCTGTTTGGGAGATTATAGTAGTGAAATGAGGTTTAGGATGAGTCAAGGGAGGGATACATGAGGGAAGGATTTAGAAAGGGCTGTTTGGGAGATTATAGTAGTAAAAAGAGGTTTAGGATGAGTCAAGGGAGGGATACATGAGGGAAGGATTTAGAAAGGGCTGTTTGGGAGATTATAGTAGTAAAATGAGGTTTAGGATGAGTCAAGGGAGGGATACATGAGGGAAGGATTTAGAAAGGGCTGTTTGGGAGATTATAGTAGTAAAAAGAGGTTTAGGATGAGTCAAGGGAGGGATACATGAGGGAAGGATTTAGAAAGGGCTGTTTGGGAGATTATAGTAGTGAAATGAGGTTTAGGATGAGTCAAGGGAGGGATACATGAGGGAAGGATTTAGAAAGGGCTGTTTGGGAGATTATAGTAGTGAAATGAGGTTTGTGGTGAGCTGAGGAGGAAAGAGTCTAGAAAGGGTTATTTTGGAGATGATAGTAGTAAAATGAGCATTTGATGATAGCCATGTTTCCACAAGAGGCAGGATGGAGTGGAAATTGTGGAAGTAGAGGCAGGATGGAGTGGAAATTGTGGAAGTAGAGGCAGGATGGAGTGGAAATTGTGGAAGTAGAGGCTGGGTGAGGTTCTGCTTTGGCAACAGAATCCCCAAATACCAGTTGACAAGTGCAAACAGAGCCATTAGGCCTTGCTTAGTAAGAGCAAAGCAAGGCAGGTTTGCCCTACAGCACTGATCACCGCCATGTGGAATGGGGCACTTACCACATAACTTAATAGACTCATGATTATAAGGAACAGGGCACAGCTCTGTGTTCCTGACCATGGAAAATGGATAAACTGCCAGGTCGCCAGTTGCTATTTTTTTTCAGGTTGTAAATTGCTAAGTCTTATTGGCTGAGACAAAGTTGGAAAAGCTAGGGGTTCACTATAAATAAGCACATGGACATACTTTAATATTTTAGCCAAGGTAGTATGCGAAAGGTAATAATATCCCTACAAGGGTTCTCACATCTTTGTTAGACTGATCCTCAATGCACAGCCACGGCTGCAGTGACTTTCACATGGCCGAGTGATGGTGCAGGTCAGAGATAGACGTCCAAGACATCCACAGACAGGAGAGAGATATCCTATGTCTTCTTATCCAGCTTGGGGAAGTGACAAGTTCAGCATTTAACACTTGACTGATTCAATGTTGTCCCTTATCAGTTGCATGGCTGTGGCACCAAGCCCCTCTACCACTCATTTAAACAAACATGCCTCTGGAAATACTATCAGGGCAGAGCGATAGCGTTCCAGGATGCCAGCGATCTATCTGTTCCATTACTTACCTTACTGCAATTTTGAAAGCATTTAAAATTTGTTGAATAAGAATCCATTCTTCAGCATCTAAAACAGGTAATTCTGAAGATGGCCATAATTCATGACACAAAACCAGGTTCACAAAAAAACAAGGCCCTAAACACACAGCATCAATGGCCTTAGACGGAACAAGGCTCAGGCACGGAGCTCCATAACCAGACTCAAGGAGAGCAGTTTACGGGCACACGCTGGACAACCAGACATGGCCAGGAACACAAAGGACAGTACCCTGACCCAGGGTACAAAATCGTATTTACAGCGACCTGGCGCAAGCTGAACAACCAAGCTCATAAAACAGGGCCACTTCCCATTCTGCATAACCAGACAAAGAAAGATGTGTGCTCACAGCCATGCTGCATAACCAGGCTTTGAAAAAGCAGGGCCCTGGTCGAAGATGCATAACATAGGCTCACATACAACCAATCATTAATCCATACTTTAAAACCAAAAATCTATATGATAGTGCCTGAGCTATCCATGCCACACACCAGTGCTTAGCTGCATAGAACACAGATTCAATTCATGCTACATACATTGGATGTGGGGCACTGATCTGTGTCAGACACCCGAGCTCACACTCATAAGGGGTCACTGGTCTGTGCTTCATACTCTGGTTTCTCCCACACAACTGGCCTATGATACGCAGTAATGATCAGGGGGGACAAAAGAACAATAAACAGTGCCACTTTTTTTGGTTCACGGTCACAAAAGCAGCCCTGATATCAGGGGCAGGGGCTAGTGGAGTTACAGCAAGCCAGCATCACAATACGAGATTTTACTTTTGCCTTTCATACACACTTCTTCCAATATAAAAATCATTATTTGGGCCACCGCTCTGACGAGTCCCAACAATACTGGACGCTGGCCAAGCAGCAATGTTTAAACCCCACAGCGCATCCAATGTATTTGTAACATCCCCAAGATACCGGACACAAAACAGTCTGCACTGACCTGTGATGCCCCTACTCTGGGTTACACGGAGAAAGAGGCAAAGGGCCGTAGGAGTTAACGATAAAAAAGGAGCAGGTGAAATCATTTTATAACATGCTGTAGGCTATGGGGCTCTGGTATCTGCAGCGAGTGCCCTCGGTCTCCTGCACGTATTTCACAGACTGGCGCAGGCCTGCCAGCATCGTTTTCAGATCCTCTGGGTCGAGACCAGAGTGAAATCTGATCAGAACCAAGTTCAAAACACGCCGAGCCTTATGGATGTCAGACGGCGACGCAGCAATCATTAACTCCGTCACAGGAGCGTGCATGCAATGTGCACAGTCTCTGTGCGCCAGGAGACATCTGAACCAAAGATGACAAGGACAGTGTGCAAACGGGGCAGGTTATGGCAAGAGGCGAATGATGACAAGAGAGCAGCGTGGGCGAGAGGGGGTGTTAAAATCTGTGGTGTGCATTAGAGGGGCCCACAGAGGCTCTCCATACATTTCACGCGCCCGGAGGCGCCTTGGTGCTGCACAGCAGTGGAGAACCAACGATTGATTCCTGCAGGGTGGCACAACACCCCACCCAGTCTAATGGAGGCACACGTACCTAAACATGGGAAAATAAAAGATGATTTCTTCTGTACAAATAATTGCATTTCCCCATTTGCTTGCATTTTATGAACACATTTAATAATGGAATAAACTACTGAAGGTGTGCGAAACCTTGCTTTCTTGGGGTGCTGAGGAGAGGACAACTTCAGCCACAATTGCCCTCGCACCTCTTCCAGTTATGGTGGTTTTCCTTTAGCCCCCTTTCTATAAGGAGCAGGGAATTACCTTGCAGGAGCTCTGCATAACGAGACTGAGGGTAATTGTTACCGTTAAACCCCTCCAGCGGAGGGCGGGGAGGTCCCTATCAGACATGCAGTTACAGCTGTGCTTCGGTAAGGAGGTACAGTGCGAAAACATGATCACGCAGAGAAATGTGTAAAGAACATTTTTATTTCAACAATAACTTTTGAAAAACACTTTAATATTTTTTGGCAATCGAGGCAACCATGCAATTGCTTTTTAAAAAGTGAAATGCAATAAAATATTCTTTTCACATTTCTGTGTGCCAAAATGCTTACAAAAGGTTCTTTAAACAATAAGGTTAATGGACAAATGGAACTCTACTCACACAGCCAAGTTTTCAGTCACCGCAGCCCCGATTTAAAGGCACAGGCAAACATTAAAGGCGTAGGCAAAGATAAGCAGGTCGGGGAGAGGAAGAAATCAACACAAAATTCAAACGAGTTCTCCATTTAAACAAAAGAGTTCTCATGAACAACAGATAAAGATTGTAAGCGGAACAAAACATTAAAGGGGCAGGCAAACATTAAAGGCGTAGGCAAAGATAAGCAGGTCGGGGAGAGGAAGAAATCAACACAAAATTCAAACGAGTTCTCCATTTAAACAAAAGAGTTCTCATGAACAACACATAAAGATTGTAAGCGGAACAAAACTGTGCTTGGCCGGTGCTCCACAGCCTGTAATGGAAGTGACCCATGGGCTGAGTGAAGGAGTAAGGAGACAGCAAAGAACAGTGATGCCGGAGGGAGCCTATGGTAAGCAGCGGGTGGGAATAACGTGGTTTTACAGATTACAAAAGGTCTTGCAGGCAGCGCATGCGCGCTGCCTGGGCTCGACCTTAAAATATGCAACGAAACCCTAATGACACGATTCTACGTGACTACTGATGTTGTGCCTTCTGTGTTAAAAAGAGATAATGTCACAATTTATTGTACGAATCATAATGCTATGCTCTGTTTGTTATGCAGTTATCTGATTAATAGGATCGGTGCCATAATCCTGTGTTTTGGATGGAAATTTCCTATTTCTACAAACCTAAATAAAAACGAGTTTAAAAAATGGAAAATTCCCTTCTCTTCGGGGTTTCGGGTAACTAGTTTTGCATTGTGCAATTCTGGAGGATTGCTCTATGCCCCACTTGTTTGGAAGTTCACCACCTGCCACTGTATTAAACAGTCAAAGCCATATTTCTGGGCAAATATCTCAATTTTTGAAGAAGATACAATGTCCATAGAGGCATCATATCATGAAGGCAGGGGCTTAACACAAGCACCTGCGGCGAAGGAGGGCCCCAAGACTCCAGGGGGCCCTCAGCCCTTCAAGAGGGCCCCATTCAGCCAAATATCAATGAATATCTGTGAGATATGGTAGACTCAGGGGGCCCTTGTCACATTCTGCACGGGGGGCCATATCATTTTGCGTTACACCACTTCACGACATGGAAGACTCAGGGGGCCCTCATCACATTCTGCAGGGGGCCACATCATTTTGTATTACACCACTTCATGATATGGTAGACTCAGGGGGCCCTAATCACATTCTGCAAGGGGGGCCCCAGATCATTTTATATTACACCACTTCATGACATGGAAGACTCAGGGGGCCCTCGTCACATTCTGCAGGGGGCCACATCATTTTGTATTACACAACTTCATGATATGGTAGACTCAGGGGGCCCTAATCACATTCTGCAAGGGGGGCCCCAGATCATTTTATATTACACCACTTCATGACATGGAAGACTCCGGGGGCCCTCGTCACATTCTGCAGGGGGGCCACATCATTTTGTATTACACCACTTCATGACATGGAAGACTCAGGGGGCCCTCGTCACATTCTGCAGGGGGGCCACATCATTTTGCTTTACACCACTGCATGAAGGCTTAGAATGTATGCAAATAAATCACACTTGTTCCTAAAATCAACAGTCTTAATGCAGTCAGACTTTACAGCCTTTCACTGATAAAAGTCCAAGAAGCTGAACCATTACCTTTATCTTTATTATCATATGCAGACAGAGGTGAGTGCAATAAAAAAGGGGAAAGTAAATAACCCAGATTGTTAGAGACAGGCGATCACTGGCGGCTCTCAGTGGAAGCATCAGCAGGCGTCAGATGAAAGTAGAGTGAATCAAAGAGGAATGGGCACGCAGTACTTACAGTGCAAAAAACATTATACTGTGCTCGGACAGAGGGGCGCCAGCGCCAGCACAATGTGTTTTTATTTGCCTGTCTCGCCTGCCAGGCAATGCAAGCTATCAGGCAGCAAAAGACCTTAAGTAGGCTTGTCATAAACACCCGCCCATCGCTTACCATTGGTCAGCTTTATTGTCACTCTCGTTTGTTTGCTTCATGTCCAATGGCTCGCCTTCCTCTTCCTGTGTTTGCCCCTCCTTTGAAACATGACCTCCTTACCTTCCTTTTGATTTACTGTATCCTTCCACTGTTTACTTTTAGGGAAGTACTTTTTTTAGTTTTGGTTAAGCACTACATGAGAGGGCATGTGTTTTTCAGCTCTCTCTCTCATGTGCTCCCCTCGCAGGGCTCTGTGTTGCTCTCTCTGTCTCTCGTGTGCTGCTCGATCTCTCTCTCGATCATGTGCTTTCCCCACACCCCACCTTGCTCTGTACCTCTTGTGCTTCTACCCCACCACTTGTGTTGCTCTCCTGTATGTGCTGCTCTCTCTCATCCTTCTTCCCTACAAAATGATCCTGCCCGTGCAATCATGTGCTTCTCCAGCAGCTCCTGTGTTGCTCTCTCACTCGTTTGCTACTTTTCCTCTCCCCCACCACGCGCTCCTGCGATCTTCTCTTCTATTGCCTCCCCACTCCGTGAACCTTTTTTAAAATTTTGCACGTTCAAGTTAAAAATTGTAATTTTTTTTTATTTACCAATCTAAGCAGCGTCTGCAATCTTGGAGCAGTAACTTAAAAATGCAAAGCAAGTGGCGCCTGCATCATTCTGGTGGCGTGCACATGCGTGGTGTCATGTCATATGCATGTGCACACATCATCATGCATATCTGTGCTAGCAGCAGCTAGGTTATTGCGACTTTTTCAGCAAGCATTTTGCTTTTCCCCCCAAAGCTGCACAGCATCATAAAAAACTATTGGCAGAGGCTATAGGTCAGCAAGTCAAGGTCTATTGGCTTTCCTAATGCTTGTCTTTTATCAGGTCTCTTGAGACACCCTCAGCTGCTGCTACACAGTAGTGACCAGAAGCAGGATCTCATTGCTCTGGGCAATAGGGTCTTTTTAGCAGGCCCCTTTGTTTTTAGAGAAATGTTAATGTTAACACATTGTAAGTGCGATGATCACATCAGTTGTCACAAAAATGGAGAGTGAGAGACTATGAGACCAGTTGCACTCCCCCATACAATAGTCACAGACAAAAGCAACTGGAATAGGTAAAGAAAGAAGAAGAATATGGATCTTATCCTAGGAATAAAGCTCTTCCCCTGTACCTCTTAGGTATCCCAAGATATTGGAGTAGAGGCCTCACTCACTTTTTCGTGCCATACTTTATCATCGGCGCCTAGCCACACCATGGTAGGATAGTCCCACCAGGATGGACTCAACTAAAGAAGGAATGGGAGATCTCAGATTAAATCTGACTGGATAAGAAGGGATCCAGAAGAGAAATAAAGGGTTAAAAATACCTATAGGTATGTCCAAAGGAGTGCTTTATTCATAGGGTATCTCGGGTATGAATAAAAAGCTTCTTAGGGTTTTATAATGAATATAATTGTTCAATTAAACCTCCTATATGAATGGCAAACAGGTGGTACTATCCTACCAGGGTGTGGATAGGCGCCGATGATGAAGCATGTCATGACCACATCTGTACCCGAAATGCAGTCTTTGCCCCACTGGACACTTTAACCCATGACTGCCTCTTTGAAAAAAAATCATAAGGTCACAAAATGAATTTTATTTTGCTTTTCACAAGGCTGCCATGTGGTGGCATGAATTGTGGTACAATCAGCCAGGCCTGGCATTTCAGCTAACAATGTATTGCATTGTGGGGGTTGTAGTTTTGCTTTTAAAGCTGTCATTAACGGCTAAAAACCCCCAACATGCAAACTGATATTGGTTAAAAAGCCAGAATTGGCTGAAGGTGTCACACACAACATGGGACCAAGAGGCAAGTAGGTTTTAAAATTCCACAATGTGGTTTATTCCACTTTGAAAACTGTGCTTGTTTCACTTTCAAAACCTAAGTAACCAAGTCAGGTACGTGTGCCAACCTCTTCAAACTGTTCTTGAACGAGCGTGAACCGGCTGTCATGCATTTCCAGACTCCGTGTTGCACCGGTTCAAAATAGTGAGGGCCTCCACCAGTGCAGATGCAAGGGAGATAGACCAATGACTGGCCTATTACACAGAAAGTGTTTTATCAAATTGTTCCCAGTACTTGATTGACAGCTCCATTTCACAGGCGCGGCCGGCACAGGTAACAGCGGTGAGGCGGGGGGAAGTGGGTGGTAGGGGGGAAGTGGACAGACGACAAGATAGAGAAAGTCGGCAATGCGGCGAGCGCTAGGTAAGTGGTTTTATTAATTTTTTTATTTTACTTTCCCTATCCCGTCGTCTGTCCACCCCCCCCCCCCAGGCACCCGCCCCACCACCGTTACCTCTGCCGGCTGCGCCTGCCATTTCTTAATGTTCCTATCCACCAGATGGCCCCACCACCGATAAATCATTCCCCAGTGATGATGGCCAAATCTGCTTTGATAGAAATTCCCAGTAGCTAGTGCCTCCTACTGAGGCAATGAGAATTTTTTGCATTGGGCATGTCCCATGAAAATGATCCACGCATGTCCACTAATAGTGTAACCCAGTGTTTCCCTAACTGTAGGTCACAACCCACTGGTGGGTCATGAGCTGATTTTTGGTGGGCCGTGAGCGTCAGAGCAATAAATAAAGATGCCTTTAAATTCTATGTTTAACTTGTCACCCTTGCTGGTGGTTAAAACACAGAGGTCAAATGTCAGGCTGCTTTATTCTTTTAACATGAGGCTTAGTGTTTACTTTTGTTTCTCTGACTGAAAAGTGAAAGGAATGTTTAAAGTGAATTATGTGACAATGTAGGATGCTGTTTTTTTCAACAGACAACAAAACGTAAATACCTATAAATTAACACTATGCATCCAGCAGTTAGGAAAACAAAAATGAAGCACTTTTTTTTGTAATTCTGAAGCATGCTGGAAACTGAGATTTTAACAGGATCAAAACAAATCAACACTTACTTGATGATGCACAAATAATAAATATTCACAGAAACCCGATTTTCATACATTATCATTTGTGTGCCATATAGTTTTATTAGTAAAACTGTACGTCTGTGCAAGTTTAGTGGCCATTTTAATGGGAAATGTGCTGTCTGTAAATGACCATGTGCTAACACACTATGCTTTCGTTACATTAAAAAATCATCCAGCCCCATGTCTATTAAAGGTAGGTGGGTCAGGAAAGTTTGTTGTTCTAAAAAGCGGTCTGTGATTCTAAAAAGTTTGGTCACCACTGGACGTCATTTCGGGATTACTGTGCCAGCATAGAAAGGGAAAACATTGCATTTGCTGCTTCTAATAAGGCGTGTGCATTTTTTGTTCACCTGCACAGTCTTGCGACGTTTTCTCACTTTACACAGCTAGTAAAGCTTCCTGGTTTACCATCACCACTGAGAAGCTTTTTTGTGTATTCTAAGATAGCCGTCACTGTGTAGCGACAGGGCCGGACTGGCCGTAGCGGGCACCGGGCGTTTCCCCAATGTGCCGCCAGGGTGGGGCCGGTTTTAGGCCTCTGGGGGGCCGTTTTTGTTACCGGGGGCTGGCAATATCGGCCCCCGGTAACAAAATCGGCCGATACAGGCCCTAGCAAAAAGCTCGGCCGCACCCCCCTCCCCCCAGGGGGGCCGGCCGAGCAGTTTGCCAGGGCCGGATTCGGTTCCCAGTCCGGCCCTGTGTAGCGACATCGTTTTCACTCTAGTGGAACCCATTCAAGATGGAAAAAGTATGCAGGCCTATTTGCAGCAATTTTATATTTTCATGATATTTTATATACACACTACCATTGTGCAGAAAAGGTAATGGCAAAAGATTGCGACACTTGGGGATTTAGGAAAGTGTTGAAGATTCCCCTCTTTAAAGAACACTGCAGCACATTGCATTAGCAGTCCATTTCTCAGCTTTCACTGTAGCCTTGTCTTTGACCATGTACAGCTCTCTGCTGCCTTTTGGCTAGGTTCGGCTATAGAAATACCAGTTACAGCTCTCTACTCCCCTACCCCGCAAAAGTCCTTGAAAAAGCCATCAACCACCAACTCATGGAACACCTGGGGCTCTATTATGTATACTTTAAAACAGGTGCACCCAGCGCAAACAGGGAATGTGCGCCCTATTACATAGAATGCACTGCCTCCATGGCAGCTGTGAACTCACACTGCCCTGGGGGCATCGCATTCAGGTGAAAAACGGAGCGACTTTGAAGCAGCCACTCCATGTTTTACTGTGCAGGCTGCAACCCCTGCAACGCTCCTGCACTTTTAAAGGGGATTAGAGATCCCCTTGCAGGCGGATGCAGTGAGCGACTGCACCCGCCTGCAAGGGGATATCTGGGGGGGGGGTCCATAGGACCCCCTTTCATCCCTCCAGAGGCTTCTATCAGGAGGCACACTGGCAGTGTGCCACCTTTTAAGTGGTGCAGTGTCAGTGTGCCACCTGACACCTTCTTTGCCTCTACGCCTGTGTCTATAATACGGCACTGGCGCAGGGGCAAAGAGATTCCCTCATTTGCATGGGACCACGCCCCCATGCAAATGAGGGAACACCCTCTTGAGAAAGTGCTGACGCTGTATGTGCACCAGTGCTTTCAGTACTACTGAAGGGGCCGCACAAGCATCTGCGGCCCGTCTGTAATATCAAGGTGCCCCTGGGATGCGCAAAGTAGGCACAAATGCCCATTACGCCCCAGGGGCACATTGTGTAATACAGCCCCTGGAAAACAACAACCTTCTGGACACCTCCCATCCAGGATTCTGCACCAACCACAGCACCAAAAAGGCCCTGAGCGCTGCCACCAATGACATCAGAACCCCTCCTGACCGGACTGGGTAGAATCGGCTGCCCTGAACCTCTTCCACCTCTCAGCAGCGTATGACACCGTATCCCGCCCCACCCTCACCTAGAGACTTCACCACATTGAAATACAAGGAGAGGCCCTCAAATGCATCGCCTCCTTCCTCACTGGCAGAACCCAGAGAATCCTCCGTACAGCTGGGAACCTAAGAACATGATCTGCGGCACCCCCCAAGGCTCGTCCCTCAGTCTCACACTATTCAACACCTACATGACACCCCTGGCCAACATCATCAGAACCCATGGACTAAGCATCGTATCCTACGCTGACAACACCCAACTCATCCTCTCGCTAACTGAAGACCCGTCCACCATGAGGACCAACTTCCGCAGGTGCATGAAAAGTGTCGCCGACTGGATGAAAGACAACTGCCTGAAACTCAACACAGACAAAACAGAAGTTCTGATCTTCGGGAACAACTCCTCCCCGTGGAACGACTCCTGGTGGCCTTCTGAACTAGGATACTCACCCACTCTTACAGACCATGCCCGCAAACTTTGCATCTTCCTAGACAGCAAGCTCACCATGAAAAGCCAGATCAACACAGTCTCCTCCACCTGCTTTCTCACTCTTTGCATGCTTTGTAAAATGTTCAAGTGTCTCCCAGTCAACGCCAGACGAACCATCACCCAAGCCCCCTGTCCCCAGCCAACTGGACTACTGCAACACACTCTATGCAGGAATCACCTCACACCTCCTAAAGAGACTTCAAACCATACAGAACTCACCTGCCCAACTCATTCCAACCTCCCAAAGCAGACCCACATTACCCCCTACCTCAGAAAACTCCACTGACTCCCCATCCAGAAGAGATGCCATTGCAAGATACTCACCCACACCTACAAAGCCCTTCACAACCTTGGACCAGCATACATTAGCCACCGGCTGAACTTCCACCAGCCCTCCAGACACCTACGCTCCTCGCCCTCGTACACAACCCTTGCATCTGCTGAAGCAACAGCAGAGGACCCTCCTTCTCCTGCCTCATGGCGAAGTCCTGGAACGGCCTCCCCTTCACCTTCGGACCTCACCCACCCTGTCAGAGTTCAGGAAAGGACTCAAGATCTGGCTGTTAGACTACAACTCCTATGCAGCAGGATTCTCAGCGCCTGGATCCACTTACACGTGATTAGCCACGCTCGCTCTACAAGTCTTGTTTGATTGATTGATTGATGAATTGATACTTACATACACATTTGCAGAGTTACTAATTTTTCCACAGAATTGATCAAACAGCTGCAAAAAAAGGTTTGCAACTTTGTACATCCCTTGTTCTCTTCAAGGGCACCTTTCCTGTGAATTTCTTTTTGTAATTTACCCACATTGTATTTAAAAAAAATACAAAACGTAGTCTCTATGACACAAAGTAGTATGCATACCTGCTAGATTTCTTCATTTGTACAAAAGTATGAACTGTGCAGTTCCATTTTGTACTGCGCGGCTCACATGTCTGGGAAAATTATCAGTATGGCAAACATTTGAAAAAGTAATGATGACATTTTGCTGCTGATGTGCTCTGAATCCACAATGAAATAAGCCATTCTGGGCCATTCTTTGCTAGTCGCTTCTTTTTGATATTGCACATCATGAAAGGGGGCCTTATTTACAAGGCAGCGTTAAGCCATGTTAAGTGGCTTAACGCTGTCTTGTAAATAAGGCGAAGCCCCTATCGCCACAGGAACGTCTGAAAAAGTGACGTTCCTGTGGCGATAGGGGCTTGTACATATGCTCCTTAGTTTACTGACCTCCTGGGGGACAGAAGGCTGAGGTTGGTTTTTGCTGGGTATCAAACTCACACCCTGCCAATCACTGCTTTGTTTGAGCAGCAAAGGTTCAGTTCATTAAGCCATGCCTTTGGTTATATAGTTTATATTGTGCTGCAGGTAAGACCAAACATACAAAAGCCAGAGTAAATGGCTTCCCTCCTGTGATGTTTTTTGAAACACCTTTTGCCATGCCATCAAATGATAACCCAATGTCTGAGAGTACGGAGTACTCCCTCTGGAAGAAAAGCTCAGTGGCCATCAGTGCCCTTGTGCACGGCAGTGTATGGGCTGCAGAGAAAATAGTGGCTCATATGGTGACTCAGTGCCATTTCTTATGATCACTCTTTCTAGTACAATCTACAGTCCACAGAGATGCAACAGCCCAGCACACTCTCCTCACGTTTGCAAACACTCTAACAACATTTTATGTCCAGGTAAGTTATGAAGGGCTTACCTGTGCCTAGCCTGGGTCCTATATAGTAATGCAATATAAATTCATGCATACGCCCCCTCCCTCACTAATACTTTCACTCTAACACTCTTTGTTGTGCAGCTGATTCCATTATAGTGGTTGGCCGTCTTACACTAACATAAGACAGAACTGCTAAAGGTAATGTTTATCACCCAGTCGTGTATGGTCCACAGCAACAAACCACCCATCATCATTTGAACATGCATGGAATGACTTAGGAGATCTGCCACATACTGCTGGTCAATGGAGTATTTTATTTAGGGCACCACTGCAGATCTCAACTAGCCCCCTTCTTGATTTCTCACAACAACATTCATATAAGAGATGGTTGTAACCATGTTCATCACAGCAGGTCTCCTGATCATATGTCCCTTCACCTTCCCTGCTCAGGACCACAATCATAAAGCAAAATCTCAGAATGGACATCCCTGTGTGGTAATTAGCTATGTGGACTATGGTCATAAGAATTATCATAAAGGGACCTGCACAGCCGATCAAAGATGTTACCGTACAGAAAACCATAAAACTGTGCATCTGTCTCTCACACTTCATCATCCATCACACTGCTAGGTGCTATGTCCTATAACACGATATCCACACCTCGGTGGTCCTTACACACAACATGGAAACACTTCAACATAGGATCAAAACAAAGACAGCATCCTTCCAACGACACATGCTACAGGCAAGTGCTTCGTTGCCTTACTTAGGGGTAGTACGTCTGCATATATGTTATAATACAATACAATTTAATCATGTGATGTATATCAGTGTGACATATGCTGACAATAAAACTGGCCTTACTGATGACACTGAACAATAAAATAAATGAAGTTCTAACATGCCATAGGTTTGTTGGTTCAGAGGACTAATGCATGCACTGTGGTGATATGTGTTTGACAAAAAGGACAGTGGTTGGAATACTGGCTTATCCACTCAGCCTTTCATCCTTTTTAAAATTAGTAAACAATTAGTACAGTTGGATAACAATAAACATTTATCTATTGATAGCGCCATTAGGCCTAAATCAGGAAGAGTGTGCGCTCTACTAATGTTATTCTATCATTCTGTCATGTATGCTATTTACTTCTCGGGTTTGGTGGAAGGTGAGATCCGAATGTGCTGATAAACATGAGGTTTGATAACATGTTGCTGTTCACGTATGTCAATCGGATTTTTGGATACATTGTAGCACTGCATTGTAACATTCAAACTGTCTGTGATCTGTTCGGATGAAATAATATGATAAAAATGTAGCTGTGTATATGGTGACCTGGAAACTGGCTTTGCTGGAAAGAAGCTTAGGGTTCGGCTAATATTAAGTGTGGGTGGGTGGAACGTTCAGAATTTCACTCCACGGACTTCCACAGAGCTACGTGAAAACGCTGTGAGATTCCCTGAACGGGCGGAAATTGGAATGTTGTGCGGCTCGCGCTGATTTTTTGTGCCGGGAGCTTGTTTCGCATTGCAAAATCAGCGCGAACAACAACATGTGGCATGCCAGAGGGTGCAGCTTCTTTGATGCCCCTCGAGTAGATTTTTTACTCTGGCGGTAGCTTTCTCACCGTGAATGGTCACGACCGCCCGCATTGAGAAAATCTCGTGGGTGCCCTCCTAGTACCCGAAAATCGCGATAGGGGACACCAATTCTCACTTGCGCTCACCAACTTACCTTGGGCGAGCTGCGCGTCAGAAAAAACTCCACCATGCAGTGGTTGGCGTAGTTTGGCTGGATCACCGCATTAGAAGCGTAATGCGGAGTGGCCAGAACTCCGCGAACTCTGCCGGCAGAGCAGAATTTATCACCCACCCCTAATATTAAGTAATGAAAATAAAATACCATGAGACAGGCTTGATGGCTCAGTGGACTAATGTACCTATTCCACCGATATGTTGCTTGACTCAATGGCCTGAGGGTTGATTCCTAGTAAGTCCTCTCAGCCTTTCATCTGTTAAAATGAGTGCCATTGATGTGGGTAACATCAACATTGTTTCTATGTCGATAGCGCCAAGAGACCTGCATCGGGGTGAACATGCGCTCAACCAACGTGGCTGTTATGTTCTATCCTGGCTATTGTATGGTGTAAGAGGTTATTCTTTAGTTTTCAGTACCTGATGGTAGCAAAGGTCGACGTGGGTATCCAATATAAGGTTTTAATGCGTCTATTCTGCTTGTGATCAGTGGTTTCAAAATTTACGGTGTGACTTGGTCTCAGTACCGCTGCTATGTGTTAAAGATTTGCCACTGAAATTTAGAATTTTGCTACGATACCCTTATGAAACTAAAACAAATGTATATATATCCCAAAGAAACGCTAGCCAAGTGGCTAATGCACACGTTAAAACATCCTGATGCGTCCTGATCATATTGACTGCTCCTAAAATGCCAGTCTTCAGATGCAGAGCAGCTCTGCAGGTGCTAACACGGAAAGGGGCCTGAGTGGAAGGAGATGGGTCATGTGGTGGTTTCCACTTCGGGTGACGGTGGCATTTCTTTAGTCAGCATTGTTAGAAAATGACGCTCAAACCCTTCTCATGCCCATGGCGTGGGCTTCAAAGCTCTTTAACTGTTACTTGCGACTGCTTAAGAAGTACTACTTTCCCACCAAGTGTTGCCCACACTAAGAGGTATATTTACAAGGGGATAGCGGCACCAGAACGTCACTTTTAGCGATGTTCTGGTGGTGCTATGCCCAGCTGTGGTTGGTGCAGGTAAGAGCGGGGGGTGGGGTGGGGGGTAGTCGACAGACGACGAGGGAAAATAAAATATTTTAAAAAAAGAAAACCACTTACCTCGTGCTCGCCGCATCGCCGAGTCAGCGATGTGGCGAGCTCAAGATAAGTGTTTTTCTTTTTTTCCCTCTTCGTCGTCTATAGTCCCCCCCACTCCACCCCCCCACCACACTTACCTGCACCAGCCATGGCTGGCTATGCCCTTCTCCATATTTACAAAGGGGCAGTAAGCCTATTTAAGTGGCTTAACGCCGCCTTGTAAATACGACCCCTTTACACTCATCACCTTGCGTGAAAGGGGCGTGCAATGGGTGTTGCTGGGGGCGGTCCACTGCACTACCCATTACTTTTTTACGCTGCCCCAGATTTAGAAGGATCTGAAAATCTGAGGCAGTGCCAAAAACTAATGACATGCATTAGCAGGCGTTAGGATGGCGCAACGAGGAGAAATACTGTTATTTCTCCTCATTTTTGCTTTTTCTATGAAAGAGCAAAACACCATTAATAATTGTTTATGTGCAGGAAGGTGTCCTTTCCTGCACATAAACAATCATTAAATAATGACGATTTGCTACTTTTATGTGTGCTGTAGAATGCAGCACACATAGAAGTAACAAATCACCATTATTGAGACACCTTCCTGCACGTAAACTATCAATCCCTGCAACGCAGGCATCATTCCACTATGGTGCAAGGGTGTCTGCGTTGGCACTAGGCAGCTAATTGTAGCGCCAGCGCTAGGGAAAACACAGGGGTGCACCATATTGTTATAAATATGGCGCATCCATGCGTTTTGGAAATGGAGTGCGGCGCTGCCAAATTTGGCGCAGCTCCGCGCTCCGACATTTCCTTGTAAATATGCCCCTAAGTTTAAGCACACATGTTGTTGTTACAAAAAAGAGCAAAAACACGAAATTGCATTTTTTTGTTCAGTTCTACAGAAGAATTATAAACCTTCTCTTTTTCGCCAGGAAGACACAACTTCCTTTCTTTGAAATTACTGTTGGGAAGAAAGGGGTTTCCTTTTAACACAGTAAAGAGCACACATTTCATGTAAGAATAAGACTAACCTAGATTTCAAATTAATCACATAAATACAATAACCACATCTTATATGTTTCTTTAAAGGGACATATTGCATTAATAATGGCTGTATTTGTGGACACACAACAAACAGTAGACATATAGGGACATATGTATCATTATTGGAAATACCGATTACCTAATTGCAATTCGCTGCAAATCGCAATTAGGTAATCGCTATTCCTAATGTATGAAACTCCATGAGTTTCATTGAGCAATTCCTAGTGGGCTGCAAATATATCTACCTCATGAATATTAATGAGGTAGGTTGCAATTTGCGACCCTTTAGGAGTCGCTAAAATCACCGGGATGGTGGCCTGCTGGGGTCAGCAGATCACCATGTCCGTAATTGCTTTACAATAAAGTAATCATTTTTTTTTAAATGCAGCTGTTTTCCTTAAAGGAAAATGGGTTGTGTTTAAAAAAGAAAAATGAAAAGTTTTCTTTTCATTATTTAAGAGCAGGCAGTGGTCCCTGGAACCACTGCCTGCTCTGAAAAAATATTTTCACTACCATTCACAAATTGGAATGGGTTCCTCGGGGAAGCCTTCCTATTTGCAAATGGGTTACCACCTACTTGAAATAGGTGGTAAAATTCAAATGTTTTGCAACCGCAATTCGGTCTCAAAACATTCTTACATACTGCTGCGATTCGGTATTAGGAAGGGACGCCCTAAACACGCCCCTTCCTACTACCGAATCGGTATGTACCCGCAATTCTAAATTGCGATTCGGTAACATGTTACCGAATCGCAAATTGGAATTCATACATACCAAAATGCATTTAACTGGTCGTAAACAGCCCAATTCTGTGAATCTGGCCATTTGTGACCAGTAAAATGCTTGATACATATGGCCCATATTGATTAGCAAACAATCACATACGTGATGGTTTCACAAGCAGACATGCATCAACTGTGGCTGCTGTTAAGAAAACCGCAAAAACCAAAAGAAAAGATCGATTTTTTTACTAACATGAGTAAAATACAGAAGTAAATAATTCAGACATGGGCAGGTAGGCTAACCATTAGAGAGGTGTGTGTTTTTCTGAAGGTAAAACCACCTACAATGTCACTTCTTAAAGCCACAATAAAAGATCTTTTGCTGTGATGATATAAAAAAAGCAGAAGTGTGTTACATATGAACGACTGTGCATAGTAAAGCATGCTTCTAGCGGTCATGTGTGAGTCTCACCATGAAATCGTTAGCACTGCAGCTTGCAGCTGCTTCACATCTTGAGAGATCCGTAGGCCACCAATGAAGTGTCATTGAGTATTATATAATACTTGGGATTCTGCAATTCCTGTATTAAAACTAGTCTTTATTTTCTTTACAATAGGCGACTTGTGAGAAACCAGTGGCCTATTATAATGAAAAGAGGTCAGAACTCAACTGTAATAATTTAGTACAGTTGAGTTCTGACTGCCAGAGCCGCTGGCAGTGAAGAAAGGCAGGTCAGGAGACGGAGCATATTACATATGTTCTGGTTTTCTACCTTACAGTGACAAGCAGAAAGGAGATATTTAAGGCAACATGTTATTTTTTGCACTCCTTAGGTGATTATAGAAAAGTTAGAATCTTTCTGCACACTTCTACAAATTCTGAGCTACTGCAGCTTTATTTTAAAAAAAAGACTTGTATTAAACTGATTCTAATATCTTTTTTCAACACATATCAAATAGCTTGTTTGAAATGTTTAATTTTACACTAGATATTCTATTTTGATTCTTCCTATTTGCAAACATGCTCTCTCTTCCATATGAAAGAGCTACACAGCAAGAATGCAAGTGGTTTGTGGGAAAAGTGATGGTGTGAGCATGTATTACACCTTAGTCTGTGTGTGCATTCCTCGCCTCATGATACAGGAAGTAGCCTCAGCACACTATCTACCCCACCCAGCTCCTGTGTTGCTAACACACCCCTCCCTTCTCAATATTGTATTTTTTCATTCTCGGAGATCCTGTTAGCTACAATTTGCCATGAG
The DNA here is from genome assembly GCA_963921515.1 of Calotriton arnoldi. NCBI lineage: Eukaryota > Metazoa > Chordata > Amphibia > Caudata > Salamandridae > Calotriton > Calotriton arnoldi. Next base: position 13,353 of record CAWUFW010007722.1, on the reverse strand, counting down.
CCTCTCCTTTCTTCATAATGTGCTTTCACACACTTTTTATTTTTTTAATTCACTGCTCTAAGATGAGAGTCCACCTTCATGAAATGATACAATAAAACTAAACAAAAATGGCCGCCACAACATCTTGACGCATGCATGTGGTAACACATTTGCACACACATCATCATGCTGGGGTCGGCCATGTTGGCTTTTTTTTATTTATTCCAATGCTGTTACTCACCATCAATAACCATAAACGCCCTTAATTCCCGTGGCAAATCATTTTTACGGTGGGGACATATTATTAAACAGTGTAATCTGTAAATTTTTTAGGTTTTTCACTGCCAGGTAGCTACGTATAAAATAATGGGTAGCTTAAGTGAAAAATAAATTTAAAAAGTTGTTATTCAGTGGGAAATGCACAATAGTACATTAGGAAACCTTTATTAGTTTAATGCACTGCAGAGGGACCCAAAGAATTAATTCTTTGCAGTGCAGTGGAGAATAGTGACTTGTGCATTTTTTGTGCTAGAAGGTTACAGCTTGTTACAGAAAGCACTGTGAATATGTAAGTCATTATTTAAAACTTGCATTTTAGTAATACCCAGATTGTACGTAATTATTATTATTATTTTTTTACAAAACTGTCCCTTCAACACCTCTTGGGGTAGTAAGCGTTACACAAATCCAATTACAATTGAAAGCGCACACTTCACAGCTCAATTGTTCTCTGCGCTATCACTCAAAAAGAAAGCACCTTTGAGTGATTCGATCAATTAAAACCAGTACCTGCCTTCAAGCACCCTTTATTTACATTTGCAGATTAACTCCCAGCACACATTTGTATTTCTTTCAGGCAAGCTGCTGCCCCCTGACAGTTAACTGTCTGCCCGGCTTCCTGTCACAGCACGTGACACTCCTTGAATGACACTCCACCTGAAGCATTTTAACTATCAGAATTAACCGTCCCAGGAGGGTTGTCTTTTTACAGAAAGTAGTGGAACGGCTATTTAAATATGTTTGTGAGTGCTTTCACTGCGGAAACCATCTTCATCACACGAAAGGTCGTGCGATTGCACTGTATAAATAAAATATTTGGCAGAATTATGCCTCAATGAGGGCAAAGAATAAAAAATTAAAAGTTAATAGAAATATATCTTAAAAATAATCTACAAACATGTATTTAAAAGGAAATATAAATAGTCTAGCACCAGACGTCAATAATCCTTTCCAGTACAGGTTTTGTATGCACCACAATAAAAAAATTGAATATCTAAAACCACTTCTAAATACAAGAGCCCTTTACAGTATGCATTATAAAAGTATTTGTGTAGACTAGGTGAAAAGAAACAGGAAAAATGACAAATTTCGAAATAGCAGAAGGTAAGGAAAGTTCGTAGTTGGGTAGCTCTGGCCTCTAATTTCCATCCCATTTTCCCCTCGCTGAGAACGGCCCCCTCCAGCCGCCCCCCCCTCCAAGCCCAGCTCGCACCTTCCCTTGTGGACGCAGTGCATAAACAGGCCCAGCACGGGCTCAATTAAGCTAGTACTGGCCTTCTGCAGAGCCTGACTGCCTCCTAATGGTCGTTGTCGTCAAGACCCATTCTCCTTCATCAGCCGGTGAGAAGTGTGCACAATAGGATTGCTTCTCAGAGAAGCTCCCAGTGCAAGGCTATCTCTGATACAACCGCTCAGAGCAGATGCCATTCAGCAATACTTGTGTGCCTACAATAAGGCTGGGGAATGCGTGCCCCCCTTCCCGTGACTCCACGGCCCCCCTGGGGGTCGCGCTCCACAGATTGAAGACCTCTGATCTAGAGTAAGGCTGGTGAAAATGCTCTAAATCTGTGGTCTGAGGACACCGGGGGTCTGCGAGGCCTACTAAGGGCATCTGTTTTACAAAATAAATCAATTAAAATTAATCAAGTATACACAAATAAGAAAGCAACATTGCAAATGTGAAAACTTTTTCCATATTTGTTTGTGAATTATACAAAAATGTTTAATAATTTGTATTTGTGTGGTGTATATTTATATTGTTTATTGTTTTGAGGTCCAAATCATAGCAAGTGCTGTTAATACTCTTAGGGCCCCATGCATCAAACTAAAAACCGGTCGCAAACGGGCAGGTTCTCAGAATCTGCCCCTTTGCCACCGTTATTTTTGCATTTGGGATGCATCATCCCAAATGCAAAAATACGCAAATTGCGATTGCATTTAAGGAATCGCAATTTGCGATTCCTTAAATGCAATGCTAGAAGCAATTTAAAATAGCGATTTCGCTATTAGGGGTTGCAAATTACCGGGGGAAAAAACTGGTCGGTAATTTGCAAAAACTTTGAAAAATGCACTAAAGTGCATTTTTCAAAGTTACATGTTACACACACACATGCCCTTGGGGCATGTGTGTGCGCAACATGGGTGCACATTACAATTTCAGGGGTGCAACAGGGTGTCCTTTTGACACCCTTGCACCCTTGAAATTGCATGCGCAATTTGCGAGTACCTAATGGGTACTCGCAAATTGCGCATGCAATTCCCATTCATTCCTATGGGCCTGTAGGCCCATAGGAATGAATGGGAAGCCATTCCTTAATTGCGACTCGCAATTTGCGAGTCGCAATTAAGGAATTTGTAGGAATCGCTATTTTTTTAGCGATTCCTACATGCATTGGCTTTTGCAATTCCTTATTAGCGATTCCTTATTTTTCGCTAATAAGGAATCGCAAATGGCATTTTTGATGCATGTGCCAGTTAGTTCTGGTGACCCTATTGGTTTAGGCTAATGTTCTATGCTATTAAACTCTTGGTGTAGGTTGAATGCACTATAAAGTCAAACTACCTAAACTTAACTAAACTAAACTAAACTGCACCAAACTAATCAGAAATAATCAGAATTGAACTGAATTATGTGAAAGATGGCAAGGCCTGGGCACAGTGGATGTGGAATTGTCACACTGTGTTGAGAGCAGAAAGCAGGGCACAGGAGAGTTGTCCGGTGAGAGTTATCCTCACATAACCTGTCCCCATGGCCTTTCAATGCTTGTGCTTAGCTCCTTGTAAGCTAGTAGTACAGTCAGGATAAGCAGCGGATAAGTGGGATTAGAAGAGCTGCTTATAAGGATGCCACAGTTGTTAATCCTTAGCTAATGGGCCCTTAAAGGCAGCTCCTGCCTCACTGCCTTTGGTCACTGAGATGTTTAGTGTATGCTGTGTGGCAGCCATGTCACTGGTCTGATTAAAAAGGAATTGATGTCATTGACGTGCCCTACAGGCGTGGTTCATTAGTGGCACCTGGGGACCTTGCACCAGTGCGAGAACATCTTTACACTTCCATGAAGGAGGCAGGATGGAGAGGTACCTGGGAGCTCATCACCGATGAAGAATGAGCGTGCTCTGTAAATATATGATTCTGAAAACTGATTGTATCAAATAATAGGACAGCATGCAATCGATGAACAGCAAGTACTCATTCATCAACTGATTTGCTGTAGGTTTGCTTTGCTGCCACTTCAGAGCACTCCGATGTACAGAAAGTCTTACATACTGCACGCCTATGATTACGGCTGGGTCAGCAGAAATGTCTAACCTAAGTTCACGAAGGCTGGATCCATGCAACCTTTAAAGATATACTTATAAGATACATTTAAATACAGTGGGGCCTAGTCAAAACCTTCCTTTTGTACTGCATTTAGTAGTACTTCAAAATGCTACTACTAACCTACGTGTGGAGGTTTCCACCTCCAACTCTCCTCTTTTCTCTGCACAGCGATCAGTGCACACAAATGCTTACGTTTTAGTAGTAAATGTGGGGGGTTGACAGGGGGAGAGGCTGGAAAATGGGGAATATTTATTGCTAAATGGGAGGGATTTAGGAAGCAGTCGGGATGGGTTAAGGGATGAATAGCAAGGGTTTTAGGAAGGAACATGCACCCACCCACAAAAGAGTAAGCCCATTCCTACACTCCGACACTTACTACTGCCAAAAAGGACCCTAAACTATAATAAATGTACTCCAGATCACACCTAGAGTAAATCTAGCACCACACATGGCTAATCACTGGTAGTGCAATACCCTCCCATAGAAAATAATGGAGGCAGGGACTTAAAATAACACCTCTTAGGAAATATATTAAATTAATTTGACTTCTTAAAAACATATGTTTAATTAGATCTTTAAAAGCTATGCATAACTAAAAATAATTATTAATTTATTTTTAAAAGATTTATCCTTAATAAATTTCAATCTGTATATAACTTTTAATAGTTGTAATATTTTTTAATAAATAAATAATAACATACACTTTAGGTGGGTTTTTTTAAAAATAAATATTTACGAAATAATTTTAATTTAATATATTTAAATTAATTATTTAATTCAAAACTAAGTTAACAGTGCAATGGCATTTTTAAAATGTTGTTCTACATTTGAAATAAATATATACAATGAACTTATATTATTATTTATCACTAAAATATTTTAACTATTGTTAAATAATAAGTGTAATAAACTTTTTACAGTTCACCTATACTTTACCACTGGGAGATATCTGCCCCGGTAATGGTGATCTCTGCCTATGCTTGAAAAGTTACAAGTAATAATTTTACACTGAAACTAGGCTCAACCTATAAAGTCAAAGGGTGGAGACATGTAAGCCTACTCTTTGTAAATTTATACTAGTTAACACTGAGGGGAGCACAAATTGTGGACTGCATGTACCATGATGCAAAGGAGAAAACTTTGCACAACCTCCTCTACCATTTATCACACGTTCCTAATGTTCCTTTTTGTAAAAATTGCATTCCGGCCCATTGATACACTTCATCCGGCCCAAGCCAAAGAGTACGGCCCGAGCCGGAGAGTAAGGCCAGGATGCGGAGAATACGGCCCAAGCCGGAGATTCCGGCCCGACTGCGGATGTAAAGATATGACTCGTAAATGACCTCTGTGAATACCAAAAGTCGTAAAGTTAGACTTTTTCTCAGATTGCCTTTCTGAATCGACCCCATTATTTTTTGCTCCATTTTGCATGTATTATTTCCCCCATTTTAAGGATTCCTCTCTGTTGCCTCCAGCAAGAAGACATTAATAACAGCGAGGGCAACGTGTGGGCAGTCACAATCTGCGCCAATTTCAAAATGCAAACCAATAGAAAAATGGGCAAAAACTGTATTTTCCCCCAATTTTGCATTAACACAGAGGTAAACCGACCCTGCTGATCTCCCTGCTCTAATTAGGCCATTCTATTCAGGTCAGACCTGTGACTTAAGCATAAGTAATGACTCCCCGCCTGTGGCGTTTGACGGAACAGTGGAGTGCTTTACAGGGTCAAAGATATAGTCAAAGAGTGATTGGCGGGATAGCTGGGTTCTGCAAATGAAATGGACTTTAATGCATTGTGAAGTAATGTTCTTTGAAGAGGTGTGTCCTGAGCTCTGGGGCAGCCATGATAGATGCCGTTACGTATCCTGAAGGAATGGCCTGTTGCCTTGTTTTTTTCTCTTTTGTACTTCTTCACCTCCAGTTTGATGGTGTTCTGACTGCTGGGGTACCAATAGTCACCAGAGCTGGTGAGCGTGCCAGCCCTGAGGGGCAGCCAGCGTGATGGCTTTGTAGATGATGCTGAAGATGTCCTCTCACAGTGAAGGTGATGGGGGTCATATTTCTTCAGGCTCTTGATGAAGTGTGCTGCAGCATGTAGGATGCCACTACATGGGGCCAGAGTGGAGTCTGGGAGGCCATGCAGTAGCAGGGCATTGCCACCATCTCTATGAAAAGGTATGGGGGCTTCAACATCTAATCTGACATCACTTTTTTGAGAGAAATAGTTTCACTTTCTTTAGCAGAGATAGCTGGTACCAGGTCATCTTGAGTTTCTAGTGATGTGTTCTTTGATGGTGAGGTCGGTGCCTGGGTGAATCTGAGTGACTGGACGATTATGCGAAAATTTAGGTTAAAAAACGTCCAGGTTCATGTCATTGAACCAAGTTTTGACTAAATGTTGCTTGTTGCTCTTGACAACTACCAGAAATTCTGTTTTGGTGGGGTTCAGCTCTGAAAAAAGGTATGGCAAATCGCAAGGTGAGTTGTCGCTGCACTACAACATGTATGTTCTGTGAAGAGAGCTTCTGAAATACAGCTCCTCCTATGTGACTGGTGAGCCCCCAAAAACCTAAAGCAGAGAAAACACGCCTGTCCAGGTTAGGAGGAGGGGCTGAAGGTGGGTGTAGTGAAATTCGCCTTTCTACGTGGTCTCTCCAGATAGTTTTGCTTTCATGGGCCTGGATTACATTCTTATTGTGACTCTGGGCACTGAGAAACTGCTGGAACAGTTCCCAGTGCATGCGCACGTGCCTGTAAACATGGCGAAAGATTGACTAGCCCAGGAGCTCCAAATCACATGTTTAACTCTTCAATTAAACCATAGAAATATAGGGCAAAAAGTGGACCAGCGGCATAAAAGTTAATTGTTGAAAAAAAACTACTTTTGAGTTTGACATTATCTAAGACAATTGCAATTAAAACTTTGAAGACCACAAAACCTGGGTGCATAATGTACAAAACTGGGACATGATTAATACTTAGAATATTATGTCTCTGTAATGACAGGATACAAAGTAGTCTTTCACTGCAGAGGCTGTGGTAGCTTTATCCAATGGTAAAATCCTACTTGCCAATAAAAATTATTTTTCACAGGTTCAATTAGAAAACAGCAACAGAAAATCCTGCATGCACCCTTGTAACGTTCATCATAATCTATTTCGATTAATATAGATTTTTGTTAAATATGCTGCAAAAATATTTTAGTAAAAGTTGCTTTTCTCCACCGGAGAGCCTGAGTGGTCATTAATTCAGTTCTGCCAGGCTCTCCTTCTTCAGTGACAATAATGAACTCTTTTATGAGATTTCAAACAATAGGCCTGGACTGCCAGACCTGTCCTCAGAGCTAGGCAGAGCTAGTTTTCCGGGTGAATATCCTCATTTCAAATAAGACAGACACCCACTGTGTGGGAATTTACAGCTTACACACAGATTTGCCTTCTTGAAAGAACCCCAGAGCTGGGTTTCCTGGGATTGATGCAGGAAAACAGGTGATGGAGCAAGGACTCGTATAGAAAGAGACTTGCTCGAAAGTAATCCTCTTGTTTAACTTATTAATGAATTACTAACCGTGTCCTGTAAATAATAACACGCACCACAGAAACACACGGGTTAGAGAAGTTTGCTTATGTGTGTACTAATGAAAATAACAATGAAAATGGACTAATACAGCTTTAAACGGGAAATCTTTACCGCGCATGCGTCAACTGCTTCTACGCGAGTTAAAGCTTGGGGGGGAATTCTAGCGCATGTGCAGAAGGCATTAAAATGGAGTCTTGAAGACTCACGTGCATGGCATCTGCTTAGCCGAAATGAAAACCAGCTATTTTACTAATGCTAATGCGGGGAAAGTATTAATAAGTAAAGAGGGTTAGAGTAGAGATGGGTGGTATACAGTGAGACCATTTATTTGTGAAAGTAACTTTTGTCTTTTTGACTTTATTATTAGTGCGCATTTGGGCCTTTCGCGAATGACCAAAGAAAGCTGAGTCACGTGATTTATGCGCAGGCCCACAAGAAAGCTAACCCGGAAGGATGACCAAGGTTTTGTCAGCCGTCCAAGGACGAGAATGATGTGCCCTGAGAACAGAGGGTGAAGAGTTCAGCCAAGAAGACTTATATTCATGATTTTGAAATAATTGTTGCAAGTAAAGTTTGGATATGTATGGGAACGACAGAAATGAATTACGTTTAAGGGGATGGGTTTTGCAAACAATGGAGTGATAGAATAAAAGTAATATGTAAGCATGGTGTGATGATCATCCCCCTTGCCTGACCAATTAGATTCCGTATTTTTACGATATTGAAACTTTAGTGAGTGGTACATGGTGAACGAAGGATATAATTGAGGTAGCTTTAGTTAGTTATGTTATACGGAGTAAGCAGAGCTCGGGATGCTGTCGGTGCTGTGGGTGGTGTTGAAGCTGGGAGAGAGACTGTGAGATGCTGATGAAGAAACCGAATGCAGAACCTTCTATCTTAATTTAATTGGGTTAGACATGAAGATCGCGGAAGAAATTCGAGGAGGAAGAGAGTGTCAGAGAGGGGTGCGACGCAGCCGTCGGTATTTAGAGAGGTCAAGTATCCTGCCCTGATTCCTGTCCTGAAGTCTTTGTCTCCTGATCTCTCTCGGGGGACCCTCACCAGCCCTTTGGCCAGGGGGTTGGTCTTCACACCATCCTTGGTAATTATTATTTCTTGTCCGTTTGTAGATGTTCTTTTCTCTCTATCCTCTCTTTTTCTAAGCATAGTCATTGCATGAGTCTGAAGTATTTTTGTTTAATGATTATTTCGATTGAATTTACACTCTTATGAATGAGGGTGTTTGTGCTGAAATTTTGAGATGGTTCACATTCATTTAATTTAGATAAAGATTTTAAAACTTCCCGAGTCTGTGGGCATTTTTCTTTAATTAAAGAACAGTTGAGAATTATGTTCATTATCACCATCAATTAGTTCAACTAATGGTCCATCGACCAGAGGAAAGAACTTTTTGATCAGTGAAAGGTTAGTTAGGAATAAGAAATAACTAATCTTGAGGAATATGAAATTATAAACTTTAAGACTCCAGCGGTCTACTTGATACGGAGTGTGTTGTGATTTATGGGCCCAGGTGAGTATATGGTAGCGGAGTATTTGTTGTTAGTATACCACTGGATCAGTTTTCTGGTAGCAGAGGATGGTTATTATTGACTAGTTTGGTGAGAAGTATAGATTATTGATTATTGATTTATGTTTTAACAAAAGAGTTAGCGTCTTTGTTTTATGTTGTCCAGAATTCCTGGGAAATGAATAGCGGGTGGTGACAGAAGCCATACTGCAGTGAGGTTACTCGTCTGTTAACACTGAGAAGCTAGGTAGGGCTGACAGTGTTAAACTAGGGACTATTTCGTATAAAACTGGAGTGCGAATAATAGCAAAAGGGGTTCGCTGGTGAAACTTTGGTCTCATTTCCCAATACGGGTGACACTGGAGGAGTAGCAGGTTCTCTGGAGCCTGAGTGAAGGGTAAACAGAGGTTTTTACTCGCAGTAGAAGAGGAGCAATTCTGAGACTCCAGAATAAGTCGAAAAATTCTATCCTTTTGTTTAGTGGAACAGATAGAGTAGCGAATGTTTTTATGTTGTTAATAACAAAGAATTTAATGAAAAATATTAAGAAATACGTTTTTCGTATTACCTTGTGAAGGGAGGGTCAGTCGCCGGAGTTGTACTGACGTCACAGTGAGCCGCGCTGGGATTCGTAGAAACAGCGGGCGTGTGACAAAAGCAGCCTTGTAAAGGAGGGGTCAGTAGTAAGGAGCAGAACTGATGTCACAAAAGGCCGTGCTGGCATTGGTCAGACCACGAGCGTGAGCCTGAGTTTGATTGGATAATCAGTTAGAAGCCGCGCTAGGATTGGTAGAAAGAGAAATTGTATGCAGGATTCTGATTTGACTACCAGTGTGAGACGCGCAGATAGAAGATTTCAAGGGTTCGCAGAATACAATTTTATATATCGTTCATCTAGGGTGTATGGAGAAAAGAGAAAAATGTCATTTATAAAGAAAATTATGAATTTCTTTAAGAAAGATAAGCCTGTGTTGACTAGGGAGGGAATTCCTATTCCGCCACCGAAGACACCAGCTTCTTTTATGATGATGGAAAGAGGATATCATACTTGCGTGTGGTTGGAAAATTGGATAGAATATACGAAAGGTGTTAGAGTGCTAGCATTTCCTGAAAATGGTACGTTTAACGGGAGAATTCTTCAGAATTTGAGAATGAGAATGAATGATTTAGAACCAAGACCTAGGTTAACTCAATACGAGGCTTTAGAAGAATGGGAGACTGAGTCAAATGAACGCGAGAGATGTAGAAGTGGGAAATATAGAGGATTGTTCCCCAGATACTTGCATGAGTCATGCGAAGGGCAGATGAAACTATGGAGGAGAGCTATGGTATCAGAAGGTTTATATCCAGTGTTAATGGCTGAGGAACAGTCTGGGGAAAGTGTAAAGAGAAAACGAAACACTTGAATACAACAGGATATGGTGAATTAGATGATGAGTTATTAGAGGATATTTTAATTAAAAATCCACCACCGTATCAAGAAGCAACTAGTAGGGTGCACCAGTGATAGGAATGCCTTTAACCCCACAAATTTTGCATGATACGTCATTTAATAGGGTGCTGCAGGATAATGAGAGAGATGTTTTGAATAAAACAAGAGAAGAATTAGTTCAGAAAATAAGCCAATTAAATTTAAATGCTGAAGCTTTGACAGTACCCGTGACCATTGGTCCAGTAATCCCATTATATGGAGATAAAAAGACTTGCCAGAAAACCACAAACTGTAACAATTCCGTTGAATAGTCCCAGAAAAGAAGTAATAATTACAGATGATCAGGTCAGTGAAAGTGAATCAGTTATTTCACTAATGGATCTCCCGAATGTAGAACCTTTAACTGAAACTCCGAAAAGAGTTACGCCTACAAATTTGAGAGAGAAGAGATCTTTGGTTCCTATAGGAACTGGAGGTGCAACTGTAGTTACCCCTGAAGATATAGAGAGATTGGCACAGGAAATAGATAATCGAAACCCACAACCAAAGATTTTAGATATCAGCAGATTGAAAGTGGAATTGGAAGAAATGATAGTGGGAAGTGTGGGCATAGAAAGATTGAACGTTTATAATGATGAAGAGTTATTATTTTTATGTAAGAGTATAACCAGGAGAGCAAGAGTATTTCATGAGAAACTAACAGAAGTCGCTTCAGAGATTGGAATAGATATAGGGAAATCAAAATTGTTGCAGAAACCATATCGAGTGGATTTTACTGACAAGGATTTAGAAAGTGTAAATGCTTCTGTAAGAGACTACAGATAAAGGAATTAATGAATATTTTGCGAAAATGGGGAGACATTGATAAATGGAGAATTAGATGGATAAGAAAGAAAGAGGAAGTTCAAGCGAAAGAAGCATCATCTGCATTTCCAGTAAGGGAAACAGAAAAGGTTGAGAAATTGTGTCCAATGAGAGAGGTTCCTGGAGGTAATGTAATGTAATGAAATTATTTATAGAGCGGTAGCTGCCACTCCGAAAGGAGCATCCTGGCGCTGGTTAGAGGTGAGAGGTGATTCCCATGGAGACTAGATGAGGGAAAGGCATAGTTCGTCTGTGGAGCTGAATATCCATGTTTTCAACAATTTCCTGAATTGGGTTTCATTTTTTTGCAGTCTCAGATGGGTTGGCAACTTGTTCCATGCTTTGGTTCCCAGAACGGCCACTGTCTTTCCCCCTTTGGTTTTGCACCTAAATGTAGGTGGTTTGAGGAGGTTAGCTGACGAGGACCTGAGGGTTCTTGATGTAATATAGGGAGTGAATCTCTCCGAGAGATACTTGGGTCCTAGTTTGAGCGAGGCTCTGAAAGTGATTAAGAGGATTTTAAAGAGTATTCTTTTGTGGAGTGGGAGCCAATAAAGAGCTTTCAAAGCTGCTGATGCCGAGGACCTACGAGGCAGCTTTAGCACTAAGCGCGCTGCCGCATGTTGGACTATTTGTAGTCTTTTCAAGGTTGATTTTTTTGTTCCTGCTAGGAGGCTGTTGCAGTAATCCAAGCGTGAGAGGATTAAGGCCCCTGTCACTGATTTCCTGGCCGAGAGTGGTATCAAATCAAATAATTTTTTCAGAGATTTAATAAGGCTGAAGCAGGTCCCTGCTACTGCCATTACATGTGGATGAAAGGATAGAGCAGTATCAAAATGCACTCCTAAATTTTTAGCTACCTTCACCATGTCAGGTGGCGGTGTCGTCCCCTCTGGCCACCACTCATGTGGCTGGAATGGGACATCTTTTCCTACTGGCAAAATATCAGTTTTGTCAGTATTACATCTGAGGTGATTATCCTTCATCCACTGGATGACCTCGGATAGGCAATGTTTAAAATTGAGTTCGGCGTTTGTGGAATTATTGTCCAGCGAAAGAATCATTTGGGTATCATCTGCGTAAGAAGTAACTGGTAAGTAAGAAGGTGGATATGTTCATGTTCCTTGGAGTAGACAAGATATTTTGTCATTTACAAATGACTTTCCAAAATTGAAAGAAAAACCAGTGGAATGGTATAAACAGGTGGAAAGATTTGTGAAAGTTTCAAAGGTTTTATTGAAAGATTTGGATGGTTTATTTGACATTGTGGTACCTGCTGATTTATGGACAGAGTGTAAGATTACAATTGATTGGCCAAGTGAGGAGTATGCTAGAGACTCGAAAACAGGAGCACCCTCAGAGGAGGTGATGAATAAATATCACCAAGTGATTATATACTTGAAAGGGAAAATTTCTCCTAAAGAAACAGATTGGGTAAAGATAGATAGGACAACTCAAGAACCAAATGAGTCTGTACATGCATATTATGAAAGGTTACTGCAGGTGTTTAAGCAGTATAGTGGTTTTGAGAATATTGGTGATAAAGATATGGGACATTTTGTGTATCGGTTTGTATATGGTTTGAAACCGGAGATTAGTCAGATGATTCCGCAGCACATGTTGTGTTGGCAGAGTAAGACAGTGGATGAAATTTTAAAGTATGCAAAATATTGCGGAGACGACATTGAGGCGAGGCGTAGAAAGTTAAAGGAGAAAATGATGTGGGCACAAGTAAAATTGGCAGAGCAGCAGGAGAATAAAATAAATACTCAGACTGATAATCAAGTGAAAGAGCAGAGTCAGAATGATCAAGTGGCGAATGGTAGTAAATTTAGAGGACGAACGAACAGAGAAGAAGCGAAGAAGAATTTTCCTTGTCATGCGTGCTGAAAGCTTGGACATTGGAAGAACGAGTGTCAACCTGCCAAAACACTACCACATCTCCCAGCACCTGCGCACACTCCACTGGCTCCCCGTCGAGGCGAGAATCACCTTCAAGATGCTCACCCACGCACACAAGGCCTTCCACGGCACCGGACCAGCATACCTGAACAGCCGACTCAAATTCCACGCACCCCAAAGGACCCTACGATCAGCCCAGCTCTCCTACGCCGTGGTCCCCCGCACCAGAAAGACCAGATCGGGAGGCCGCTCCTTCTCCTTCCTCGCGGCCAAAGCATGGAACGCCCTTCCGCTCCACCTCACACAGACAACATCGCTCCCCATCTTCGCAAGAAACCTCAAAACCTGGCTCTTCGACAGACCCCCTCCTTGATGGAATGGAACCTGCACCCCCTCCACCACTAGCGCCTTGAGACCCTTACGGGTGAGTAGTCGCGCTTTAACAAACCCCTGATTGATTGATTG